>NC_069424.1:20608425-20705925 GCF_026875155.1 Cherax quadricarinatus
AGTGAGAGAGTGTGAGTGAGGAGTGTGAGTGAGAGAGTGAGTGTGAGTGAGAGAGTGAGTGTGAGTGAGAGAGTGAGTGTGAGTGAGAGAGTGAGTGTGAGTGAGAGAGTGAGTGTGAGTGAGAGAGTGAGTGTGAGTGAGAGTGTGAGTGTGAGTGAGTGTGAGTGTGAGAGTGGGGTGTGAGAGTGAGTGTGAGAGTGAGTGTGAGAGTGAGTGTGAGAGTGAGAGTGAGATGGAGTGAGAGTGAGTGTGAGAGTGAGTGTGAGAGTGAGTGTGAGAGTGAGTGTGAGAGTGAGTGTGAGAGTGTGAGAGGGTGTGAGAGTGAGTGAGTGTGTGAGTGAGAGAGAGAGTGTGAGTCAGAGAGTGTGAGAAAAGTGTGTGAGAGAGAGGTGGGGGAGGTGTGTTGAAAGTGTGTGAGAGAGAGAGAGAGAGAGAGAGAGAGAGAGAGAGAGAGAGAGAGAGAGAGAGAGAGAGAGAGAGTGTAAGTGTGAGTGTGTGTGTGCTCACCTATTTGTGGTTGCAGGGGTCGAGACATAGCTCCTGGCCCCGCCTCTTTGCTGATTGCTACTAGGTCCTCTCTCTCCCTGCCCCATGAGCTTTATCATACCTCGCCTTAAAACTATGTATGGTTCCTGCCTCCACTATGTCACTTTCTAGGCTATTCCACGGCCTGACTACTCTGACTGAAGAAATACTTCCTAACACCCCTTTGATTCATCTGAGTCTTCAACTTCCAGAGTGAGAGAGAGTGTGAGTGTGAGTGTGAGTGTGTGTGTGTGTGTGTGTGTGTGTGTGTGTGTGTGTGTGTGTGTGTGTGTGTGTGTGTGTGTGTGTGTGTGTGTGTGTGGAGCTCTGAGCTCGCCATCACCGATTGGAATGCTCTTCTCCAAGGGGATGTTGACAACCAAGTGAAAGCCTTCACTGGACACATCCTTATCTACAACAAGAACACATTCCTCTCCGGCAATATGTGACGAAGCCTACAGATCAGCCTTGGTTTGGCTTTCGTTGTAGAGAGGCTGCTACTGCTAAGTAAAAAGCATGGCGAAGGTACAAGAGACATCCTACCACCTATAACAGGAACTTGCACAGGCAAGCCTGTAGGCATATGGGTGAAGTTCAAAAGTGAGCCATTGCTAAATGGGAGGTGGACACTAAAAGAAAGCTAGCATCAGGTAGTGTAGGCTCCAAAACCTGGTGGTCCCTGGTCAAGGACAGACAAGGTTATCTGCCTGATGAACTCATTCCACCTCTAAATCGACAGGATGGGACCACTTCTACTAGTAGTCAAGAGAAGGCAGACCTCTTTGCTGAACACTTTGCTACCAAAATGCAAGTTCCTGATCCAGCAAGGGACCCTCCTTGGCTAGCTGCAAGAACTGTGTCAAAACTGTCAGTGGTGACAATAAGGCAGGAGAAGGTGCATTTCCTTCTTAAATCGCTTGACCAAGAAAAGGCTGTGGGCCCAGACAAGTTGAGCTCAAGATTGCTGAGATGTGCAGACCAGCTAGCAGCACCTCTAACTCGCATTTTTCAGCGCTGCCTAGTACAGTGTGAATGGCCCTCTCTATGGAAAGAGGCAAATGTAGTCCCTGTTCACAAAAGAAGAGCAGAGCAGAAATCAGCAACTACAGACCAGTGTCACTCCTGTCAATCACTGGTAAGATCCTTGAGACAATAATCTCAAGACAAACGAGAGAGTTTTTTGACTACCACTCACTACTTTGTGATCGTCAATATGGCTTAAGGAAAGGTTACTCAGCTGCTGATCTGTTGTTAAACCTCTCCACTAAGTGGCACCAGTCACTGGATGAATCCAAAGTCAGCTGTGAGGTAGCACGGGACATTGCTGGTGCTTTCGACCGGGTGTGGCACCAGGGCCTCTTAGCAAAACTTCAAGCACTGGGAATTGCAGGCTCTACGCTATGTCTCCTCAGTGATTACCTTCATGGTAGATCTCTAAGTGTACTTCTCAAAGGGACGGAATCAGCAAGACATCCTATTGGGGCAAATGTTCCACAAGGAAGCGTGCTGGGACCATTGTTATGGAATGTTTACTTCAACGACCTTCTTCATCTCATCCCAGAATCACATGCATATGCAAATGACTGTACACTGACATTCACTTATCCAAGAGAAGAAATGCCAGCTGCTCTAAGCTACATCAATCACCAGCTAAGAGCTATATCAGCTTGGGGAAATCGATGGCAAGTAACATTCGCACCTGAGAAAATGCAAATGATGATCGTCTCTAGGCACCATGATGGTAATGCTGGTGCAGTAGTAAGGATGAATGGGAGGGTGTTGGCACCTGGAGAATAAGTTGATATCCTTGGGGTGAAATTTAACTCCAAACTAACCATGAAGAACCATGTTGCAAATCTTGCAAACAAGGCAGCCAGGAAGCTTACAGCACTTTGCCGTATCTCGCATCTGCTTGACAGCAGGGGTTGCAAGATTCTGAAAGAGGCACAAGAACGCTAAAACCTTGAGTATACCCCATTTTCCTTGGTTTGCCTGCCCCCCTTCTTTTTGGGGGATCCCTTGCCCCGGAAGAGAACAGAGAAGACTTTCATCTCTGCCTGGCCCCATCCGGGGTTTTGATCTGTCTTTTCGCAGGCCTTGAACACAGGGGGAGGGGTGAGGGGCCCTTTTTTAGGGAAAAGGCCAATATTGTAAAAATTCCCACACTTGGTTCCCCATTTCCCAAAAAGGGGAATTGGTGAAACAAGCTTTTATCCCAAAGGGGAGGGGGGCCAGAAAAAGCCAGCAACTTCACTCTGGCTGAAACCCTTTCTCCAAAACATAAATCCATCTGAGATCAAAATTATCCCCAGGAGGGACCAAATTTTGGAACAAAATTGTACAGCTTTAAATGTTTTTTAAACGGGGTTTAAAGTCAGTTGGTAAAATAAAAAATGGGGCCCCAGAGGGCCCCCCCAAAATTCATCCTTTCCCCTTAATTTTTGTCTCTTTAATAATAAAAATGCTTTAAAATGAGTGATGTAGGTAAAAAAAAGCTCTTAGCATCCCCAAAAAAATTTTAGGAACCCCTTAAACCCTTTTAAAATAGTTTGTGAAAAAAAAAAAAAAAATAGAAAGAAAGCAACCCCCCGGGGGGAAGTATTTACGTCCGGGCCCAGATGACTTTTAAAAACAAAAAACCTGTAACTGTTTTTGCTTTAGGGTTTTAGGATTGCGGGGTTTTTTTCGGGTCCCCAAAAAATGCTAGAAAACGGGTTTTTCTTGCAAATCCTCTTACCTTTGGCCCCACTTACAAAAACCGCACATGCTTTATATATATACATACATCTAGGTTTTTTCTTTTTTCTAAATAGCTCTTGTTCTTCTTTATTTCTTCTTTTTGTCCATGGGGAAGTGGAAAAGAATCTTTCCTCCGTAAGCCATGCGTGTCGTATGAGGCGACTAAAATGCCGGGAGCGATCGGCTAGTAACCCCTTCTCCTGTAGACATTTACTAAAAAAGAGAAGAAGAAAAACTTTAAAAAACTGGGATGCTTGAATGTGCGTGGATGTAGTGCGGATGACAAGAAACAGATGATTGCTGATGTTATGAATGAAAAGAAGTTGGATGTCCTGGCCCTAAGCGAGGCAGGGTGACCCAAAGAGGAAGAAAATCCCCAAAAAGAAAATGCTTTCATCATCATTCAACACTTTCACTTCACTCATACATAATCACTGTTTTTGCAGAGGTGCTCAGAACACAACAGTTTAGAAGCATATATGTATAAAGATACACAACATATCCCTCCAAACTGCTAATATCCCAAAACCCCTCCTTTAGAGTGCAGGCATTGTACTTCCCATTTCCAGGACTCAAGTCCAGCTATAAAAAAATAACCGGTTTCCCTGAATCCCTTCACTAAATATTACCCTGTTCACACTCCAACAGATCGTCAAGTCCAAATATATTCGTCTCCTTTCATCCTATCGAACACGCTCATGCACCCCTGCTGGAAGTCCAAGCCCTCCCACAAAACCTCCCTTACCCCTTCCTTTCCCAACCTTTTTCGAGGACGACCCCTACCCCGCCTTCCGTCTCCTACAGATTTAAGTGCTCTCCATGTCATTCTACTTTGATCCATTCTCTCTAAATGACCAAACCACCTCAACAACCACTCTTCAGCCTTCCGACTAATACTTTTATTAACTCCACACCTTCTCCTAAGTTCCACACTCCGAACTTTCTGCATAATATTTACACCACACATTGCCCTTAGACAGGACATCTCCACTGCCTCCAACCGCCTCCTCATTGCTGCATTCACAACCCAAGCTTCACACCCATATAAGAGTGTTGGTACTACTATACTTTCATACATTCATAAATATTATGCAGAAAATTTGGAGTGTGGAAATTAGGAGGAAGTGTGGAATTAATAAAAGTATTAATCAGAGGGCTGAAGAGGAGTTGTTGAGGTGGTTTGGTCATTTAGAGAGAATGGATCAAAGTAGAATGACATGGAGAGCATACAAATCTGCAGGGAAAGGAAGGTGGGGGAGGGGGTCATCCTCGAAAAGGTTGGAGGGAGGGGGTAAAGGAGGTTTTGTGGGCAAGGGGCTTGGACTTCCAGCAAGCATGTGTGAGCGTGTTAGATAGGAGTGAATGGAGACGAATGGTTTTTGTGATCTGACGAGCTGTTTGAGTGTGGGCAGGGTAATATTTAGTGAAGGGATTCAGGGAATCCGGTTATTTTTATATAGCCGGACTTGAGTACTGGAAATGGGATGTACAATGCCTGCACTTTAAAGGAGGGATTTGTGATATTGGCAGTTTGGAGGGATATGTTATATATCTTTATATATGCTTCTAAACTGTAGAATCTGGGCACCTCTGCAAAAACAGTGATTATGTATGAGTGAGGTGAAAGTGTTGAATGATGATGAAAGTATTTTCTTTTTGGGGATTTTCTTTCTTTTGGGTCACCCTGCCTCGGTGGGAGATGGTCAACTTGTTGAAAAAAAAAAAATCTATAAACATATTAAACAACCATGGTTACATTACACATACCTTTCACTGGGAAATAATCTCCTTTTCAACATATCCTAACATCCTAACCTTTGCCTCGTTATCACGTAAAAACTCTTTACTGCTTTAAGTAACTTACCCCCTATTCCATACATTTGCAAATTCTGCCACATCACTCTCTATCCACCTTATCATATGCCTTTCCTAAATCTGTAATTGCAATGAAACCTTAAAAGGCTAAAAAGTATAAAAAATAACCTTTCACAATAATTTTAATTTCTTAAAATATATACTGTACTAATGATAGGGTAGTATGTACAGGTTAAGCCCTGTAATTCCTTGTCAGCAGTACACAGGAATTCTTAAGTTAAGCACTGTAATTTCTCACTACCTGTAGACTAGAACCTCCTAAGTTAGGCTAACATACTAACATATTATATGTTTGAAATTGCACTTGTAGGACACAGCCAACTACCAGTAATGTTATAAAAAATATAATCCTCACATAGCTTGCTGGCATGTGGCAGTGAGAGCTGTGCGGTAGTGGTGGTGCAATGACTGACACTCCAACAGTGCTGCAACACCTCCCAGACTACGCTGTGATTGGTTAACAAATGCGCCTAAATGATCCAAGCGAGGATGGATCTGGAAAAATAAAAATCACAATGGTTGTTACGCACTCAAGAGAAATATAACGTGATCAGATCAGCTTAATATATACACGTAATTCCGGCATATTTATTAGTGTCATCAAAATTCCAAACACTCAGATGATGGCTTGCAGTTACAGTACTATTAACCCTTAAACTGTCCAAACGTAGATCTATGTTCGCTCGCATAGCGCTCCGAACGTAGATCTACTTTTTTTGTGCTTTCAAATGGAGAAAATGAAGGTCAGAGTGCTACAAACGTAAATATAGATCTATGTTTGGACAGTTTAAGGGTTAAGTTGGGAATTGAATGGGCTCTATAAATATCACGGATATTCACTAAATATTCAGTAAAAAAGGTATACAACTAACAGTTTACAAACAGAGTAAAATTAATGAAAGATACTGAGTGTCACAAGGCTAGTATTACTAGTATTACACAAGACATCAAGTGCCACAGTTGTGCTACTCAAGTGTTGCATGTGGCCAATGGGCCACAGACTGTGCATCTTTGCTTCACATTTATCCATTAATGTAATATGGGAATTGTGTTAATATACATGTATATTATATGTACATTCAGCTTGCCAAGTCAGATGGTTCCTAATCTGCATAATTCAATTATCCAGCAATTTTACTGATGAGCAACCTTGAACACATTTGATTAAGTATGTTATTTTTATTGCAGTGCCCATTGTTGGGTAGTTTCATGCACAATCCCTAAACTAAAAGCTAACCATAAGATTTTGTTTAGAATGAGCTAAATGACTGTTCATAACAAATCTCTTTTCTATCGTGTCATTCTTTCTTATGAGTGTAAATTTTAATATTACAGGAATATTTGAAGAGAAATGGTCTCTTGAAATACAAAATGAACCCAAATTTAAAAGAAAATTTATTACACACTGTTTTGTACTGTACAGTAATGACTACAAGATTTTATAAGCTTTGATCCAAGCAAAGTGTTATCTGTTTATAAAAGTCTGCATACTGCTTATGTGTCTATTAATTACAAGTATAATGTACTGTACATAAAACCCAAACTATTACATACCGTATCATTACTGACCTCTTTTCGTTCGTAGTAAATATCAGCAATACGAGTGA
Source organism: Cherax quadricarinatus (assembly GCF_026875155.1). Classification (NCBI taxonomy): domain Eukaryota; kingdom Metazoa; phylum Arthropoda; class Malacostraca; order Decapoda; family Parastacidae; genus Cherax; species Cherax quadricarinatus. Next base: position 20,615,172 of record NC_069424.1, read on the forward strand.
CTTTATTGAGGGATGCCAGGACAAGATTTGCTGCCTGCTGGGCATGAGTTAGATAGCGTGTGAATGGTGATGGTCGTGTTGGATCACATCGTAGGTAGTAAGCAGCAACATCTCTGGACACCAGTTTGCTGAGTTGGTCCTCCAAGAAAGGGTTAGGATCCATACACCAGTCTGACAAAGCCTGCATGAAATTTTAAGAAACATATAGCATTGCATATTTTGAACTACTGACAGCATACTAATCACTTTCCTGTGCTACTACTGTATAAACAGGTACAGCTGCTTTTCAGACATGTACAGTAAAATACATATCATTGTCTAAATATCAATATGCTACTTCTGAATTCATGGTCTGCACGTCTACACCAACACTAAAAACTAATAACGCTTATCAAATAAATTTAATAGCTAGATTTCAAATTAGTTTGTTTACTCAAAATAAAACATTAGTCAAACATTTGCATTCATTGTAAACTTATTTGTAAGTTGCAAAACTGGTTTGTAAATAAAGCAAAAGATCATTAAGTCATAGAGGACATTATATTCAAGTGCATTCATTAAATACTCACAACAGATGCCACTAAGTAGACTGAAGTCAAACCCCAACACAGGATCATAGCAAGAAGTCCCAGAACAGAAAATCTGTAAGCATTAACACTTGTGTAAAGACAGTTAATTAAGGATTACATTCATAAAGCAAGTGGATGTACATGAAGTTACACTGTAACATAACTGTTTCTTGTTATGCCTGAGTGACTCAAACAAACAAGTTCATCAACAAAATTAAAATTATCAGGTAGTAGAAGATTCAGAAAATACAGAATTACATTAAAAGATTTACACAAAAATACATTCTATACAGTAATGTTAAACGCTTGAAAAAATTAACAAAAGCAATGAAGTCAGTAATAAGGGATGTCAACCATCAAGAAATAAACAGCAAAGCCTATGAGGCAGGAAAAGTGAACAAATGGTTAACAAAATTCTTCAATATAATTTGGATCATTTGCATTATATTCACACCACACATTGCCCTCAGACATGACATTTCCACTGCCTCCAGCCTCCTCCTTGTTGCAACATTCACCACCCATGCCTCACACCCATACAAAACCGTTGGTGTAATTATACTCTCATACATTCCCGTCTTTGTTTTCATGGGTTAAGTTCTTTGTCTGCACAGACTTCACAGTGCACCAATCACCTTTGTCCCCTCATCAATTCTATGATTCACCTCATCTTTCGTAGACCCATCTTCTGACACATCCACTCCCAAATATTTAAATACACTTACCTCCTCCATACTCTGTCCCTCCAATTTTTTTGTTATCCTCATCACCTTACTCAGGATAACAAAACAATTAGGTAATGGAAGATTGGATATCAGATTGGAGGGAGAGAGTATGGAGGAGGCGAGTGTATTCAGATATCAGGGAGTGGACGTGTCAGCAGATGGGTCTATGAAAGATGAGGTGAATCATAGAATTTACGACGGGAAAAAGGTGAGAGGTGCACTTAGGAGTCTGTGGAGACAAAGAACTTTATCCAAGAAAGCAATGAGAGGAATGTATGAGAGTATGAGGGTGGTGAATGTTGCAACAAGGAGGAGACTGGAGGCGGTGGACATGTCATGTCTGAGGGCAATGTGTGGTGTGAATATAATGCAGAGAATCCATAGTTTGGAGATTAGGAGGAAGTGTGGGATTACCAACACTATTATCCAGAGGACTGAGGAGGGGTTATTGAGATGGTATGGACATGTAGAGAGGATGGAACAAAATAGAATGATTTTGAGGGTATTTAAATCTGCAGTGGAGGGAAGGCAGGGTAGGGGTTGGCCTAGGAATGGTTGGGAAGGAGAAGGTAAAGGAGGTTTTGTGTGTGAGGGGCTTGGACTTCAAGCAAGCATGCATGAGCATGTTACATAGGAGCAAATGGAGACAAATGATTTTTAGGACTTGACGTTCTATTGGAGTGTAAGCAAGGTAACATTTATGGATTCAGGGAAACTGTCAGGCCAGACTTGATTCCTGGAGATAAGAAGTACAGTGCCAGCACTCTGAAGGAGAGGCGTTAATGTTGCAGTTTTATAACTGTAGTGTAAGCATGCCTCTGGCAAGACAGTGATGGAATGAATAATGATGCTGTAATTTTCTGTTTTGGGCCACCCTGCCTTGGTGGGAAACGGCCGATGTGTAATAAAAAAATAGTAAAATAAATGATGATTATTTTTTATGCATCAGCATATTAAAGGACGGACTAGAGTGAGAGAAGGCAAAACACCATGAATATTTAAACTTGGTAATTACCAGAGAAACAGGAAAAATCCTCAACAAAGTATGTACATCAAAACCCACCTGGAGAGAGCAAACATTCTACTGGAAATAACATATTATGTTAGATATAATTTGGAGAGAAAAATGTCACACAAATAAGACCAGATTAAAATAAAGGAGAGGTGGGGATATTTGCAGCTTTGAACTGTAGTAATGGCTTCCCTCTGGCAATGCAGTGATGGAGTGAATGATAGTGAATGCGTTTCTTCTTTTTTGGGTCACCCTACCTCAGGGGAGACAACCAATTTGTTAAAAAATATAAAATGATGATACTAGACAGTACGGCTATTCCAGGTACACTAAACTAAACAGATATAAATGAACTACCGTATATCATGAGTCCTTTAACATACACAGAAACAGAATAAAAAAGTTAATTAAGTAAAAGAAGGAAAAACTAAATAAAAAGAATGACTTAAAGGCACATTCTGGATAGCCATGAAAAGGAAAGATCTTAGAACCAATATAAGAAGTGTGCCAACCCAGAGGCTTCCCAGGTATTCAAACAACTCAGAAATATAGATGTTAAGCCAAAATTATAATATGCTCCAGTGGTGTGGCATCTACACCTAAAAAAAATGTGAATAAGATAGAAAAAATTCACACTGCATAATTATGGTCTATTTTTTAAAAATGAACCAATATACTGTTAAGCTTTCCTTGTTATACTTAAGTGCTAAAATCAAGTATGGCATAGTGTAGTTTATGAAGGGAAACAACTGAAAACAACTTACGTGATTAGAGTACATCGGGAGTGGCGAGCTACTCCAATCATGACGACTAATACAATCATCATGAGAATTCCTGTTATTCCTAGTGTTGCCACCCACCTCGCAAGTTCTCCTACTCCAAGCAGGCGTACCATACCTCCCATCTCTGCTCCAGACATCTGTAATTATATACTCAAGATGAATTCAGCAGGTTAAATACCATATTTCGCAGCATATAAGACACGCTTTTTTTTCAAAATTCTGATGCTCACCTTGTATCCTACACGGGGTGAGGGTGAAGCTTGGGGATCAAGCTTAGGATCTACAAATAATTCCATTTAACAAAGAGAACAACGGAAAAAAAACGGACATATTTCAGTCCAAATGTAGGGTACATCCTATATGCCGGTGCATCTCATATGTCACATGATATGGTAACTACGAATTAATTTTACCAATTAAATCACAGAATGGACTACTGGTACCAAAAATTAAAAAACTAATCAAATGATTAAAATATTCTTGTAAAAATGTTCTATAACATGACAATTGAATAAAATATCTAAAACTTCTACATAATGCCTGTAAAGTAAATGGGCTGACATTTTTATTTTTCCAATGTTTTGCCATTTTTTCTTTCTTTTTTTGGAGGTGTCTTTTGACTCCTCACAATCCCTACACTCGTCAGTTAGTCCACACAAGTATTGTAGTATATTCTTGAGAATTAAGTTTATGTGCAGGTATACTTATTACATTATATTTGTTTAACCCTTTCAGGGTCCGTCCCGTAGATCTACGGCTTTACGTTCAGGGTCCAAACCGTAGATCTACGCCATGAGCTCAGCTCACTCTGATAAACTGTGAGTGGTACATTTGGGCCTAGATATGAGAGAATACATCTATGTGGTATGTGTGCACCACATAAAACAGATCCTGCAGCACACTGTGTATAATGAGAGAAAAAAAATGAAATCATGATTTTTCGATTAAAACAGCAACTTTGCAGTGTTTTTTCGTATGTTTTTTTATAGTTGTATTTGCGATTTCTTGGTCTCATTTGATAGAATGGAAGACATATTACAGAAAATAGAGATGATTTTGATTGGTTTTAGCATTGGAAATGGCTTGAAACTGAGCTCAAAGTAGCGGAAATGTTAAATTTTTCCCGATATTCAAGAGTAAAACAAACGACCTCACACGTCTAATACACATCAGCTGGTGGGTCTAATATACATTCACAAATATGGTGATGATATTTATACAATTATTACAGTATTGCATAACAGTAAATCTTCTATTTTTTGGTGTGAATAAAAATTCATTATGTGAATAAAAATCAAAATGGAATTTATTTGTAAAGCCTCAAAACATAATTTAATGAACAGAGGAAATGTTAGTTTAGTGCCAGGAAATGCCTACATTGTTCATTCTGGACCCTATTTTGAAACTGGAATATTTTGAACTTTGTGTTAAATTGGCCAAATTAACAATTTCCCGATCACTTTAATTTGTAGTTGAAACAGTTGACTTGGCGATTTCTTGTGCTCAATCGATAGAATAGAAGTAATACTAGTGAAATAGCTAAGAATTTGGTTGATTGGAATAATGTAATTGGCCTAAAATGGGAGTCAAAGTCGGCAAAATCGCCGATTCGTAAATATCGCTGACACATCAAAATTCGCGAGAGCATAATTTCGTCAATTTTCCACCAAATTTCATACTTTTTGTTTTATTACCTTCACAAGAAGATTCTCTACGATTTCATAAGAAAAAATAACAAAAATTTTTTTTGAAAATTCTTGGACACTGGTGCGTGACTCCAGATTTGGGCCTTGGACCCTGAAAGGGTTAAGGCCACAAGTAATGTTCCATACTTCAGTTGTTCATTTAAGTATTGTCTAATATTTTGGACTTCGATTTCATGTTTATTTAACTTCCTGCTTTTTTTTCCCTGTTCACACAGTCCTTGGTTTATGGCCCGGTCACTGATTAAGAGAGATCTGGACGGGAATGAGTATTTTTTTTTTTTTTTTTTAACAAGTCGGCCGTCTCCCACCGAGGCAGGGTGACCCAAAAAAGAAAGAAAATCCCCAAAAAGAAAATACTTTCATCATCATTCAACACTTTCACCACACTCGCACATTATCACTGTTTTTGCAGAGGTGCTCAGAATACAACAGTCTAGAAGCATACACATATAAAGATACACAACATATCCCTCCAAACTGCCAATATCCCAAACCCCTCCTTTAAAGTGCAGGCATTGTACTTCCCATTTCGAGGACTCAAGTCCGACTATATGAAAATAACGGTTTTCCCTGAATCCCTTCACTAAATATTACCCTGCTCACACTCCAACAGATCGTCAGGTCCCAAGTACCATTCGTCTCCATTCACTCCTATCTAACACGCTCACGCACGCTTGCTGGAAGTCCAAGCCCCTTGCCAGAAACCTCCTTTACCCCCTCTCCAACCCTTTCGAGGACGACCCCTACCCGCCTTCCTTGCCCTATAGATTTATATGCTTTCCATGTCATTTACTTTGATCCATTCTCTCTAAATGACCAAACCACCTCAACAACCCCTCTTCTGCCCTCTGACTAATACCTTTATTAACTCCACACCTTCTCCTAATTTCCACACTCCGAATTTTCTGCATAATATTTACACCACACATTGCCCTTAAACAGGACATCTCCACTGCCTCCAACCGTCTCCTCGCTGCTGCATTTACCACCCAGCTTCACACCCATATAAGAGTGTTGGTACTACTATACTTTCATACATTCCCTTCTTTGCCTCCATAGATAACGTTTTTTGACTCCACATATACCTCAACGCACCACTCACCTTTTTTCCCTCATCAATTCTATGATTAACCTCATCCTTCATAAATCCATCCGCCGACACGTCAACTCCCAAGTATCTGAAAACATTCACTTCTTCCATTACTCCTCCTCCCAATTTGATATCCAATTTTTCTTTATCTAAATCATTTGACACCCTCATCACCTTACTCTTTTCTATGTTCACTTTCAACTTTCTACCTTTACACACATTCCCAAATCATCCACTAACCTTTGCAAATTTTTCTTTAGAATCTCCCATAAGCACAGTATCATCAGCAAAAAGTAACTGTCAATTCCCATTTTGAATTTGATTCCCCAAAATTTAACCCCACCCCTCTCCTGAACACCCTACCATTTACTTCCTTTACAACCCCATCTATAAATATATTAAACAACCATGGTGACATTACACATCCCTGTCTAAGACCTACTTTTACCCGGGGAAATAGTCTCCCTCTCTTCTACACACCCTAACCTGAGGGCCTCACTATCCTCATAAAAACTCTTTACAGCATTATATAACTTACCACCTATTCCTATTTCTTGCAACATCTGCCACATTGCTCCTCTATCACTCTATCATATTGCCTTTTCTAAATCCATAAATGCAATAAAAACTTCCCTACCTTTATCTAAATACTGTTCACATATATGCTTCAATGTAAACACTTGATCTACACATCCCCTACGCACTATGAAACCTCCTTGCTCATCCGCAATCCTACATTGTCTTACCTCTAATTCTTTCAATTATAACCCTACCGTACACTTTTCCTAGTATACTAAGTAAACTTATGCCTCTGTATTTTTTACAATCTCTTTTGTCCCCCTTCCCTTTATATAAAGGGACTATACATGCTCTCTGCCAATCCCTAGGTACCTTCCCCTCTTTCATTCATTTATTAAACAAAAATACCAACCACTCCAACACTATAACCCCCCCCCCCTGCTTTTAACATTTCTGTCATGATCCCATCAGTTCCAGCTGCTTTACCCCCTTTCATTCTACGTAATGCCTCACGCACCTCCCCCATACTCACATCCTGTTCTTCTTCACTCCTAAAAGATGGTATACGTCCCTGGCCAGTGCATGAAATTACCGCTTCCCTTTCTTCGTCGACATTTAAAAGTTCCTCAAAATATTCTCGCCATCTACCCAAAACCCCCATCTCCCATCTACTAATCCCCTACTCTTTTTTTAACTGAAAAATCCATTGTTCTCTACCCTTCTTAATTTGGGTTTAAAAATCACCCCAAAAAAAGGTTTTCTTTTTTTTTCATTAAAATTTCTTACCAGTGCCTCCCCCACTCTATCAACTGTTTCCCCTTTTTGGGCACTCTCTTCCCCACTTTTTTAAACCTTTCTTTTACTCTCCATATACTCTACTTTTCTTAAAAACACTTCTGCTTTGAAAAAAACCCCCTCATTACAAAATTTTTTCTCTTTTATCCCCCCCCTTTTTACTTACATTCCACCAATCACTCCTCTTTCCTCCTGCACCCACCCTCCTATAACCACAAACTTCTGCCCCACATTCTAATACTGCATTTTTAAAGCTATTCCAACCCTCTTCAACCCCCCCACTACTCATACTTGCACCAGCCCACCTCTCTGCCATTATTTGCTTAAAATTTTAAACCCGTTTTTAAAATGAGTTTTTTTTGGGTTTTTGGTAGCGGGGAGTAAAGGGATACGTCTTTTGGGAGGCTTCTTTGTTTATTGTTAAGTCGTGGTGGGTACACAGGCTTGTGTGTTTGTGCCCATGGCCCAGGGCAGGGCCATCCCACGAGAGAGAGCTCGGAGTACTTGTGTCTTGCTGCTAGGCCACTGTGTGTGTGAGGCAGAGGAAAGGGGCAGGCAGGCTGGCATGCCCCCCGAGAGGCCTGGTTCAGAGGGCAGCACCTGAGTGGCGCAAATTGCCCTAAGCTGGCGAAAAGCATGGGCTGTCGGGTGCAGACAGTACAGGTTTTTAAACATACCCCGGGGGCCCCCTTTCCCACGCTTTCGCCCCGACCAAAAAATTTACTGGGGGGTAAAAGGAAATCGGCTCCCCTTTTCGTGGGGCCCGGGCACAGAAAAAAAAAATAAAAACATATATAACATATGGCAGGGAAAAAAAAACTTCCACAGGGAGGGAAAAAAAAAACATGTGGGGTGGGGCTAAACATCGGGGCCCTAGGCAAAAGTGTCAAAGGGGCATCACTGCACGTCTTCCTGCAGGGGACGATCCCTGCAACCAGGAGACATCGCTGGGGCTGACTGTAAACGAAAACAGGTTAGGGTTTCCCCTTTCTGGAACGGGGGAAGCGTCATCGTAGGAGTGCTGCGGGTTTCATTTAAACCCTGGGGCACGACTTTGCTGGTGCCCTCGAGTGAGGCTCGACAAAACTCGGAAACTGGGAAAGGGACTTCGGGGAAAAGTGACTCAGGAGGAACTTCTGACTGGTACTGTCGCGGGGGTGTCACGGGCCCCGGGGCGGGGAGGGGATTTTTGGAGCGAGTCTTTGGGAGAGACGACTGGGCGAAACATCTTTGGGGTTTTTTAAAACCCTACCCCCGACTGCAGTGAGAAAAGCTAGCAAACAAAGTGAAAATTTTTCTTTGTGCAGGCTGCTTTACTGGGAAATTGTTTTTTACACGAGGCTGACACCCGCGCCCCCGCCGACAGAGGGGTAACCCGGGCCCCTTTGGGGAGTGGTTTATTCTTCGGGGGTTGGGTTTAGCAGGGTTAGTCTAACCCTCCACAGACTTTTTTTCTTACATATAACTGCACTTTGCCCGGTCTGGAGGGGAAGTTTAAACAAATCTCGATGGGGAAACCGTAGCAGGTAAAATTCTGCAGAACATCCCCGAGGGACGAGCATAAAAGCCCTTTTTGTAAAAGGGGAATCGGGCTCAGGGCTGTCTGATTTGCTGTCAAACACACTGGTCCCCCACCGGGGGAATTAAAAACCGTGGTGGACTCAGTCCGGCTTAGACCCCCTGGCCCCACGGAAACTTTTTAAACCACCCCCCGGTACATACGGTACACTAAAAAGTGAGAACCTGAATGAGAGGAATTAATTAACACAGAATTATTTTTTCCCCTCAAATTTTTGACAAAAACTAAAAAAATTATGAACACCGAAAGGGGACATTTAATAAAATCAGGGGGGTGAGACTCAGCAGACATCTCGAAGGGGACGTCAGGCAGACATCGGGGGGGTGACGTCCGCAGACAAACGTGACGTTTATTTAAGTCGGGCAGCATCGTCGGTTGGGCGAAAAGTGATGGGGAAACAGACCCCAGCATGTGGCCCGGAACATTGGTAATTTACATGGGTGGTGAAACAAATTTACATCCCCACACCCCCGGGCGTTTGTGAACTACGTGGGATGCTGATCCCCGTAGCTTCAAGTGGCCTCGGGGACTCGGATACACCGCTCTGGCAATGAATCACACAAAAAAAAAGCAAAAAAACACAGCCCGAAGGGAAATGGGGCAGTGGTGAGTTAAGGTAGACGGGTGACGTGAGAGGGGGACATGGGCAAGGTGAGGAAAAGGGCCCCTTTTCCCCTCCCCCTCCCCCACCCACGAACACGTTGGGGGAAGCTCACACTGGGCGCAGGAAAAACCCCCACAAAACTCACCTCTGTTCCCTTTCTGAAAAAAGCTGTGCTGAGCTGAACAAAAAAACAGCAACTACAAGTGAAACCCGAAAAACGTGAAATTGAGAAACAGCGTGGGACGCTTGGGAGCGGGGTCACTTCAATTTTTTCCCCCCCCCCCCCCCCCCCCCCCCCCGAATTTTTTGGGAAAAATTTTTGGGTGGATCCTGCTTGTACCCGTGGGCCCGGAAAGCTCAAAAAAAAAAAATGCAGGGCCAAAATCAGGATAACTCCCTTTTAAAAGAAAGGATGCTTCTTTTATGGGATATTTAAATGAAGATGACTTTCCCTACCTCTTCCCTTTCCCCTCTCGGGGAAACAACGCTGCGACCACTGCTTTCCCCCATTTTTAAGGGGTTTTTGGTGTTTTTGGGAGCGGGGAGTAAAAAGATAAAGTCTTCCCTTTGGAGGGTTCTTTGTTTATTGTTAAGGGCGGGTGGGTACACAGTTTGTGTGTTTTTTGCCCCCTGGCCCCCGGGGAAGGGGGCCCTCCCAAGAGAGAGACGGGGGAAACTGTGTCTTTTCTGCTGGCCCCTGTGTGTGAGGCAGAGGCAAGGGCAGGCAGGCTGGCATGCCCACCCAGAGGCCGGGCCCGAGGGCACACCTGAGTGGCCCCGAAATATGAACTAAAACTGGCAGACGGGGATGGGGTGTCCCGTCGGCAGTACAAGGGTTTTCACAGAAAATTCCTCCTCCCTCAGTTTTTTACACTTTTTAAACCCCCCTTTTTTTGGGTTGCCCTTTTCCTCTTTTCCCATCTACCTTTTTACTCTAACTGTAGCTTCAACTAAATAATGAAAACCCATTTTATCAGGTTTGCCCTCTATAAACATGTACATCCTGGAGCCTACCCATCAACCTTTTATCCACCAATACATAACCTAACAAACTATCTTCATTACGTGCTATATCATACCTTGTATATTTATTTATCCTCTTCTTCTTAAAATATGTATTACTTATTACCAAATCTCTTTCTACACATAGCTCAATTAAAGGCTCCCCATTTTCATTTACCTCTGGCACCCCAAATTTACCTACTACTCCTCCACAACATTTTTGCCAATTTAGCATTGAAATCTCCAACCACCTTTACTCTCACACTTGGTTCGAAACTCCCCATGCATTCACTCAACATTTCCCAAAATCTCTCTCTCTCCTCTACACTTCTCTCTTCTCCAGGTGCATGTATGCTTACTATAACCCACTTTTCACATCCAACCTTTATTTTACTCCACATAATCCTTGAATTAATACATTTATAGTCCCTCTTTTCCTGCCATAACTTATCCATCAACATTATTGCTACTCCTTCTTTAGCTCTAACTCTATTTGAAACCCCATTTATTCCTCTCCACTGAAACTCTCCCACCCCCTTCAGCTTTGTTTCACTTGAAGCCAGGACATTCAGCTTCTTCTCATTCATAACATCCACAATCATCTCTTTCTTATCATTTGCACAACATCCACGCACATTCAGACTTCCCACTTTGACAGTTTTCTTTTTTTTATTCTTTTTAGTAATTATTACAGGAAAAGGGGTTACTAACCCATTGTTCCCGGCATTTTAGTTGACTTTTACAACATGCATGGCTTACGGAGGAAAGATTCTTATTCCACTTCCCATGGATATAAAAGGAAAAGTAATAAGACCAAGAATTATTAAGATAAATCAAAGAAAACTCAGATGAGTGTGTATAAATAAACATGTACGTACATGTATGTGTAGCATGACCTAAGTGTAAGTAGAAGTAGCAAGACGTACCTGTAATCTTGCATATTTATGAGACAGACAAAAAACACCAGCAATCCTACCATCATGTAAAACAATTACAGGCTTTCATTTCACACTCACTTGGCAGGACGGTAGTACCCCACTGGGTGGTTGCTGTCTACCAACCTACTACCATATACAGACTTTAATGTACCTGCAGAGAAATTCTTCTTCTTCTTCTTCCTTCAACAAACGAGCCGTATCCCACCAAAGCAGGGTGGCCCAAAAAGAAAAACAAAAGTTTCTCTATTTAACTTTAGTAATTTAGCAGAGAAATTATCGGGTGTTGGCAAGAGGTGTGGGGTTAAAAAATAAAGAATCTAACACAAAGTGGGAGTTGTCACAGTTGTTCTTTACTGATGACACTGTGCTTTTGGGAGATTCTGAAGAGATTTGCTGAGGTTGGTGGATGAGTTTGGTAGGGTATGTAAAAGAAGAAAGTTGAAAGTGAATACAGGAAAGAGTAAGGTGATGAGGATAACAAAAAAATTAGGTGATGAAAGATTGGATATCAGATTGGAGGAAGAGAGTATAGAGGAGGTGAATGTATTCAGATATTTAGGAGTGGACGTGTCAGCAGATGGGTCTATGAAAGATGAGGTGAATCATAGAACTGAGGAGGAGAAAAAGGTGAGTGGTGCACTTAGGAGTCTGCAGAGACAAAGAACTTTGTCTATGAGAGAATAGCTCTACCAATGCTCTTATATGGGTGCGAAACATGGGTGGTGAATGCTGCAACAAGTAGAAGGCTGGAGGCAGTGGAGATGTCATGTCTGAGGGCAATGTGTGGTGTGAATATAATGCAGAGAATTTGTAGTTTGGAAATTAGGAGGAGGTGTGGGATTACCAAAACTATTATCCAGAGGGGTGAGGAGGGGTTGTTGAGAGGGTTCAGACATGTAGAGAGGATGGAACAAAATAGAATGACTTTGAGAATGCATAAATCTGTAGTGAAGGGAAGGAGGGGTAGGAGTCGGCCTAGGAAAGGTTGGAGGGAGGGGGTAAAGAAGGTTTTGTGTGCGAGGGGCTTGGACTTCCAGCAAGCATGCACGAGCGTTAGAAGCAAATGGAAGCAAATGGTTTTTAGGACTTGACATGCTGTTGGAGTGTGAGCAAGGTAACATTTATGAAGGGAGTCAGGGAAACTTGCAGGCCAGACTTGAGTCTTGGAGATGGAAAGTACAGCATTTGTACTCTGAAGGAGGGGTGTTAATGTTGCATTTTTATAACTGTAGTGTAAGTGTGCCTCTGGCAAGATAGAGATGGAGTGAATGATGATAAAAGTTTTTCTTTTTCAGGCCACCCTGCCTTGGTGGGAGAAGACCCATGTGTAAATAAAAAAATAAAATTCACCAGCTTTTAGGTAGTAGGTTGGTAGACAGCAACTTCCCAGGAGGTACTACCATCCTGCCAAGTGAAGTGTGAAGTGGAAGCCTGTACATAACTGTTTTACATGATAGTAGGATTGCTGGTGTCTTTTCTGTCTCATTAAACATGCAAGATTTCAAATACATCTTGCTACTTCTACTGCACTTAGGGCCACTACACTTGCATGTACAAGCATATATACATACACACCCCTCTGGGTTTTCTTCTATTTTCTTACTAGTTCTTGTTCTTGTTTATTTCCTCTTATCACCACGGGGAAGTAGAACAGAATTCTTCCTCCGTAAGCCATACGTGTCGTAAGAGGCGACTAAAATGCCGGGAGCGAGGGGCTAGTAACCCCTTTTCCTGTATACATTACTAAAATTAAAGAAAAAGAAACTTTTGTTTTTCTTTTTGGGCCACCCTGCTTCAGTGGGATACGGCCGGTTTGTTGAAAAAAAGAAGAATATTCAACAGCTAAGACACTTGTCTGCCCATAGAGAAGTTGGTTCAACTGAGAAAGTGGCCCCAGCCCTTTGGTCGACTATGAGAAGGAAGCCTTCATTTTCCTGTTGAAGAGGCCCAATCATGGTACCCCACAAGTCTTCATCAATATAAATACAGTGAAACCCCAGGTTTCGGCCGCCCAGAGAATTGGCCGCTTTTTTTGGCCAAATTTTGTCTAGCGTTTCGGCCGTTGCCCCGGGTTTCGGCTGGCATACCAGACCTGTCTACCTGCCCGTACTTGCACACCTGCCCGCACAGGCATCGTGAGCCAGTCTAGTATTATTTATCCTTGAGTGAACATTACCTTGAGCTCTCATCCTGCCAGCCAGGCAGCCATCCAGCCAGCCAGGCAGCCATCCAGCCAGCCAGGCAGCCATCCAGCCAGCCAGGCAGCCATCCAGCCAGCCAGGCAGCCATCCAGCCAGCCAGGCAGCCATCCGGCCAGCCAGGCAGACATTCAGCCAGCCAGGCAGCCATCCAGCCAGCAGGCAGCCATCCAGCCAGCAGGCAGCCATCCACCAGCCAGGCAGCCATCCAGCAGCCATCCAGCCAGCAGGCAGCCATCCAGCCAGCCAGGCAGCCATTCAGCCAGCCAGGCAGCCATCCAGCCAGCCAGACAGACATTCAGCCAGCCAGCCAGCCATCCAGCCAGCCATCCATTAATTGTGACTGTGAAATAAGCCACCATGGGCCCTGTGGTAAAGAAAGTGAGGAACACCATAGCAGTGAAGAAGAAGATAGTAGAAAAATATGAGAGTGGCATTCATGTGGAAGACCTTGCCAGGATGTACAGCAAAAACAAATCAACTATCACTTCTATTCTAGCGAAGAGAAAAAAACTCAAGGAAGCTGGTGTTGCGAAAGGTGTTGTCATGTTATCCAAAAATAGATCACAAACAGTCGAAGAGGTTGAGAAGTTGTTGGTGGTGTGGATCAACAATAAACAGACAGCAGGTGATAGTGTTTCAGAGTCGATCATTTGTGAGAAAGCAAGGCAGCTGCATGCCACTCTTATAAAGAAAATACCTGGAACCAATGCTGATGTTAGTGAATTTAAGGCCAGCAGAGGCTGGTTTAACAGATTTAAGAAGCGTAGTGGCATACACAGTGCGGTAAGGCACGGTGAGGCAGCAAGTTCAGACAAACGTGCGGCTTAAAACTTCATGAATGAATTTAAGGGGTATGTAAAGACGGAAAAATTCAAACCCCAGCAAGTCTTCAATTGTGATGAAACAGGCGTGTTTTGGAAGAAAATGCCAGAGGACCTACATTACTCAGGAGGAAAAGGCACTGCCAAGACACAAGCCTATGAAAGATAGGCTAACTCTTTTGTTCTGTGCTAATGCTAGTGGAAATTTTAGAGTGAAGCCTTTACTGGTGTATCACTCAGAAAATCCCAGAGTGTTCAAGAAAAGCAATGTCATCAAGAATAAATTGTGTGTCTTGTGGAAAGCAAATAATAAGGAATGGGTCACGAGGCAAATTTCCAAAGAGTGGGTCCATGAAGTGTTTGGCCCCAGTGTGAAAAAATCTCTCCTTGAAAATAATTTGCCACTCAAGCATCTCCTGGTAATGGACAATGCTCATGCTCATCCTCCAAACTTGGAAGACCTATTGTCTAGGGACTTCAGTTTCATCACAGTGAAGTTCTTGCCTCCTGTTATGGGGCTATAAGACCCAACATGTATTTATAAGTAACAGTTACTCTGGAATACCTAATTATATTGAATTGATGGGGACTCAGTTCTAAATGTCATAAGGGCTGATCAACCTTATGACTGAGAGGCAGCTGGGTCAAGCCTTTTTCTCAATATAATAGGTTATCCTATAGACACACACACAATTTAAATAAGTAGTTTATAAAGTTGTATTTCTTTTTGTAAAAGTAAAATTAAGGTGTGGTAGAATTGTGGTAACTGGAGAATTGTGCTTGGCACCAGTCTTTTGTTTTGGTGGGAGGAGCTTAGCTAGGCTTCTCTCTCTCCCTCTCTCTGACTCTCTCTCTCTGTGGCTGACCTTCAACCTGGCAGGATCTCTGGGTCCTTCTTCTATCTTTTGGGGCAGTATGTGTGCTCCAGGGGTGAGTTTTTATAATTTAAGTTGTGGCCACCATACCCAGGGTGACTAAAGTGTGTCAAAACACTGGTTAGCCCAGAGTTATGTCAAGAAGAGAGAAGGACAAAAGTTAATAAGATACACCATGTGGGAGAACAGCTATGGAGTGTGTAGATCTTTGTTTTTAAAGTGTGAGGCTGTAATTGTATATTCTGTACATATCTATTGAGAATACAGTTATATTTTTATAGTAGTAGTTTACATAACCTGTGAAGAGGGCTGGTGAGAGGATATCAGACACTCAAGATGATCAGCCATGATGTAAGAAATTTCCCCCTAGACAGATAAGGCCATTAAGTAAAAAACTACCCCACACTAAGAACATGTAGTGAGAACCTTACTATCAAAGTAATAAGGGACAAACCAACGTAACACCTCCTCCAACCACTCCTCTCCTCCAGCCCATGGACCAGCAGGTCATTTCTAACTTCAAAAAACTCTACACCAAAGCAGTGTTTGAAATGTGTTTTGAAGTAACCTCAGACACTCAAATGACCCTAAGAGAGTTCTGGAGGAAGCACTTCAGTATCCTCCATTACATAAGCCTTATAGGTAAGGCTTGGGAGGGAGTGACTTCCAGGACTTTGAACTCTGCTTGGAGACAATTGTGGCCACAATGTGTCGTCCGGAGAGATTTTGAAGGGCTTAAGGCTGACCCTGACCCTGCCAACTCTCTGCCTGTTGTGGAAGGTATTGTGGCATTGGGCAAGTCCATGGGGTTGGAGGTGAGTGGCAAGAATGTGGGAGAGTTGGTGGAGGACCAAAGGGAAGAGCTAACCACTGACAAACTGCAAGAGCTTCAACTGGTACAGTATCAGACCACAGCTGAGGAACTTGCTTCAGAGGAGGAGGAAGAGGGAGTGAAGGAGGTGCTTTCTTCAGTGATTAAGGACATGTATGCAAAGTGGAATGAGTTGCAAACTTTTGTTGAAAAGTATCACCCTGACCAAGCTGAAACAAGCCATATCTGCAACATGTTCAGTGACAAAACCTTATCCCACTTCAGGGAAATCTTAAAGAGACGCCAGAAACAGAGCAGTCTTGACAGTTATTTTGTGACAGGGGTCCAGTGACTCTCAAGCTGGTCCTAGTGGCCTTAAAAGACAAAGAAGGGAAGTAACCCCAGATAAGGACTTGTTACCTAAAGTCTTGATGGAAGGGGATTCCCCTTCCAAACAATAAGTCCTCCCTCTCTCCTCCTCCCTATCTTCCAGATGCCTGCAAGTCTCTTCAATAAAGGTAAGTAAATGTTATTTTAAATGTTTATTTAAATTTTAATTTATGTATTGTATAATATATATGTATTTATCTGTGTTGTATGTAAAACTATAGTTATTCTTTAAAAAAATGTATTTTTTGTGAATATTTTTGTGGGTCTGGAAAGGATTAATTGCACATATATTATTTCTTATGGGAAATATTGCTTCGCTTTTCAGCCATTTCGGGTTTAGGCCTAGCTCCTGGAATGGATTACAGCCGAAACTCGGAGTTCCACTGTAGTACTACTGAGGCCCAGTGTCCCTGGTTTACCATCCACCAAAAGATTCCAGATGGTTGTATGGCTGAATGCCCCAGTGGCATCACACCCTACAGCTGTTGTGTAGGTGCTCCTCAAGTTGTAGAGAAGAAATTTTATAGACCACTGTTTTATCTGTGTTTTTCACTTAGGTTAGGAGTATTTAACCCTTTCAGGGTTTTGGACGTACTAGTAAGGCTTGCGCATCAGGGTTTTTGACATACTAGTACGCCTAAATTCTAGCGCCCTCAAATCTAGTGAGAGAAAGCTGGTAGGCCTGCATATGAAAGAATGGGTCTATGTGGTCAGTGTGCACAGTATAAAAAAAACTCTGCAGCACACAGTGCGTAATGAGAAAAAAAAACTTTGACCGTGTTTTTGGATTAAAACAGCGACTTTGCACTGTATTTTCGTATGGTATTTATTGTTGTATTCTAGTTTTCCTGGTCTCATTTTATAGAATGGAAGACATATTACAGAAATTGAGATGATTTTGATGACTTTGGAAAAGTACCTTGAAATTGAGCTCAAAGTAGCAGAAATGTTCGATTTTTACCAAAGTTCATAAGTAAACAAATCATGCTAAGTGTCCAATACACGTCAACTGGTGAGTCTAATATTCTTTCACAAGTACGCCGATATTATTTATACCATTTCTACACTAATGCAGTAGTTTGCATAACAGTAAATCTTCTGTTTTTTGTGAGAATAAAAATTCAGAGTGGAAAGCAAAAGAATGTAAGAGGAGCATGGGGACGTGACTAATGAACAGATGAAATGTTATTTTAGTGCCAGGAATGTCTTGTTTATTCTGGACCCTATTTGAAAATTGGCATCTTTTGAAATTTGTGTGAAATTGGCAAAATTGCTAAATTCTGACCACTGTACAGTATTAGATAGTTGAAATCGGTAAATGGGTGGTTTCTTGTACTCATTCGATAGAAGAAATGGAGTTCTAGCGAAACAGTTATTTTTTTGTCGACTAGCACACTGGAATTGGCCGAAAATTGGGCTCAAAGTGGGCAAAATCGCCGATGCATAAACACTGTCGAGACCGTTAAATTTGCGAGAGCATAATTCCGTAAGTTTTCCATCAAATTTCATACTTTTGGTGTCATTATGATCAGGAAAAGATTCTCTATCTTTTCATAAGAAAAAATAATTTTTTTTTTTTTAAATTTGGGCGACCCTGAGAACAAGTCTGGGAGAGGGCCTGGGGACCCTGAAAAGGTTAATAAAGGTCTTGTTTTAAAATTAATTTCTGTCATTTGATCTTCCTTATTTAGATTTATCAGTTATTACCTTTCCATCCTAACAGTGTCATATCTTCTAAAAAAAAAAAAATGGTTTCCAGAGACAAGGCATCAAACATTTAAACATATGGGTAAAGAAAACATTTTGCAATGTCAAAAACAAAATCAGGCAAAATAAAAAGAGTGCTCTAACAAATTAAAATGCAGTCTAGATGTGTGTTGCCAGTAAACATACCTCCATGAACACTGGATAATTTCTAGTTTATATTCCATAGAATTTTCAAATGTGCCTATAAGACTTTTAAGACTCTGCATGGAATAACTGGGGGGAAGAGAGATCTTTGGGATTAGATGGGCAGTTGAAGTGTGAGAATGATTGCATCTATGAGGTATTTAGGAAATCAGTTAACCAGATTTGAGTTTTAGTGATGCGAAGTGACTACGCTAAGAAAGTTGGGAGTTGACATTGTGATTTGGCAGCCCATCACTGCATCCTCATGACTGCATTTTTTTTTTCAAAAGCAGTTAGGGAGTAAGTAATTGTGAATGTGTTTCCTTCTTTTTTCAAGTTGTTAACATAAGCTTACACGAGTCACAACATTTACCAATAGTAAATTCACATTACAGCTATAAAGAACAAAAAAAGCACAATAACGTGACTGGAACAATACACAAATAACCCGCACATAGGAGAGAGAAGATGGCAACACTGCAGTCCACTTGTAAATGGTCCAAGTTGGATTGAAATATCGTTGTAAGCTTCTCTCCTCTGTGCAAGTTATTTGTGTATACAGCTATAAAATTCAGCCATGACAGATACTGAATCAATGCTGATAAATACATTTCCTCCTATGGGTCATCCAAACTTAGTGGGAAAACAGCTGGTGTGGTGCAATTTTGTTACACAATCGTTACAGACAAAATCACCTACCATGGCATTTATATCCTCAACATTGATGAGAAGAACTTCAGATATGTTGCCTTGCATATAGTGAAGACTCTCGATAATAAACATTTCAACTGTTGCATTCTTTATGCTCTCTCTCTGGATGGTTTCTTTGAAGAGGTTTAATTGTGGCTGTAAATTCCTTCGGATCGTTTCGTCAAATAGTTTTGTCTGTTGGGAAAGAGAACCAATCAGAGAAGATTTAAGTGTAAGTGCATGTCTGATGCAGTGAGCCGCACCATTAGTGAAGTAGTCCAGTTGGAGGGAATTAATGTATTTATAATACGATGGGTATGTCCTGAAGAAGAAGAAACTAAGAAGAAATGACAAAGAAGAATAAGAAGAACAAGAAGAAGAAAGGTAAAAAGATTGCTAAAAATAAAAAGATAGTAAGAGAGATTATTTTTATTTTCACCTCAGATAGATCTAAAGGAAGACAGATATTGAGATAGATTAGATAGATAGAGATTCATAGAGATAGATAGATAGAGATAAAGATATACTGTATATATATACAGAGAGAGAGAGAGAGAACGATTTTTCATCTATGTAATTAAAGCTGCTATTACCTTCTTTTTGGATATTGTTTTCTTAACTGGAAATTTTCCTTTCCTTTTCAAATATTCCCAAGGACACAATTATGAATAATTAAGATTTCAAGAACTACAGATTTATTGTTAATCTGACCCACTGCCAAATGCAACTATTATTTCAGTCGAGAAACATCACTTGGACATTCCCAGCAAAACTTACGATAAACTAATTCCACATAAAACGAAGTATCAGGAGGGTAAACGGAGAATAAATACTGTTGTTGTTACCTGGTTGCTGAGTGAGTGCACCATACTGTTGATGTTGTTGAGGGAGAGGACAGACCGAGTTACACCTTCATGAACTTCTTCGTTACCCCACACGCTCACCCCTAATGCACCCCTGCCAAGTAATAAGAATATACGTACAATGTGAAAGTATACACTTGAGGGATATGATGTAATCTTGAGGTGTAATGACATAATTTGCTAAGACAGTCATTGAATGAATGATGGTAAATCCATTTTTTCTTTGGGTCGCTTGCCTTGATTGGAGACATTTGTCGAGCTTAAAAAAAAAAAAGTGGTAATTTTGGATGGTATGAAGTAATCTAATAGAATATTAGGTAATCTGGGCAGATAAAAATAAGTAATATGGAAGCATAAGAAGTAATCAGGGAGAATAAGAAGTAATTTGTGGACATAAAAAGTAATCAGGGAGGATAAGTAATCTAGGAGCGTACAAAACAATCTGGGAGCCAAATAAGTAATCTGTGAGCATAAGAAATAATATGGGAACATAAACAATAATCTGGGAGCATAGGCAGTAATCTGGGAGCATAAAAGTAATCTGGGAGCATAAGCAGCAATCTGGGATGATATTAAGTGCTGGGAGGATATTAAACACAGTAACCTGGGAGTATAAGATGTGATCTTCACTCATTAACTCACACTGTATGATATGGTACAATATGGAAACTGTTACAAAAAATGCAATATCTATAAATTATAAACATCTCCAGTGAATACTAGAAAGGTCTGCCCCTCTAGCATTCAGCCTGTTACTGGGTTTTTGTAACAAGTAGCCAGTATCCTGGTCCAATTATCCATACTCTACCAAAACAGTCTAAACCACGAACTAACAGCAAGAGAGCGACAGATGTTCCAACAACAAGGGCCAGCAAGGGAGAGCTGGAGAGGGAGGTGTTGTTGGAACCAGCACCAGCCAAAGAGAGAGAGGAAGGTAAGGCAGTCTCCTCACTCAGGTGTGATCACTCCACCCTGGTCACGTGACTCTCCTGTGGACTGTTCCTGCCCAGCAACTACAGAGAAGCCGGCAATTAAACAAGTGAGGAGGCAGTTATCAAGGTAGTTTGCCAATACGGGCAGCTACTCAACACTTTCGAGCAATGAGCACAAAGTAAGGTGTAAATGCTACGTCCTACCTAATGGTATAGCTAAGTCAAATAATAATATAAAGCAATATATTTACGATTTATGTAAAGCACCCTTCTGGCAAGACAGTGATGGAGTGAATGATGGTGAAAGTTTTTCTTTTTCGGGCCACCCTGCCTTGGTGGGAATCAGCCAGTGTGATAATAAAAAAAAAATAATAATTATTTTTATATAGCCGGACTTGAGTCCTGGAAATGGGAAGTACAATGCCTGCACTTTAAAGGAGGGGTTTGGGATATTGGCAGTTTGGAGGGATATGTTGTGTATCTTTATACGTATATGCTTCTAAACTGTTGTATTCTGAGCACCTCTGCAAAAGCAGTGATAATGTGTGAGTGTGGTGAAAGTGTTGAATGATGATGAAAGTATTTTCTTTTTGGGGATTTTCTTTCTTTTTTGGGTCACCCTGCCTCGGTGGGAGACGACCGACTTGTTGAAAAAAAAAAAAAAAAAAAAAAAAAAAAAAAAAAAAAAAAAAATATATATATATATAATATATATATATATATATATATATATATATATATATATATATATATATATATATATATATATATATTATATATTATATACACACACACACACACACACACACACACACACATGTATGTGCAGTATGACCTAAGTGTAAGAAGAAGTAGCAAGACATACCTGAAATCTTGCATGTCTATGAGACAGAAAAAAGACACCAGCAATCCTACCATCATGTAAACAATTACAGGCTTTCGTTGGCAGGACAGTAGTACCTCCCTGGGCGGTTGCTGTCTACCAACCTAGTACCATTGCAAATATCAGCAATATAAAATTATATGAACAGTTAATATACATCAAAATCGAGATATATACATGTACATACATTGTGACCCATTCAGGGGTCGCAATAGATACAAAGTGAATGAATGAGTATGTCATGGTTTCCAGGCATAGTCTATGATTTTGTTTTATAAAGCAATGATTGTTTTACCAAAAAAGTTGAGTGTAAATTCACTGTTGCAATAACTCCAGGTCATCACATAATTAATATTAAAACATTTAAGTGAATTTAGACATGCTGGCTAGTGCAGTAACTTCTTGCAGCAATGGAAGCCAACTCAGAGCTAGGGATGGCAGAGTTCTGGTGTAAATTTAACATTGTGGATGCAATACACCACATAAAAACTGCGTGGAATAATTTACCCAAGTCAACAATAAATGCAGGCTGGAGAAATTTATGACCTAGTGTGGTGAACAATTTCACAGGTTTTTCCTCAGTACAAAGTCAGGTCAAGGAAATTGTTGACCTGACAAGGAGACTGCCAGGCGAGGTCTTTGAAGATGTAGAGCTAGACAATGTGAATGAACTTTTAGAAGATAAGGAAGAAAGATCTCCTGAGGAAATGTTGGTGGAGCTTAATTCCAAGATAAAAAAGAGTTAGATAACAGAAGAGGATGTGGAAGGAGAACCTGCAGTTAAGAAGTAATACTGCACAGTTATATAACTAGCTCCATGCTGCTGATAAAACTAGAGAGGACCTTGACACATCTAGAAGCAATGCTCTGAAACAGCTTCTGGACCAAACAATCAGCTGTATGAAGTACTGTAGGGAAAGACTGACCAGAGATGCATGACAGAATACTTGAGAGCTCTAGTAAGTGCCCTCAGCCATCCCTTCCTCATCCCATGAATCCCAGCCATCTACTTCATACCAAAATCCTCTGCCATCCACCTCAGCCCAGTAGGGACACAGGAATGCTCTCCCTTGATGTCAAGCTCATCATGCATCATCAACCAGAATTTAAGGAAACATTCACATTGGATTATTTTACCAGGTTATCCTAGGTTGTATCATCCTAGTTTAACCTTACATAATGAAGTCATATATGTACTTTTTTTATGTGCCCATAGCATGTATGTTTTTTTTTCAATTTGTTAAATAATGCTATTATTTAGGTCGATGAACAAATTTAAAGAAACAAAGTTGTTGGGCTTTCATTGAGGTTTCATAGAACATAACCCAATCTTTCCCATAAGTTCCTCACTTCACACCTGACAATTTCATGTATAGCTCCATTTTGAGGAATGTAACCTGTGCAAAAGGTGGTGGTCTACTTACCAGCAAAGTCCAAAAGCACACTCTTTAACTGAAATCTTAGGATTAAACACCAACTAAGATTTCTTTTGCATTTAAATCAATTAAATCTTACTTCATAAACTTTATCTAGCTGTTAAGTACAAAGTGGCATATGTTTAAAGCTAAATTAAATCCCCTTATACCCTCAGGTACATTTGCTCCATCCTCCAATTTTTATACGAAATTACATATAGTATACCATAATTCTCTGCAGGTTGCTATTATTATTAGAAGATTCTATATAATATATGGTACTACAAACCTTCAAATTTTCCCAAATAAATGAACTCATTATTACTTAACCACATGAGTGCCTGCATGACTCAAGAAATCGTAATGGCTAACGCGACGGGCTGGAGTTTTGAGAGACTATGACCGCGGGTTCAATCCCGGCCGGGGGTATGGTTTGGAGTGCCTGCATACTTACAACGTAAATACAGCGAAGAGGACGAGCATGACCTTGAGGCAAGTTATGGAGCCTGGTTTGCGGGGTTTGTTGTCGCAACATCTTGTCAACAAGTACAGCAGCAGCACCAACAAAGTTAATATGAGCACTCCAGCTGGTACTGACCCAATAATACCTAGACTCTGGAAAAAAAAAAAAGTACAATTGACACCATTTCTAATATGATCAATATTTATAATACAAAAACTTAATGCTGTACCTGCAAAATTAAAGAACCTCACTATTAATTGTTACTTTAAGTATTGTTATCAATATAAATTAAAAACTTTATCTTTATTAATGTATAGATATTCACAGTTGGGCCCATGCTACCAAACTTATACTTTGTACCTCATAAATATGATACTATATTTTTTCATAGAGGGAGAGGGGCCTAATAATGTGGCTAATCCAAACGGGGGACCCCCAATAATGTGCCTACTTCCGAGGGGCACCCCAACAATGTGCCTAGTCCTGAGGGAGGACCCAACAATGTGCCTAGTCCCAATGAGAGAGGGGCACAGTGCTGTGCCTAATCCTGCCAAGGAGAAGAACCCAATAATGTGCCTAGTCTCAGGGGGGGGGGAACAACAATGTTACTAGTCCTGGGGTCCCCAACAATGTGACTAGTCCTGGGGTCCCAACAATGTGCCTAGTCCTGGAATCCCCAACGATGTGCCTAGTCCTGGGGTCCTCAACAATGTGCCTAGTCCCAGGGGACCCAACAATGTGCCTAGTCCTGGGGGACCCCAACAATGTGCCTAGTCGGGACCCCAACAATGTGCCTAGTCCCGGGGGACCCCAACAATGTGCCTAGTCCTGGGGGATCCCAACAATGTGCCTATCCTGGGGGTCCCAAACAATGTGCCTAGTCCTGGGGGACCCCAACAATGTGCCTAGTCCTGGGGGACCCCAACAATGTGCCTAGTCCCAGGGGACCCCAACAATGTGTCCAGTCCCAGGGGACCCCAACAATGTGCCTAGTCCTGGGGGACCCCAACAATGTGCCTAGTCCTGGGGGACCCCAACAATGTGCCTAGTCCCAAGCAGGAGAGGGGTCCAGTAATGTGCCTAGTCCTGACGGGATGTGGGGCCCAAGAATGTGCCTAGTCCCGACGGGGAGCCAACAGTGCCACAGGGTCCACGTTGACCGGTGGCAGCAGTATCTGCTACCACCATCATCACCCGTCAACATCGGTAAAAATTAGCCACATTTCCCTCCTTTTTTGAAGTTGTATTCCATACTGTATTGTCTACATTAACTATATGAATTATCTGTAAAATATGAAATGAAAAATATTTCTTTCCAGTAATGTAACAATGCTACCAGCTGGGTCTGACAGAGACCCATTGTGACCTCTTTTAATCCTGTTTTTTGAGCTACCACTCACAGGATGAGCTGCGGGTGCACAATGTAATAGCTACTGGGGCAGCACAAATAACAAATATGGAGGAAAATTAGGAAAGGACCCCAATGGAAATAAGTCACTGACTTTTTTTTTTTTTTTTGGGGGGGGGGAGGTTATACTAGTTAATCTGCAGTGTGGTAACTGTACTTATGTGCAGCTGGGCCTATATAAGTTTACATACTAAAGAAACAAAGTTTCTTGTGGAAGGAGAAACAGGAAGAAAATGTTCCCAATTAAGTCAGATGGCACCCCATCCCCCCTTGCTTAAATCCCGACAGATCCAGACGCCCACACGCCATCACCTGAGCCTTCAACAACAGCCTCCTCTCCAAGAAGCCAAGGAGGAATGTTGAAAATGGTATAAAATACCGACAAGCTGCGCACGTGTCTTGTTCATCAATCCACGGAGATGACAGTTGTGTCGCCTGAGCGGCTACATTATTGTGCACCCGCAGCTCATCCTCTGAGCGGTGGCGCAAAAAAAATGGCTGAGGTTACAATGGGTGTGTCAGACCTCACTGAACATTGTTACATCACTAGAAATACTACTATTTTACAATTACTTCATACAGTTGTTGTACACAATACAGTAAGGGACATAATATAAAAAATATATATCTTACTACCATTGTAGAGATTATTACAATTACACTACCTTGGGGAGTGCCTAGTTGCATTTAACAGAAGATCACAAGAAGGAACACTGCAGGAGGCCTACTGGCCCATGCGAGGCAGGTTCAAGTCTCCCACCAGCTTAAGCCAATTCTTTAGTTTCACCTTTGTATCTCTGTAGCAATGCAGTTGAGTTTCTGTTAGTGGCACCCAAATATTCACTGTAAAGTAGACCACCAGCGTCCATTTTAGCTAGTTCACACAAAATAGCATCTCTGCAACGTCGGCAGCATTTTTGATATCCAGAAGAGTCGTGTATTTTGAGCCTTGCGTCCCCATGTACAGTTACAGATATTGCGACACAATTTCGTACACCTTTGCCATGTGTGAATCCATTAAGTGACATGTAGTGTTTAATTCTGTATAGTAATTTGTTAAGCAATATCCTTTCAAATGTTAACACAAAGAGCTGGTCAGCGAGACTGGACGAAACACATTATGTTGATTAGGTTTGGTAATTGGTTCATTAATGTTACTGGTCCACGAGAGAGGTAACTGACCTATAATTTATATTGTACAGTTCTAACAGTGAGTTATCAGGTACATGTCTCAGTAATTTAATGTCACAGGCGATATCATCTTACCTGGAGGTCGTTCCGGTGGGTCAGTGCCCCCGTGGCCCGGTCCTTGACCAGGCCTCGCGGTCGATCAGAGTCTGATCAACCAGGCTGTTACTTTTGGCAGCACGTAGTCCAACGTACTAACCACAGCCTGGCTGATTGGGGTACTAAGTATCCGTCCAGCTCCCTCTTGAAGGTAGCCAAGGGTCTATTGTCAATTTCCCTTATGTCTGGTGGGAGGCTGTTGAACAGTCTTGGGCCCTGGACACTTAATTGTGTTTTCTCTTAATGTACAAATGGCGCTCCCCAGGAGCTTTGCCCCTGGGGAGGGCAGCATTTAGGTTACATAGGCTATCACATGCATCAAGCAGTCTGTTTAGCATATTATTATCAAAACCAAGCGCTAAACCCACCAGGGTCATACAGCGCTGCTTGTTTAGCATAAATTTAACAAGATTACATCTATACCAACCATGGGTATGGTGTGACTACCACCCACACTGCGCATGTTTGTGCTCCGTCAAAAACTGCGTGTCTTGATAGTAGCAGAAGGAACAGAATGCGGGAAATAAGCGTGTGCAACCATAAAGTGCATATACTCCTTTGAACAAACAAAAAAGGAATATCAGTGAACGCTAAATAGGAAAATATGGATTATAGTGTCACATGGAGAGTGCCGGTGGAGAAACGGTTACCGTGGGAAATAGACCTGACCAGCACTAGTGAATTATTGCCGGATGTCGACACAAGTGGAAATAAACAAATATCGATCTATCTATAAGTAATATAGTGAGTGACAAGGATATATATGTGCAGTGACATAGTGAACTAAATTGTAGATAAGAGTAATCTTAATTATCCCCAAGTATAGCGTACAATATATAGTGTAGATAGGGCCCGGTGGCCTGGTGGCTAAAGCTCCCGCTTCACACACGGAGGGCCCGGGTTCGATTCCCGGCGGGTGGAAACATTTCGACACGTTTCCTTACACCTGTTGTCCTGTTCACCTAGCAGCAAATAGGTACCTGGGTGTTAGTCGACTGGTGTGGGTCGCATCCTGGGGGACAAGATTAAGGACCCCAATGGAAATAAGTTAGACAGTCTGATGACGCACTGACTTTCTTGGGTTATCCTGGGTGGCTAACCCTCCGGGGTTAAAAATCCGAACGAAATCTTATCTTATCTTATCATAAATATCTTACAAGCGACTGGCACTAGCGAACTATTGCCAAAGGTCCAGTGAAGTGTTAATAATGGATAAGTAACTACTATAGTCATAAGATATGAAACGAGTGGTGTAGCATTGAGGTGCAGGGAATCACAGCATACATAAATTGAGCATACAACCCACCGTTACCTCTACTAAACAGGAAACAATCTTTCCATAGAATGTAGGTTAAAGTTAGCATAGGCCAGCTGCTCTGTAAATAATAAAACAATGATCCCAGTATAACGCAGTGAAAAGTGTATTTTGAAAGAATACAGTGTATAGTACTTGAGATAAACAGTGTACAGCACTACATAATAGGAATTTAAATAATAATAATAATATAGTAATAAAAAAAAATATGTGAAGTGGGCAGTGGGCAAGTCTGCGGCTCAACCCACCCTAACCCACACCCACCTACCCACCACCCACTTTACTGCGAACTTTGTATAAATACATCTTGCATATTACTGGCACCACAAGGAAAGGTAAAGTGGAAATCAGTTTTCTTCCGTGGCATACAGAGTGTAGTAGGATACAGACAGGATGTCAGCACAGCATATCTGTGGGACAGGTATCAGAAAGGTACTAAGGAGAGTAATAAATTGATAAAAATAATCAAAAAACAAGGATGACCTCTTGGATAGTCTACCAAAAATATATAAAACATGGGAGCAAGAGATAGTGTATCAAAAAATGCAGAATGTCCATACCACAACAGATGACTCGAAACTATCTAGTCACCCACATGGTGCTAAGCCAGACCCATCCCCCAGTCATAGCACTAATACCCACAGTGCTGGTGCTGGCCCAGGCTCCCCCAGGCATAGCACCAATATCCACAGTGCTGGTGCTGGCCCAGGCTCCCCCCAGTCATAGCACAAATACCCACAGTGCTGGTGCTGGCCCAGGCTCCCCAGGCATAGCACTAATACCCACAGTGCTGGTGCTGGCCCAGGCTCCCCCAGGCATAGCACCAATACCCACAGTGCTGGTGCTGGCCCAGGCTCCCCCAGTCATAGCACTAATACCCACAGTGCTGGTGCTGGCCCAGGCCCAGCCGCTGACCCAGACCCAGCCCCCCCAGCCCCAGTGCTGACCCAGACCCAGCCCCCAGCCTTACTGCCAGCCCAGACTCTCCTAGGGACACTACCCAAACCACCACAAAAACAGTAAATATACAACCATCTAAAACCGTAAATATACAACCATCATTGCACAAGACCGTGGCCCACAGTACAGATGTTGGAGAGGAGTCTCCTTCTTCCTCTACTGGGGAAAGTAGATGGAATCCAGGACGGGGTGGCCCTGGCTTGGATACTGAGGATTATAGTGCAGTCCAGAACCTGCAGAAATTGACAACACACCTCCCAAAAAATTCTCAACCAAAGGTGAATTTGTGCAAATATTATGCTTGGGGCATCTGTAAGCATGGAATAACAGGGGAAAAAATGGGACATGCAACTTTGACCATCCCAAAAAATGTAGCGACCTCCTGTCTAAAGGAGTGTGTCGTTCTTCTTCTGTACTTTCTTTTCACCCAAAAATGTGCCACCCCTTCGGTCCTCCAGAAGCAGTGTTACAACATCGAGTGCCCTGCATACCATCTAAAAGGGACCAGGAGGCACAGACCCCACAAGACAAACAATAGTAGCTACGGACAACCCAACTCCAGGTGATTTTTTAGTGGCAGGAAAACAAAAAAAGAAAATGGAAGGAAATAACAAAAATAGTCCACCACCTTGGAGCCTTGTTGCACTGGAGGCACAGCCAGTGGCCACCCATGGCCCTCCAGAATTACAACTACTGATGCCAATAACAAAATCCCCCCAACAAACACAGAATACAACCTCGTTTATATTTGCTAATATACGTACAGGGCCTTAAGCCATCCACCAACAACAAAATACCTTTTATCAGTGGACTTCTAGTGGAGTCTAATGCAATGTTTGCAGCCTTCACAGAGACTCACACAAAAGATCACTTTGACAGTGAAATATGGATAAGTGGTTACAACCTTTTTAGATGCGACAGAAAAAACAGGCAACAAGGGGGGGTTGGCCTGTATGTCAAAGAGTCCCTTATCTGCACGGAGTTGCTGAACACCACAAATGAGGTAGTTGAAGTTCTATCAATAAAGATCGAGAACCAAAACCTAGTCATTGTGGTTGTATACAAGCCACCAGATGCAACCTCACAACAGTTCAAGGAACAGCTACTGAAAATCGATTACTGTTTGGAAAACCTTCCAGCTCCATCCCCAAACATCTTACTGCTTGGTGATTTCAACCTAAGGCATACAAAATGGAAGAATGTAGCAAACAATGTTATAGCTGAAACAATCCCCGGAGGTAGCGCAGATGAAAGGTCACACACACATGAGCTACTAAGTCTCTGCGAAAAACACACCTTAAGCCAGCAGATAGTGGAGCCAACAAGACTAGAAAACACACTTGACCTTATCTTCACAAATAATGAGGACCTGATAAGAGACAAGAATATCAAAAACAACTAATTCCGATCACAATCTAATCGAAGTCCAGACGTACATGCATAGGGGTCCTGAACAGCAGAATGCATGTACGCATGTACCTGTGAAGGTGTCTTCACAAAATACAATTTCAACAACAAGAACATCAACTGGGACCAGGTAAACCATGTCCTAAACGAAACATGTTGGGAAGATGTCTTAAATGACATGGATCCAAACCAGTGCCTTGAAAGGATCAACTTCCTGGTAGCCGAAGCATGTTCTAGGCATATTCCCCTAAGAAA
The DNA here is from genome assembly GCF_026875155.1 of Cherax quadricarinatus. Lineage (NCBI taxonomy): Eukaryota > Metazoa > Arthropoda > Malacostraca > Decapoda > Parastacidae > Cherax > Cherax quadricarinatus. Next base: position 20,645,359 of record NC_069424.1, read on the forward strand.
GAAGAAGAGCAGGAGTAAACTGGAGAGAAAAAGACGCTCCCTCTACAGAAGACGACGAAGAGTCACTGAGCTCCTCAGGAGTGCTAGAATATCTGATACACGAAAGGAGGCGCTGACCAGGGAAGTGGAAACTATCGAACTTAAGCTAAATGACTCTTACAGGAACCAGGAGAGGCAGGAGGAGCTTAAAACTATTAGTGAAATTGAAAGAAATTCAAAATATTTCTTTTCATATGCCAAAAACAAGGCAAATACCACATCTAGTATCGGGCCCTTACTCAGACAGGATGGGACTTACACAGATGACAACAAGGAAATGAGTGAAATATTGAAATCCCAGTACGACTCTGTGTTTAGTGAACCACTAATCGTCTGAGGATCGACGACCCAAATGATTTCTTCATGAATGAGCCTCAAAACTCCATAAATGTATGCCAGATTTCCGACATTACCCTAACTCCGATAGATTTCGAAAAAGCCATTGACAACATGCCTATGCACTCAGCCCCGGGCCCAGACTCGTGGAACTCTGTTTTCATTAAGAACTGCAAGAAACCCCTCTCGCGTGCCCTAAGTACACTATGGAGGAGGAGCTTGGACATGGGTGAAATTCCAGTCACTTAAAAACAACGGATATAGCCCCACTCCATAAAGGTGGCAGCAAAGCATTAGCTAAGAACTATAGACCAATGCTCTGACGTCCCACATCATAAAAATCTTTGAAAGAGTGCTAAGAAGCAGGATTGCAAATCACCTGGATTCCCAAAATCTGCACAATCCAGGGCAACATGGGTTCAGGGCAGGTCGCTCCTGCCTCTCACAACTACTGGATCACTATGACATGGCCTTGGATGCACTGGAAGAAAATCAGAATGCAGATGTAATATACACAGACTTTTGCAAAAGCATTTGACAAATGCGATCATGGCGTAATAGCCCATAAAATACGTGCTAAAGGAATAACTGGGAAAGTGGGAGATGGATCTTCAACTTCCTAACAAATCGAACACAAAGAGTAGTGGTCAACAGAGTTAAATCGGAGGCTGCCATAGTGAAGAGCTCTGTTCCACAAGGCACAGTACTCGCCCCATCTTATTCCTTATCCTCATATCAGACATAAACAGAGATATACACCACAGCACCGTATCATCCTTTGCGGATGATACTAGGATCTGCATGAGGCTGTCATCTGCTGAGGATGCGGTTAACCTCCAAGAAGATATAAACAAAGTTTTCCAGTGGGCAACGGTAAACAATATGATGTTCAATGAGGACAAAATTCCAACTACTCCGTTATGGAAAACTGGAGGAGATAATAACTAGAACAGAGTATTTCTACTGACTCCGGCCATACAATAGAGAGGAAAAATAATGTAAGGGACCTGGGAGTAGTAATGTCTGAGGATCTCACTTTCAAGGATCACAACAGTGCCACGATCGCACGTGCAAAGAAAATGATAGGATGAATAATGAGAACTTTCAAAACGAGAGATGCCAAGCCCATGATGATCCTTTTCAAATCACTTGTTCTCTCTAGGCTGGAATACTGCTGTACATTAACATCTCCATTCAAAGCAGGTGAAATCACAGATCTAGAGAGTGTACAGAGATCCTTTACTGCACGTATAAGTTCTGTCAAGCACCTTAACTACTGGGAACGCTTGGAAGCACTTGACTTGTACTCGTTGGAACGCAGGAGGGAGAGATATATCATAATCTACACTTGGAAAATCTTGGAAGGAATGGTCCCAAATCTGCACACAGAAATCACTCCCTACGAAAGTAAAAGACTGGCAGGCGATGCAAAATGCTCCAATAAAAAGTAGGGGCGCCATTGGTACACTAAGGGAAAACACCATAAGTGTCCGGGGCCCAAAACTGTTCAACAGCCTCCCATCAAGCATTAGGGGAATTGCCAATAAACCCCTGGCTGCCTTCAAGAGAGAGCTGGACAGATACCTAAAGTCAGTGCCGGATCAGCCGAGCTGTGGCTCGTACGTTGGACTGCGTGCGGCCAGCAGTAACAGCCTAGTTGATCAGGCCTTGATCCATCGGGAGGCCTGGTCATGGACCGGGCCGCGGGGGCGTTGATCCCCGGAATAACCTCCAGGTAACCTCCAGGTATACCTTTATAACTTTGATGAGTTCCGAGAGTTTTTTTTTGCTCCCTGAGACTGGCCATGGGCAAATATGAATTGGTAACATGTTATAACCAGAAACTCGTGCCCAATTTGTTATTAACTTATTAGTTGATGCATGATGCCTCCCAGATCAATTGCCCTAAAGACTGATGAGGACAAACGTCCCGAGGGAAGAAAACGGGAAATTCGTCACTGATGTTCAAGGTAGGGAGAAAGTAGAGCAAAATCTCCACACTCCACCAAGGCGAGTGCAGAAATAGTTAGGACAGGTAGTTATTAAGATAATAAAAATGGTTATAATTATAACTTAATTTTAAAAGGATGGACCGGTAAGCCAGCGGAAAGCGGGTCAGGAAACATTTGTCATGTTTCCTGACAAATCTTACCTAACCTATTTCTTAACTACGACCTCCAAACCCCTCAAAGGAGGTTCCTTGATGCTGGTGAGGGGCTCCTGATCTAGGGAACTGAATCTGTGCTCCAATTCTCTGAATTGGCTTGAATGCCTTCCACCCCCCCCCTGGTCATATGCGCCGTATAATCCGTACGGGTTTAGCGTTCCCATAATAATAATAATAATAATAATAATACATGTAATAATAATAATAATAATAATATGACCTCCAGAGCTGTATAAGACCTGCTCTCTGTGGTGTGTATGGCCTGTGGTGTGTATGGCCTGTGGTGTGTATGGCCTGTGGTGTGTATGGCCTGTGGTGTGTATGGCCTGTGTGGTATGGCCTTGGGGGTGTGGTTGGCCTGTGGTGTGTATGGCCTGTGGTGTGTATGGCCTGTGGTGTGTATGGCCTGTGTGGTATGGCCTGTGGTGTGTATGGCCTGTGGTGTGTATGGCTTGTGTGGTATGGCCTGTGGTGTGGTGTGTATGGCCTGTGGTGTGTATGGCCTGTGGTGTGTATGGCCTGTGGTGTGTATGGCCTGTGTGGTATGGCCTGTGTGGTATGGCCTGTGGTGTGTATGGCCTGTGGTGTGTATGGCCTGTGGTGTGTATGGCCTGTGGTGTGTATGGCCTGTGGTGTGTATGGTTTGTGTGGTATGGCCTGTGGTGTATGGCCTGTGGTGTGTATGGCCTGTGTGGTATGGCCTGTGGTGTGTATGGCCTGTGTGGTATGACCTGTGATGTGTATGGCCTGTGTGGTATGGCCAGTGGTGTGTATGGCCTGTGTGGTATGGCCTGTGGTGTGTATGGCCTGTGGTGTGTATGGCCTGTGGTGTGTATGGCCTGTGGTGTGTATGGCCTGTGGTGTGTATGGCCTGTGTGGTATGGCCTGTGGTGTGTATGGCCTGTGGTGTGTATGGCCTGTGGTGTGTATGGCCGTGTGGTATGGCTGTGTGTTATGGCCTGTGTGGTATGGCCTGTGTGTAGGCCTGTGGTTTTGGCTGTGGGTGTGTATGGCCTGTGGTGTGTATGGCCTGGGGTTTGTGTATGGTTGTGTTATGGCGTGGTGTGTATGGCCTGTGGTGTGTATGGCCTGGGGTGTGTATGGCCTTGGTGTGTATGGCTGTGTATGAGGCCTGTGGTTTTGTATGGCTGTGTGTATGGCCTGTGGATGTGTATGGCCCTGTTTTTGGGGGATGGCCTGTGGTGTGTATGGCCTGTGGTTGTATGGCCTGTGGTGTTGGGTATGGTACTGTGGTGTGTATGGCCTGTGGTGTGGTGTATGGCCTGTGGTGTGTTTGGCCCGTGGTGTGTATGGCCCGTGGTGTGTATGGCCTGTGGTGTGTATGGCCTGTGGTATGGTATGGCCTGTGGTATGTATGTTTGATGGCCTGTGGTATGTATGGCCTGTGGTATGTATGGCCTGTGGTGTGTATGGCCTGTGGTGTGTATGGCCTGTGGTGTGTATGGCCTGTGGTGTGTATGGCCTGTGGTATGTATGGCCTGTGGTATGTATGGCCTGTGGTATGTATGGCCTGTGGTATGTATGGCCTGCGGTACGTATGGCCTGTGGTATGTATGGCCTGTGGTGTGTATGGCCTGTGGTGTGTATGGCCTGTGGTGTGTATGGCCTGTGGTATGTATGGCCTGTGGTATGTATGGCCTGTGGTATGTATGGCCTGTGGTATGTATGGCCTGTGGTATGTATGGCCCGTGGTGTGTATGGCCCGTGGTGTGTATGGCCTGTGGTATGTATGGCCTGTGGTGTGATGGCCCAATAAATGAAAATGAAATTTTTCACGCTGGTACCTCATGACCATCCATCCCTTCATTTGTTTAATTACTTTTTCTCATTTTATTATCAATGAGCAACATATTCAACATCTGAATAAATGCAGCTAGGGTAGGTAAATAATTGTTAAAGGTGTGGAATTGTGTACTGACAATGCAATTATGGGTTACAAGCTGTTGTTTACTACCTATCATTTATTTTTCCCTAAATTTACAGCGTCCTCCCGTGCTACTCGAAAATCGGTGGTAAAATTTCAATCGCGTTTTAATGAAAACGTGCTGCTTAATCGTGTGTTCTGAGAATCCGAACCCCTCAGGGAAGGTTCTTTGATGTTGGTGAGGGGCTCTTGATTTAGGGAATTGGATCTGTGCTCCAGTTCCCAAATTAAGCCTGAATGCCTTCCACATCCTCCCCCCAGGCGCTGTATAATCCTCCGGGTTTAGCGCTTCCCCCTTGATTATAATAATAATAACTGAGAATCCGTTGTATGTAAATTCAAATATGATTTTCATTTTAAGTTAAGGCTGTGTTCTTAATTCAATCAACTTCTTAACTCTGAAAATTATTTGCATTAAGGTTTTAAATAAATCAGAGTAACGTAATTAAATTACTATCTGGAGTATACCTGGAGGGTGTTCCTGAGGTCACTTTCCTTAGAAGACAGGCAAGCGATTAACTGAATTTAAAAGCAAATATATATATCAAAAAAGTTACATCCTACCGATATTGCTTTGCCTCACCTCTTGGTAGATAGGAGAGAGGGGACTGAAGGTGTCATTGACGGGGTGGAGTGTGAGATTGATGTGTGGGGTGTGGTGGAACCAGTCAACCCAGAACACCCGCTGCACCACTGCCTCTGATACAACGCTGTAGCCCTCCATGACCATCACCACCACCTCGCTGCTCCGCCCCTTCTCCCACTATAACGCCCGCCTGCACATCCAACTTCTCGTCATCCTGAAACTGAACACCAGCTATTACCTTACACTGCAAGTTATAACAATCAAATAAAGGGCAGTAGTGCACTGTTATATACAAAAAAGTTATGAAAACCTTACAAAATACAGAGAGCGTAATAAAAATTATATTACAAAGACACTGCAATATATAAAATAAGGAAGTAAATCACTAATAACAATCTTTAGAGGAAAGATTTGTGACGCTCGTATCTACCGGTCCATGAGTATCTACTTCTAATTCACATTATGGATTTATACAATAACATCAAATATGGTATGGTATGATTATTATAACATACAGATGAAAATATTTTTACCAGTGTTGCAAAATGATTATAAGAGTATATAAGTCTGCAGTAGACCCGACCTACTGGCCCATGCCAGGCAGGTCATCGAAGCCTACCATTATATCGTCGTCCAACCTAGTTTCAGCATGTACACACAATACTGATAACCTGCTGTATCTACCATAATAAAACACTGTTTATATAATGACAATGGTACATAATACCGACAAGCTGAGTAAGACACGTTGTAAATGTCTTACTCATCGTCCTGTTTACAGCTTCCTCTGTATTAAGACTGATGAAGCCACTCGTACTCATACGTTTCCTTTAATAAATCATATGAACTGTGCAGAGGGTTCCTTCCTTAACCCCCCTCCCCCCCACACATGCAAATTCATTGGGGGTTGTCAACATTTAGTCTAAACACAAGAGTCGTATTTTGACTTCAGTATTTTACTCATTACTCTGTTCTTGTCAATAAGTTCCATCTCTTTTAAGCAAGGGTCCAATACTAGATGCGGATTTTACACGCGAGGGAAATGTATTATGGATTATCTTTGTAGATAACGACGCAGACACGGATGAACCTGATAGCAACTTTTTATCTAATAAAAAAAATAAAGAATACAGATATAAGTCTCAGACACAAACCTTAGTCACTTCTTCTTAAGTACGAAGCATCGAATGAGCACTTTCATTTTCCTGGTGAAACGACACATTTTTTCCCCCCAAGCCAATTAATTATGTGACCACAGGAAGCAGCAAAGAGGTTAATTAATGTTACCTTTATACCAACCTATTGTCAATTCCGACTTTACAAAGGTAGCTGCAATATAAGTCTTGTTAGTGGCTTATGAGTTCATTTGCACCAGTCTTGCTGAAAGACTGGCACACTCCCTTTCCCGCGCTTGCAACATGGCCGTCAGCAGCAGCAGCTCGTGCAGTGCCGCGTACAGGAGGCACTGCAACGCCGTCATTTGTCACTGGCACCCCCTTATGTTAGTGCAAGTTTTGGGGGAAGGGATGAATCAATACTGCCCCTCCCCGGCCCTCTGCCTCACTCTCCTAATCAACACACGCACTCACTCATATCTGTACTTTGTATACTACTGTAAACCTGTAGCTGAACCAACACCTGTAGCTGAACCAACACCTGTAGCTGAACCAACACTTGTAGCTGAACCAACACTTGTAGCTGAACCAACACCTGTAGCTGAACCAACATTTGTAGCTGAACCAACACCTGTAGCTGAACCAACACTTGTAGCTGAACCAACACCTGTAGCTGAACCAAAACTTGTAGCTGAACCAACACCTGTAGCTGAACCAACACCTGTAGCTAAACCAACACCTGTAGCTGAACCAACACCTGTAGCTGAACCAACACTTGTAGCTGAACCAACACTTGTAGCTGAACCAACACCTGTAGCTGAACCAACACCTGTAGCTGAACCAACACTTGTAGCTGAACCAACACCTGTAGCTGAACCAATACCTATAGCTGAACCAACACTTGTAGTCGAACCAACACTTGTAGCTGAACCAACACTTGTAGCTGAACCAACACCTGTAGCTGAACCAACACCTGTAGCTGAACCAACACCTGTAGCTGAACCAACACTTGTAATTGAACCAACACTTATAGCTGATCCAACACCTGTAGCTGAACCAACACTTGTAGCTGAACAAACAACTGCAACTACAAACTATATACACTTGTAACTACGACCGAATCTGCATATTTACCATTCAATGAATGTCCTTAAAGTTGCGGGCCGCTAACAGCAACAGCCTGGTTGAAGAGGCAATGAACAGGGCCTCAGGTCTGGCTTCGAAGAGTTTGAAAAAACCCTCGAAACCTATCAAAGGTATGCTTACCGTTTATCATGTCACATTGGGGAAAAAATCATCACAAATCGATTCAAACAATTCAAGGTCTTGTATTCGCAATCCACAAATCATATCAACAATTCACTGGGAGTGACATTGATTAAATCAGGTTGTGTGTGGGAGGGGGGTGGGTCAGGTTTGATATGAGGAGAGATTAAGTCGGCTCCAGTTCCTCAGATAAAGAGCCAATTTTCACCTGCCGATGACTATGTGAAACTCCACTTGCCATTGTGGTTATACACACACCTGTATCTGTTACTCTTGTCATACACACACACACACACACACACACCTATATCTGCTACTCTGGTCATGCACACACACCTGTATCTGTTACTCTGGTAATACACACACACCTGTATCTGTTACTCTGGTCATGCACACACACCTGTATCTGTTACTCTGGTCATACACACGCCTGTATTTGTTTCTAGTCATACATACACCTGTATTTGTTACTAGTCATACATACACCTGTATCTGTTACTCTGGTCATACACACACCTGTAATTGTTACTAGTCATACATACACCTGTATTTGTTACTCTGGTCATGCACACACCTGTATTTGTTACTCTGGCATGCACACACCTGTATTTGTTACTCTGGTCATACACACACCTGTATTTGTTACTCTGGTCATACACACACCTGTATTTGTTACTCTGGTCATACACACCTGTATTTGTTACTCTGGTCATACACACCTGTATTTGTTACTCTGGTCATACACACACCTGTATTTGTTACTCTGGTCATACACACACCTGTATTTGTTACTCTGGTCATACACACACCTGTATTTGTTACTCTGGTCATACATACACCTGTATTTGTTACTCTGGTCATACACACACCTGTATTTGTTACTCTGGTCATACACACACCTGTATTTGTTACTCTGGTCATACACACACCTGTATTTGTTACTCTGGCCATACACACACCTGTATTTGTTACTCTGGCCATACACACACCTGTATTTGTTACTCTGGTCATACACACACCTGTATTTGTTACTCTGGTCATACACACACCTGTATTTGTTACTCTGGTCATACACACATACTCATGAGATTATAACTATTATTTCTAAAGTGGTGGAGGGGTAAGCCAGTGGAAGGCCTCGGTGAGATAACCAAAAGCTCCAAACGAACAAAGGGGCACACAGGTAAGAACTCGCTAGGGGGGTGAGGGGGGGGTAAGTGGGGATCGTGGAAGAATAGATAGGGGAGAGGAAAGAACTATAGTGAAAGGAAAGAAAAAAGTCGGGGCTGAAGCTCCAGTGGCGGGTCATTATGCGAGGAAGACCCGCGTCAAAACAGAACAGAAGGGACTCACAGGTGAAGACCAGACCTGCGTCAGGAAACACTTGTACTGCTCCCTGACCAATCTTACCTATCACACATTCGTCACCACTTTCCATTTTTTTAAACTGTTTAAATATTTTACTGTCTGGCTACGAGTACGCCAGCCAATAACTGATATTTTTTCTCGTACCTAATATCACTGTGAGCATTGCAATGTTAAGTGGCAGGTGATAACACAGCTGCATATTAGTGTTCGACAATGCCTGCAGCTATGCTATACACGTGGTTGTTATACTACACACATACCCGCAGCTATGCTATACACGCACCTGCAGTTATGCTATACACGAGGCTGTTATGCTACAACCGCACCTGCAGCTATGCTACACACGCACCTGCAGCTATGCTACACACGCACCTGAAGCTATGCTACACACGCACCTGCAGCTATGCTACACACGCACCTGCACTATACTACACACGGGCCTGCAGCTATGCTACACACACTTGCAGCTATGTTACACACGCACTTGCAGCTATGCTACACACGCGCCTGCAGCTATGCTACACACGTAGACACATGGCAACAGAGTACGTACTTGCTATTGATTGTACTCTTGCAGCGTAGTAACAACAGAAAACGGCGAAGTACACGGAAGAGAAAATGTCGAGTCTGTTTACATGTGGGCGTTGTCAAGGGTGATGGGCGTTGCTGGGTGGTGATGGGCGTTGTTGGGCGTGGTAATGGGCGTTGTTGGGTGTGGTGATGAGTACTGTTAGGCGTGGTGATGGGCGTTGTTGGGCGTGGTGATGGGCGTTGTTGGGCGTGGTGATGGGTGCAAGATGATGATGGGTGGTGCTAAATGCAAGATGATTATGGGCGGTACTAGGCGCGAGATGATGATAATGGGCGGTGCTAGCATGCCACTGACAAGAGTCGGCTAACACAGGTACCCGTTCACTGTGTGTGTGTGTGTGTGTGTGTGTGTGTGTGTGTGTGTGTGTGTGTGTGTGTGTGTATGTGTATGTGTGTGTGTGATGTGTGTGTGTGTGTGTGTGTGTGTGTGGTGGTGTGTGTGTGTGTGTGTGTATGTTGTGTGTGTGTGTGTGTGTGTGTGTGTGTTGTTTTGTGTGTGTATGGGGTGTGTGTGTGTGTGTTGTGTATGTGTGTGTGTGTGTGTGTGTGTGTGTGTGTGTGTGTGTGTGTGTGTGTGTGTGTGTGTGTGTGTGTGTGTGTGTGTGTGTGTGTGTGGTGTTGGGTGGTCGTGGTGTGTGTGGTGTGTGGTGGTGGGTGTGGTGGTGTGGTGGGTGTGGTAGGTGTGGTGGGTGTGTGGTGTGTGTGTGTGGGTGTGGGGTGTGTGGTGGTAGGTGTGTGTAGTGGGTGTGGTGGTGTGGTAGGTTGTGGTGGTGGTGGTGTGTGGTGGTGGTGGTGTGGTAGGTGTGGTGTGGTGGGTGTGGTGGTGTGTGGTGGGTGTGGTAGGTTGTGTGGAGGTGTTGGGTGTGGTAGGTGTGTGGTGGGTGTGTGTAGTGTGGGGTGGTGGGTGTGGGTAGGTGTGTGGTGGGGTGTGGTAGGTGTGCGGTGGGTGTGGTAGGTGTGCGGTGGGTGTGGTAGGTGTGCGGTGGGTGTGGTAGGTGTGCGGTGGGTGTGGTAGGTGTGGCGGTGGGTGTGGTAGGTGTGGGTGGTGTAGTAGGTGGTGTGTAGGTGGGTGTAGTAGGTGGGTTGGTGGGTGTGTAGGTGGTGGTGGGTGTGGTAGGTGGGTGGTGGGTGTGGTAGGTGGGTGGTGGGTGTGGTGTCGTGGTGGGTGTGGTAGGCGTGTGGTGGGTGTGGTAGATGGCATGCACAACTTGTCCTCACTCTCTCAATCTACAATAAATCACTGTGTCCAACAGGAGCAATACCATAGTATCTACGTCTGGAGGGAAGCGAATACGAATGCACTCACTGTGACACCTTTTTTTCGATCCTTGGACCTTGATTACTTTAAATCCATGAAATGATCAAGATCCAATGACTGAAACGGTTTCACAATAAAGATCTCATAAGTGAAAGTATTCCCGTCCATTTCCCTGCTGTGGGCAATTATCTAACTACATTATTTACAGCTGCCACACCCCGTAAGTAATATACTTATGACATTAAAGTTAGGTTTGATATATATAATTCATCCTGTATGTAAGGATATTATTATGTAGGTCTCGTAGCAGGTAATATTTAAATGTTTGTACATTAGGTAACAATTTCTGAGAATGAGAGGCTAGGCGTGTGTAGGGTATGCGCGGCACAGAGGGCGTGGTAAGGTAGGACATAGCGTGACCACCTGCCAGAACAGATCACCACCACCACCCCCAACACACCAGATCATCCCTGCACCCACACCATAAAGCCCCCACACCTTAATACCCATCTACCCCCCTCCCCCCTCTTTCCCGTCCCTCACAGGAGAAATGTTTTGTTGACACAAAAGCTGACGGCGCCGGCTTGCTGCTTTCCCCCCGTTCATTTACGGCAATCAACATCATTTGTCTTTCCAGTACTGTTTCTTCCCCCCTCCCTCATCGATCGTTAGTATTAACACAGCGAACTACTTTACTCTCGCAAAACCATCACTCGTTCATCTTTCCTTAAATAGACTACGTGTTACTAGAACGAAAAGACTGAACGGATTAGGCTATTCACCAAGCGCCTATTGCAGGACTAGGTCGCGGGGACGGTGATCCAACCATTTTTTTACAACAGTTAAACAGGTATGATTCTCTAAAAATTACAATTGTTAAACAGCTATATTCATACATCACTTCCCTGAACTGTTCCGTTAGTTGGTGTGTATGAGTTTAAGCCTCTCGAATGTAAATAGAATATTAATACCATTTTAACTGTACAATAACAAGTGTACTTTAATCCCTTAAAGCAATATTAACGTAAACTCTACATTTTATATGTATGCATGCATGTGTGTATATACACAGATATACACCTCTTGGTGTATGCCCTGTACCTCAACTGTTTCGTGTAGCGTAGCATACGATAATATTCCGTATAGAGAATTCCCCCTCCAGCCCCTCAGCACGCGAGAACACTGCCGGTATCACAGCGGGTCTCACTTGCGTGCTCTGAGAACTCGAGACCGCTTGTGACCTATACTTAGGGAATGCTGATAATTATCATAACTTTGCACACAATCAAAATTCGTTAGCTATCCCTTCATTCCCTCACACAACTGTTTTTTTTTTTTCAAACTCCCTCATTCTCCTCACTTCCCTCACAATTTTTTTCCTCCCTCGCACTGAACCAACTAGTGGACCATTACAAGGCCTCAGATGCACTGAAAGATAAACTGAATACAGATGTAGTAAGTGTATACAGACGTTGTAGAAGTGATGAAGGTCCCAGGACCGAAGTTTTCTATTATGTCCTAGTGTTTGTTCACGTACCGTTTTTAAACCAATTCGTGGGTCATGAAGTCTTGTATCGACCTTGTCTTCGACAAGTGCGACCATGATGTACTAGCGCACAAAATGCTTGCAAAAGGAATAAATGTGAAAGTGGGATGATGGATTCTTTAACTTTGTAATAAATAGATCATAACGTAATAGTGAATAGTTAAATCAGAGGCTGCCACAGTAAAAAGGTACAATACAGGTCGCAATTCTCTTTCTGATCTTCATATTGGATATGTAGCAGACAACAATCGCAGCATCGTATCATCCTTGGCACACGACACTTCAATATATATGAGAGTGACATTTACTGAGAACAAAGCAAATCTTTCCAAGCTGATATAAATTTAAGTCTTCCAGTCTGTCGTGGAAAACACAATGGTCAGTTAGGGCACATCTCGGTTATTAAGATGAGATATGGAAAAACTGAGGAAATACAAACTGTAACAGAGTATAAAATTAACTTGAACTACTGGATCACTATGACATGGCCTTGGATGCACTGGAAGAAAATCAGAATGCAGATGTAATATACACAGACTTTGCAAAAGCATTTGACAAATGCGATCATGGTGTAATAGCCCATAAAATACGTGCTAAAGGAATAACTGGGAAAGTGGGGAGATGGATCTTCAACTTCCTAACAAATCGAACACAAAGAGTAGTGATCAACAGAGTTAAATCGGAGGCTGCCATAGTGAAGAGCTCTGTTCCACAAGGCACAGTATTCGCCCCCATCTTATTCCTTATCCTCATATCAGACATAGACAGAGATATACACCACAGCACCGTATCATCCTTTGCGGATGATACTAGGATCTACATGAGGCTGTCATCTGCTGAGGACGCGGTTAACCTCCAAGAAGATATAAACAAAGTTTTCCAGTGGGCAACGGTAAACAATATGATGTTCAATGAGGACAAATTCCAACTACTCCGTTATGGAAAACTGGAGGAGATAATAACTAGAACAGAGTATACTACTGACTCCGGCCATACAATAGAGCGGAAAAATAACGTAAGGGACCTGGGAGTAGTAATGTCTGAGGATCTCACTTTCAAGGATCACAACAGTGCCACGATCGCACGTGCAAAGAAAATGATAGGATGGACAATGAGAACTTTCAAAACGAGAGATGCCAAGCCAATGATGATCCTTTTCAAATCACTTCTCTCTAGGCTGGAATACTGCTGTACATTAACATCTCCATTCAAAGCAGGTGAAATCGCAGATCTAGAGAGTGTACAGAGATCCTTTACTGCACGTATAAGTTCTGTCAAGCACCTTAACTACTGGGAACGCTTGGAAGCACTTGACTTGTACTCGTTGGAACGCAGGAGGGAGAGATATATCATAATCTACACTTGGAAAATCTTGGAAGGAATGGTCCCAAATCTGCACACAGAAATCACTCCCTACGAAAGTAAAAAGCTGGGCAGGCGATGCAAAATGCCCCCAATAAAAAGTAGGGGCGCCATTGGTACACTAAGGGAAAACACCATAAGTGTCCGGGGCCCAAAACTGTTCAACAGCCTCCCATCAAGCATTAGGGGAATTGCCAATAAGCCCCTGGCTGCCTTCAAGAGAGAGCTGGACAGATACCTAAAGTCAGTGCCGGATCAGCCGGGCTGTGGCTCGTATGTTGGACTGCGTGCGGCCAGCAGTAACAGCCTAGTTGATCAGGCCCTGATCCATCGGGAGGCCTGGTCATGGACCGGGCCGCGGGGGCGCTGATCCCTGGAATAACCTCCACGTAACCTCCAGGTAACCTCAATAGAAGGAAAGATTAACGTAAGGGACTTAACGTAAGGGACGAGGAAAATGATAAGTTGGATAATTAAAACCTAAATGATGATGCTCTGTCACGTGTTCTCTCTAGACTAGAATATTGTCGTATAATAACTGCTCCTATTAATCCAAGTGAAACTGCAGACCTTGAGAATGTACAAAGAACTTCACTGGCTGTATAAATCACTAGGAAGGCTTGAAGTACATACAACTGTACTTCTGAAAGGGGTTGGGGCCGTATTTGAACACACAAATCACTTCCTACGAAAGCAAGAGGATCGGTAGACGGTGCAAAATACTCTCAGTGAGAAACAAGTGCCATTAAGTACACTGATGTAACACAATAAATGTAATGAGACCAAGGCTCTTCAACGACCTTCATTCGTATGGGAATTTACCAACAGAACCTTAGCTATCTTCAAGAGAGAACTCGATAAGTTCCTCAAGTTAATTCATGATCAGCTGGGCCGTGATGCAGACGCTGGACTACATGCGGCTAGGAGCAAACAGCCTGGTTGATCAGGCCATTCACCAGGAAGTCTGATCTAGGACTGGGCAACGGGGGCATTAACCCCCCAAAACCGTTTTTAGGTAAAGAACTCCCCATTTACTTTCCCTCCTTTACATCATTTTCATTTACTTTCCCTCTTTCCCCTCCCATCCTGCCTCTTCCACCCCATCTCTCACTGTATCCTTCCTCCTTGAACAAAGTCTGAGCTTAACCCTACCCAATGGTGTCGACAGTTTCCACTGGCGCTCCACTGTCCTTGTATTTCACAGTGGATGGCCCACTCTACTGGCCCCGCCAGGTTGATTACCAAGTTTTCAAGATCTTTCCAAGTTCCCTCTTAAAGATAGTTTGGGATGTGTCTCCTCATGTTTGAATGAAGTGTTGAAAACCTACTCTGGACACTTAATTCTTGAGGTAAAAAACTGAACTTCCTAATAATGCTCGGAAAAAAAAACGTGAAAACTTTGTGATGTGTCATGATTACTCATTTCGTAACGAGTTATGACTAGAAATTATTGCAATAAATACGTTCGACACTTAATTTTTGAGGAAACTTTTAAACTTTCCAATAATGCTCGAAAAAAAACCGCGAAAACATAGTGATGTAACAAGATTATTTATTTCGTAATGAATTATGACTAGAAAATAGTGTAATACACTCATATTGTTTAAATAAAACCATAAGCAAATAAAAATAAACATACTCGCGCTCCTCACATTTCGTGTTTGTCTCCTATGGATCTATTCAATTACTAGACCATCTCTTAGCGTACTTATTGTTCCTCCGAATTCCACTAGGTGTATGTTGCACCCTCTGCCGCGCCTCTCCTTCTGTAAAGGGATACTTCAGTTCGCTAGTTTGAAAACCGCTCCTCTCATATCGTATTTCCTGGGTGCAAATTATGATACATCTTTCTCGCCTGCGTTCCAAGGGAACAAAATAGGGGATTTTAGGTGTTCTCAATAAATCAAACGTTCGTCTGAATAAATGCGAGCAGTGGAGGTACTCTATACATTCTCGAGGTCTGCAATTTTGTCCGATTTTCAAATCGTGAAGACAGTGTATGTACATATTTTTTTTAATTCACAAAGTACAAGTGGCTTAAAGATTACTATCACTGACTTCGTAACTCTTGATTGTGATGAATGGTTTGAAAAACCGACAAGTTGAAGATTGAGACACTTATGCAGCATATGGGAATCTTTATTCAGGAAACGTTTCGCCACACAGTGGCTTCATCAGTCCAGTACAAAGAGGAAGGCGTAAGGAGAGGAGGAGTATGAGGTAATCAGTCCCTCCAGGCTGAGGGACTGATTACCTCAAACTCCTTCTGACCTTCACCGTTCTTCTTTGTATTGGACTGATGAAGTCATTGTGTGGCGAAATGTTTCCTCAACAAACATACCTAAGTGTTCCACATGTGTCTAATTTATCAACTTGTCAGTTCTCTGGATTATTTATCTACATGTGTATTTTTATCTAGCCTCTTATTTTTTTCCTTGTAGTATGGCCGAAGCGCTGTCGTGCACTTTGAACATTAAGATCTTCCTATGTGGTTCCTTCCAAGGTCATTACGTTTATCAGCTGCTGAACAAACTTTTCTGAAACCAACCACACTGACGGTTTTATAAAAGCCGACAGACTTCCTCTCGGGGCGGAGAGCAAACTTGAATCCTGACCATGTATGAAGGTATTCTCGAGATAGCTATTAAAGGAATGATCGGACCTTGGATACCAGAATCACTTAAGTCAGTTGATAGTCAAGTCGGGGTCAGAAACAATGAATTAATCTCTATCAGTAACAAGGTAAGTTACACAGGCTTCAGGAGCTGCTATTACTGATGAAGACTCACCTACCTGAACACCATTATGACTACCTCACCAGACATATTACATACATAATGGTGTAATACACTTTTTTTTTTTGTATTTACTGTTTGAACCTGTAAGCCGGGAGAAGGCCTCGACCTCGTCACCCAAAGCTCCACTGAGCTGGTCATCATAATTAAATCACCGTCAGGAGAATGTTTTCCATGAACAATAAAATACCTCTTCCCTCAGATGTAACCATGCCATCAACCCTGCAAGACTGAACTCGGGTCCTTCGGTTGTGAGCCAAAGGTACTACCACTGAGCTACGAGGTGCACGTCAACATTCTGAATATTCCCTCCAGCATTAAGCTTGTGAATTATTCCCTCCAGCATTATCCTCGTGAATTATTCCCTCCAGCATTATCCTCGTAAATTATTCCTTCCAGCATTATCCTCGTGAATTATTCCTTCCAGCATTATCCTCGTGAATTATTCTCTCCAGCATTATCCTCGTGAATTATTCCTTCCAGCATTATCCTCGTGAATTATTCCCTCCAGCATTATCCTCGTGAATTATTCCCTCCAGCATTATCCTCGTGAATTATTCCTTCCAGCATTATCCTCGTGAATTATTCTCTCCAGCATTATCCTCGTGAATTATTCCTTCCAGCATTATCCTCGTGAATTATTCCCTCCAGCATTATCCTCGTGAATTATTCCTTCCAGCATTATCCTCGTGAATTATTCTCTCCAGCATTATCCTCGTGAATTATTCCCTCCAGCATTAAGCTTGTGAATTATTCCCTCCAGCATTATCCTCGTGAATTATTCTCTCCAGCATTATCCTCGTAACTTACTAGATAACAAGCCAACCGAGCCACCTTATCGTAAAGTGAGAGCCGAGGTAGTTGTGGGCCACACCTACTACACCTCACAACTCATAACATCCAGCTGATAAACACATACCAGATATCTAGGCCTAGCCGACAACCTCCGCCTCTTCCTCTTCCCTTCCATCCTCTTCTTCCTAGCCTCTCCTTCTTCCTCTGCTGGGGTAAGAGCGTAGCATTAATCAAAGGGACGTGGAGCAGGTGGGGGCAATTTCAACAAAGAAACAACACCGTTCCTCGCCCAGGACTGTGCAGGGTGACGGAGTAGAGAAAGGATAATGTGTGCCAGGAGAGGGAGAAGAGGGAAAAATAAAAGCAAGAAGCACTAATAAGGATAAGAAAGACAGAAATAAGAACATAAGAGAGAAGAAGCGCAGCAGGAGGTCCACTGGCTCATGCTAGGCAGGTCCAAGGTACCTACTGGCCTAAGCTAGTCAGGTCCAGGTCACATCCACTTAGGAGCAATGCATCAGACCTACTGGTCCTAGCCAGTCGGGTCCCACTCACACCCGTCCACACCCACTCGTGTAAAACTGAACAAAAGAGAACACGAGATGTTGAACAAACAACAGAACATAACAGTACGGAGTGTGCAGCCCAGCAAGACGTCACCTGTTGTCTGTGATCTTACCCTTCCTACCAAAACTTAAGAGGAATAATAGCAACTTTTCACATGACAAGTCGGAATTCAAGCTTTAGAAGGTGAAAGAAAGAGGAGGGAAAATGAAAGAGGGAGGAGGAGAGAGAAATTAGGAGGGGAGGGGGAGGCGAGTGAGTGAGGGGAGTGTTGGTAGAGGAAGGCGGCAAGAAGGGCAAGGGAAGGCAAAAGGAGACTAGTAAGTGGTTAGATTTATTTTGTGTTTGCATGTTACTTCAAAGGGTTATGGCAAAGTGGGGTGGGTAGGCAAGGTGGGCTGGGTGGGTCCCAGACCAGGCTTGCAGCACGCAGACCAACGAAGGCATCACAACCTGGCTGAGCACCAAGTCAAGCAACTAGTCAAGTTCTCGCTTGATGACAAATGGAGCCTGAAGAGAATTTTTCTTTATAAATAGGGAGAGCGTTAAAGAGTCTTGGTCCCTTTACACTTAATAAGTAATCTCTTAGATGTACTCACCACCTTCCCTTCCAAATTATCCTAAGGTACATCAGCCTTTAATTCCAATGTTCATTTCTGTGCGTTCGAAATATTTCACTGCTTTTAATATTTGTGATTCTCAGAAAGGCTAACAATACATTAACCTATATTTACGCATAATTAACCGACAATAATGGAACAAAAATGGGTGAATTACGACTGGCAGCGCGGGGAGTGTTGCAATATTTCGAGCGTGCGTTTATATCATACCTTAAACAAAAAAAGTACGGGGGGATTAGAACTCATGGCCCAGTGGCTTACGCAATGGCTTGGAGTTTTATGACTCACTTGCCATGGGTTCCAACCCCACCCGTACCCTGGTTTGTTTGCAATCGCGTTATTACGATATTGCGAGTCTTAAAAAAAAACTGATATTCTTAGATTTTACTTACGGACTTAGTTTATGTACTGGCAGCGAGTGAAATCACTCGTGCAGGCTGTTTACTGTTGACTGTTAGCAGCAAGGAGACCATTATTGATGCTACGCTTGTCACTCCTCCCATATTTTGATTTCTCCCCACTTGATAAATTAGACACATGTGCAACATTTGGGTATCTTTAATGAGGAAACGTGGCTTCATCAGTCCATACAAAGGAGAATGGTGAAGAACAGGAGGAGTTTGAGGTAATCAGTCCCTCAGTCTAGAGTCGATGTAATCAGTCCATCAATCATCAATCTTAAATTAAAGATACCCAAGTGTTGCACATGTGTCTAATTTATCAACTTGTCGCTTCTCTGAACCATATATCTACTCTCTCCCCACTCCCCACTTACGGACACCTTGTTAGTGGTCACACGAGTGTCATTACGATCACTGTTAGGTCACATCCGGTGTCACATACGATACCTGTTAGGGTCACATACCGGGTGTCACATTACGGATAAAAGCAAGGAGCTGTAAATACACTGGACAACACACAGTGAAGAGCCAAGGCCCGGCCTTTAACACCTGTTGTCGTGAATAAACTACGGGTGTTCTCAGTCGATTCACAACACCCATTCTTCACATGCGGGTATACATCGACTACCTAACACCAGGTGCTCAAGAGAGTTCTGTTGCCAGATGGACCCAGCCCTTCTAAAAAATCCGTGTAAATTAAGATGCATCATCCTCTCACCTGTATTCCAATTACAGTAAGGACTTCAACACTTTCTTTCTCAGTAAGCGGGTGTGACTATCAGCAACGTGACGACTCTGCACATTCTCAAATGGCAATATTCGTTAGAGAGAACAAGTGACTTAAAGGGATCTCAGGTTTACAAAAATCCTTGTTTGAAGCTTCCATTATGCCATCATCATTTTCTCACATGATATTACATTACACGTAACGTGTCACTCATATTTGACACCTCAACATCGCCTGTGTCATTCTCATATGACCTCACACTGACGTGGTCATTCATATTTGACACCTCCACACACACCTGTGTCATCATATTGACACATCCACACTCACGCTGTGCATATTCATTTGAGAACCCCAACTCACTTGGTGTCATTCATATTTGACACCTCCACACTCACCTGTGTCATTCATATTGACACCTCCCACTCACCTGTGTCCATTCATATTTGACCCTCCACACCCTGTGCATATTTGAACACTCACACTTAACTGTGTCACTCATATTTGACACCTCCACACTCGCCTGTGTCATTCATATTTGACACCTCCACACTCACCTGTGTCATTCATATTTGACACCTCCACACTCACCTGTGTCATTCATATTTGACACCTCCACACTCGCCTGTGTCATTCATATTTGACACCTCCACACTCACCTGTGTCATTCATATTTGACACCTCCACACTCGCCTGTGTCATTCATATTTGACACCTCCACACTCACCTGTGTCATTCATATTTGACACCTCCACACTCGCCTGTGTCATTCATATTTGATACCTCCACACTCACCTGTGTCATTCATATTTGACACCACACTCACCTATGTCATCCACAGTCAGCAAAATCATTTGTGTTATCAATAAGCGACACCACACTCACCTGTGGATGACACAACCTGTGTCAACCCTAGGTGGTGTCGTGTTGACCCCCCCCCCCCACACTCTTAATGTGTTTACCAGTTCATGGTGAACACTCAAGGTCCTCCCCTCATCCCTCTTCCTCCTTCCATATCACTCTCACCACCTAATACCCCTCCTCCATCGCTTCCTCCTCCTTTTCTGTCGTCTTATCCTCCTCCTTTCCCCTCTCCCTCCCACTGTCACTTCCGTTAACGCTGCTGCTGCTGCCTCCTCTTCCACAGCCATCTTCTTATCCTCTTCCTGTTCCTCCTCCTCTTTCCCTCCTCTCCTCTCCTCTTCCTCGCCTTCTGCTCTCCTTCCTCCTTTGTTCCTCTTCTTCAGCTTCAAGAATGACCAAACATTCAGGCAACACAGTCATGTTTATGTCATGCAAGCTATTAGGTAACACAGTCATGTTTACGTCATGCAAGTTATTAGGTAACACAGTCATGTTTATGTCATGCAAGCTATTAGGTAACACAGTCATGTTTATGTCATGCAAGCTATTAGGTAACACAGTCATGTTTATGTCATGCAAGCTATTAGGTAACACAGTCATGTTTATGTCATGCAAGCTATTAGGTAACACAGTCATGTTTATGTCATGTAAGTTATTAGGTAACACAGTCATGTTTATGTTATGCAAGTTATTAGGTAACACAGTCATGTTTATGTCATGCAAGCTATTAGGTAACACAGTCATGTTTATGTCATGCAAGCTATTAGGTAACACAGTCATGTTTATGTCATGCAAGCTATTAGGTAACACAGTCATATTTATGTCATGCAAGCTATTAGGTAACACAGTCATGTTTATGTCATGCAAGTTATTAGGTAACAGTCACAATAAGACACATGTGCAACACTTGGGTATCTTCATTGTCATTAAAGATACCCAAGTGTTACATACGTCTTTTATTCATCAACTTTTAACAGTGTCTGTTACTGTAGTGTCTGTTTTTACTTCACTGAAAATCTGAAAATTTTAACTAAGGTACAGATACAACATGAAAGTATTATACATGGAACGTACAAAGAATATATAAATATATATATATATATATAATATATATATATATATATATATATATATATAATATATATATATATATATATATATATATATATATATATATATATATATATATTTATTTTTTTATCACACTGGCCGATTCCCACCAAGGCAGGGTGGCCCGAAAAAGAAAAACTTTCACCATCATTCACTCCATCACTGTCTTGCCAGAAGGGTGCTTTACACTACAGTTTTTAAACTGCAACATTAACACCTCTCCTTCAGAGTGCAGGCACTGTACTTCCCATCTCCAGGACTCAAGTCCGGCCTGCCGGTTTCCCTGAACCCCTCATAAATGTTACTTTGCTCACACTCCAACAGCACGTCAAGTATTAAAAACCATTCGTCTCCATTCACTCCTATCAAACACGCTCACGCACGCCTGAAGTCCAAGCCCCTCGCACACAAAACCTCCTTTACCCCCTCCCTCCAACCTTTCCTAGGCCGACCCCTACCCCGCCTTCCTTCCACTACAGACTGATACACTCTTGAAGTCATTCTGTTTCGCTCCATTCTCTCTACATGTCCGAACCACCTCAACAACGCTTCCTCAGCCCTCTGGACAACAGTTTTGGTAATCCCGCACCTCCTCCTCCTAACTTCCAAACTACGAATTCTCTGCATTATATTCACACCACACATTGCCCTCAGACATGACATCTCCACTGCCTCCAGCCTTCTCCTCGCTGCAACATTCATCACCCATGCTTCACACCCATATAAGAGCGTTGGTAAAACTATACTCTCATACATTCCCCTCTTTGCCTCCAAGGACAAAGTTCTTTGTCTCCACAGACTCCTAAGTGCACCACTCACCCTTTTCCCCTCATCAATTCTATGATTCACCTCATCCTTCATAGACCCATCCGCTGACACGTCCACTCCCAAATATCTGAATACATTCACTTCCTCCATACTCTCTCCCTCCAATCTGATATCCAATCTTTCATCACCTAATATTTTTGTTATCCTCATAACCTTACTCTTTCCTGTATTCACTTTTAATTTTCTTCTTTTGCACACCCTACCAAATTCATCCACCAATCTCTGCAACTTCTCTTCAGAATCTCCCAAGAGCACAGTGTCATCAGCAAAGAGCAACTGTGACAACTCCCACTTTATGTGTGATTATCTTTTAACTCCACGCCTCTTGTCAAGACCCTCGCATTTACTTCTCTTACAACCCCATCTATAAATATATTAAACAACCACGGTGACATCACACATCCTTGTCTAAGGCCTACTTTTACTGGGAAATAATTTCCCTCTTTCCTATGTACTCTAACTTGAGCCTCACTATCCTCGTAAAAACTCTTCACTGCTTTCAGTAACCAACCTCCTACACCATACACCTGCAACATCTGCCACATTGCCCACCTATCCACCCTGTCATACGCCTTTTCCAAATCCATAAATGCCACAAAGACCTCTTTAGCCTTATCTAAATACTGTTCACTTATATGTTTCACTGTAAACACCTGGTCCACACACCCCCTACCTTTCCTAAAGCCTCCTTGTTCATCTGCTATCCTATTCTCAGTCTTACTTTTAATTCTTTCAATAATAACTCTACCATACACTTTACCAGGTATACTTAACAGACTTATCCCCCTATAATTTTTGCACTCTCTTTTGTCCCCTTTGCCTTTATACAAAGGAACTATGCATGCTCTCTGCCAATCCCTAGGTACCTTACCCTCTTCCATACATTTATTAAATAATTGCACCAACCACTCCAAAACTATATCCCCACCTGCTTTTAACATTTCTATCTTTATCCCATCAATCCCGGCTGCCTTACCCCCTTTCATTTTACCTACTGCCTCACTAACTTCCCCCACACTCACAACTGGCTCTTCCTCACTCCTACAAGATGTTATTCCTCCTAGCCTATACACGAAATCACAGCTTCCCTATCTTCATCGACATTTAACAATTCCTCAAAATATTCCCTCCATCTTCCCAATACCTCTAACTCTCCATTTAATAACTCTCCTCTCCTATTTTTAACTGACAAATCCATTTGTTCTCTAGGCTTCCTTAACTTGTTAATCTCACTCCAAAACTTTTTCTTATTTTCAACAAAATTTGTTGATAACATCTCACCCACTCTCTCATTTGCTCTCTTTTTACATTGCTTCACCACTCTCTTAACCTCTCTCTTTTTCTCCATATACTCTTCCCTCCTTGCATCACTTCTACTTTGTAAAAACTTCTCATATGCTATCTTTTTCTCCCTTACTACTCTCTTTACATCATCATTCCACCAATCGCTCCTCTTCCCTCCCGCACCCACTTTCCTGTAACCACAAACTTCTGTTGAACACTCTAACACTACATTTTTAAAACCTACCCCATACCTCTTCGACCCCATTGCCTATGCTCTCATTAGCCCATCTATCCTCCAATAGCTGTTTATATCTTACCCTAACTGCCTCCTCTTTTAGTTTATAAACCTTCACCTCTCTCTTCCCTGATGCTTCTATTCTCCTTGTATCCCATCTACCTTTTACTCTCAGTGTAGCTACAACTAGAAAGTGATCTGATATATCTGTGCCCCCTCTATAAACATGTACATCCTGAAGTCTACTCAACAGTCTTTTATCTACCAATACATAATCCAACAAACTACTGTCATTTCGCCCTACATCATATCTTGTATACTTATTTATCCTCTTTTTCTTAAAATATGTATTACCTATAACTAAACCCCTTTCTATACAAAGTTCAATCAAAGGGCTCCCATTATCATTTAACCTGGCACCCCAAACTTACCTACCACACCCTCTCTAAAAGTTTCTCCTACTTTAGCATTCAGGTCCCCTACCACAATTACTCTCTCACTTGGTTCAAAGGCTCCTATACATTCACTTAACATCTCCCAAAATCTCTCTCTCTCCTCTGCATTCCTCTCTTCTCCAGGTGCATACACGCTTATTATGACCCACTTCTCGCATCCAACCTTTACTTTAATCCACATAATTCTTGCATTTACACATTCATATTCTCTTTTCTCCTTCCATAACTGATCATTCAACATTACTGCTACCCCTTCCTTTGGTCTAACTCTCTCAGATACTCCAGATTTAATCCCATTTATTTCCCCCCACCGAAACTCCCCTACCCCCTTCAGCTTTGTTTCGCTTAGGGCCAGGACATCCAACTTCTTTCATTCATAACATCAGCAATCATCTGTTTCTTGTCATCTGCACTACATCCACGCACATTCAAGCATCCCAGTTTTATAAAGTTTTTCTTCTTCTCTTTTTTAGTAAATGTCTACAGGAAAAGGGGTTACTAGCCCATTGCTCCCGGCATTTTAGTCGCCTCACACGACACGCATGGCTTACGGAGGAAAGATTCTTTTCCACTTCCCCATGGGCAATAGAAGAAATAAAGAAGAACAAGAGCTATGTAGAAAAAGGAGAAAAACCTAGATGTATGTATATATATATATGCATGTGCATGTCTGTGAAGTGTGACCAAAGTGTAAGTTGGAGTAGCAAGATATCCCTGTTATCTAGCGTGTTTATGAGACAGAAAACGACACCAGCAATCCTACCATCATGCAAAACAGTTACAGGTTTCTGTTTCACAGTCATCTGGCAGGACGGTAGTACTTCCCTGGGTGGTTGCTGTCTACCAACCTACTACCTATATATATATATATATATATATATATATATATATATATATATATATATATATATATATATATATATATATATATATATATATATATATAAATATAGATATACCTAGAGGGTATTCTGGGGGTCAACGCCCCCGCGACCCGGTCCTTGACCAGGCCTCGAGATGGATCAGGGCCTGATTAACCTGGCTGTTACTGCTGGCCACACGTAGTCCAACGTACGAACCACAACCCGGCTGATCGGGTACTAACTTCAGGTATCTGTTCAGCTCCCTCTTGAAGGCACCCTGGGGTCTATAGGTAATTCTCCTTATGCCTGGTGGGAGGCTGTTGAACAGTCTTGGGCCCCGGACAATAACTGTATTTTCTCTTAGTGTACTCATGGTTCCCCTACTTTTCATCAGGGTATGTTGCACTGTGTACCCAGTTTTGTGCTTTCGTACGGAGTGATTTCTGGGTGCAGATTAGGGACCAGTACTTCTAGGATTTTCCAAATGTAAATTATGATGCATCTCTCTCGCCTGCACTGTAGTGAGTACAGGTCAAGTGATTCCAAGCGTTCCCAGTAGTTAAGGTGCTTGACGGAACTTAAATGCGCAGTAAAGGTTCTCTGTACATTCTCTACATCTGCGATTTCACCTGCCTTGAATAGAGATGTTAGTGTACAGCACTATTCCAACCTAGAGAACAAGTGATTGAAAAAGGATCATCATTGGCTTGGCATCCTCTGTTTTGAAGGTTCTCATTATCCATCTCAGCATTTTCCTCGCAGATGCGATACTAACAACTGCTGTGATCCTTAAAGGTGAGATCCTCTGACATTAACACTCCCAAGTCCTTCACACTACTTTTCCGCTGTATTGTGTGGTTAGAGTTTGTAGTATACTCAGTCTTAGTTATTTCCTCCAGTTTTCCATAACGGAGTAGTTGAAATTTGTCCTCACTGAACATCTTATTCATATATAAAGTGTTATTTATGAAGTACAGAAAGCAACTTATGGAGTACACAGAGCGCCTGAACGACAACAGGAGACTGGTCCGGGACCAGGCTTGGGGGAAGAGGGGAAGGCGATGATCCCCGGTATTATATAAAGGTTAACCTGGGTCACTGGATAAATAACTTTCAAGCTTTCAAGCTTTGTTATGGGTAAGCATATATGTGTAGGTGAGCATATTTATGTGGGTGAGCATGCGTGTGCACTTCTGAGCATGAGCGAGGGTGTGCGTGCATGGGATTACTTACTCCGATTAACCCTTCGTGGTTACAACAACAGAACGTTCTTTGTAGTATCTCATCTTATTTATGAACATAATAATGAACACTAAAGTAGAACTATTTGCCCAGTCATGGACCGGGCCGCGGGGGCGTTGATCCCCGGAATAACCTCCAGGTAACCTCCAGGTAACCTCCAGGTATACGGAGGTTTCCAGTGAGATAGTCACACGTCACCTTTATTTTGTGGTTCATTCTACCCATTCCATTACCAATAGTCCCCCCCCCTTACTTGTATTCACGCGTTCAAGTTAGTTCCTGATTTGCCTACTTGGGTATGCGTATGTTCGTCACCAACAGCTTGGTTCATCGGGCCAGCAACCTGGAGGCCTGGTCTGGGACCGGGCCGCCAGGTAGTAGTGATCCCTGGAATCTTCCACAGGTAGCTCACAGGTAATTCTACAATGTTGTGAGAAATGTCTCAAGTCGTCCTCTGTACATCATTATTAGAGAAGCAAGTGTTGCTTCTCCTTCTACACAAAGATGCTTTGAAATACTCTTCATTAGATGGTTTGCAGTCTACTGTAAAGCGGTTTTCGCTTTACAGTAGCCAGGAACCTAACCTGCTGCATCAGCGGGGCCCTACAGTAGCCAGGAACCTAACCTGCTGCATCAGCGGGGCCCTACAGTAGCCAGGAACCTAACCTGCTGCATCAGCGGGGCCCTACAGTAGCCAGGAACCTAACCTGCTGCATCAGCGGGGCCCTACAGTAGCCAGGAACCTGCTGTATCAGTGGGGCCCTACAGTAGCCAGGAACCTAACCTGCTGTATCAGCGGGGCCCTACAGCAGCCAGGAACCTAACCTGCTGTATCAGCGGGGCCCTACAGTAGCCAGGAACCTAACCTGCTGTATCAGCGGGGCCCTACAGTAGCCAGGAACCTAACCTGCTGTATCAGCGGGGCCCTACAGTAGCCAGGAACCTAACCTGCTGTATCAGCGGGGCCCTACAGTAGCCAGGAACCTAACCTGCTGTATCAGCGGGGCCCTACAGTAGCCAGGAACCTAACCTGCTGTATCAGCGGGACCCGCCCATACTTGTGAACTCCTCTGTGTGACGTCAAGTCTTCATTGATGACATTTAACTGTGTTTGAAACTTATACTGCGCCTCGTGCTATTAGTTTTATTCTCTGCAGTATCGACTACGACCTCGGAATTCGACTGATGAAGCCTGCAGGGCAGGCGAAACGTTTAGTCAATTAAAACACCAGTGTTGTATCCGTGCCTGGCTCATCACACCTGTCTCTACACCTAGCAACACCTGTGTACTCCTACACCCCTCTCCACAATACCCGCCTCCTTTAACCCCTCTTCCCTCCACTCCTTCCCTCCTGCCCCCATCATTTCTTCATTACATATAAATAATAAAGGAAACAACACACAGGTCACATTCCCCTGACTACCAAGTTTCGCCATCAGTTTCCCCTTGTCTCGCCCATCCTCTTCACTTTCCCCCTCACTCCCTTTTCTGGTTCCCTCCAGACCGGGTTCCAACACTATTTCCTGCCCTCGTTTCCTCTTCACCCCTAACTAAAATATTTATAAAAGCCGTCAAAAAACCAATTCAAAATATTCTGAGAGGTAAATGAGTTGCACATTCAACCATGTTCTCCACCATTCTTTCCACTATCTTAAGAAATCTTACACCAATGGAAATAAGTCACTCTGACCTTTTTGAGTTGTCCTACGCAATTTACACTACGCCAATTGTACTAATGTGTACCTGTGTCTCAATAATCCTATGTAATTTAAACTATGTATGATGATTGTACTTATATGTATACCACGAGGTCTGGTCTCAGACCGAACCGCAGCGGCGTTGACCCCCGAAATCCTTTTTCAGGTATCTCCTGGTATATACATGTGTCTAAATAACTTTACCACTGCCAGATATTTCCCCAGACCGCAGCCTGTAAAACGTAATGGATACAAGCTGAGGCAGTCGACACATGTGC
This sequence comes from Cherax quadricarinatus, assembly GCF_026875155.1. Lineage (NCBI taxonomy): Eukaryota > Metazoa > Arthropoda > Malacostraca > Decapoda > Parastacidae > Cherax > Cherax quadricarinatus. The sequence goes on from NC_069424.1 coordinate 20,673,697, forward strand.
AACACCTGCCTATCTTTATTTCAAGACGCTTCGCCAACCAGTGACCTTTTTTTAAATGCAATACAGATATGGCATACGAGGCCAGTAGATGCGGTAATCAGTCCCTCAACCAAGATAGTGAAAGATGCGGTAATATAATATTCTTTACCATATAATTATAATAGATACAAGTCAGTAACAATTATCATTATTATTATTATTATTATTATTATTATTATTATTATTATTATTAAGAGATTTTCTAGGATTGTTGTTGTGGTGGTAGTTGTTGGTGAACCCGGCCAGTATCCTGACAGGACCGAAACCAGCCCTCAATACTACTCGTGATTCTGGCATCCCTGGACGACCACATCCTGTACGGCCACATCCCTGTATGGCCACATCCCTGGACGACCACATCCCTGGACGGCCACATAACTGGACGACCACATCCCTGAGCGACCACATCCCTGGACTGTAGTGCACCCATCCTTCACGGCTGAACTGCACTCCCAGGTCACAATCAAATATGGAGAATGTGAAAGAGTAATCGAACAGGGACGGTGCATGTTGGTGGAAGCAGCGAGCAGCATGATGTGGTGGGGAGGGTGGGAACGTCTGGTGGTGGGAACGTCTGGTGGTGATGGTAACGTTTGGTGGTGGTGGTAACATTTGGTGGTGATGGCGGGGAGAATGTTTTGCAGTGGTGGGAGCGTTTGGTGGTGATGGTGGTGGAAACGTTTGGTGGTGGTAACATTTGGTGGTGATGGCGTGAGATGTTTGGTGGTGGTGGGAGTGTTGGTGGTGATGGTGGTGCAACGTTTGGTGGTGGTGGGGGGGAACGTTTGTGGTGGTGGCGGGGGGGGGGGGAACGTTTGGTGGTGGTGGGGGAACGTTTGGTGGTGGTGGGGGGAACGTTTGGTGATGGGGAACGTTTGGTGTGGTGGGGGGGAACGTTTGGTAGTGGTGATGGGGGGAACGTTTGGTAGTGGTGATGGGGGGAACGTTGGGGTGGTGATGGGGGGAACGCTTGAGGTGGTGGGGGAACTTTTTGGTGGTGGGGGGGGGAACGTTTGGTGGTGGTGGGGGCAACGTTTGGTGGGGGGGGGAAAACGTTTTGGTGGGGGTGGGGAACTTTTGGTGGTGGTGGTGGCAACTTTTTGGTGGGGGGGAACGTTTGGTGGTGGTGGGGGGCAACGTTTTGGTGGTGGGGGGGCGTTTGTGGTGGTGGGGGCAACGTTTGGTGTGGTGGGGAACGTTTGGTGGTGGTGGGGGGGACGTTTGGTGATGGGGGAACGTTTGGTGGTGGGGGAACGTTTGGTGGTGGTGGGGGGAACGTTTGGTGGTGGTGGGGGAACGTTTGGTGGTGGTGGGGGAACGTTTGGTGGTGTGAGGGGGAACGTTGGATTGGTGGGGAACGTTTGGTGGTGGTGGGAACGTTTGGTGGTGGTGGGGGGAAACGTTTGGTGATGGTGGGGGAAACTTTTGGTGGTGGTGGGGGAACGTTGGTGATGGTGGGGGAAGTTTGGTGGTGGTGGGGGGGAACGTTTGGTGATGGTGGGGGAACGTTTGGTGGTGGTGGTGGGGAACGTTTGGTGATGGTGGTGGCAACGTTTGGTTGGTGTGCTGGGATGGTGGGAACGTTTGTTACAATTCAAGACTCGTCAGTATATCCGAACAACGCTTAAGCTTGTTGCAAGTCAACACTCGTCAACACTACATCTGAACAACTTGTCAACAAACTTGTAGCAAGTCAACACTCGTCAACACTACATCGAACAACTTGTCAACAAACTGTAGCAAGTCAACACTCGTCAACACTACATCTGAACAACTTGTCAACAAAACTTGTAGCAAGTCAACACCCCGTCAACACTACATCTGAACAACTTGTCAACAACTTGTTGCAATCAACACTCGTAAAACACTACATCTGAACAACTTGTCAACAAACTTGTAGCAAGTCAACACTCGTCAACACTACATCTGAACAACTTGTCAACAAACTTGTAGCAAGTCAACACTCGTCAACACTACATCTGAACAACTTGTCAACAAACTTGTTGCAAGTCAACACTCGTCAACACTACATCTGAACAACTTGTCAACAAACTTGTAGCAAGCCCAACACTCGTCAACACTACATCTGAACAACTTGTCAACAAACTTGTAGCAAGTCAACACTCGTCAACACTACATCTGAACAACTTGTCAACAAACTTGTTGCAAGTCAACACTCGTCAACACTACATCGAACAACTTGTCAACAAACTTGTTGCAAGTCAACACTCGTCAACACTACATCTGAACAACTTGTCAACAAACTTGTAGCAAGTCAACACTCGTCAACACTACATCTGAACAATTTTGTCAACAAACTTGTTGCAAGTCAACACTCTCAACACTACATCGAACAACTTGTCAACAAACTTGTAGCAAGTCAACACTCGTCAACACTACATCTGAACAACTTGTCAACAAACTTGTTGCAAGTCAACACTCGTCAACACTACATCTGAACAACTTGTCAACAAACTTGTAGCAAGTCAACACTCGTCAACACTACATCTGAACAACTTGTCAACAAACTTGTTGCAAGTCAACACTCGTCAACAGCTTCATTTCCTTCATGTCGAAGCAAAATTGATTTCAGCAGGGCAAGTATTGCGAGCCTGAGGCTGCTTCACAACAGTCTTGCATCATCATCATCGAGTACTCCTACACTCGTGAAAAAAAAAATAGATATGTAAACAGAATATTTAGATGGAGTCCACCTCTAGTGCAAACTGTGGGAACCCATAGCATCGGAGAAGTAAATAAAAAGGCTTAGGATTTCTCCCAAAGGCCGTTTGCTTGCTTGCTCTCTCTCCCTCCCCCTCTCTCTCTCTCTCTCTCCTCTCTCTCGTCTCTCTCTCCTTCTCTCTCTCTCTTTTCCCCCTCCTTTTCACCCTCAGCATAGGTCACCTGTTCCCTTTAATGTATCAATTTTCTCTTACCTGGTTACCTGGAGGTTACCTGGAGGTTATTCCGGGGATCAACGCCCCGCGGCCCGGTCCATGACCAGGCCTCCCGATGGATCAGGGCCTGATCAACTAGGCTGTTACTGCTGGCCGCACGCAGTCCAACGTACGAGCCACAGCCCGGCTGATCCGGCACTGACTTTAGGTATCTGTCCAGCTCTCTCTTAAAGGCAGCCAGGGCTTATTGGCAATTCCCTAATGCTTGATGGGAGGGCTGTTGAACAATCTTGGGCCCCGGACACTTATGACTTTACAAGTGTCGTCCTTTATGTTCAGTGTCACTGTTATGGACTCTTTATTATATCTTGTTAACGTTGTATTACATTTTTTTTTTTTTTTTTTAATTAAAAATTTTAAAAAAAAAAAAGCCACACCCCAACCTTTTTTTAAAAAAAACCCATTCTAACATCACCCCAAAACATAATTTCAACCCAAATTTATAAATCACTCTACCACAAATTTTTCAACCCTAAAATTTTTCCCCATAACATCTTTAACACTACTTCTAACTTCAATCGGGGGCCCACTTCATCATTCTACCCTAACATTTCAAATATCGTTTACAATTTAACACTTTCAACAACTAAATTCATACCATTTCTCATCATACCACACACTTAAAACCCACTATCACATTCATACACTATCATCATTATACCAACTTTCACAACCTACAATTAAACCCACTTAAACCATACATCAAAATTTCAACCAACTTTCACCCAACCCACTTAAACATTCTTTTCCTTATTCACAAATTATTTCCGCACCCAATATCCTTCTACCTAAACATTCTTACCTATCATCATTTCTCACCAAAAAAAATAATTTTAAAAACAAATATAAATTTCCCACCACTATTGCACTTAACCCATATCAAAAATAAAACTAATTCCCCAAACCTTTCCTTTGCATTCATCTCCCACCATCTTCCTTCACTTTCCTTCACTTACACTTCACTCATCTCCACTTCTCACAACTATATCAACACTCTTTACCCTTATGTATCAAATTTCATCATACATGACATATTAACACTGGTTAACCCATCAACACCCAGTCACACCATCCTATCAGATCCCATTAACGGGCATATTCAACTTCCCTTACTGCAATCCACACCATCCCCAAACCCCCTTACGACACACCAACTAGCATACACTAATCATTATCCATTTCTCATATTTAAGGATCCAGCTATCATCATTTACCCTTCACATTCATACCACTATCTCGTTCTACACTATCATCATACCACATCACCCCAACTTCATTCATACCTCTATCTTCATTCACCACTATCATTCACTATCATCATTCAACACTACATCATTACGCACTATTCATTCACACATATTTACTTATTATTATCATTCATCCGTCATATTATCCACATCATCGTCACACAACATCCTATTCATACCACATCAGTAGCCATACATCATCCCACTATCATCACACCACTATCATGACACCACTATCAATATCATCCACGATCTATTCACACCACTATCATCTCAGACCACTATCACATTCACACCACATATCATTCACACCACTAGCATCTATCCACAACATCATTCATGACCACTTAATCATGACATCATCATTCATACATCATCAATTCATACCACTATCATTCATTCATATCATCAGTTCATACCACACATCATTCACACCACTAAATATACTATCAACATTCACACCACTACATATTCATACCTAAATCATGAATATAAGTGATCAGGATTAATATATGATCATTTAATACATTGAGTCAATAGTCATCATACCACTAAATCATTCATAGCATACATAGTAATGCTGTATATTCATACATATCATTATATACGGAGCTAATAGATTAAATACCACATCATCATCATACCACTATCATCATTCTAACGTATATTCATACCACTATGATGTCAACTAGTCATTCATACCACTATCATATCAAATCATACATTATATATTCACAAAATATGATCAGTATTTTTTAATATCATTCATACCACTATCATTCATACCATATCATTCATACACTATCATTCATACACTATATTTTAAAATCATTCACAGCATGTCATTCATCATATGTCATTATGAATAATGTATTCATACCATAGCATTGCACACCACTAATGATACATATCATATACAAATTCATGCCATAGCATTAACACTATCGATTATACGTATGTCATCATGATATCGTATTCATACCACTATCATTCATACCACTATCATTATCAATCATCAGTACCACTATCTCATCTACCACTATCATTCATACCATGATATCATTCAACCCATTCACACCACTATCTTCATACCACTATCGTCATCACCACTATCATTTTACACATATTCATACCTACTATCATTACCACTATCATCTCATACCACATCATCATTCTACCACTATCGATTCATACCATATCTCATTAGAGACTCAATAGTAGACATGTCAAATTCATACACGCATCATTATACACTTCACATTCATACCTATCATATCATGCAATAATTTACCACTAAGGATGAATCATATATAAATATAATGCACTACATATGCATGATCCATATCAAATTCAACACTATCATTACAATCATTCATACCACTATGAATTATAACTAGCATTATACCATATCAACATGCTAACAGTGATATCTTCATACCACTATCATATATACTATCAACATTCATACCTAATCATGTTATAGCACTATCAAATCCACCATATATCATTATACCACATCATCATATACGACTATCATATTCATACCACTAATATATACCACTTAACATTAATACATATTACATATATATACATAACATTCATACTCACTAATCATTAATAGTACTATAATTATCAGTATCATCATATAACTATCGATATATCATTATACTATGATGATTCAAATAGTGAATATGTCATATCATACAGTATCATATTAAATATAATATACACTTATGATGAATATTATGATATGTCATATATGATATTGAATATTACATATTTTTATACATATGTCATATACGGCTAGCACATTCATAATATCCATATATATATAATAATCTCATTCATAATATATTCATAATATACTATAATGGATAGTAATAACTAATCACTAGTCATTATATATCGTATGTAATATGTCGATGTCACTATATTAAATATATTATGGCTATATATAATATGATGCATATATCATAAAGGTATGTATAATATCGTATATAATATATCATAATATCATTATCACTTCATAATGCATATCATTATAACTATATATCATACACTATAATATCTGAATGGATTAACATATATGAATATGTCATCATTATAATCTTACATGTATTCATACATATGTCATATCATTCATTTTAACTATATCATTATATATATCACCACTTATTTCTAACTAATTTGATATTAATCGTGACATGGTCTTAATAGCATGATCATAAATTCAAATCGATATTATAATGATGATGATGTATAATGGATGTATGTAATTATAGTGATAATAGTGATGATGTATAGTATGGGTTAATGTGATGTCTCAGTGCTGGATGTCTATGATGATGATGAAATGTATAACACCCAAAAATTTAATGTGAATGGAAGAATAGTGAATAGGGATAATAGTAATGGAAAATTTTAAATAGTATGATTTAAAATTGAATCTGGTTATAATATATGTTAAAACGTTCATGTTAGGCTGCATTACTTAATTTTTTTGTTACATGTTTTTCCCGTTTAATGACTTTCCTAGGGATAAACCTATCTATCCAATTCAATTCAGATGAGTTTACAAAGTAGCTTTCAAAATATGCTAACATGTACATTTGGAAATTTTAAGGTTTACACTGTATAATCACATTATCTTATAAAATTATCTTCTACCACTTTCATCATTATACCACTTTTCATTTATACCACTCATAAATTATCCATTAACATTCACACTTTCTTCATACCACTATCATTTATACCACTATCATCATTCATACCACTATCATCATTCATACCACTATCATCATTCTTACACTATCATATTCATACATATCATTCACACATCATCATTCATACCACTATCGTCATTCATACCACCATCGTCATTACAACCACTATCATCATTAATACCACTATCATCATTCACACATATCATTCATACCACTATCATTCATACCACTATCATTCACACCACTATCATTCATACCACTATCGTCATTCATACCACTATCATTCATACCACTATCATTCATACCACTATCATCATTCATACCACTATCATTCATACCACTATCATCATTCATACCACTATCATCATTCATACCACTATCATCATTCATACCACTATCATCATTCATACCACTATCATTCATACCACTATCATTCATACCACTATCATTCATACCACTATCATCATTCATACCACTATCATTCATACCACTATCATTCATACCATCATTCACACCACTATCATTCATACCACTATCGTCATTCATACCACTATCATCATTCACACCACTATCATCATTCATACCACTATCATTCATACCACTATCATCATTCATACCACTATCATCATTCATACCACTATCATTCATACTATCATCATTCATACCACTATCATCATTCATACCACTATCATCATTCATACCACTATCATTCATACCACTATCATTCATACTATCATCATTCATACCACTATCATCATTCATACCACTATCATCATTCATACCACTATCATTCATACTATCATCATTCATACCACTATCATTATTCATACCACTATCATTCATACTTTCATCATTCACACCACTATCATCATTCATACCACTATCATCATTCAGACCACTATCAACATTCAGACCACTATCAACATTCATACCACTATCATTCATACCACTATCAACATTCATACCACTATCATCATTCATGCCACTATCAACATTTACACCACTATCAACATTACCCACTATCACATCACACCACTATACATTCATACCCACTATCATTATTCATATCACTATCAACATTTCACACCACTATCATCATTCACACCACTATCATTCACACCACTATCACATTAACACCATTCAACATTAAACCACTATCACATTAAACCACTATCACATTAACAACCACTATCATCATTAAACCACTATCAACATTAAACCACTATCAACATTAACACCACTATCAACATTAAAACCACTATCAACATTAACACCACTATCAACATTAACACCACTATCAATATTAAAACCACTATCAACATTAACACCACTATCAACATTAACACCACTATCAACATTAACACCACTATCAACATTCATACCACTATCATTAAAACCATTAAATCATTAACACCACTATCAACATTAAACCACTATCACATTAAACCACTATCATCATTAACCCACTATCATATTAAACCACTATCAACATTCAACCACTATCAATATTAAAACCACTATCACATTAACACCACTATAAATCATTAACACCACTATCAACATTCACACATCATATTAAAACCATACAACATTCACCACTATCAACATTAATACCACTATCATCATTAAACCACTATAAACATTCACACCACTATCAACATTAACACCACTATCATTATCAATATCAACTTACATTAAAATTCAAAACCACTATCAACATTAAACACCACTATCAACATTCACACCCACATATAAATTTAAAAAATTCAACTTTCCCCCTATAAATCATTACACCACTATCAACATTAACACCACTCAATTAACACACTTAAAACATTAACACCACTATCACTACCCGCACCATCCACAATGTTGACAGTGCTATTACTGATGACTATGTAGAATGCGAGACTCAGCAGGAAAACTTCGCCTTGAGGAACAGAAGTTTTCTCTGTGGCAGTCTATGATTTCACTCGAGTTCGTTTTGGTAGATAAATTAAAATTCTATCTGCCCACTTTTCCGGTTATTCATTTTTTTACGTTTTTTTTTGTGATGATCACATCTGTCGAAGCCTTTTGCAGTGTATAACACTGCATCAGTATTTTGTGTGTCTTCTACCGTATCTAAGACCATGTCTTAATGGTCCAGCAACTGTTGATACATTAACGATGTGCAATACCATCAGGCTGATTGTGTGCAACATTTAAATACGGAGGTTTTACATTCAGCTGAAGAAGCTGGCTACAGCAGAAGAAATTTAAAGAATACTCAAGTGATGAACGTGTGTGTTATTTATCTATTCATATCTTAAATTTCCGCTACACGCGCACACTACGTCTAGAGAAGAAATGTTTCCGGGAAACTTGCCTCGTTGTATACATTCTATGTTGTCTTTCCAAGGCTGAGTCTTGTTTATAATTCTAGAGGAGTGCTATTTTGTCTCTTCTGAGCACGTGACCTCTCATACAATCTTCAATCATCAGCCTCTCCTGCTGTCAACTTCCGACTGTCTTTCCATCCCCCACCCCACCCCCTTCTTTCTCTCTCTCTCTCTCTATCTCTAATACTGATATTTTCCTCCTTTTTCCTTACAAACTCAAGAGTTCCGTAGAATAACGAGTCACAGTAGCGTAAATGGAAGACATCACAAATATCTCGGCACTTAAGAATAGAAACGTCATCGTAAGTTTTCCCCCTCTAAGTGCCGGGTTGTGTTTGATCAAGTGTTTTATACTGCTTCACATGTGGACCTGGTAAGGTTCGTCAAGACATGTGTTTCCTGACGCGGGTCTTGGTCATATGATGACCCGCATCTGGAGCTTTTGGTCATCTGACCAAGGCCTTCCACTGGCTTACCCTTCCACCCCTTTAAAAAATTATGTTTATAATTATAATCATTGAAGTTTTATGGACCAGGAAAACCACAAGTTAGTTCAAGTTCTTGGATAATGTGTCTCTTGGCTTACCTGTGTTTTATTCACTGATTTATTTTCTCTCCCTCATGAAGGATGAGGAAATGAACAGAAAACAGCAGAACTTATATTTATTACTTCTAACTTTAGAAATATTAAGTATATCTCACTGTCTTACCAAGCAGTACCAACACCCATGAGAAGGGGATGTGGGGGGGGGGATAAAAAGCTCTTTGTCTAAACTGATCCGTGTAACAAAAAAAAAAAAAATAGCTGGTATACGCTGAGTACACACCTCTTGGTGTGTGTATATATATGACAGGACACATTTTAGTCGTGGGATCATTTCAGCTACCAAAAGGTCTCATGTCTTATCAACATGTCGGTACTGATACCGTTCCTCACCAAGATAACCGTGTTCCCACGCTGACCAAATGTAAACACAAACTCTGACAATGGTTATTATCAGCTAGGACGTGAAGGAAAGGGTAAAAAAAAAAAAAGTCCAAGGCAGGTATCACGAGACTCAGCATAGAGTGTCAGGAAAATGAAACTGTTAAGTTAATAACAAAGCTCGTTTACATGCGACCACCAGTTATCTCAGAGGGAGATAATCTAAGAGTGAATATGTTCAGTATTTCTTGTTTATTCACGGTTCAGGCCATAAATTTATTCAAACCCACTTACATGAACCTTCATATACAAATCTATATACAAGCACCTACTGACACCTCTGCACATGCAGGGACAACACACACACACACACACACACACACACACACGAGGAGAGGTTAAGGGAAATCAACCTGACGACACTGGAGGACAGGAGAGATAGGGGGGACATGATACGACATACAAAATACTGAGAGGAATTGACAAGGTGGACAAAGACAGGATGTTCCAGAGATTGGACCACAGTAAACAAGGGGACACAGTTGGAGTTGAAGACACAGATGAATCACAGGGATGTTAGGAAGTATTTCTTCAGCCACAGAGGTAGTCAGTAAGTGGAATAGTTTGGGAAGCGATGTAGTGGAGGCAGGATCCATACATAGCTTTAAGCAGAGGTATGATAAAGCTCACGGCTCAGGGAGAGTGACCTGAGTAGCGATCAGTGAAGAGGCGGGGCCAGGAGCTCGGACTCGACCCCCGCAAAACCCCAACTAGGTGAGTAAAACTGAGTACACACACACACACACACACACACACACACACACCCCACACACACACACACACACACACACACACAACACACACACACTCACTCTCACACACACACACATTCTCTCCCCACACAACACACACACAACACACACACACACACACCCCACACCACACACACACACACACACACAACATCCTGCAGCACCCCCACCTTGCACCCACGGTGATAGAGGATCCTGGATCAACAGCTCGGGGGTCAGGGGTCAGGAGCAGAGGGGGTTAACCACAGTTCATGAATGGACCCTCGACCACACACTGAATGAATGAGTCGATGGTCTCTGCAGTTTTACGACTGGTGCTCATGGGTGTACCCTCCCGCCCGCTCTTCTATACAGTACACTTGTAACCCTACACTCTCTTCAAGGTTCTGTATATGTATAATCACGGGAACGGGCTAAGCTTATATGGGTCATACAGCTCCTGGGGAACGGGATGTAACTAAACTTTTACCATGGTGATGGGGCTTACCTTGACGGACAACTCTGTGTCAACATAAATCACAACACACAGGAACACCAATGGAAATAAGTCACTAGGTAATCTACACATATGCTGCTATGATAATTTATGTAATTTTATTTATATGTATCTGTACCTGAATAAATTTACTAACCGGCACACAGAATGTATTGTTCCAGTCACGGTATTGTGCCTCTTTTATGCTTAATAAATCACAATACAGTGACTAGAATAACACAAAGTGGAGAAGAAACGTCGCAATTGTGCAGGTACAAGCGGTTCAGAAATGGTCATGACAACACAGAGTGAAGAGGTTAGAGGCACAGAGCTGTGGTAATATACACACAAGAGGTACAGTCAAGTTGAACAAAGGTTAAGTTTGGAGAAGGTAAGCACTCGCTACAATACTCACCAACACCTGAGAAGCTGTGTCAATGTTGTGTGTGTGTGTGTGTGTGTGTGTGTGTGTGTTGTGTGTGTGTGTGTGTGTGTGTGTGTGTGTGTGTGTGTGTTTGCTTGTTTTATACAGATCAATTTTACAAGTTAAGAGCTGTCATCCTCCCTTAGTTCATTTCAAAGCCCAGTCCTATCTAAGGCATACAACTTCCCTTCCCCCAGGATGCCACCCACAACAGTCGACTAACACTCAGGTACCTACTTTATGTTTTCCACCCAGGCCAGGGAGACGTAAGCCACGTATTTTTGTAAGCTCATTAATTTTTAATCCACTAATTTTAACAACCTGCTAATTTTAACTAACCCGCTAATTTTAACAACCCGTCAATGTTCAATAAGCCATCAGATGGTTAATACTGAGCTCTCCTAACAACTCCCCGAGGTCCTGGTAGGCCCCCGGGTGCTCGAAGAAGCAATCAACAGAAAGGCCTGGTCCCGGACCTGGCCTGGCAGCATTACTAGGAAAACTCTCGAAATATGTCACTGGTAAATCACAGGTAAATATTTGTACACGCCATTTAAGCTGAGAAAATGCTGCCAGCAGACAAAACATGCAAAAGACATGGATGCGTTAGGAGGGAGGTAGTGGGAGTTAACTCCACAAATGGAAGCGTCGTATCACAACAAAACCACAGTGAACAGTGGTTAACATCACGCAAGTCCACTTCAAGATTTTAAAATTCAATTTTCGATTTCCCTCACAATTTAAGCTCCTGACGAAGTACTGGTGACAGTGTAAAAGGCCCTGAGCTGTTATTCAACCCTCTTTCCCCTTTGTTGCTTTGTGATTTAACGGCTGGTTTGCGATTGTTTGTACGGTCATACGTGGATATGACAGAGCTGGTACCACGAGTTGGATCACAAGACCCACAAACCTAACTAGGTAAGTATAGGTATACAATTATAATCATAAATATACAATTATAACTAGGTGAGGGTAACCAGGTGAATATAATGAATACAGCACAAATACAGAGGCCTTTTACGAGTTGCTACTGACGTCGGGGGTCCTCCCCAACCCTTGACCTCTTATTGACTCTCTCACCTTACTCTCACCTCCTCCTCCTCCTCCTACTTGATGATAAATTAGACACATGTGCAACTCTTGGGTATCTTTATTGAGGAAACGTTTCGCCACACAGTGGCTTCATCAGTCCATACAAAGGAGAATCCTTTGTATGGACTGATGAAGCCACTGTGTGGCGAAACGTTTCCTCAATCAAGATACCCAAGAGTTGCACATGTGTCTAATTTATCAACATGTCGGTTCTCTGAACCATTCATCTACTCCTCCTACTTGTCTTTCTTTTGCTCCTTTCACTGGGGTGAGCATACGACTCTCAATTGCTAGATCCCGGGTCCGATTCCCTCACACGAAGAAACATATGGGCAAGTTTAATTACGTTTCCTGTTGCCCTTGACCACCTGGTACTGAAAATAGGAACCTGTCTGCTAGCTCATTGTTGTGTGTAGCATCCAGGGGGGAAAAACAATGTTAAAAACTTCCAGATTTGCTGCGTGTAAGAAACTCTAGGTCTGCTGGGTGTTAAAAAAAACTCAGGTCTGCTGGATGTATTCTAGTGTTATATACAGGGTGTGTGTGTATATATAATGATAAAGAAAAAATGTATCTCTCACTTTGAATTCTCCCACTCCCAAACCACTCACCAGCACGTAAGTTAAATGTGAGAAACCTGGGAGCGATAATATTACAAAGTTTCACGTTCACTGTGCACAACAATGTTGTTATTGCAACTGCAAGAGAAATAATTGGTTGGATAACTAGAACTTTCGAAACAAGCACTACTAAGCCAATGAAGATACTCATCAGCTCACTCATTCTCTCTAGGCTGGAACATTGCTGTGTGCTAACTACCCCTTTCAACACAGATGAAACTGATGAGGTGGATAATGTACAGAGAACCTTCACAGTTCTCGCAAACTCAGTCAAGCGCCTAAATTACTGGGAGCACTTAGTCCCTCTTGCATACTCCTTAGAACGTAGGCGAGAAAGGTACATCATAATCTACACCTGCAAGATAATGGAGGAATTTATGCCAAACCTGCACACCGAAATAACTATACATAAATAAAAGATGGTTGGAAAACGGTTCAGGATACCTCCAATGAAAAGCCGGGGAGCGATGGGTACAGTGAGTGTACTCAATAAGTGTTAATTAAGGAACCGCGACTCAACACACTCCCGTCATGCATATGGGGGATCGCTAACAAACTCTTACCTGTCTTCAAGAGGGAGCCCGACAGATTCCTCAAAACAGTTCCTCGTCAACCGCGTTGTGGTGCATTCCTTGGACTGAGGCTGCGTACACTAACAGCTTGATCGATCAGGCCAGCAAACAGGAAGCCTGGTCTGGGACTGGGCCGCGGGGGTAATGAGCTCTGAAAGAGACTCCAGCCTCCCAATGATCACTTCCTTGTGTAAGCTCTCCTTCCATCTCCCATCCTGCATTTTCACTTCTCAAGCATTTTTATCTCGTTCTTATCCTCCCTACTTCCTTCCCCCCATCACCCCCTCTCCCTCCCTTCCTTCTTCCCTCTTGCCCATCCGCTGAACCTCCCGCGCTCGCCTGCTCGTAATATCCAAGTGATAATAACTCCAACTCTACCGGACAGAAACCTTTGAAGTTGTCTTAGCTACTAAGCCCACACTGGAATACTTGACGATTCCCTGTCTAGTATGGACCGGTAGCCCTCTTGCAGTCTTCTCCATTCTTATGTTTTTTTAAGTTCTTATCCTCATCACCCTAATCAAGTTTCCCAGCTCAGGCTGACTCATTTCATTACCTAGTGTATGTAACCCATCTTGCGTGATGGAATATGACAGGGGAAACAGCTAGCGTTTGTTCCCACTATGTAACAATCATACAGAGTAGGGGAGCAACACGCTGCTGCTCCCCTACTGCAGGGTAAACACCGGGTAAGAGAGGAGTGGTGAAGAATTAGATACACGTGCAACATCTGGGTTTCTTTATTTATAGACGTTTCGCCACTCAGTGGCTTTATCAATACAAGGACATAATGTAAAGAATGCACAACTATACACAAAAGATTGATGAGGTTATCGGTCCCTCAGCCTCGGAGTTGGTGAAGAGTACCGTAGTCTTGAGGAATCTTTCAAAACTACGGCGCTCTTCACCAACTCCAAGACTGAGGGACTGATTACTTCATGTTTTGTATATAATTCTACATATTATGTCCTTGTATTGATAAAGCCACTGGATGGCGAAACGTCTACAAATAAAGATACTCAGATGTTGCACTTGTATCTAATTCTTCATCATGTCGGTACTGTATACTATTCATGTACAAAGAGAGTGGATATAAATAACTAGAGAGAAACGACAGCATTAAATAGCGCGTGAGAGAAGCATGAACACAATTTGCAGGACAAGGTTTGAGTCAGTGTATCGACAAAGGTCTACTTCGACTTGAAAAAGCTCTACTTCGACTTGACAAAGCTCTAGACAGAGTGCAACGCTGTCACAACAAAAGCTCATTCTGCAGCTCGTGCCTTTGTCTTACAGAGAAAGAAGAGCTGTGGTGGGCCAACACTGCTGACGCCTCGTCGCCAGCTCTACCTTATGTAAACAACGCCAGGAAAAGTTAATTTTTACACCAGCCGCAACGAGACGTTCTTTGTGCACGCCTTTATTGTTTGACCACTCTCCATCCCTGACTTTGTTCCTCCTCACGCATCTTACTCTCCTTTCCTCTTCTCACATCCTTCTCTCTTCCTCCTTCCATCCTCTCGCATCTTTTCCTCCTTCCCTTCTCTCATATCCCTTTTCTACTTTCATACATCCTTTTTTTCTGTATATACCTCTATTACCTATTAAATTTGTTATTTTTCATCCTTCACCTCCCTCCTCCGCCGATACTACTATTATTACTAGTACTACTCTTACTAATATTACTACTATTACTACTACTACTACTACTACTACTACTACTACCATATTTCCCTGGCTCTGAGTCTCGGACAGCTGACGTAATTATTTCTCTGGGATCAAAGGAAGTGTCCAGGGATTAAATGGATCAGCAGCAGCAGCAACAACAACTGTAGCAGCAGCAGAAGCAGTTTTCCCCATAAGACATATACCCTTCAGATTGTTGGGAGAAGCAGGAACCAGACTTAACTTTACTAGTGCTTCTCATTCTCCTTTTATTTTTTTCCCTTATCCTTCTCATCCCTTTTGTCTCCTCTTCCTCCTTATCATCCTGCTGCTGCTTCCTCCGTCGTGAAGCCCCAGATAACTCTCAAACAATCTTCTTCTGAAGGTTTCCGCAGGATCACACAGGCGCCTCACAAGTGACGACCAAAGTTAAATTCCCCAATTACATTTTTTCTCCCGAATCCTTAAGACAATGATATTATTCTTGCAAGGAGGAGGAGGTGGAGACAGAGGAGGAGGAGGAGAAGGAAGAGGAGGAATAAGCGACTGAGGTGGGGGAGATGGTGATAAAGGTGGCAGGTGATGACTGAGGAACATTAAGAGGCGCGTGAGTTCCCCTGTTTTCTAATGTTATTTTTGTCCTATAATCTACCTCGTCCATAATTACTATCGCATTTACTTGGTCTGCTTTCGTATGGTGAAGTCTAAGATCTTTCCTTAATTCATGGTATAACCTAACAAATCTTTGAGAACAGTTGTGTTGCAGAGATCTGAGCAAAGGTCAGACCTCTGCAACACAATTGTCCTCAAAGATTAGTTAAGTTATACCATGAATTAAGGAAAGATCTTAGACTTCACCATACGAAAGCAGACCAAGTAAATGCGATAGTAATTATGGACAAGGTAGATTATAGGACAAAAATAACATATTAGAAAACAGGGAAACTGACGTGCCCATTAAGGAGGTGGGTGGTGCAGGAGGTGGGTGGTGCAGGAGGTGGGTGGTGCAGGAGGTGGAAATGTTTTAGTTGTGAGAAGTATCTCATAGGTTAGAGGTTAAGACAGTTCATCAACTTTTGCAGTCTGTTCCCTTCTTCCCTCCTTCGTTCCTTCCCTCCCTCCCTTCTTCCCTCCTTCGTTCCTTCCCTCCCTCCCTTCTTCCCTCCTTCCCGGCTACATCCTAATAAACAAAGATTCATAAAAGTCTAGCACTGTAGTCGGAAGCCCAGCTTGAAGCTTATTAATTAAAACTTGATACGAACGACACAGGCTGCAGAGAAGCTTTTATCGGGACACATGTCTCTGTAAAGAGCTTTATTAAGTCATCGCTTCACAAAGCTCCACACACTGACACTTTCTTCTCAATAAAAGCTTCTTGTGCAGGTCAGCCTTTTCTTCAATTTTCTCGGCTGTAAACCATTCGGATTCAGTTCAAACTTTATTATCCCGCTGACCACCCGGCATAGTCGTTCACCCGCCCCGACCGACCACCTGCCTTGGTCGTTCACCCGCCCCGACCGACCACCCACATCAAACTCCTTCTGAATTTCGCCATTCTTCTTAGTACAGGACTGATGAAGCCACTGTGTGGCGAAACGTTTCCTCACTAAAGATACCCAAGTGAAGCACATGTGTAATTAATCAACTATAGTTACCTCCTGTGTGAGAGCTGGGGTGGCACCTGCAGCCAGGTGCACGACAGATGATGACTCGAGGACCGGTGGGTGCAGGACAGGTCACACCACAGGTGACCTCGGGGTGCCGGGTCACGTGTGCAGGTGTACGACAGGTGTACACTCAGATGACCCCGGGGAGCCGGCTGTGGTTCCGGCTACCAACCTGTAGCACAGAGGAGAGAGAATTATAACAATGTGTAGCACACAGAGAAGAGATCAGACACTGTGTAACACACAGAGGTCAGACACTGTAACACACAGAGGTCAGACACTGTGTAACACACAGAGGTCAGACACTGTGTAACACACAGAGGTCAGACACTGTGTAACACACAGAGGTCAGACACTGTGTAACACACAGAGGTCAGACACTGTGTAACACACAGAGGTCAGACACTGTGTAACACACAGAGGTCAGACACTGTGTAACACACAGAGGTCAGACACTGTGTAACACACAGAGGTCAAACACTGTGTAACACACAGAGGTCAGACACTGTGTAACACACATAGGTCAGACACTGTGTAACACACATAGGTCAGACACTGTGTAACACGCAGAGGTCAGACACTGTGTAACACGCAGAGGTCAGACACTGTAACACACAGAGGTCAGACACTGTGTAACATACAGAGGTCAGACACTGTGTAACACACAGAGGTCAGACACTGTGTAACACACAGAGGTCAGACACTGTGTAACACACAGAGGTCAGACACTGTAACACACAGAGGTCAGACACTGTGTAACACACAGAGGTCAGACACTGTAACACACACAGGTCACTAACACACAGAGGTCAGACACTGTGTAACACACAGAGGTCAGACACTGTGTAACACACAGAGGTCAGACACTGTGTAACACACAGAGGTCAGACACTGTGTAACACACAGAGGTCAGACACTGTGTAACACACAGAGAAGTCAGACACTGTAACACACACAGGTCACTGTAACACACAGGTCAGACACTGCGTAACACACAGAGGTCAGACACTGTGTAACACACAGAGGTCAGACACTGTGTAACACACAGAGGTCAGACACTGTGTAACACACACAGGTCAGACACTGTGTAACACACAGAGGTCAGACACTGTGTAACACACACAGGTCAGACACTGTAACACACACAGGTCAGACACTGTGTAACACACAGAGGTCAGACACTGTAACATACAGGTCAGACACTGTAACACACAGAGGTCAGACACTGTAACACACAGAGGTCAGACACTGTGTAACACACAGAGGTCAGACACTGTAACATACAGGTCAGACACTGTAACACACAGAGGTCAGACACTGTGTAACACACACAGGTCAGACACTGTGTAACACACAGAGGTCAGACACTGTAACACACACAGGTCAGACACTGTGTAACACACAGAGGTCAGACACTGTAACACATAGAGGTCAGACACTAACACACAGAGGTCAGACACTGTGTAACACACAGAGGTCAGACACTGTAACACACACAGGTCAGACACTGTGTAATACACACACGTCAGACACTGTGTAACACACAGGTCAGACACTGTGCAACACGCACAGGTCAGACACTGTGTAACACACAGGTCAGACACTGTGTAACACGCACAGGTCAGACACTGTGTAACACACAGGTCAGACACTGTGTAACACACAGGTCAGACACTGTGTAACACGCACACGTCAGACACTGTGTAACACACAGGTCAGACACTGTGTAACACACAGGTCAGACACTGTGTAACACGCACAGGTCAGACACTGTGTAACACACAGGTCAGACACTGTGTAACACACAGGTCAGACACTGTGTAACACACACAGGTCAGACACTGTGTAACACACAGGTCAGACACTGTGTAACACACACAGGTCAGACACTGTGTAACACACAGGTCAGACACTGTGTAACACACACAGGTCAGACACTGTGTAACACAGGTCAGACACTGTAACACACACAGGTCAGACACTGTGTAACACACACAGGTCAGACACTGTGTAACACACAGGTCAGACACTATGTAACACACAGGTCAGACACTGTGTAACACACAGGTCAGACACTGTGTAACACACACACGTCAGACACTGTGTAACACACACAGGTCACTGTAACACACAGGTCAGACACTGTGTAACACACACAGGTCAGACACTGTGTAACACACATTAAAGAGGGTTACACTGTGTAATGTAGTTACACATACATTACCTGCAGTACATACAGTGTTGAGAAAGCCAGCATGATCGAGGTGGCAGGACGTGAGACTGAAAGAGGGAACGAGGGAGAAAACAATGAGGGAGAGAACGATGAGGGAGGGAGGGAGCGGCTAACAAGGAGTGAAGAGACAAAAAGTAATGGTAATAAGTATGTAAATTACCCCCCCTCCCCCCACGACACGAGGCACCACTTCGTTCACACACAAAAGGTATTTTGACTTTATAACAATAAACTTTTAGTTAAAACATTTTAATGTTAGCGGTAAGCAGAAAACAGTCCGAAAAATTTTTAAATTATCAATTTCGATTAAAAGTGTAATAATCTAAATACAGTGGACCCCCGGTTAACGATATTTTTTCACTCCAGAAGTATGTTCAGGTGCCAGTACTGACCGAATTTGTTCTCATAAGAAATATTGTTAAGTAGATTAGTCCATTTCAGACCCCCCAAACATACACGTACAAACGCACTTACATAAATACACTTACATAATTGGTCGCATTCGGAGGTAATCGTTATGCGGGGGTCCACTGTACTTAGCTAAAAAATGAAGTTTGTCAGCTAAAGCCTCCAACTACTTCGGAAAAAATCCATCTACTCTATTTTTTCGTAAGAAAAATGTGCAGAAAGGGAGAGTGGTGAGGCAAAGGTGCGAGCAAATAAGTGGCAAGGGTGATGGAGGAGTAACAAGTAGGCAGGCAGTTCCTACTCATGACTCACGAAATCGTAATGACATGATTGCAAACAAGCCACGGTACGGGTGGGATTCGGACTCATGGCAAGTGAGTTGTAAAACTCCAGGCCAGTGCGTAAACCACTGGGCCAGCTGGCTACAATAAGATTTATTCAACTAGGTGTATATTTATATACCATAGGAAGGTTAGCATAGGTCCCTCAGTGGGTCCCAAGCTAACCTCCCTATGATGTATAAATATAGCAACACCTCCCTATGATGTACAAATATACCAACACCTCCCTATGATGTACAAATATACCAACACCTCCCTATGATGTACAAATATACCAACACCTCCCTATGATGTATAAATATACCAACATCTCCCTATGATGTACAAATATACACACACAATCAATCCATCAATCTTGAAAAGACTAATGGACTGATAACATCGACGCCAGGCTGAGGGACTGATTACCTCTAACTCCTTCTGATCTTCGCCATTCTTCTTTGTACAGGACTGATGAAGCCACTGTGTGGCGAAACGTTTCCGCAATAAAGATACCCAAGTGTTGCACATGTGTGTAATCCACTCCAGGATTATCAAGACTGA
The DNA here is from genome assembly GCF_026875155.1 of Cherax quadricarinatus. Classification (NCBI taxonomy): domain Eukaryota; kingdom Metazoa; phylum Arthropoda; class Malacostraca; order Decapoda; family Parastacidae; genus Cherax; species Cherax quadricarinatus. The sequence goes on from NC_069424.1 coordinate 20,694,824, forward strand.
GGGAGTGAAAACCACCTTACAAGACTGAGTGAGTGTGACCTGCACCAGGTATATACATACTCCCTGACATCTATTACAATCACTCACATATCTGAAAAGACACCCTTGACATTATCAGGTAGAGCTGGTGCCCACCTATAAATGTTAAATGCTACCCTGGAGAGCCTTACCCTGGAGAGTGCTACCCAAGGGAGTACTTCACGAGCACTTAACCCACCTTCAACATTAAAGGTAACATTAAAAAAAAAATCCACTAACATTACCACCAAACCACCACCAGACCGCACGCACTCACGCCGCACACACACACACACACACACACACACACACACACACACACACACACACACACACACACACACACACACACACACACACTTTAATGGATCAGAGAATACCTGACAGGGAGGCAACAACGAGTCATGGTACGTGATGAGGTATCACAGTGGGCACCTGTGACGAGCAGGGTCCCATAGGGGTCGGTCCTAGGACCAGTGCGATTTTTTGTATATGTGAATGACATGATGGAAGGGATAGACTCAGAGGTGTACCTGTTCGCAGATGATGTGAAATTAATGAGGAGAATTAAATCAGATGAGGATCAGGCAGGCCTTCAAAGAGACCTGGACAGGCTGGACACCTGGTCCAGCAACTGGTTTCTCAAATTCAACTCTGCCAAATGTAAAGTCATGAAGATTGGAGAAGAGCAAATAACACCGCAGAGTATAGATTAGGTGGCCAACGACTGCAATCCTCGCTCAAGGAGAAAGATCTTGGCGTGAGTATAACACCGAACACGTCTTCGGAAGAACACAACCAGATAACTGCTGCAGCATATGGGCGCCTGGCAAACCTGAGATTAACATTCCGATACCTAGGTAAGGAATCTTTCAAGACACTGTACACCGTGTACGTCAGGCCCATACTGGAGTATGCAGCACCAGTTTGGAACCCGCACCGGCTCAAGCACGTTAAGAAATTAGAGAAAGTGCAAAGGTTTGCGACAAGGTTAGTTCCAGAGTTAAGGGGAATGTCCTATGAAGAAAGGTTGAGGGAAATCGGCCTGACGACACTGGAGGACAGGAGGGATAGGGGAGAAATGATAACGACATACAAAATACTGCGTGGAATACAAAGGTGGACAGAGACAAGATGTTCCAGAGAGGGGACACAGAAACAAGGGGTCACTCTTGGAAGCTGAAGACTCAGATGAGCCACAGGGATGTTAGGAAGCATATCTTCAGTCATAGAGTGGTCAGGAAGTGGAACAGGCTGGCGAGCGATGTAGTGGAGGCAGAAACCATACATAGCTTGAAGACGAGGTATGATAAAGCTCATGGAGCAGGGAGAGAGAGAACCTAGTAACGTTCAGTGAAGAGGTGGGGCCAGGAGCTGAGTCTCGACCCCTGAAACTACAATCAGGTGAGTACAATTAGGTGAGGTGAGTACACACACACACACACACACACACACACACACACACACACACACACACACACACACACACACTCCCAGCTTAAAGTGAGAGTTGTGGCAGGTTAATGTGAAACATACGTGGTAGACAGTAACGTGAAACAGAGGTGGTAGATGGTAGACAGCAATGTGAAGCATAGGTGGAAGATAGTAGACAATGTGAAACAGATGGTAGACAGCATTGTCCAACAGGTGGTAGACGGCAGACAGCAATGTGAAGCATAGGTGGTAGTTGGTAGACAGCAATGTGAAACATAGTAGATAATAGACAGTAACTATCCATGGAGGTATTATCCTCCTGTCAAGTGAAAGGGAGTTCTGCAGTTATGGGGAAAACGATAAGCCCGTGAGGGTCACACAGCGCCTGAGTAACGGGAAGCAATTAAATTTAATCCAAGGAAGGGGCATGTCAAGGACAATTTCTTGGATCAAGAGCCCCTGGTGGACATTAAAGCAGCCTTCCTTGAGAGAGAACCATCACTACCTTATACAGTGCCACAATTTTAAATATACATCTAAGAATAAACGTTTATTATTATTATTATTATTATTATCAAGACGATGGATGAAGGTTGGGATGTTCATGACCTCTCACCACCAGTGCCATTGCTCGTCAACTTCTCGCCTGCACACTAACGACCCAACAAGCAGTTTGGTGGTTCAAGCCTCATTTGATCCCTTCCACCTTCCCAAGAACCAACAACCCGGAAAATCTTCCCCCCTAACTACCTGGTAACTCCACTCTCCCCCGTCTTTACCCAGAGACCTCGCTTCCCCTTCAAATCACAAAAATCTAAATTCTTATTTCTTTGTGAAGTATACAAACTGTAGCTTGCGTGTAATAAGGCGTTGTTAAAAACAGAGAAAGCCACTAGCATGCATGAGCAGCTTTAGCCTGGTGGCTAAAGCTCCCGCTTCACACACGGAGGGCCCGGGTTCGATTCCCGGCGGGTGGAAACATTCGACACGTTTCCTTACACCTGTTGTCCTGTTCACCTAGCAGCAAATAGGTACTTGGGTGTTAGTCGACTGGTGTGGGTCGCATCCTGGGGGACAAGATTAAGGACCCCAATGGAAATAAGTTAGACAGTCCTCGATGACGCACTGACTTTCTTGGGTTATCCTGGGTGGCTAACCCTCCGGGGTTAAAAATCCGAACGAAATCTTATCTTATCTTATCTTATCTTAAAACTAGACATTGATTATGGAGTTTATAAAATCGACAAGTAAATAAAGAAGGTCCCCCCCCCCTTTGTTATGTAACATGAGAGGGGAAGATCTTTTGTTCCACTGTGTAGCTATCATACAGAACAGCGTAGCAGCACACTGCTGATGTGTTTGTCAATGTTGCTATTACACGGCAGGCAGGCACCTGGAGGATGTTACACGGTAGGTAGGTACCTGGAGGATGTTACACGGTAGTTAGGTACCTGGAGGATGTTACACGGTAGTTAGGTACCTGGAGGATGTTACACGGTAGTTAGGCACCTGGAGGATGTTACACGGTAGTTAGGTACCTGGAGGATGTTACACGGTAGGTAGTACCTGGAGGATGTTACACGGTAGTTAGGTACCTGGAGGATGTTACACGGTAGTTAGGTACCTGGAGGATGTTACACGGTAGTTAGGTACCTGGAGGATGTTACACGCCAGGTAGGTACCTGGAGGATGTTACACGGTAGTTAGGTACCTGGAGGATGTTACACGGTAGTTAGGTACCTGGAGGATGTTACACGGTAGGTAGTACCTGGAGGATGTTACACGGTAGGTAGTACCTGGAGGATGTTACACGCCAGGTAGGTACCTGGAGGATGTTACACGGTAGGTAGTACCTGGAGGATGTTACACGCCAGGTAGGTACTGGAGGATGTACACGCAGTAGGTACCTGGAGGATGTTACACGGTAGGTAGGTACCTGGGGGATATTACACGTAGGTAGGTACCTGGAGGATGTTACACGGTAGGTAGGTACCTGGAGGATGTTACACGGTAGGTAGGTACCTGGAGGATGTTACACGGTAGGTAGGTACCTGGAGGATGTTACACGCCAGGTAGGTACCTGGAGGATGTTACACGCCAGGTAGGTACCTGGAGGATGTTACACGGTAGGTAGGTACCTGGGGGATATTACACGGTAGGTAGGTACCTGGAGGATGTTACACGGTAGGTAGGTACCTGGAGGATGTTACACGGTAGGTAGGTACCTGGAGGATGTTACACGGTAGGTAGGTACCTGGAGGATGTTACACGGTAGGTAGGTACCTGGAGGATGTTACACGGTAGGTAGGTACCTGGAGAATGTTACACGCCAGGTAGGTACCTGGAGGATGTTACACGCCAGGTAGGTACCTGGAGGATGTTACACGCCAGGTAGTACCTGAGGATGTTACACGCCAGGTAGGTACCTGGAGGATGTTACACGCCAGGTAGGTACCTGGAGGATGTTACACGCCAGGTACCTGGATATTACACGCCAGGTAGGTACCTGGAGGATGTTACACGGTAGGTAGGTACCTGGAGGATATTACACGCCAGGTAGGTACCTGGAGGATGTTACACGCCAGGTAGGTACCTGGAGGATGTTACACGCCAGGTAGGTACCTGGAGGATGTTACACGCCAGGTAGGTACCTGGAGGATGTTACACGCCAGGTAGGTACCTGGAGGATGTTACACGCCAGGTAGGTACCTGGAGGATGTTACACGCCAGGTAGGTACCTGGAGGATGTTACACGCCAGGTAGGTACCTGGAGGATGTTACACGCCAGGTAGGTACCTGGAGGATGTTACACGCCAGGTAGGTACCTGGAGGATGTTACACGCCAGGTAGGTACCTGGAGGATGTTACACGCCAGGTAGGTACCTGGAGGATGTTACACGCCAGGTAGGTACCTGGAGGATGTTACACGCCAGGTAGGTACCTGGAGGATGTTACACGCCAGGTAGGTACCTGGAGGATGTTACACGCCAGGTAGGTACCTGGAGGATGTTACACGGTAGGCAGCTTTACCTGGAGGATGTTAACACCCTGGTAGGTACCTGGAGGATGTTACACGCTGGTAGGTACCTGAGGATGTTACACGCCAGGTAGGTACCTGGAGGATGTTACACGCCAGGTAGGTACCTGGAGGATGTTACACGCCAGGTAGGTACCTGGAGGATGTTACACGCCAGGTAGGTACCTGGAGGATGTTACACGCCAGGTAGTACCTGGAGGATGTTACACGCCAGGTAGGTACCTGGAGGATGTTACACGCCAGGTAGGTACCTGGAGGATGCTACACGCCAGGTAGGTACCTGGAGGATGTTACACGCCAGGTAGGTACCTGGAGGATGTTACACGCCAGTAGGTACCTGGAGGATGTTACACGCAGGTAGGTACCTGGAGGATGTTACACGCCAGGTAGGTACCTGGAGGATGTTACACGCCAGGTAGGTACCTGGAGGATACCCCTAGAGGGTGTTTTGAGGGGTCAACACCTCCGCGGCCCAGTCCCAAACCAAGCTTTCCAGTGGTCCACTTTGTTTGCCATGTTTATTTATACAGTGTAAGACGTGTTATCCTTAGTCAACTGTTATCCTCAGTTCACTATTATCCTACCTCAGTTCACTGTTATCCTACCTCAGTTCACTGTTATCCTACCTCAGTTCACTATTATCCTACCTCAGTTCACTATTATCCTACCTCAGTTCACTGTTATCCTACCTCAGTTCACTGTTATCCTACCTCAGTTCACTGTTATCCTACCTTAGTTCACTGTTATCCTACCTCAGTTCACTGTTATCCTACCTCAGTTCACTGTTATCCTACCTCAGTTCACTGTTATCCTACCTCAGTTCACTGTTATCCTACCTCAGTTCACTGTTATCCTACCTCAGTTCACTGTTATCCTACCTTAGTTCACTGTTATCCTACCTCAGTTCACTGTTATCCTACCTCAGTTCACTGTTATCCTACCTCAGTTCACTGTTATCCTACCTCACTTCGCCGTAATCCCCTCACACTTCACGCTTATTCTGTTATAAAACTAAGACATGCACTCAGGGAACCAACATACTGCAGGTCAACAGTGGTAGCAGATGTAAGGTGACTTGCTCATACGTCTCACGACGTTTTACCCGGGATTCGAACCCGGGTACTCTGGGTTGTAAACTGAACGCCGTGATTATTGAACTTCAGCTCGTATTAACGTATGACAACCCAGTATAACTGTCCCCTGTTCATTCAGCCCTCCTAACATTATCTTCCATCTCGTAGTCATTATTACTGATAAAAATAAATCTTATAATGCAATAAAATTTAATATTTACGAGGAGAATAGGTAGTAAGCCTATAAAAGCCCCCCCCCATAAATAAAAGTTCCAGTAAGCGGTTTATATGACTCAAAAAAAACAGGTGAGAGAAAAAAAACCTGGACAGTATCTAAACCAATACTACTTCTACTACCACTACTTCCACTACCAACATTACCTGTACCACTTCTACTACCACCATTACCTCTACCACTACTACCACCACCACTACCAGCATTACCTCTACCACTACTACCACCACCACTACCAGCATTACCTCTACCACTACTACCACCACCACCAGCATTACCTCTACCACCACTACTACTATACTAATTCTACTACTACTGCTACTACTACTACCACCACCACCATCAGCATTGCCTCTACCACCACTACTAGCATTACCTCTAACACTACTTCACTTCCTCTCTCTCTGTCGCGTCCCTGTCCTCTTCTGCTATATATATACCTTCTCCCTCATCTTCGTGTGCTAGAGTGACTTATAAATGGACCAAGACGGACCGAAACATCAACACAAGCTTCTCTCTCTCTCTCTCTCTCTCTCTCTCTCTCTCTCTCTCTCTCTCTCTCTCTCTTCTCTCTCTCTCTCTCTCTCTCTCTCTATATATATATATATATATATATATATATATATATATATATATATATATATATATATATATATATATATATATATATATGATGGATATAATGGTTATCTGTGTAAATATCAACACTATCAGAGTATCTCCACCGGGCTCTAGAGGGCCAAGACAAACAGCAGGACGTTTATTCCCACAATCCAGCACAGTAACAACAAACACCAGTGAAGCAGCACAAGCAGTCACTCCACCTCACAACTCGGGCAGTCATCACGGGCTCAAGGAACAACCTCTTGCAACGTAAACAATCTGCACGTATCCTGAAGAAGACTCTCTTTTTCCGACAGATAAACCACTGCTACTTGCCCTCCCCGCGCCTACGCTTGCACAATATCCTAAGGAGTAGTGTGCTAGAGGGCAATAACCAGAGTGAACAAAGTCCCGTGAGCTCTCTGCTTCTATCCCCTCCACACCACTTAATTCTGACGTCAGCACTTGAGCGCCACCCCAGCCAACATTAACCATAATATGTATACATATTTCGCAAAACTCACTCCATTCAAGTTCCTCTATTTTTTTTTTTTTTGCAATGAGGTCATGAATATGCAAAAGGTAAAGGGAAGATTTATGAATGAGCCGAGTGAAAATATTGGTGTTGCATTAATGTTTGTGTTGCGAGAACTCTCACTGGACTTGTTGCTGGCATGGATCAACACACAGGATGTGGAACAGGTTTATTATTAACTATTCCTGTGCACTCTTCAACAAGACATTAAACTCGGCTTCATGTTTTTCTTCGTTGTTCTCGACAGTACTACGTCCAAGACTGTTCAACAGCCTCCCACCGTGCATTAGGGGAATTACCAATAGGCCCCTGGCTGCCTTCAAGACGGAGCTGGATAGATATACTTAATAAAGTCGGTGCCGGATCAGCCGGGCTGTGGTTCGTACGTTGGACTACGTGCGGCCAGCAGTAACAGGCTGGTTGATCAGGCCCTGATCCACCGGGAGGCCTGGTCGTGGACCAGGCCGCGGGGGCGTTGATCCCCGGAAACCCTCCAGGTAGACTCCAGTTAGGCAGACGTCATTTGGATCGTACGTGTGAAGGGACGGGAAGGGGGGGGGAGACAGAAGGTAGGGCTTGTATTTTTTTCATAAAATACACATAAGATAATCCACTAGTGTATATCGATAGAAAAATGTATATCCGAGACACATTTTGAAGCATTTAATTAAGATACAGTCTGTTGTAAGGCTTCTCTTGCAGTGATACCAAACAGTACCTCTCTCTCTGGTCCCAGACTATTCAACATCGTACCAGAAGATATCAGCAACACTGCTGGAACAAGTGTAGAAGCCTTCAATAGGAAACTGGACAAGTATCTTCACCAGGTGCCTGATCAACCAGGCTGTGATGGATACGTGGGGCAGCGGGCCTCCAGCAGCAACAGCCTAGTTGACCAAGCAAGCACCAATCGAGCCTGGCCCATGGCCGGGCTCAGAGAGTAGAGAAGCTTCAAAACTCTTCACAGGGATGTTAGGAAGTATTTCTTCAGTCATAGAGTTGTCAGGAAGTGGAACAGTCTCTCAAGTGATGTAGTGGAGGCAGGAACCATACATAGCTTGAAGACGAGGCATGATAAAGCTCATGGAGCAGGGAGAGAGAGAACCTAGTAGCGTTCAGTAAAGAGGCGGGGGCAGGAGCCGAGTCTCGACCCCTGCAACTACAATTGAGGGCACACACACACACACACATACACACACACACACACACACACACACACACACACACACCCCACACACACACACACCACACACACACACACACACACACAATAAACCCTACACTCCACGTGTTGTGCACAAGTCTACATGAGCGCTGCTGCGCGCACGCACAGTCTACGACCCCCCCATCACGCACGTAAATATTAACGTGGAATAAAATTTGTATATAAGGAGCTTGCCAACACTGAACACACAGCACACGTTAGCAAATTATTACCCCCGTTACTTTTACGTTAGTGGTGAGAGTAACGGTTACTGTGTGGTAAGCAAGACCAGTCTTTACTGTCAGACTGAACCATCTGACGCGCCACCTGCGTTCCCAGTAACACTTCCTCACTTCTTCTCTCTCAGTGAAGTACCAGCTGACTTTTTATACCAGCTGAGCTATAATTCTATCAGCTGGCTGACTCTTTCTCTCTCTCTCTCCGTGGAAGGGGGGGGGGGTTTACAAATTTCGAATCTCAGCTCCTGGTCGTTACTGGGTTCACAATCTTGTTTTTAACCAATAGTTGTTAAGCTCTAGTACAAATTTCGTCGTAAACCCAAAAGTTTACAACGGAATTTGGGAGTAAGACATGTGTACCAATTAGGTATCTTTACTTCCGAAGCGTTTCGCCTACACAGAAGGCTTCTTCAGTCGAACAGAGGTGATAAATACGGAGAGAGCAGAAGCAGAGGTGAGACAAAGACGATGTGATCAGCGCTAATTCGATGCTGGCGCCGCCTGTTGTGTATCATCTAAGTGAATTCTTGCTCAGATTACCGGAAACTGTTCCTAAGTTAAACAGTTTGGTGTATGTGGCTGAAATTATATAATTTGTATGGTCTTCTGGTGATATATTTGGAGAAATGCTTACTCCAAGATCCTTCTTCTCATGGTCTGCAGTATATCTCCTCCTAGGCTGTATTTCGTGTGCGTCTGGATGCATGTGAGTGAGCGATCATTTTGATAAAGGTGTAGGAAAACAGCAGAAGCTTTCAGCAGGCGCCCTTGGTAGACAAAATGCAGGATAGCAGAGATCTTCAGTTGGTGCCCTTGGTAGACAAAATGCAGGATAGCAGAGATCTTCAGTTGGTGCCCTTGGTCGACAAGATGCAAGATAGCAGAGGTCTTCAGTTGGTGCCCTTGGTCGACAAGACGCAAGATAGCAGAGGTCTTCAGTTGGTGCCCTTGGTCAACAAGATGCAAGATAGCAGAGGTCTTCAGTTGGTGCCCTTGGTCGACAAGATGCAGGATAGCAGAGGTCTTCAGTTGGTGCCCTTGGTCGACAAGATGCAAGATAGCAGAGGTCTTCAGTTGGTGCCCTTGGTCGACAAATTGCAGGATAGCAGAGGTCTTCAGTTGGTGCCCTTGGTCGACAAGATGCAAGATAGCAGAGGTCTTCAGTTGGTGCCCTTGGTCGACAAGATGCAAGATAGCAGAGGTCTTCAGTTGGTGCCCTTGGTCGACAAGATGCAAGATAGCAGAGGTCTTCAGTTGGTGCCCTTGGTCGACAAGATGCAAGATAGCAGAGGTCTTCAGTTGGTGCCCTTGGTCGACAAGATGCAAGATAGCAGAGGTCTTCAGTTGGTGCCCTTGGTCGACAAGATGCAAGATAGCAGAGGTCTTCAGTTGGTGCCCTTGGTCGACAAGATGCAGGATAGCAAAGGTCTTCAGTGGTGCCCTTGGTCGACAAGATGCAAGATAGCAGAGGTCTTCATTGGTGCCCTTGGTCGACAAGACGCAAGATAGCAGAGGTCTTCAGTTGGTGCCCTTGGTCAACAAGATGCAAGATAGCAGAGGTCTTCAGTTGGTGCCCTTGGTCGACAAGATGCAGGATAGCAGAGGTCTTCAGTTGGTGCCCTTGGTCGACAAGATGCAAGATAGCAGAGGTCTTCAGTTGGTGCCCTTGGTCGACAAGACGCAAGATAGCAGAGGTCTTCAGTTGGTGCCCTTGGTCAACAAGATGCAAGATAGCAGAGGTCTTCAGTTGGTGCCCTTGGTCGACAAGATGCAGGATAGCAGAGGTCTTCAGTTGGTCCCCTTGGTCGACAAGATGCAAGATAGCAGAGGTCTTCAGTTGGTGCCCTTGGTCGACAAGATGCAAGATAGCAGAGGTCTTCAGTTGGTGCCCTTGGTCGACAAGATGCAAGATAGCAGAGGTCTTCAGTTGGTGCCCTTGGTCGACAAGATGCAAGATAGCAGAGGTCTTCAGTTGGTGCCCTTGGTCGACAAGATGCAAGATAGCAGAGGTCTTCAGTTGGTGCCCTTGGTCGACAAGATGCAAGATAGCAGAGGTCTTCAGTTGGTGCCCTTGGTCGACAAGATGCAAGTTAGCAGAGGTCTTCAGTTGGTGCCCTTGGTCGACAAGATGCAAGATAGCAGAGGTCTTCAGTTGGTGCCCTTGGTCGACAAGATGCAGGATAGCAAAGGTCTTCAGTTGGTGCCCTTGGTCGACAAGATGCAAGATAGCAGAGGTCTTCATTGGTGCCCTTGGTCGACAAGACGCAAGATAGCAGAGGTCTTCAGTTGGTGCCCTTGGTCAACAAGATGCAAGATAGCAGAGGTCTTCAGTTGGTGCCCTTGGTCGACAAGATGCAGGATAGCAGAGGTCTTCAGTTGGTGCCCTTGGTCGACAAGATGCAAGATAGCAGAGGTCTTCAGTTGGTGCCCTTGGTCGACAAGACACAAGATAGCAGAGGTCTTCAGTTGGTGCCCTTGGTCAACAAGATGCAAGATAGCAGAGGTCTTCAGTTGGTGCCCTTGGTCGACAAGATGCAGGATAGCAGAGGTCTTCAGTTGGTCCCTTGGTCGACAAGATGCAAGATAGCAGAGGTCTTCAGTTGGGTGCCCTTAGTCGACAAGATGCAAGATAGCAGAGGTCTTCAGTTGGTGCCCTTGGTCGACAAGATGCAAGATAGCAGAGGTCTTCAGTTGGTGCCCTTGGTCGACAAGATGCAAGATAGC
>NC_069424.1:20710925-20768425 GCF_026875155.1 Cherax quadricarinatus
GTCTCAACTTTCCACCACTACTACTGTTTTTATTGATGTGAAGCGCTAAACAAGTGTGGGTCATTCAGGGCAGGGCGTGGCCGAAGTTTGGATCCTCTGTCGCGACTATCACACGTTGCTCAATAATAATAAATAATAATAATAATAATAATAATAATAATAATAATAATAATTCCTGATATATATAAAAAATACAATTAATTGATAATCCACAGGACCTTATTTATTTTTCTACTGTTCCCGCAGCCCGGTCCTGGACCAGGCTTGTCCGGTGCCAACCTGGTTAACCAGGCTGTTGTTGCTGGCCGACCGCTGGCCCACATGTACATCACGGCCTATCGCAATACTAGTCTTCGGGAGAGTACTAAAAGAGTTGCTAATCAACCAGGTTGTTATGGCTGTGGGCTTGCGGGGGTTGTTTATGAACCAGGTTATGGTTGTGGGGTGGGGGTTGATGGTAGCAACAGCTTGGAAGATCAGGCGGCCACTATACAATCCTGGCCTTATTCCTGGAGGATGAAGCAGTGGAACTGTGGCAAGTTTCAGTGAGGAATGTCAGTAACTGAGGTGTGGAGAATGTCAGTAGCTGAGGTGTAAGGAATGTCAGTAACTGAGGTGTAAGGAATGTCAGTAACTGAGGTGTAAGGAATGTCAGTAACTGAGGTGTAAGGAATGTCAGTAACTGAGGTGTAAGGAATGTCAGTAACTGAGGTGTAAGGAATGTCAGTAACTGAGGTGTAAGGAATGTCAGTAACTGAGGTGTAAGGAATGTCAGTAACTGAGGTGTAAGGAATGTCAGTAGCTGAGGTGTAAGGAATGTCAGTAGCCGAGGTGCGAGGAATGTCAGTGGCTGAGGTGCGAGGAATGTCAGTGGCTGAGGTGCGAGGAATGTCAGTGGCTGAGGTGCGAGGAATGTCAGTGGCTGAGGTGTAAGGAATGTCAGTGGCTGAGGTGTAAGGAATGTCAGTGGCTGAGGTGTGAGGAATGTCAGTGGCTGAGGTGCGAGGAATGTCAGTGGCTGAGGTGCGAGGAATGTCAGTGGCTGAGGTGCGAGGAATGTCAGTGGCTGAGGTGCGAGGAATGTCAGTGGCTGAGGTGCGAGGAATGTCAGTGGCTGAGGTGCGAGGAATGTCAGTGGCTGAGGTGCGAGGAATGTCAGTGGCTGAGGTGCGAGGAATGTCAGTGGCTGAAGTGCGAGGAATGTCAGTGGCTGAGGTGCGAGGAATGTCAGTGGCTGAGGTGCGAGGAATGTCAGTGGCTGAGGTGTGACGAATGTCAGTGGCTGAGGTGTGACGAATGTCAGTGGTTGATGTGCGAGGAATGTCAGTAACTGAGGTGTGAGGAATGTCAGTGGCTGAGGTGTGAGGAATGTCAGTGGTTGAGGTGCGAGGAATGTCAGTAACTGAGGTGTGAGGAATGTCAGTAGCTGAGGTGTGAGAAATGTCAGTAGCTGAGGTGTAAGGAATGTCAGTAGCTGAGGTGTAAGGAATGTCAGTAGCTGAGGTGTAAGGAATGTCAGTAGCTGAGGTGTAAGGAATGTCAGTAGCTGAGGTGTAAGGAATTTCAGTAACTGAGGTGTGAGGAATGTCAGTGGCTGAGGTGCGAGGAATGTCAGTAGCTGAGGTGTGAGGAATTTCAGTAGCTGAGGTATAAGGAATGTCAGTGGCTGAAGTGCGAGGAATGTCAGTGGCTGAGGTGTGGAAAATGTCAGTAGCTGAGGTGTGAGGAATGTCAGTGGCTGAGGTGTGGAGAATGTCAGTGGCTAAGGTGTGAGGAATGTCAGTGGCTGAGGTGTAAGGAATGTCTGTGGCTGAGGTGCGAGGAATGTCAGTGGCTGAGGTGTGAGGAATGTCAGCTGAGGTGTGAGGAATGTCAGTGGCTGAGGTGTGAGGAATGTCAGTGGCTGAGGTGTAAGAAATGTCAGTGGCTGAGGTGCGAGGAATGTCAGTGGCTGAGGTGTGAGGAATGTCTGTGGCTGAGGTGTAAGGAATGTCAGTGGCTGAGGTGCGAGGAATGTCAGTAGCTGAGGTGTGAGGAATGTCAGTGGCTGAGGTGTAAGGAATGTCAGTGGCTGAGGTGTGAGGAATGTCAGTGGTAGCAGTGGGCGGCAAGAAGTTAGCTTTGAGGAAGGGGGGATGTGGGGGAGGGGATGAGGGGATGAGACAGGTGGTTCTAGTGGGCTAGCAGCGGCATTTATCGATTCCGGCGACACCCCCTTCACTAACCCTCCCCCCTCCCTCCTCGTCCCCTCCCCCGTTACCTAACCAGTGTCCCGGGCCCGTCAGGCACCCACCCCCAAATCCCTAACACCCTAAACTCCCCAACACTTCCCTTACCCCAACTTCCCGGTTTCAGTTATTCCCCTCTTATTTCATTCCCTTCCCTCAACTTTTCTTCCTGTCCAACCCTCATTCCACACAACACACACACCCTGGGACAATAACGAGCGCCCGAAACACTCACCAGTGCTGGGAAAAGCTGAACACATAAGAACATGAGCCTGGTCACAGACCGGGTCGCGGGGGTGTTGACCCCCGGAACTCTCTCCAGGTATACAAGGCTTGCATTAAACACGGCCGGGCTCCTGGAGTAGAAACTCTCAGAACTCATCAAAGGTAAACGTACGTAACACTTAGAAAACCTAAAGGATCAAACAGAAAGCGTAGGAGAATTTATATAAGAAAAGGTTGCCTGATTAAAAACGTGAATGTGTCACAACGAAGGAGAGAAAATCTTAGACAAGAGATTACCAGACAAAACAAAAATCTAAACTCTCGTAGCAGGTAATAAATACATCCAAGTGTAGCCGCTGTCTCTCATTCGTCAACGTGTCGCTATTGTATTCCATCAATAATATGATACAATAAGCCATCTAGGATATTGTAAGAAACCCAAAATATTTCTACAGATATATTTTTTTTATTATTATCAAGGGGGAAGCGCTAAACCCATAGGATTATACAGCGCCTGGGGGGGGGGATGTGGAAGGCATTTAGGCTTAATTCGGGGAACTGGAGCACAGATCCAATTCCCTAAATCAAGAGCCCCTCACCAACATCAAGGAACCTTCCCTGAGGGGTCTACAGATATAGAAAATCCAAATTAAGAACGACCTGTAGAAATGGATCATTAATCACAGGAGGTTCAAACACTGACGATGAAAAAGAAATGAGCGAAATTCTGAATCAATGTTCAGTAATTCACTAAGTGAAAGCAAGGGAGAGAATGCAGAAAGTTTTGTTTTTTCATTATTTCTCAAGGCCACACGATCATGTAACTAATAAAACGACTAATCTCCAAGAATTCGAAAAAAAGTAGAGAACATACACAGTCTCACAGCACCTGGACCGAATTCGTGGGACTCCTTCAAGAGTTCGCATAAGAGAGGCAGCAGAATATTGGAATCAGATGAGGTGTAGCAGTTAAAAGCATCGCCATTGGTGGGCGGGATCCACTGGTGGAAGTAGTAGTATCAGCTGACAGTTTGTCATGGTGTCATTTGACATAGCAACACTATGGAATCTTTGGTAGAGAAGATATCGACAAGTTTGCTTACCTCTGGTCCAACTCTTGGACAGGACCTACTTCCACTAGTGGGTCCCACCCACTTGTGATGATGCCTTCAACTGCTGCACTTTATCTGACTAGTATGTAAGCGTCGATCTTTATGCCTACGCTACAGATACATCAAAAGTAAGATAATGAATACCTTCTTTAAGGCTGAGGGACTAATTACCTCATATACTGTTTGCTGTGTCAACAGTTTCTAGGCTGAAGAACTGATTACATCATGTACTATCACCAGTTAATAATCTCAATACTGAACTTTAGCAAGAACTCATTTAAAATTAAGTCCTTTCTGAAATTTTCTCTTATACGTTTAAAGATTTATTTTTTTCATTAATGTTAATGTAAAAATTCTAATAAAGCTACTGGTTGGCGATACTTCTTCATAATAAAGATAGCCAGATGTTGCACATGTGTCTAATTAATCGAGTCTACCCTATGTCCTCACAGGAGGAGGGAAGAGAGGAAAGAGGAGGAAGAGAGAAGTAAGAGGGAGGGGAAGGACTGGAGAGGAGGAAGGGGGTGGAGGAGAAGCAGACTACAGAGCTGGCACTAACAAACATTGCTTCGCAGCCTCACTTCGTGTACTTATTTACGTGAAGTGAATGTTTCCTCTATAACACTGGTTACCTGAAGATAATCCCGGGGTTCACCACGTCCCCATGGCCCGCTCCCAGACCAGACCAGACCAGACCTCCAGGCTGATGGCCTGACCCACTAAGATGTTCGTTCTGGCAAAACAACAACAACAATAACAACTACTACTACTACTACTACTACTACTACTACACTATTCAAATATAAGGGAAATTGCGCCAAGAGGTACCTTGACAGGCTCAAAGCAGCTACTGTGGTGTGGTGCAAGCTGCTAGCACCAACAGCTTGTGACTGATCATACACAAAGCCTGGCTTGGGACCAAGCCGTGAGGCCGATGACCCCAGAAACCATTAGCAGGTAGACAACAGGTAGAAGGAAACAAAGGAACCCACTAGCCTCGTGAACTAGCACCAGCTACTCTACTCCCTACTCACCTCAACACACACAACCCCCAATGCAATTTATGACGACGTTTCGGTCTGACTAGTTAATGGTCTAAGTAGGACAGAAACGTCATAAGTTTCAGTCTCCTATACGTGGGGGGAAGAAGGGGGGGTTATCTGTGTATTGTTCCAGTCACGGTATTGTGTCTTTTTATTGTGAAGTTTACCAATGGTCAATTTCGTAGGTTACTGCCCTCACAACTGTCATCAGTTTGATGGTCTGATATATCAGGCTGTTAGTGATGGCAGTTTGTGGATACTGATGTTGAGCTGCCGTGTTGCAGATTCCTGATGGGATTGTCTACAAGTCAGGAAACTGTAGTCGATCCTCCTGGAGGGACGACTGATCCCCCCCAGTGACTTTCCCAGGCAAGACTGAGGCATGCAGATGGATGGGGTAGGAAAAGAGGGAAGGAGAGGGAGAAGAAAAAAGAGAAAAGAAAATGAGAGGGTCGAAATAAAGTAAGAGGGACGAGATAAAGTGAGAGCAGAGAAAATGAGAGGGAGGATAAGCGAGAGTTGGCATGGAAGGGAGAAGAGAGAAGGAAAAAGGGAGAAAGGAAAGGGAGGAGAGGAAAGAAAGGAAAGGGAGGAAAGAAAGGAAAGGGAGGAGAGAAAGGAAAGGGAGGAGAGAAAGGAAAGGGAGGAGAGAAAGGAAAGGGAGGAGACGAAAGAAAGGGAAGGGGGAGTAAAGGGAAAGAAGCAAGATTAAAAATATGGCAACATTCAGACAAGTCTTTCTGCTTCTCCCCCGTCATCCATCCCCTCCTTCACCCTCCTCCTCCCTTTCATTCCTTCCCTCTTTTTCTCCCCTCACTCTCTCATCCCCTCCAGCTCCGCCTCTCTCATTCAATCCTTGCTCATTATCTCTCCTCTCCAATTTTTCTTTACCAGTATTTTTCTTACTTTACTCTTTTCCTACCATTTCTTTACGTCCCATTTATTCCCCCTCCCTTGTCTTCTGGTTCAATGAAGGTCACTAGCCTCTTTCTACAATCAAAGGTCACTTGTCTTCCAACACAAGAGGTCATTTGTCTTCCCCTTCTACAGGGTCACCAGTCTCTCCCTACAATGGTCACATGTCTTTCCCTACAGGGTCACCAGCCTCTTCCTACAATGGTCGCATGTCTTCCCCTACAGGGTCACCAGCCTCTCCCTACAATGGTCGCATGTCTTCCCCTAGAGCAGTGGTTCCCAAACTGGGGGTAAATTACCCCCTGGGGGTAATTTAACCATTTTTGGGGGGTAATGGAGGGGTGACAGAAAAAAAATTATGAATTCTGAAAATCAAGAAAACAATGTGGTACTCGGTATGAGGATTATTGTTAACTTTGTCTTAGTATATAAAGTTGTAAAGTAAACCTATTATAAGTAAGTAATAAAGTTAAACCAAATAACAATAAACATCAAAAACTAATATACAGTATTAGAAAAGAAGAAATATATAGCTAAGTGTGTGAAAACCCAAAAGTATTTTGACAAGTATGCTTCAGGACAAAAGTCACTCAGTAGCCCAGATCGACCTGTCCAGTACGCGTCACTCACTTCCTGAGGCTGCCTCTATTTCACACTGTCAGTTTATCTGTGAGCATCAGCCGAGTAGACATAAGCTGGTATGTATGTGTACTGCCCTGTGCAGTATATAGTTAGTATCTACCCACGTTACTGTAATTTGTAGCTATTATTAATTTTATATATAATGTATGTGTGGTTCTTACGTTTTCAATGGTTTTGCTAGGATTAGCAGAGTATGCGAGGCTGTATACGTTCACGTTTACCCATATATATCAATAATAACATTTTGTGAAAGGGGTAACATGCTTTATGTGGCATGTTAAATTGGGTAACAAGCTGAAAAAGTTTGGGAACCACTGCCCTAGAGGGTCACCAGCCTCTCCTCATCTCTTGCTCTGACAACAACACGAGGGCAGGAGGTGGTCACTTTAAATTGGAAAACTTGTACAAGAGATGCCTGCCCGTGGAGGCTTCTTCCATCTTGGCTAATTACTCCTCACCTGCGAGCGCGGACGAAAACATTACCTGTATAAATCTTAGCGCACGACTTATTAAAAAAAACTATTTACACTGCTCAGTACCTGCAAGTAGGAACAGCCTGATTGATTATTAAGTAACCAACATGGCTGTCTGCCTCGCGCGTCCTCTCTTCACCAGTACAGGTGAAGAGCAGACTTTCGAGATACCAGCTCTAGGTACGTCTGGTATCAGTCAGCCAGCAGACCTTCAAAAAAAGAAAAGATGTTCGTTGCTGGTGCCGGAGACGAGGTCTGCACCACACAGGAATTACCCGGCTTTCGCTCGTTAATCTGGAAGTCTTCGTGATTACGAGACTAAGAAACGTTTTTTGTCCTGGAATTAAATGACTGATTGCTAGAGTGCGGTAAAGAGAGAGAACCTTTCTCGCTTAAGTCTGAGCTTATTCGGCTCACAAAGACCCGAAGCGCCATAAGGGGAATTACCAATAGACCCCTGGTTGTCTTCAAGAGGGAGCTGGACAGATACCTAAAGTTAGTGCCGGATCAGCCGGGCTGTGGTTTGTACGTTGGACTACGTGCGGACAGAAGTAACAGCCTCGTTGATCAGGCCCTGATCGACCGCGAGACCTGGTCAAGGGCCGGGCTGCGGGGGTGTTGATCCCTGAAATACCCTCCAGGTAGTTGAATTCTGGACGAAGCGAGACGCATGGGTAAGTCTCCTGGTACCTACTCACCCTGTTCACCGGGGGAGTGCTAGGGGGTCGCATCCAGGGTTAACAGAATAAAAATCCTCTACTGGAAATAGACTAAACTGCTCGGCTTTCCTGCGTCATCCTGGGTTACTTACTCTCCGAGGTTAATACCCGGGAGAAAAACAAAGTAACAGCTTGGGTGATTAAGTCTTGATTCACCGGGAGGTCTGGTCATGGACGGGGTCGCACGGGTCTTGACCCGTGGAACATCTCCAGGTAGAAAGGTAAATAACAGACAAATGAAAAACACAACTGCGTAATTGTACTGGAGATTAAGGAGATACTAGACAGATGGAATAACCAATATAATACCAACGCTAATGAAAACTTATAATGAGGAAAGACAGTAGCCCTGACATGCATACAGTACACTAACTGGGGTAGGTTGTCATCCGTTAGTTATAAGGATGTTTTCTTATAAATGTTTCATGTATTGTTACTCCGTCAATGTGTGATATGCATGTATACTGTATATTTTAAATAAAAAAAAACTGGTGAAGAACAACAATAATACACCACTCTAATACCACAAACTTCTTCACAGATCACTAACACAAGTGTAAATGGGAAAAAAATCCCGTCTCGCTAACCTATATTTTTTTTATGTCACTTTTGACAGACCTGACAAGGAGAGAATGGGTGGGTGAGCTGCATATACCTTGGCTGCCAAAAGGTCATTAATACACACACACACACACACAAACACACACACACACACACAAACACACACACACACACACACACACACACACACACACACACACACACACACACACACACACACACACACACAAAAGAAAGCTGGTGGAAGTCGGCCGCTAGCAGCAATAGCCTGGCCGAACAATCGACAGAAATGCCTGATCCTAGGAAAGGTTGCAAAGGTGAGAAAATTCTGTGTATTTCACAGGAATGATGGAAATGATCATGGAGCGGGGAGGGGGGAGGGGGGAGGGGGTTGACCCCTCGGCACACCCTCCAGAAAGGTACCTCCAAACAGCCAGTCAGAAAGCCGTGTTGCAAGCCAACGTAGCTTAACACACCAGGAGCAGAGGCTCAACCCCAACAAACACTAAACGGTGAACACAACGTGGTGGTAGGTACACACGAAACTCCATCATCCTCTCAATTTCCTTCCCCCCAAAAAAGCCTCGTCCCCCCCCCCTCCATCTTTCCTCCATCCGTCCCTATAGGATGATCCCCCACACACCCGGATCCTCTCAGATGATCCCCCACACACCCTGATCCTCTCAGATGATCCCCCACACACCCTGATCCTCTCAGATGACCCCCCACACACCCTGATCCTCTCAGATGATCCTCCACACACCCTGATCCTCTCAGATGATCCTCCACACACCCTGATCCTCTCAGATGATCCCCCACACACCCTGATCCTCTCAGATGATCCCCCACACACCCTGATCCTCTCAGATGATCCTCCACATACCCTGATCCTCTCAGATGATCCTCCACATACCCTGATCCTCTCAGATGATCCCCCACACACCCTGATCCTCTCAGATGATCCCCCACACACCCTGATCCTCTCAGATGATCCTCCACACACCCTGATCCTCTCAGATGATCCCCCACACACCCGGATCCTCTCAGATGATCCCCCACACACCCGGATCCTCTCAGATGATCCCCACACACCCTGATCCACTCAGATGATCCCCACACACCCTGATCCTCTCAGATGATCCCCACACACCCTGATCCACTCAGATGATCCCCACACACCCTGATCCTCTCAGATGATCCCACACACACCCTGATCCTCTCAGATGATCCCCACACACCCTGATCCACTCAGATGATCCCAGACACACCCTGATCCTCTCAGATAATCCCCACACACCCTGATCCTCTCAGATGATCCCCCACACACCCTGATCCTCTCAGATGATCCCCACACACCCTGATCCACTCAGATGATCCCACACACCCTGATCCTCTCAGATGATCCTACACACACCCTGACCCTCTCAGATGATCCCCACACACCCGGAGCCTCTCAGATGATCCCACACACCCTGATCCACTCAGATGATCCCCACACACCTTGATCCTCTCAGATGATCCTCCACACACCCTGATCCACTCAGATGATCCCCCACACCCGGATCCTCTCAGATGATCCCCCACACACCCTGATCCTCTCAGATGATCCCCACACACCCTGATCCTCTCAGATGACTCCCACACACCCTGATCCTCTCAGATGACTCCCCACACACCCTGATCCTCTCAGATGACCCCTACACACCCTGATCCTCTCAGATGACCCACACACACCCTGATCCTCTCAGATGACCCCACACACCCTGATCCTCTCAGATGATCCCCTACACACCCTGATCCTCTCAGATGATCCCACACACCCTGATCCTCTCAGATGACCCCACACACACCCTGATTCCTCTCAGATGATCCCTACACACACCCTGATCCTCTCAGATGATCCTCCACACACCCTGATCCTCTCAGATGACTCCCCACACACCCTGATCCTACTCAGATGATCCCCTACACACCTGATCCTCTCAGATGACCCCTACACACCCTGATCCTCTCAGATGTCCTTACACACCCTGATCCTCTCAGATGATCCCTTACACACCCTAAATCCTCTCAGATGATCCCCCAACACCCTGATCCTCTCAGATGACCCCCACACACCCTGATCCTCTCAGATGACTCGCACACACCCTGATCCTCTCAGATGACCCCTACACACCCTGATCCTCTCAGATGACTCCCACACACCCTGATCCTCTCAGATGACCCCTACACACCCTGATCCTCTCAGATGGTCCTTACACACCCTGATCCTCTCAGATGGTCCTTACACACCCTGATCCTCTCAGATGACCCCCACACACCCTGATCCTCTCAGATGACCCCCACACACCCTGATCCTCTCAGATGACTCCCCCACACACCCTGAGCCTCTCAGATGATCCTCCACACACCCTGATCCTCTCAGATGACCCCCACACACCCTGATCCTCTCAGATGACTCCCCCACACACCCTGAGCCTCTCAGATGACCCCTACACACCCTGAGCCTCTCAGATGACCCCTACACACCCTGATCCTCTCAGATGGTCCTTACACACCCTGATCCTCTCAGATGACTCGTACACGCCCTGATCCTCTCAGATGACCCCTACACACCCTGATCCTCTCAGGTGACTCGCACACCCCCTGATCCTCTCAGATGACCCCTACACACCCTGATCCTCTCAGCTGACTCGCACACCCCCTGATCCTCTCAGATGACCCCTACACACCCTGATCCTCTCAGCTGACTCGCACACCCCCTGATCCTCTCAGCTGACTCGCACACACCCTGATCCTCTCAGATGGTCCTTACACACCCTGATCCTCTCAGATGACCCCCACACACCC
The DNA here is from genome assembly GCF_026875155.1 of Cherax quadricarinatus. Taxonomy (NCBI): domain Eukaryota; kingdom Metazoa; phylum Arthropoda; class Malacostraca; order Decapoda; family Parastacidae; genus Cherax; species Cherax quadricarinatus. The sequence goes on from NC_069424.1 coordinate 20,721,694, forward strand.
TGATCCACAGTATCCAGGTCTCCCTTGCCCCAGTCCACCAGCTCTCCTTTAAGACCCTCAGTATGTATGAGAACCAAACTTGAAGTAGGGGTGGAGGGGGAAGGACTGCAGTGGGTGGTGGGGGAAGAACTGGCGTGGGTGGTGGGGGAAGAACTGGAGTGGGTGGTGGGGGAAGGACTGCAGTGGGTGGTGGGGGAAGAACTGGCGTGGGTGGTGGGGGAAGAACTGGAGTGGGTGGTGGGGGAAGGACTGAGTGGGTGGTGGGGGAAGAACTGGAGTGGGTGGAGGGGGAAGGACTGCAGTGGGTGGAGGGGGAAGGACTGGAGTGGGTGGAGGGGGAAGGACTGCAATGGGTGGTGGGGGAAGAACTGGACTGGGTGGTGGGGGGAGGACTGGAGTGGGTGGTGGGGACAGGACTGGAGTGAGTGGTGGGGACAGGACTGGAGTGAGTGGTGGGGAGAGAACTGGAGTGAGTGGTGGGGAGAGGACTGGAGTGAGTGGTGGGGAGAGGACTGGAGTCAGTGGTGGGGAGAGGACTGGAGTGAGTGGTGGGGAGAGGACTGGAGTGAGTGGTGGGGAGAGGACTGGAGTGACTGGTGGGGAGAGGACTGGAGTGAGTGGTGGGGACAGGACTGGAGTGGGTGGTGGGGACAGGACTGGAGTGGGTGGTGGGGACAGGACTGGAGTGAGTGGTGGGGACAGGACTGGAGTGGGTGGTGGGAGAGGACTGGAGTGAGTGGTGGGGAGAGGACTGGAGTGAGTGGTGGGGAGAGGACTGGAGTGAGTGGTGGGGAGAGGACTGGAGTGACTGGTGGGGAGAGGACTGGAGTGAGTGGTGGGGACAGGACTGGAGTGGGTGGTGGGGACAGGACTGGAGTGAGTGGTGGGGACAGGACTGGAGTGGGTGGTGGGGACAGGACTGGAGTGAGTGGTGGGGACAGGACTGGAGTGAGTGGTGGGGAGAGGACTGGAGTGAGTGGTGGGGAGAGGACTGGAGTGGGTGGTGTTGGAGATGAAGTATGGAGTAACAACACTCGTCACATCACAAACACCTGGAAGACTTGCTGCATCACACTGCTTACAACATCCTACTCTGTACTCTTCTCTCGCCTCCTCTCTCTATTATCTTCTCTTTTCTTCCTCTCTGTGTTATCCTCTCATTTTCTATGCTGTGTCCTCTTCCTTATTCCTCTTTCCTCCCCACAGGAAAATATTCATAAATGAATATTAATGCAAGTCCGGTTAGCTGGACTCGAATCCTGGAGGTGAGAAGTACAGTGCCTGCGCTCTGTAGGAGGGGTGGAGATATGTCGGCGCGCCTCTGACAAGACAGTGATAGAGTGAATGATGATGAAAGTGTTTCTTCTTCTTCGGGTCACCCTGCCTTGGTGGGAAACGACCGATGTGGTAATAGTACACAAAAGAGTATGTAAGATCGTGTGTGCTCTTGCGTGTTCAGCCTGGCCTCAACCCGGCCTCAACCCGGCCTCAGCCTGGCCTCAACCCGGCCTCAGCCTGGCCTCAACCCGGCCTCAGCCTGGCCTCAACCCGGCCTCAGCCTGGCCTCAACCCGGCCTCAGCCTGGCCTCAACCCGGCCTCCAGGAGCACAACTCTCGAAGCCAGTCACGGGTAGGTCACACCGGGTGGTAAATAAGCGGAGGTAACTATATTAAGCAGTGATGGGTGGTAAACACCTTACACTGTGTCGAGAGGTATGATCGGCGTCCCTACCAATCAGGAATCAGTAAAATTAATCAATATTTGTTGAGGGACAAAGACGAGTTATGATTCGACCCTCGCAAACACAACTTGGTGAGCACGTACATGCACGTACGGTACGTATATAAACGCACACGTACGCACACACGGGCGAGTGCTTACACACGCGCAGTAGGGGAGGATGGATAACAAGATAAAAACATGTTCGTGGAAGCACATGTGACACTACACGCACACTGGGAGATGGGGAGAGAGAGAGAGAGAGAGAGAGAGAGAGAGAGAGAGAGAGAGAGAGAGAGAGAGAGAGAGAGAGAGAGAGAGAGAGAGAGAGAGAGAGAGAGAGAGAGAGAAAGGAAATGAAGGAAGGGGAGAGGAAATGGAGGGAATACGGGGCAAGGGTGAAGGGGGCAAGGATGAAGGGAGTGAGGATGAAGGAAGCTCCTGGTTGCTGACCTGATCGACTAGCATGTTGGTGCTGGCCACACGCAGAACGTATAAAGTTCCCTACTGAAGACAGCCTGAAGTTTTCTGGTAACTCCTCTTATACAAATAAGGAGAGCGTTGAAAAGTCGAGAACCACTGACACTTATCGAGTTCTCTCTCAGTGTACTTGTCGCACCCCCCGCTTGTTCTTGAATCCCTCCAGGATTCTCCAGGTGTGAGTCAAGGCGCACCTTTCTCGCCTACATTCAAATAAGCGCATTTCAAGAGACTGCAGGCATTCCTAGTAGTTCCGATGTTTGATCGAATTTATACAGACAGTGGAAGTTCTCCGTACGTTCTTTAGCTCTGCACTCCAGCACTGTAACTCTGCACTCTAGCTCTGCACTCCAACACTGTAACTGCACTCTAGCTCTGCACTCCAGCACTGTAACTCTGCACTCCTGCATTGAAGTCTCGGGTGAGTGTTCTGGAGATATTGGACGGCTGAAGAAATACACACTAGGTAGGTAGGTCGGTAACATATATTGAGAGAGTCTTGTGAGGGGAAGCCCAGGCCTACCTGTCTCGTCTATGCCTAGGCTTGAAGTGAGAGCGTATGCCTCTGGCTAGCTGCTCACTTGAGGTACTAACTACAATATACTACACAAGTATATTACATAGGGATTCAGTAACACTACTGACAGAAGCGGGTCGTTATTATATAGCAGCATTCCAGCACGGAGAGAACAAGTGACTTGAAGAATATCAACACTGGCTGGGCATATCTTGTTTGGAACATAAAAGTTATCCAGCCTGTCATTTTTCTTGCGGCAGTGATAACAACACTTGTAATCCTTGCATGTGAGATCCTCTGACGTCGTGACTCCAGTCTCGCTCGTGGAACCTTCACTCCACTGAATGATTTACTTTCTTCCATTCTTTCATAGCGGAGCAACTGAAACTTTGTCATTTACGCAAAGAAAAGGACACGAAGAAAAATATTTATCGGCAGATATTTATAATGGGACGTTTTGCTCTATGCAGAGCGTTATCAAGCCATAGAGCGAAACACTGTCCCAGTAAAAGCTTGCTCTGCAGAGTGCCGTCACTCGGACACACAGTGCCATACAACGCTCCACATCTCTACACACGCCAAGGTCGTCTTGCTACCGAGTAACATTCTTCACAACCTCTCTACGTCTGGAACAGCAAAACAGTAACTAATATTCCTTCTTGAAAGACGTGAAAAGTCTTGGCGTCTTCATCACCTCGTGAAGCACAACAGGTCTTTAATGGGACAACTTTTCGCTCTAGGCAGAGTCTTCATCATTACTGTCTGCAGTATGCCCTTCGACCGCCCCATCTAACCTCCATAACATTCACTCACCCACTAAACATTCTTCCAATATTAGCATCTATAAATCAAAATATTTTTCTTTTTACATTATAAACACAATGAAGGACATTTTAAAGAACATTAATCATTATTCTTCATCTAAATCTTCTTAACTTGATCTGAAACGCACTTAACATCTCTAAAAATCTTTCCACTCTCTCTCTCATCCCGCAAATCCACTTTGCCAGACCTTTAAAAATGTCCTGACCCATTTGTCGCAACAATGATTCACATCTGACCTTCCGGGATGCCTCCGCCACAACTCCCAACCCCCTCAACTATCCCCCTAATTCTACCAACTTATCTCCCACACTACCAAACTCTCTCCCTAAATCCCTCCACCCCTCTCTCCCTTAAAGTTTTTTCTTGAATTAAACAAAAGTGGATACACCAGCAGTGTGCTGCTATCCTCTAGTCTATACGAAAGTTACATAGCGAGTACAAAAGGTAGTTATGTTTCACTCAAATTTCATCACATGGGATGGTTCTTATACACGACGTAAGGAAAACTATCAGCCTGGGTTGTGAGACTTCGGTAAAGCAACGAGGATATCATCAAACATTCAGTGTGGGTTCTATACTAGCAGCTTCAAAGATTTGCTTTCAGAAGAGCTGAAGTTACTAATAGCGCGTGAGGAATTACCATCTCTCAGGACTACTTCCTGGGAAAGGAGAAAAACTGGGAAAGGGAAAGGAAAGGAGGAGAGCTGAGAAAGGTAAATCAAGGTGGGCAGCAGTATGTAAAGGCATACATATATACAGAGAGAGAGAGAGAGAGAGAGAGGAGAAGAGAGAGAGAGAGAGAGAGAGAGAGAGAGAGAGAGAGAGAGAGAGAGAGAGAGAGAGAGAAAATGTGACATGGGTGCTCAATAATAATCCACATGGAGACAGATTCGGAACATTAATGGGTCTGTATATTTCGACCCCCTTCTGGGATCCACTTCAGCAGATGCTGAAGAGGATCCCAGGAGAGTATTGAAATATACAGATGAATTTATCTCCCGAGTTTCTGTCTACATGTGGGTTATTACTGAGCATTGACAAGTGTTCATTACACTTTAGTTATCTAGTAACATGGGTTCTCACGTTATTTAGTAACATGGGTTCTCGCGTTATTCAGTAACATGGATTCTCACGTTATTCAGTAACATGGGTTCTCAATGATGACACGGCCTCGTCGACATGTGGAAATTATGCCGTCACAAGGCGCTGTATTGTAGCAATGAGAGAGAGAGAGAGGAGAGAGAGAGAGAGAGAGAGAGAGAGCAGCGCAGCATCCTGGACTAGCATCAGTGAGAGGGATGGCTCGCGCCACCAATAACTGGTTTAGGTTACCATATTAATTGGTAAATGGCCGAGGGTGGCACTAAATGTGCTCGGGGAACTGGACTTTTAATTACGTCCCCCGGCTTAGGGGGTCGTTAGAGCGAGGGGAGGTGAGGGGAGGTAAGGGGAGGGGAAAAAAGGTACAATGGTGCTCTGCTAGCAGTACCTAACCTAGAGGCACCCCACTGCTAGGAGGGAGTTTCTGAACATCTGAAACTATGCGGCTGAGGGTTTTGGAGGTTATCTCAGCTATTCCAGGATGCTGGAAATGGGTTCAGCAACGTCAATCAGAGGACACCTGCGGTTGACCAGGTAAACACCAGACGAGCCTGGCCCATGGCCGGGCTCCGAGAAGAGAAAACCTCTCGGAACTCATCAAAAGTACATCAAAGGTACACTGCCAGTTGTGAGTAGAATCTGGTACGCGTCACCATGCACACGAGCGATCAAAATTTAAATACGATCGGATGAAGATTTCTCGAGTTAAGAGCGAAATAAAACTGTTAAAGTAGAAAGAAGAAAAAAAAACGAGAAAAAAAACATTCAGGCAATCACTTAAAGGTCCCCAATAATAATAATAATAATAATAATAATAATAATAATAATAATAATAATAATAATAACAATAAGTCAATAATTATTGCCTTACCCCCAACAACATAGCTAAAAGCAGATTCAATCGTAAAAGGTTGCGTTAATAAGAATTTTACTAATAACTTTGTGAGTAGGAATTTGTATGTATTTTAATAAACTGTGCTGAGAGAGAGAGAGAGAGAGAGAGAGAGAGAGAGAGAGGAGAGAGAGAGAGAGAGAGAGAGAGAGCAAGCACTGCAGGAAGCAGTGACACAAGAGCAGCAGTCAAGTTGCTAACAACAGTGGCACTCCTGAAGCGACCAACCTCTGAAGTGCCACCCTTGACCTCTTTGATGAAGCATCAAGTGGACCACTTTAATTAGCCATGAGGTGAAAACACAAACTATTTCCACCAGTCTTTGCCAAGTGCTGCAGCATCTTCCAAGATGCGTCGCCATCCTCAATACACGGCACTAAAGCTGCAAAAAAAGTTCAAAGGTCAACAACCAAACTAGTCTCATCGATGAGGACTGTGCCTAGAGGAGAAACTAACGGCCTTCGTCAAGTACCTCGAGAGATTAGTGAAAGTGCTGAGGTTTGCAACAAGACTAGTCCCGGAGCTAAGAGATATGTCCCATGAGGAGAGGTTAAGGGAACTCAACCTGATGACACTGAAGGACAGGAGGGATATGATAACGACGTACGAAATAGAGTAATGCGAGAGACCACATTATGATGCGTAAAAAGAATTGACAGCTGGATAGGAACAGATGGTGATATACAAAGACCATGAACAAGGGACATAGAAAAAACTAAACACATTATAGTGAAGGCAAACTCCATACACAATTTTAAGACTATATGTGACAATAGACTGAAAATGACTATGTGTTCGTGTGCGCGAGCGGGCACACGCACTCACGCACGCACTGACGCGCGCGCGCAACACACACACACACACACACACACACACACACACACACACACACCACACACACACACACACACACACAGTGTGGTGGAAAAACGAGATTCCATTACAATCATCACTGGTACAAAGATGGAAGATTTTATATCACAATCCTGTTCTATGACAGAATAGCAGATATGAGAGAGAGAGAGAGCGAGAGAGAGAGAGAGACAGACAGACAGACAGACAGACAGAGGGTGGACTTCATAAGCTTGGACAACTCGAGAAGCAAGCAGGAATGACAAGAAATGCGCTTCATTGGATTAGTGGGTTCCTTGTGAGAAATAGAAAGAAGAGGCGTTAAATTGGGCAGGTGTAACAAGTGGGGTTCCACAAGGATCAGTGTTGTGACCGGTACTGTTTCTGTCATATGTGACTGATATACCTGGAGGTTATTCCGGGGATCAACGCCCCCGCGGCCCGGTCCATGACCAGGCCTCCCGATGGATCAGGGCCTGATCAACTAGGCTGTTACTGCTGGCCGCACGCAGTCCAACGTACGAGCCACAGCCCGGCTGATCCGGCACTGACTTTAGGTATCTGTCCAGCTCTCTCTTGAAGGCAGCCAGGGGCTTATTGGCAATTCCCCTAATGCTTGATGGGAGGCTGTTAAACAGTTTTGGGCCCCGGACACTTATGGTGTTTTCCCTTAGTGTACCAATGGCGCCCCTACTGTTTATTGGGGGCATTTTGCATCACCTGCCCAGTCTTTTACTTTCGTAGGGAGTGATTTGTGTGTGCAGATTTGGGACCATTCCTTCCAAGATTTTCCAAGTGTAGATTATGATATATCTCTCCCTCCTGCGTTCCAACGAGTACAAGTCAAGTGCTTCCAAGCGTTCCCAGTAGTTAAGGTGCTTGACAGAACTTATACGTGCAGTAAAGGATCTCTGTACACTCTCTAGATCTGCGATTTCACCTGCTTTGAATGGAGATGTTAATGTACAGCAGTATTCCAGCCTAGAGAGAACAAGTGATTTGAAAAGGATCATCATGGGCTTGGCATCTCTCGTTTTGAAAGTTCTCATTATCCATCCTATCATTTTCTTTGCACATGCGATCGTGGCACTGTTGTGATCCTTGAAAGTGAGATCCTCAGACATTACTACTCCCAGGTCCCTTACATTATTTTTTCGCTCTATTGTATGGCCGGAGTCAGTTGTAGACTCTGTTCTAGTTATTATCTCCTCCAGTTTTCCATAACGGAGTAGTTGGAATTTGTCCTCATTGAACATCATATTGTTTACCGTTGCCCACTGGAAAACTTTGTTTATATCTTCTTGGAGGTTAACCGCGTCCTCAGCAGATGACAGCCTCATGCAGATCCTAGTATCATCCGCAAAGGATGATACGGTGCTGTGGTGTATATCTCTGTCTATGTCTGATATGAGGATAAGGAATACGATGGGGGCGAATACTGTGCCTTGTGGAACAGAGCTCTTCACTATGGCAGCCTCCGATTTAACTCTGTTGACCACTACTCTTTGTGTTCGATTTGTTAGGAAGTTGAAGATCCATCTCCCCACTTTCCCAGTTATTCCTTTAGCACGTATTTTATGGGCTATTACGCCATGATCGCATTTGTCAAATGCTTTTGCAAAGTCTGTGAATATTACATCTGCATTCTGATTTTCTTCCAGTGCATCCAAGGCCATGTCATAGTGATCCAGTAGTTGTGAGGGGCAGGAGCGACCTGCCCTGAAACCCATGTTGCCCTGGATTGTGCAGATTTTGGGAATCCAGGTGATTTGCAATCCTGCTTCTTAGCACTCTTTCAAAGATTTTTATGATGTGGGACGTCAGAGCTATTGGTCTAAAGTTCTTAGCTAATGCTTTGCTGCCACCTTTATGGAGTGGGGCTATATCCGTTGTTTTAAGTGACTGTGGAATTTCACCATGTCCAAGCTCCTCCTCCATAGTGTACTTAGGGCACACGAGAGGGGTTTCTTGCAGTTCTTAATGAAAACAGAGTTCCACGAGTCTGGGCCCGGGGCTGAGTGCATAGGCATGTTGTCAATGGCTTTTTCGGAATCTATCGGAGTTAGGGTAATGTCGGAAATCTGGCATACATTTATGGAGTTTTGAGGCTCATTCATGAAGAAATCATTTGGGTCGTCGATCCTCAAACCGATTAGTGGTTCACTAAACACAGAGTCGTACTGGGATTTCAATATTTCACTCATTTCCTTGTTGTCATCTGTGTAAGTCCCATCCTGTCTGAGTAAGGGCCTGATACTAGATGTGGTATTTGCCTTGTTTTTGGCATATGAAAAGAAATATTTTGAATTTCTTTCAATTTCACTAATAGCTTTAAGCTCCTCCTGCCTCTCCTGGTTCCTGTAAGAGTCATTTAACTTAAGTTCGATAGTTTCCACTTCCCTGGTCAGCGCCTCCTTTCGTGTATCAGATATTCTAACACTCCTGAGGAGCTCAGTGACTCTTCGTCGTCTTCTGTAGAGGGAGCGTCTTTCTCTCTCCAGTTTACTCCTGCTCTTCTTCTTTCTTAGGGGAATATGCCTAGAACATGCTTCGGCTGCCAGGAAGTTGATCCTTTCAAGGCACTGGTTTGGATCCATACCAGATATACCAGAAGAGATAGTCAGATGTATCCCAGTTTGCAAATGAGAAACTAATGAGGAGAATAAAAACTGATGGGGATAAGGAAAGACTACAAAAGAGCCCGGAGAAAATACAGGACTACCGGAAATACAGTGGCTACCGGAATTCAACCTCGGGAAATACAAGGTTTTTAAAATTGGGAAGGGTGAAGAAGACCGGAAACTGAGCATAGACCCGAGGGAGGGGACAGAAGCTGCAGACATCAACAACAAAAAAAGGAACAATACCGGGTTATTTGTGCAGACGTCAATCAAGGAGAAAGACCTCGGGGTGAGCACAGTGCCGAGCATATCTCCAGAGACAAATATCCACCAAATAACCTCTGAAGCAAATATTTCTTTAACAAATATAAGACTAGATTTCAGGAATCTCAAGAAACACGGGAACTGGTTATTCGTGAGGCGGGAAACAGGTACACGAGGGCACAGTTAGAAATTTAAGACACACATGAGTAAAAGGGCTATCAGAAAACATGTCTTCAGCCTCAGGGTGGTCAGGAAGACGCAGAGGTAGGCAGGCGCCACGCATAACTTCAAGAACGGGTATGACAGGGGCTACGAGGAATAAACCCAGCAAGTGACAAGAGAGAGAGAGAGAGAGAGAGAGAGCCAGGAGCAGAGACTCGACCCCTGCATCCACAAAGCGGTGAGTGCAGACATACACTGATCTCCAGACACAAGTGGAACGTCCACACGAAGATTGTCTCCTGAGCCGGCGGTCAGCTGAGGATAATCCCGCTGAAGGTCACCGGGTTCCCTCCATCAAAATGAAATGTTAACGCTGAGAAAATATAAACGTGAGTATATCAGTGTTTTAATGTTAATAAAGCAAGCGTGTGGCGAGGCATCAACAATGTGGCGGTGGGTTTTTTACCGACACTGAGAGAAGAATTACAATAAAATATGGTAATAAAACTGTAACCACCACCTAGGAGGCCATGATGAATAAGACACATGTGCTACACTTTGGTATCATTATTGTTTAAACGTTTCGACTGCACGGTAGACTTCTTCAGTCAGATACCGAGTATAGGTTCAAGGCAGCAGGAGTGACGAGATAAAGATAATGTAATTAGTCTATCAACCTTGTAGGGATAGTTGGAGTATCAACCTTGTAGGGATAGTTGGAGGGGGTCAGTCCCTCAGTCTGGAGAAGAATTCAGCTGAACTTCTCCAAGCTGAGAGACTGACAACCTTTAACTATTTCTAAAAGGTTAATGGACTGTTTACGTCAGCCTTACCTCGTCACTTCTGCTGCCTTCAACCTTTTCTCTGTATCTGACTGAAGAAGCCTACCGTGTAGTCGAAACGTTTCAACCAGGTAACCAGGTAATAAAGATATCCAACTGTTGCACATGTGTCTTACTAATCAACTTGTGAGCATTGTAAAATCTTTGTAATCTTCACAGAGACTCACATTAAAGAATACTAAGACACTCGGGAATAACAACTGCTACTGCTGCTACTACTACAACTGCTGCTGCTGTGCTGTTGTTGCTACTACTACAACTGCTGGTTTGTTCTACTACTACATTGTACTAAAGTACTACTGCTGTTGCTACTACTGCTGCTGCTGTTGCTACTACTACAACTGCTGCTGCTGTTGTTGTTGCTACTACTACAGCTGCTGCTACTACTACTACAAGTACTACTGCTGTTGCTACTACTGCTGCTGCTGTTGCTACTACTACTGCTGCTGCTGTTGCTACTACTACAACTGCTGCTGCTGTTGCCGCTGTTACTGCTACAGCTACTATTGCTACAACAACTACTACTACTACTCCCTCTTCCCCACCTGTCTTACAGTCTTCTCTCCCTCCCCCACACAAATTTGTAATCTGAAATGATCTAGGACGGGGCGAAACGTAGTCATAAGTTTCCTCTCCTGAGAGCTTGTTACGTGTTATCAGAGGTGATGGAAACATTGCAGGTGGGATTACTGGGTATGCAAATGCTCAGAAATTTAAACAGCGGCTACTTAAAAACTGAACAGCACTTTAAGAGACCTAGGAACATGATCTTGCTTGGCGATTTCAGTCTGGGAAAAACACAGGATGCTAGTTCGCTATCTCCTGCAAGTGTCTGATCAACCTGGCTGTGATGTATACGTTTGGCTGGAGGCCGCTAGCAGTGACAGTCTGTTTGACTAGGCTCCAAACAAGGAAGCTGGACTACGAGAGTAAAATATCTCGCGCAACTACTAGCACTCTCTCTCTCTCTCTCTCTCTCTCTCTCTCTCTCTCTCTCTCTCTCTCTCTCTCTCTCTCTCTCTCATTCAATACGGTAGGACATATTCCGCCTGTCCATGGGTAACGTAGGGCTGGAATCTATTGCTCCGTGAAACAAAAGGAATCCTGTGCCATTTGTAAGAAACAAAAGAGGTTGATCCTACCTTCTCCCCCCCTCCCAGTCCCTCCGCTCAGTAAACACCTCAGGTCAGCCACGTATACATAACAGTGTAGCTGATATGTGGGTACCATCCCTGACTGTGGCACGACACGCGAGGTAAGATACACTGCTATAACAAACTGTCCAGCGTTCAACTTGAAAGGAGCAAGACAAATCAAGCCACGTAAACATTCGTATAAATTTGTAAAAAAAAAAAAAAGTCATTTTTTAATAAGAGAAAGAGAAAAGAGCCAATGGTGGGCATGACAAACTAAGTGGATGTTTTATCAGAGCCATAGATATTAAACACCAGCAAAAAACATCCTAGAACACACGCAAAATTTCATTTATATATCGCAGATTCTAATGTTGTACCTCACCATTGCCTTTGACATACATTCTATGAGTTCCGAGAGTTTTTCGACTCCCGGAGCCCGGCCATGAGCCAGGCTCGTCTGGTGCTTGGCTGTTGGTGGCCCGCAGCTTCACAAAGACCCAGAGGAAAAACTATTAAGAAAACTAGTTATGGAAACCAGGGCAATATTTTATCAAACGCAGCAGAATAGAAACCAAAAGTTTTGGTCGACATTAAGAGATAAAAAGAAAACAGATGCTACTAATGACTTACCGTGGCAACGTTTCGCTCTCCAGGAGCTTTTATCAAGCTGTAATGGCTTGATAAAGCTCCTGAAGAGTGAAACGATGCCACAATAAAATGTCACATTAGTGGAATCTGTTTAATTTGACCTAACATTTTGTCGGTAAGTCTACCATTACTAACACTTTAAGAGAGACACTGGCACCGAGTTACTTAACTCCAGGAGCACAACATCTGAGGACCTTCTAGCGTTTCCAGTAATTTGGAAGCTTGACGGAGTGAGTGCGGGCAGTGAAAGTTCTCGGTATATTCACTGAGCCTTTACTGTAGTCAGTCTTCGACAGGAATCACTACAACACCATTTGCACTATCAGAATAAAATGTTAAATGCCGAGAAGTCAGACTGGGTGACGAGTGTGTCACTGCCCTGGCCCCTTATAGTCCTTGATTTTCATTGGGGGTCCTTGATTTTCGTTGGGGGGCTTTGATTTTCGTTAGTGTTCTTTATTTTTGCCGGGTCCTATTACAAGGACCGTGGGAAAAAAAACACTGAAATAAAACTCTGGGGATGTATTAAAGAAATTTTTTCGCTGCGAGTGGCGAAACACCTCCTTTAATGGTATAACTTTTGTAATAGATACCCACAAACTGGTTTAGGACACGAGCAAAAACTAGGACATATTAGAAAACGTTTCGGACCTGTGACCTTGATGTGACCTCTAACACACAGGTTAAGAGTCAGTATACATAAGCCGTATATATATACATATATATGTTGATAAATTAGACACATGTAGGTTCTCTGAACCATTCATCTACAAATAACATTATAGTATATATATACATATATTATATATATATATATAATATTATTAATATATATATATATATTTATATATACAATATATATATATTATATATAATATAATATCGAGGCATTGACAATTCCTGTGTCCAGTGGATTAATGCCACTCTCAAACATACTATATATATATATATATATATATATATATATATATATATATATATATATATATATATATATATATATATATATATATATATATATATATTGCCTATGTATACTGTCTTTTAACCTGTGTGTTAAAGGTCACATTAAGCGTCTTTCCGTCTCCTTTAATAAGTGCCTTGAAGTGTGCCTAAGTGTCTTGTTCCATATCTTGCCGGTATTGCCATACCATTTCCTTTACAACGACTGTGAAAACAGGAACTAACCAGGAGGACCAATAACGTAAAACTCCACAATATTTTAGTTCTGCTCGGGCACGCTAAACACCAGTAAAGAGCGCTCAGTTACGTGAATTATAAATGAACAGAGTTGGTTCAATTCAGCTGCATCAAACGCCCAGTTTAATACACTCTGCCAACACACCAAACCCCTGCACAGGTGGTCAACACAAGCCGAGGATTGAAGGCGTGATTACCAGGCTCCGTTACCACGGTCTGGTAATAATATTCTGGCAGCACCCATCCATTGACGCTCTCCCGCTACCGTAAACACATTAATCCCACAACAGTCATTTATCCGTGAATTCCAGTCTACCAATCTGAACGTTATGAATACTGAGAGTTAGGGAGAGAGTGAGCGTGAGAGAGACAGACAGAGAGAGAGAGAGAGAGAGAGAGAGAGAGAGAGAGAGAGAGAGAGAGAGAGAGAGAGAGAGAGAGAGAGAGAGAATGATTGGTTATATAGATGCGCGTAGAATGTTCATAGTCACTGGGAAGGAAAGGGCATAGTCACTGGAAAGGGTCATAGTTACTGGAAAGGAAGGGCCATAGCCACTGGAAAGGAAGGGTCACAGTCACTGGAAAGGAAGAGTCATAGTCGCTGGAAAGGACGGGTCATAGTCGCAGGACAGGAAGAGTCACAGTCGCTAGAAAGGAACGGTCATAGTCATTGGAAAGGTGGTCATCACAGCTATCATTTTACACACCACGAACGAGCCACAACACCGATATGAAAAAGTACATAAGATTGATCAAACTGATGTTGTTTAGACAACAAAGCCATCTGGATGAGGAAGGATGTTTACCCTGCGGCCCGGTCCTAGACCAGACCAGACCTCAAGAAGCTGGTCCCTACACAGTTTTAAGAATAAGAATAGAAATAATATTAAGAATAAGAACGAGACTAGGATCCACGAGGCCAGGAATGAAACAAGGATCCACGAGGCCAGGAATATGACAGGGATCCATGAGGCCAGGAATAAAACAAGGATCCACGAGGCCAGGAATATGACAGGGATCCACGAGGCCAGGAATAAAACAAGGATCCACAAGGCCAGGAATGAGACAAGAATCCACGAGGCCAGGAATAAAGCAAGGATCCACGAGGTCAGGAATGGGGTGACATATCCTGCGTAATTTCAGATACACAAGGCAGTAGGAAAGGAAAAAATAAAAAAAAAAGACCCCTTTTGAATTTGTGGTAAGCAATAAGCTGCCTTGTATACCTTGAAGGAACAGTAGACAATAAACTTCATGAAACGACATATCGTAGACAGAAATAAAAAACAAACGAAACAATGCGCATAACAAACGTTTTACTTGATCAACGTTTTGATCTACACATAGCGAAACGTACTCACAAGTTCGTTCTGTAACCCATGTGTTTGATATCAGTAGGAAATAAAATGAAAATGCCGGATAGGTCCATGAACACGCTAATAAAAGCCCGTAAAGTCCTAGTAATGATGTTTGTGTGGCGGCTATGTATGAGAGCTGCTTCTAGGCCAGGATATATACACCAGCATCACTAACACTGCCTCTAGACCAGGATATATATACCAGCATCACTAACACTGCCTCTAGACCAGGATATATACACCAGCATCACTAACACTGCCTCTAGACCAGGATATATATACCAGCATCACTAACACTACCTTTAGACCAGGATATATACACCAGCATCACTAACACTGCCTCTAGACCAGGATATATACACCAGCATCACTAACACTGCCTCTAGACCAGGATATATACACCAGCATCACTAACACTGCCTCTAGACCAGGATATATACACCAGCATCACTAACACTTCCTCTAGACCAGGATATATACACCAGCATCATACATCTGCCTCTAGACCAGGATATATACACCAGCATCACTAACACTGCCTCTAGACCAGGATATATATACCAGCATCACTAACACTGCCTCTAGACCAGGATATATATACCAGCATCACAAACACTGCCTCTAGACCAGGATATATACACCAGCATCACTAACACTGACCCCTAGACCAGGATATACTACACAGCATCACTAACACTGCCTCTAGACCAGGATATATATACCAGCATCACAAACACTGCCTCTAGACCAGGAAAATTTTAACCAGCATCAGTAACACTGACTCTAGACCAGGATATATATACCAGCATCACTAACACTGCCTCTAGACCAGGATATATACACCAGCATCACTAACACTGCCTCTAGACCAGGATAATACCCAGCATCACTAACACTGCCTCTAGACCAGGATATATATACCAGCATTTACTAACACTTCCTCTAGACCAGGATATATATACCAGCATCACTAACACTGCCTCTAGACCAGGATATATATACCAGCATCAATAACACTGCCTCTAGACCAGGATATATACACCAGCATCACTAACACTGCCTCTAGACCGGGAAATATATACACCAGCATCACTAACACTGCCTCTAGACCAGGATATATACACCAGCATCACTAACACTGCCTCTAGACCAGGATATATACACCAGCATCAGTAACACTCTCTCTAGACCAGGATATATACACCAGCATCACTAACACTGCCTCTAGACCAGGATATATACACCAGCATCACTAACACTGCATCTAGACCAGGATATATACACCAGCAATCACTAACACTAGCCTCTAGACCAGGATATATACACCAGCATCACTAACACTGCCTCTAGACCAGGATATATACACCAGCATCACTAACACTGCCTCTAGACCAGGATATATACACCAGCATCACTAACACTGCCTCTAGACCAGGATATATACACCAGCATCACTAACACTGCATCTAGACCAGGTATAATACACCAGCATCACTAACACTGCCTCTAGACCAGGATATATACACCAGCATCACTAACACTGCCTCTAGACCAGGATATATACACCAGCATCACTAACACTGCCTCTAGACCAGGATATATACACCAGCATCACTAACACTGCCTCTAGGCCAGGATATATACACCAGCATCACTAACACTTCTTCTAGACCAGGATATATACACCAGCATCACTAACACTGCCTCTAGACCAGGATATATACACCAGCACCACAAAGACTGCCTCTAGACCAGGATATATACACCAGCATCACTAACACTGCCTCTAGACCAGGATATATACACCAGCATCACTAACACTGCCTCTAGACCAGGATATATACACCAGCATCACTAACACTGCCTCTAGACCAGGATATATACACCAGCATCAGTAACACTCTCTCTAGACCAGGATATATACACCAGCATCACTAACACTGCCTCTAGACCAGGATATATACACCAGCATCACTAACACTGCATCTAGACCAGGATATATACACCAGCATCACTAACACTGCCTCTAGACCAGGATATATACACCAGCATCACTAACACTGCCTCTAGACCAGGATATATACACCAGCATCACTAACACTGCCTCTAGACCAGGATAAAATACACCAGCATCACTAACACTGCCTCTAGACCAGGATATATACACCAGCATCACTAACCCCGCATCTAGACCAGATATAACCCAGCATCACTAACACTGCCTCTAGACCAGGATATATACACCAGCATCACTAACACTGCCTCTAGACCAGGATATATACACCAGCATCACTAACACTGCATCTAGACCAGGATATATACACCAGCATCACTAACATTTGCTCTAGACCAGGATATATACACCCAGCATCACTAACACTGCCTCTAGACCAGGATATATACACCAGCATCACTAACACTGCATCTAGACCAGGATATATACACCAGCATCACTAACACTGCCTCTAGACCAGGATATATATACACCAGCATCACTAACACTGCCTCTAGACCAGGATATATACACCAGCATCACTAACACTGCCATCTAGACCAGGACTAGATACACCAGCATCACTAACACTGCCTCTAGACCCAGGATAAAATACACCAGCATCACTACACTGCCTCTAGACCAGGATATATACACCATCATCACTAACACTGCCTCTAGACCAGGATATATACACCAGCATCACTAACACTGCCTCTAGACCAGGATATATACACCAGCATCACTAACACTGCCTCTAGACCAGGATATATACACCAGCATCACTAACACTGCCTCTAGGCCAGGATATATACACCAGCATCACTAGGGCTCAAGCAAATATACAATTACTGAGGAACAATGTCAGAATGAGTCTTGCTTGAGGGTGAAGGCCGCCAGCAGGTGTCAACACTCACAGCGGATAACGTAACGTAACCATAATTTTTGAAGAGGTGGAGGCGGTAAGCCAGTCAAGGTCTCGGCCAGATGACCAAAAGCTCCAGCTGCCATACATCATATGACTTAAGACCCGCGTCAGGAAACACTTGTCCTGTTTCTTGACAAACCTTGAAGCAGAGAGATTAATCCCTGCCTCACTTTTCTTTCTTCATTCCTCCTCCTCTTCCTACCTTTCTTCTCACTCTCCCTTACTCATTTCTTTAATTCCTTATTTGCTCCTTACCTTTCTTCCTGCCTTTATTTCTCACTTCCTTTCCTCTTTTCGTTTCTTTCTCTTTCGATATCTCCTTCCCTCCCAATTTTCCTGCCTTTTACGTTCGAATTCCTCCTCGTTCCTTTCCTTTCCCCTTTCTTCCTCCCTCTCTTCCTGCCTTTATTCCTCCCTCAGTTTTTTTTTATCCAGTATCTTTTCTTCCTTAACGCCTACTCCTTCCCTTCTCTTCTGCATCTCTTCCTCCTTTCCTGCGTTCTCTTCCTCACTTTCTATCTTTTCTTCCTTCCTCCTTCCCCCCCCCCCCCCTCTCCAACTATTTCCATCAAGGTCAACTCAACTGAAGGGATCAGTCTAGACTTCAGACTCTGGAGCTGTCTGAAAAATGCTGACTTACACATCAGAAACTAACTCCCAATAACACTGCGTTCCTGCCCACCTGTCATCTAACCCGACAACACCTGTCGTCTGCCGTCTTATCCTAACACCTATCATCTCACAACACCTGCAGTGATACTGCCGCCGTAAATCTCCTATCGTGAGATGCCTCTGAAACCACCGGCAGTGTGGATAAATATGGGCCAGTAGGCCTACCGTAGTGCTGCTGCTTCGAAGTTTGCTGGAAGAACGCAGAATAAAGGAACACGGCTGACAACCTCCCTAGATTTTTTTCCTTCAAAAGTCACTAATAAAAACGAAGCTTCATATACACTTTTACTGTGATGTAGTTTAGAAAACCGAAACGTTTTGCTAGCCACTAGTTGGCGAAACGTTTCCTGGGTAGAGAGCCCGAAATATTGCACATGTCTCATTCTTTTGGCTAGAATGTCCCATTAATATTTAGTTTTATCTAAACTTTTTTGTATTCATTTGCAAGTAAACACAACAGACAAGCACGTGAATCTACACCCTTGTTTTTTCCTTCGATCTACACCAGCTGTTGGAGTGCGTGCTGTCAACACCAACAGCCTGACTGACGAAGCCATCCTCCAGGAGGTTTAGGTTAGGTAAGGTTTGTCAGGAAACAGGACAAGCGTTTCCTGACGTGGGTCTTAGTCATATGATGACCAACCGCTGGAGCTTTTAGTCATCTGACCGAGACCTTCCGCTGACTTACTCCTTTTAAAAATTATGGTTATGATAATAACCTTAATATGAAGCTTGATCTGGGACTGAGACGAAGAGACGATGATCTCCAGAATCAACTACAAGTTGACCTTTCCCTCTCCCTCCCCAACTTTCCACTCTCCATCCTTCCCTCTCCCTTCCTAGCTTCCCATCATCCAACACTCCATCCCCCATCTCTCTTCTGCCTTCCCTCCCTCATCTACCAGTCCAGGGAGAAGACTCATCCATTATCGCCCCAAAACGACACAAGACATGAAGAGAATGCCAGTAAAGCAGGGAGAGAGAGAGAGAAAGAGAGCAGCAAATTCAGCACTCCAGTGCTGATGGAGTCATCAACAAAAGTGCAGTTTTGAAAGCTAGCAACACTCAGACATATGTCCATTACACAGATGAAACTCAGGGGAATCATAACAAATATGATATTCCCAGAGAGGCAACCAAATAGTAAGAGAAGAAATGGAGGAAAGAAACAGAGGACTGGCGATTAAGTTTACGGGAAGAGCCGAACCCGCACGAGTCATACGGCATCTTGATCTGAGAAAAGAGAGGGAAGGCTGAATTACTTGGATCAAGAGCCCTTCACCAGCATAAAGGCTCCTTCCTTCATGAAGAAAACAGAGGATTGGAACCGAGGCATGGAACAGAGGACTGGAACAGAGGATTGGAAAGATTGGACAAGAGGCATGACAGAATCGGAACAGAGGATTGGAAAAGAGGCATGGAACAGAGGATTAGAACATAGGCATGGCACAGAGGATTGGAACAGAAGCACAGAACAGAGGCATGGAACAAATAACTGGAACAGAGGCATTTCCATTCACTCTACTTACCATTTTCTTTCAAAGGGCCATTTACTCCCCCTCTTCTTCCACTATAACTTGCTCACTCCACATACACCAACCTGCAACAAACAACAACTTTCTCAATTATACAGCCAATAAAAAAACGCCGATGGCTTGCACATACACGCACGCACGCCGCACACACACACACACACACACACACACACACACACACACACACACACACACACACACACACACACACACACCAGAGTTCATTTTTAGACAACCACAAAATAAAAATAAATAAATCCACATTATCTGAGGAATATCTAAGCATAGGAAAACAAAATGGTCCATATAGTAATATTAAGACTAATAAAAATAACTGCAATACTACTAATGTAATGATAATTGTAATACTACTACAACTACTAATAATAATTGTAATACTACTAGCAATAATAATAATTGCAATATTACTACTACTAGTACTAATAATACTAATAACTTTAATACTACTACTATTAATACTACTACTACTACTATTAATACTACTACTATTAATACTACTACTACTACTATTAATACTACTACTACTACTATTAATACTACTACTACTACTATTAATACTACTACTACTATTAATACTACTACTACTACTATTAATACTACTACTACTACTACTATTAATACTACTGCTACTACTACTACTACTACTACTACTACTAATAATAATAATAATAATAATAATAATAATAATAATAATAATAATAATAATAATAATAATAACGATGTTGCTGGTGCTTATTAAAAGTTATAATTCCAGAGCTTCTCCCTCACGTTATGTCATCAATCTCCAACATGGACAAATTACATTATCATGTACCATTAATCATCAAACAGGTCATCAATTTCCTCAGGGGAGCATTTTAATAATTTAAACGTTGCACTCAGCGCACTGGAATGTGCGCTCCAGTGAGTACTCAAGAGTACTTTAAGGGGCACCTAAGTTCCCCCCCGTCTTCTAATAACATGTTTATTTTGTCCACTATAATCTACCTTGTCCATAATTACTATAGCATTTGTTTTGTCTGTTACGTAAGGTAAAGTCCGGGATCTTTTCTTAACTCATGGTATAATTTAACATATCTTTGAGGACAAACGTGTTGTAGAGGACTGAACGAAGCCTAGCAAATTCGATGTGGATTTCTTATATACAGTTTGCAGCTAATTTCTAGACTAATGTAATTTGGATTAGCTTAGGTTATGTTAAGTCAGGTTAGTGTGTTCTGTATCAATAAAAATAACTAGATATAACATATGATACGGTAATAAACAAATTCTACGATAAAAGCGATAACTGTTGGTGTGCGAACAGATAACGGGCATCCACTGTGTCGCAGTAGAACGATGCAAGTCAGATACTGTTTAACACCTTTTAAACAGTGGGCGAAACATATAACAAATAAAATGTTCCGAAACTTTGCACATCACATGTCATAACTGATCGACTAGGCTGTGACTGGATGTGCCAACAAGCGGCCGCCGCCAACAACAACAATCACCTGATCGACCAGTCAATTAACAGAGGCCTAACCCAAGGCCTAACACCCAAGACCTAAGCCGGGAGAGGAAGAAATATTCTAGAAAGAGGTCACTGGTCACACACACACACCTAGAGTGACACAACGTGGCGTCTCTGCTTTTAAAAGTTCTCGTAACTGAAACCTGTCAGACTCCTGACGTCCCCTGTCCTTGAAAGGCATGATTTACCTTCTATTTTCAAAATATTTATGGTAAGCGCTCACTCCTTACGGCGGAGGGAGATGAAGGAGAAGGGGAGAACTAGGGACAAAAGGAGTAAAGAAAGGAAGAGAAAGAACCAATACAGGAAATAAAAAAGAAGGGAGACTGTAGTGAGGCAGAGAGGAGTGAGAATTGAGAGCAGAGGGGCGAGGAGTTAGAGAGCTGTGAGGAGCAAGAGAAAGCCGAGAGCAGTAAGGGGTGACAGCACAACTCTCGCCACAGATGTCACTGGGAGATTACTTGGCGATGTGAAGCACATGCAATGCTGTAGAGGTAATGGTGATGCTCTCTCTCTCTCTCTCTCTGTCCTACCAACAACTTTTTTGAACCTTATTCACAAGGCAGATTAACCAGGCTGTTAGTGTTGGGTTGAAGAGTCTTGGTGTTACCCAAGATAGTCAGACAGTGGCTATTTCCAATGTTTGTGTCATTATGAGGTCCTTGCCCAGGATGCCAACTGTAACAGTCGACTAACTCCTGGGTATCTACTTACTGATAGGCAACAGGGCAGCAGGTGTTAGGAAATTTGCACCTATGTCTCGCCCCACTCAGAGTTTGATCAAGGGAGCTTTCGGTTGTGAGTCTAAGATCATTACTTGAGCTGCGAGGTACAGTATGGGAGTCATAATTCACACGATCGTATGAGAGGGATGCTGGCGGAGCCAAATTTCTAACTGCAACACCACCTGTGACCGTATCACACCTGCAACACCACCAGTGACTGCAGCACCACCTACACTGCTGAAAGCCCTGGTGATATTGACACGGTTATAATTCTGAAGTAGTGATGGCGGCCTTCAGTCATGGTCGCGAATACTATCATCTGCACGAGTCTCACATCTGTTCTCATGAACCATTGAATCAGCATTGTTCCCAGACCCTACCAACCAGATCACTCACTCAGATGAAGGTGGTTATGGTGCGAGAAAGTCAGAAGAGAAGAAGGCAAAAGAAAAAAAGGAAAATGAAGGGATGGAGAGAGAGAGAATTACACACCTCATAAACACAACACAGTTACATTTTCTTTACAACCCTTGACTTTATTTTAGCGCGGGACGCCCACATTACACCAATCACCGCAAGAGATACACCTACGCCCTTATACTGGAGTTTATCTGGAGAGAGTTCCGGGGTTCAACGCCCCCGCGGCCCGGTCTGTGACCAGGCCTCCTTAGGTCAGTGTCCCAGGATGCGACCCACACCAGTCGACTAACACCCAAGTACCCATTTTATTGATGGGGAACATAGACAACAGGTGGAAAGAAACACGTCCAATGTTTCTACTCTGGCTGGGAATCGAACCCAGGCCCTCGCCGTGTGCAGCGAGAGCGTTAACCACCAGGCCACCAGAGCCACTGCCTCATGTTACAGCACTTGAGGGGCGAATTTTATGTTCCAGACACACATACAGTTATAAGAAGAGATACGACAGAGCTCATGGAGCAGGCAGAGTGGGCCTAGTGGTGGCCAGCGAAAAGGCGGCGCTAGAAGCTGTGACTCAGCCCCTGCAACCACAAACAGGTAAGTACAAATAAGTGTACACATACACACACACACACACACACACACACCTTATATATACCTCTGAAGAGTTTCGAGGGTTTCTCTACTCTCTGAGCCCGGCCATGGGCCAGGCTCGTCTGGTGCTTGTCTGGTCAACCAGGCTGTTACTGCTGGAGGCCCGCTGCCCCTCATATCCATCACAGCCTGGTTGATCTGGCACCTGGTGAAGATACTTGTCCGGTTTCCTCTTGAAGGTTTCTACACTTGTTCCAGCCGTGTTTCTGATATCTTCTGGTAAGATGTTGAATAGTCTGGGACTCCGGATGTTGTTACAGTGTTCCCTTATTGTACCCACTGCACCCCTGCTCCTCACTGGGTTTATTTTACACTTCCTCTCATATCTCCCACTCCAGTATGTTGTTACGGCAATGTGTAGATTTGGGACCAGGCCCTCGAGTACTTTCCGGGTATATATTATCACGCATCTCTCTCTCCTTTGCTCCAATTAGTACAGGTTACCTGGAGGTTATTCCGGGGATCAACGCCCCCGCGGCCTGGTCCATGACCAGGCCTCCCGATGGATCAGGGCCTGATCAACTAGGCTGTTACTGCTGGCCGCACGCAGTCCGACGTACGAGCCACAGCCCGGCTGATCCGGCACTGACTTTAGGTATCTGTCCAGCTCTCTCTTGAAGGCAGCCAGGGGTTTATTGGCAATTCCCCTAATGCTTGATGGGAGGCTGTTGAACAGTTTTGGGCCCCGGACACTTATGGTGTTTTCTCTTAGTGTACCAATGGCGCCCCTACTTTTTAATTGGGCGGCATTTTGCATCGCCTGCCCAGTCTTTTACTTTCGTAGGGAGTGATTTCTGTGTGCAGATTTGGGACCATTCCTTCCAAGATTTTCCAAGTGTAGATTATGATATATCTCTCCCTCCTGCTTTCCAACGAGTACAAGTCAAGTGCTTCCAAGCGTTCCCAGTAGTTAAGGTGCTTGACAGAACTTATACGTGCAGTAAAGGATCTCTGTACACTCTCTAGATCTGCGATTTCACCTGCTTTGAATGGAGATGTTAATGTACAGCAGTATTCCAGCCTAGAGAGAACAAGTGATTTGAAAAGGATCATCATGGGCTTGGCATCTCTCGTTTTGAAAGTTCTCATTATCCATCCTATCATTTTCTTTGCACGTGCGATCGTGGCACTGTTGTGATCCTTGAAAGTGAGATCCTCAGACATTACTACTCCCAGGTCCCTTACATTATTTTTCCGCTCTATTGTATGGCGGGAGTCAGTAGTATACTCTGTTCTAGTTATTATCTCCTCCCAGTTTTCCATAACGGAGTAGTTGGAATTTGTCCTCATTGAACATCAAGACTTGAACGGGGCCGTCAGCACTGAGCAATATTCTAGATGTGGGAGCACTAGTGATTTGAAGTGTCACCATTGGCATTATTTCTCTTGTTCTGAAAGTTCTCAATACCCACCCCGTCATCTTCCTGGCTGTCGTGATCTTTGTCTTGTTATGGTCTTTAAAAGAGAGTTCAGGTGCCATAATTATTCCCAGGTCTTTACATGATCATTACGTTCTATTTGGTGACCTTCTTGAATGCTGTATATAGTGCTCCTTTTGAGTTCTTCATTCTTTCCATACCTAAGCAGCTGGAATTTATCACCACTGAACGTCATGTTGTTCTCCACTGCCCACTGGAAAACCCTGCTTATGTCTTAGTGTAATTTTTCAGTGTCGTCTACCGTAATGACTTTCATGCTTATTTTAGTGTCATCCGCAAATGATGATACAAAAGTGTGCCGCGTGTTTTTATATATATCTGCTATGAGGATGAGAAACAGCAGAGGTGCCAAGACAGTGCCTTGGGGCACTGAGCTTTTGACCTCTCTGATACTGGATCTTGCCCTGTTCACTGCTACTTTTTGTGTT
This sequence comes from Cherax quadricarinatus, assembly GCF_026875155.1. Classification (NCBI taxonomy): domain Eukaryota; kingdom Metazoa; phylum Arthropoda; class Malacostraca; order Decapoda; family Parastacidae; genus Cherax; species Cherax quadricarinatus. Next base: position 20,746,640 of record NC_069424.1, read on the forward strand.
GTGTTTGTTAGGAACCCGAAAATCCATCTGCTTACCTTCCCCGTAATGCCCATGGCCCTCATTTTGTGCACTATCACTCCATGATCACATTTGTCAAACGCCTTTGCAAAATCCGTGTAAATCATATCTGCGTTTTGGTCGTCTTCCAATGCCTCCATAATTCTGTCATAATGGTTCAGTAGCTGTGACAGGCACGATCGTCCTGCTCTAAAAACCATGCTGGTTCGGGTTATGCTGGTCCATGAAATTTGTAATCTGCCATCTCATCACTCTTTCGAATATTTTTATGATGTGAGAAGTTAGGGCTACTGGTCTGTAATTTTTAGCTAGTGCTCTACTACCTCCCTTATGTAAAGGAGCTATGTCTGCACTCTTTAAAGGAATAAGAAACACGACAGAAATATACGGAGAAAAAGAATCTGGAAGACAAGAGAACCCAGGAGATGTGGGAAAGACTAAGATAAAGTACTGTAAAATCGGAGTCATAGCAAACACGAAAAAATATATACACAACAGAGAGAGAGCCATTGGTTAGACCAGAGCTGCGTGAAAGGGCAATGCAGGGAGCAAAACAGCATGTATGGGAAATAGAGAACAAAAAAGACAAAAGAAGGCAAGTAGAAGCTCAAGGAACCAGTAATATGTATATGAACGGAGGAGGATGACAAGCATTTTGAAAATGGTTTAACAGAGATTATTAAAACAAAGCCCAAACCTTGGTATAAACCTTGGTACTTGCTGCCCACGCCTGGTTTAAAAAGACACGTAAAAGAAACACTGGGACATCTATTAGAAAATGCTACAGGTCTTTAGTTTGGCTTAGGCTTGTCCGAAATGCTTTGCATAACCATGGGCTTTCTGTATGCAATCATATATCATCCATTTCTTTATAAACATTGTATCATTGTATCATCAGCAGTGCGACGGAACACAGTAATCCCGGGTACCAATAACCCTAATCTCCTATCCTAGTATATATCAGTACAGAGATTATTTTACGAATATCATAATGTATTTGCTCATTTTTCCACTCCTCCTCTTCCTCTTTCCCATCTCTTCCATGGTCCTGCTAATCACATTTTCTCAACGTGTCCTCATGTTTGCTCACGTGTCTTTCTTGAGACTGTTTCAGTGACACACAGGAAAAAAAATAGTGCAAAGATAGAAAAATCTTGACGTGCCCGAGCCTGGACTCGACCCCCTTCCCCTCCCTGACAAACAAATCAATTAGAACATAAAGAATAAAGTCACGGTTATAACGTTACATTGGTCCAGGACGAACTCAGACGTCGCCATAAGTTTATTACAGATGATACAGCCCTATCACCTGTAATAAACAATTCGCAGAGCCAAAACGTGTTAAAGAGCACGCTCACTAGGGGGCCATTACAGCCCCCTCCCCCTTCCACCCTAAAGTACCTCTCCTGGCAACAAAGGCAACAGCTACACAGTTTGGCTGGCACTCACTCACATCACAAAGGCTACTCGCTTGGCACCCTCTCACAATGGTGTTATAAAAATACAATGAGGCAAAAGTCTTTCATCTCAGACTTGACTGTACACTAGGAATGAATACACCGCCGCCGCCGCCACTGCTGTGACTACTTGCATAAATACATAACGAATGAACAGAAACAAGGACGCAGACTCGAACCATGGTACATGCAAGTAGCAGGTCCAGCGCTGTAACCCACAAGTCGAATCCTCGTTCACTGTTTTGTTTATTCATTGATATACATTCATTACGACGTTTCTTGCGTTCATAGACTATCTGCCCTGGAAGACGCATGAATGCTTCAGGGGCTGAGAGATGAGACAGTAGGGTGACAGTGCCGTTCCCGCGCCCTTCCTCCAGCAAGGGCGCGTACTGTGATCGTGTTTGCTTGGACCTCCTCTATTCTACAATACTGCAAGCTCCTGATGTGATGATTGCAACAAGGCCTAGAGCTATCATTCAACTCCCTCCGTGGTTGTTTTGCGTCTTGTATCGCTTGTTCGCGATTTCTGCAGTAGTCACAAAAGCGCTTGGAATTTCACTACTCTTTCACAGTGGTTGTTTTGCATATTTTAAAATCACCTGTTTACTGTGATCTTATTGCATAATATATATATATATATATATAATATATATATATATATATATATATATATATATATATATATAATATATATATATATATATATGTGTGTGTGTGTGTGTGTGTGTGTGTGTGTGTGTGTGTGTGTGTGTGTGTGTGTGTGTGTGTGTGTGTGTGTGTGTGTGTGTGTGTGTGTAAAACAATCGCAGACAGGCGATCTTAACAATGCAAATTTGAACTACCTCACTATTATAAGTAAATCCATTTAATCATCTGTAATTTGTAATATAGAATAAGAATTATTATTAGTCTGCCCGAAATGCCTAGGCTTGCTAGCGGCCTTCTTTGTAATTGTTCTATAACATGTAAACCACCCATTGTAATCTTTACAGAAAAATAAACATTTCAATTTCAAGACAAACCACGGAAGGGGGGGGGAATCTTTAGCTCAAGTACTTTCACACTTCTCAGTGCGTCATCAGGAGCTGTGCAATGTTGCAAAAGCAGCAACAAGAGAGGTAGAGTAAGTCTTCAGAGTATGGTAGTGAGAATGGTAGTGTGTAGGCACCAGACAGACACTGAAAGGCAAAAGGGATGCCACCCACACGCCGATCTTCCACCTACACCCCACCCCACATGGGGTCGGGTGGAGTAGGCCTCACAGTTTGCAGATACCAAGAGGAAAATTATTAGATAGTTAATAGCCAGCCCCAAGCTACAGTCCCACGGTTCGTCTCTACACTCGAGAACACTTCTCTTACTTTTCTCACAGGGATAGTCATCCAAGAAAGCCCAGCATTGTAGTTTACTTCCGGTGCGCTCCTTCAGTTGTCTTCCTTATAACTGTTAAATTTTGTGGGGAGTGGTAAACATAAGTGGCATAAAGCCTCTGGGTAATGCTAGACAATCAGGTTTCAATCAAAGAATTAGAGAACAGCTCTAATTCCATGGATCAACAGCATTTCACCAACATCAAGACGCCTCCCTGGTAGAGCCCACCCTAGGATTTGATTCACAGGAGTCAACTAACACTCAGGTACCTACTTACTGCTCGGTGAACAGTGGCAAATGTAGCCAAGATTTGAAACCTGACCATTGCGGTTGTGATACTAAGGTTTTATTATCATGGTCTAGCTCTAGGAGAACAAGACAAACAGAGAAATACTGGTACTTTCACTGTGCGAAATGGGTGAGGTGGACAAGTGGAGATGGCCGACGAGGCTAAGTGAGGAGAAACAGGTTGATGGGAAAGTGTGCGCGACAACACCTAAGTGGCTGCAGAGCTACGTGGAGAGTCAACACTTGTGGTGTGGGCAGTGTAGATGGGAGGCTGGGGAGGCCACAGTGAAGGTGTTCAGCATCCTACGTGCAGCGGGCAGGCCGTAAAGTATAATGTGCCACAAGCAAGTATTGGACTCAAGAGTGCTGGCACGTACCAGTTATTTAGAGTTTGATACATTAAAATTTAACTCCTCATTGGACACTAAACACGCTTGCAGCACAAAACCTCAGTAATATACACTCATTCGAGGGCGCTGTACAACACAAAATCCCAGTAATATATATTCATCCGAGGGCACTGTACAACACAAAATCCCAGAAATATATATTCATCCGAGGGCACTGTACAACAAAACCCCAGTAATATATACTCACCAGAAAACATTAAAAACTGAATCATAGGAGGAATCTTCACGAGAAAAAATATACCAGTTGTTCCAAACTTTCTGATCAGCCGGGATCAGTGGGTTGTACGACAAGCCACAAGCACATGTGCAACTCTTGGGTATCTTTATTGATAATAAAGATACCCAAGAGTTGCACGTGTGTCTAATTTATCAACGTGTCGGTTCTCTGAACCATTCATCTACAAGCCACAAGCAGCTAAAATCAGACTGGTCTCAGACCAGACTGGCCAAGCCTAGTAGCCATGGTGACATGTTATTATGAATGGTTTGAAAAACCGACAAGTTGAAGACCGAGACACTTATGCAACATATGGGAATCTTTATTCAGGAAACGTTTCGCCACACAGTGGCTTCATCAGTCCGATACAAAGTAGAAAGGCCGATACTTTGTATCGGACTGATGAAGCCACTGTGTGGCGAAACGTTTCCTGAATAAAGATTCCCATATGTTGCATAAGTGTCTCAATCTTCAACTTGTCGGTTTTTCAAACCATTCATCACAACTGTCTGATACTGCAGTATCATGGGATCTTGTTACAAAGAATTCTTCAACACTTGTCCAACCTTTGGACGAAGACCTACTTCGACTAGTGGATGATACCACTATGACCTCACCTCCTCCTGCTTCGCCTCACCTCACTACAGTATATAAGCCACGTCTACGGCCCTGTGCTGTACATTCTACAAGATTGATGGACTGAACACAGACTCCAGGCTGAGGGACTGATTACCTGGAAGTCCTCCTCTCCTTACGCCTTTCTACTTTGTATCGGACTGATAAAGCCACTGTGTGGCGAAACGTTTCCTGAATAAAGATTCCCATATGTTGCATAAGTGTCTCAATCTTCAACGTGACAGGTTATAAAGGTAGTAAAAGTCACACACAAAAATTTAGGTTAGCTTACGTTGGTTGGAATAATTTAAGCTAGGCTAGGTCAGGTTAAATTAGATTTTTAGACGATATGACTTCTTTTCCTGGGCTCTTTTTTTTTTTTACTTAAACAAAACGATTATAGGTTGTCTGGCCATCAGCAGGATGAAAAAAAAAAATTAGTCGAGTCCCCGGTGGCCGTGCCGCCACACAAGTGTATCAACATCACTTGGTGAAGCCTACCTGGTGCTTATACTACTGCTAAGCTCACCACGGCTCGCCTGTCTCCCTCACCCACCCCTCACACAAAACACGCCCTTAAATCCGCTATAATTCTAGGAAATCCAAAGTTCTTACACTACGAAACCCTACACAATTGTATCTGTCTCTCTCTCTCTCTCTCTCGTGTGTGTGTGTGTGTGTGTGTGTGTGTGTGTGTGTGTGTGTGTGTGTGTGTGTGTGTGTGTGTGTGTGTGTGTGTGTGTGACTAAACCCATAAAAAACAAACAAAATCTGATGAACTGTGTATTAATAAACCTGAGGTATTCTCCAACAGTTTCCACCGAAGACTTCAGTTAACTTACATGAGTCTAGGAAAAAAAAACGTAATTTAACTACACACAAACAAAGAGAAAACAAGACAGACATGCTTGTCCCACGCTTCGGCTAAGTAAACATTGAAGTCTGTAAGAGTGTCACTCGTAGTGCGAGAATGGGTTGTGGGAAGGAGGGACATGAAATGTTCATAGGCTGATAAGCCGGGAGAGTACCGGCGCATCAAGAAGAAGAAGCTGATAAGCGTGCGCGCTTATCAACGTTATCAGTATATCTGAGGATGGTAAACACGAGTGGGTGTATCTCTGAGGCGACAGTCGCCAGCACTGTATACGCTTTGTTGACAGTGGTATAAAATACTGACAAGTTGATGATTAAGACGCATGTGCAACGGTTGGGTATCTGTATTGCTGGAACGTTTCGCCTACACAGTAGGTTTCTTCAGTCAAACAGATTCATAATATTTGAGGTGATCGGTCCCGCAGTTTGGAGAAGAGTTCAGCTCCATGGTCTGGAATGATATCGCTCCAGAGTTCAGCTCCATGGTCTGGAACGATGTTGTTCCAGATCATGGACCTGAACTCTCCTCCAGGCTGCGGGACTGACCACCTCAAATGCTATTTCTCGAAGGTTGATGGACTGATTACATCTTCATTTCATTACTACACCTGCTGCCTCTGTATCTGACTGAAGAAGTCTACTGTGTAGGCGAAACGTTTCAATAATGAAGATACCCAACTGTTGCACATGTGTCTCAATCATCAACTGTATAGGCTAGCCACCGCCTGCTGCAATACGCCTGCCAGTGCTGTACCAGACACCTTGGGGTTGGGCAAGGCTCAGATTCGTGCAACTCAGTGTTTATTTTTTAACTGCAAGAAACTCTTCTAGCCTAGACAGACAGGACTCGTAGCAATGGTTTTAAGTTGGAAAAATTCAGATTCAGGAAGAATACAGGAAAGCACCGGTTTGGTAATAGAGTTGTGGATGAGTGGAACAAACTCCCAAGTACAGTTATAGAGGCTAAAACGTTGTGTAGTTTTAAAAATAGGTTAGATAAATACAGTGACTTTATGGAAACAGTTCAGGACTGTTTTCTGAAACAGAGCGTAACTGAGCCTACCAGGGGTAATAATTTGCTAGACTTAGTCTTGTCAACACAAGGGTATCTTGGTACAGACCTACAATCAACTTCGACAACCTCTACTAGTGAGAACGGCTGGATTTGAGAGGGACCTGACCTCCCAGCATCTGAGTTCTTACCTCTTCTAGTGACCTACGTCTCACCTCTTGGCGCTATATAAGTGCTCCATCCTGTCACTTCATCTCCATATTGTTTCATTCCATGGAACAATGCTCTTCTCCAGACTGAGGGACTGACCACCTCAAAACTTTAAGGGTGATGGACTGATTACATCGTCTTCAAGTATCTTCTGCTTCTATCAACTTTTCTGTACTCGACTGAAGAAGCCTACTGTGTAGGCGAAACGTTTCGAAATAAAGATACCTAACTGTTGCATATGTGTCTTACCTAACAACCTGTCGGTATTTTATACCATGTTAATGTTGAAAGAACCCCTTTGGATTAGTCTTTGATTCATTAGCAACTCTAATTTCATAGTCACGTTTAGCCTTTCTAATCGCCTTTTTTACTTCTCTTTTAAGCTGAACATATTGGTCAGTAAGGTTAACCTCTCCTCTTCTGATGCGCCTATAAATTCCCCTTTTCTCCCCTAATAGATGCTTTAGCCTCCTGTTAACCCATTTGGGATCGTTATTATTAGACCTAATTTCTCTCTGGGGAATGTATATACTCTGGGCACTGTGTACATTATTAAGAAAACAATCATAAAAGCAGATCCCTTCATATTCATAAGTATGATTATCGTCAATAAAATCATTAGCTAGATAACCCCAATAAAGATTAGACAGATGTTCCCTAAGTCCATATAATCGGCAGAACGAAAATCAGGAATTTTTACTGTATTATCATTATTCTTGCATTCCCAATTAATGCTAAAGGTGATGGATTTGTGATCACTTGCGCCAAAGCTCTTCAGTGATCTCCAGATTATTCACGAGTGTTTCCTTATTTGACAAGACTAGGTCTAGCAAATTATTACCCCGGGTTTAGGCTCAGTTACACTCTGTTTCAGAAAACAGTCCTGAACTGTTTCCATGAAGTCACTGGACTCTAGATTACCTGTCAAAGAATTCCAGTCAATTTGGCTAAAGTTAAAGTCCCCTACTATGACTATGTTACTGTGTCCAGAAACCCTAACAATTTCGTCCCAAGAAGGTCTCCTCTATCGTGATCCAAGCCTGGAGGTCGGTATATTACTCCTAGAATTAGTTTTTCTTGACCCTCCACGAACTCTACCCAAAAAGACTCTGTTACTGCTCCATCTAATTTTTATACCTGTTTTTATGCAACAATTAATTTTTCTCGAAACAATGCAACTCCTCCCCCCTTCCCATTCTTCTATCCACATTGAACAACTTAAACCCCGAATATTACACTCAGCAGTCATATCCCGACTCTTTTAAAACATACCACGTTTCAGTTAATGCAATGTATCAAAGTTCCCGCACATGCTACCCAAACGTGTTCATTAATTTTATTTCTTGCACTTCGACTGTTGCATAAAATACCATCATATGTTTTTTCTTCTGCACATTTTTCCTATTCATCTTTGTTTTTACACAATTTCTGAAATTATCATTACCCAGAGTTACTCCATGACAGTTACTATTAAGATTCTTAATATCAGAGCATAAGTCAATATATCCATACTCATTATTAATCATTTCTAAACCCATACCTCTAACTAATCCTAGTTTAAAGTCCTAACAACCCCTCAAACTGAGTTAGCAAGAAAACCCACACCTGCCCTGGATAAGTGAACCCCATCCCTGGCATACATGTCATTTCGGCCATAGAAGTTGTCCCAGTTGTCAATGAATGGTACTGCATTATCCTTACAGTGTTTATCCAGCCAACAATTAATACCAATTGCTCTGGACAACCATTCATTACCAACACCTCTTCTTGGCAAAATGCCACATATAACAGGGCGCCCCCCCTTCTTCCTAATCATGTCTATAGCTGTCCTGAACTTTCTAACTAAATCCTCACTTCTACGCTTGCCTACATCATTGCCTCCAGCACTGAGGCAAATAATAGGATTGATCCCATTACCGTTCATGATGTTGTCAAGCCGGCTAACAATGTCCTCCATCCCAGCCCCAGGAAAGCATACCCTTTGTCTCCTACTCCTGTCCTTCAAGCAGAATGCCCTATCCATGTATCTAACCTGGCTATCCCCAACAACAACAATATTGAAGGAAGGTATAAAATACCGACAATATGAAAGTTAAGACACATGTGCAACATCTGGATATCTTTATTGTAGACGTTTCGCCATCCAGTGGCTTTATCAATACAGATTCTAGGACATAATAGGAAGACAGTAGAACTATATACAAAAGATGAGGTAATCAGTCCCTCGGCCTTGGAGTTAGTGTTCACAGCATCGTGGTGGAGGAGAATCTGGAGCAAAGCAAAGCAAAGCAAACAAGTTCAGGTAAGATCCCAATGGGATGAGCGGGGAAGACGGGACAGATGAAGAATAGCTCTGGAGAGGAGTGTTCTTAGTCAGAGAAACAGAGGCAGGGCTTAACCCAGCAGCTAAGGCGATCGTGGTGCAGACTTGAGAACAGGAATAGCAGGGACTGTTGCATTGAACTTGTGGTAGTTGAAGTCTTGAATCCTGAGTAGCTGGCAGCAGGCTAGGTCACATCAGAGGGTAGAACACATATGGGAGTTACATAGAAGCAGCTTCAAAAAGTTCGAAAATGGCTCCATTGCTAACCTGCCTCCTCAGCTACTCCTATAACTCCCATATGTGTTCTACCCTCTGATGTGACCTAGCCTGCTGCCAGCTACTCAAGATTCAAGACTTCAACTACCACAAGTTCGATGCAACAGTCCCTGCTATTCCTGTTCTCAAGTCTGCCCCACGATCGCCTTAGCTGCTGGGTTAAGCCCTGCCTCTGTTTCTCTAAGAACACTCCTCTCCAGAGCTATTCTTCATCTGTCCCGTCTTCCCCGCTCATCCCATTGGGATCTTACCTGAACTTGTTTGCTTTGCTTTGCTCCAGATTCTCCTCCACCACGATGCTGTGAACACTAACTCCAAGGCCGAGGGACTGATTACCTCATCTTTTGTATATAGTTCTACTGTCTTCCTATTATGTCCTAGAATCTGTATTGATAAAGCCACTGGATGGCGAAACGTCTACAATAAAGATATCCAGATGTTGCACATGTGTCTTAACTTTCAACAATATTGAAGATTGAGACACTTATGCAGCATATGGGAATCTTTATTCAGGAAACGTTTCGCCACACAGTGGCTTCATCAGTCCAATACAAAGAGGAAGGCATAAGGAGAGGAGGAGAATGAGGTAATCAGTCCCTCAACCTGGAGTCGATGTGTTCAGTCCATCAATCTTGTAGAATGTACCATGTATTGTTTGTAATGGCTTGATAAAGCTCCTGGAGAGCGAAACGTTGCCACAATAAATGTCACATTAGTTGCACTTGTGTCCTTTTACTTTACATAGACCTGATTAGCTTGTGCTACTAGGTCAGTTGCCGTGTTCCTTCCGTATGTGAATGTGACCTGACCTGACTAGGTTGGGGCATTGGCTTAAGCCGGTAGGAGACTTGGACCTGCCTCGTATGGGCCAGTAGGCCTGCTGCAGTGTTTCTTCTTTCTTATGTTCTTATGTTTGGGTATGAGAAGGACTTGCCTACTATGGGCCAGTGTTCCTCGTATGGGCTGCAGTGTTCCTCCTTTCTTATGTTTTTATATGTCCATTTACCTAACAGATGTTCAAGGTATTAGTGACCGTGGCTACAAGTCGGTAAGCTGGCAAAGAGCACATAAAAGAGAAAGAGCAAGCCTGGGCAAAACGTGATCAAAATATAAAGATATTCTGTTCAGTACGTCTCTTTATTCGTTATATTAAGCCAAATGACCATCCGACAGCTCTTAGTAGAAAAGAAACGTAAGTCTGAAGTCCTAGCTTCACACCCCCCACACATACACACGTGTATGTGTGTAAAATCCTAAGAAAAACATCTACAATAGAAAATATCCGAAGGGCGTCCCTGCCGTCTGGTCTGGGACTACCACCAGGCTTCCTCCAGCTACCGCTACGGTCTCCTGCCATAGGCACTCCAAGTTACCGGATGGCGAAGCGTCTACAATAAAGATACCGAGATGTTGATAAATTAGACACATGTGCAACTCTTGGGTATCTTTATTGAGGAAACGTTTCGCCACACAGTGGCTTCATCAGTCCATACGTAGGAGAAACTTGGGATCTTAATACTTAGGAATTCTTTGCTTGCCTAATTCTTGGGCACGACCTACTTCCACATTGAACAAATGTGACACGACCTATGACTGCTGCACCTCTCCTGCCATACGGTTTATAAGCTGCTTCTCCACTGATATGCCGTATTCTATTCAAGATTGATGGACTGAACACATCGACTCAAGGTTGAGGGACTGATTACCTCATTCTCCTCCTGTTCTTCAAGTTTCTCCTACGTATGGACTGATGAAGCCACTGTGTGGCGAAACGTTTCCTCAATAAAGATACCCAAGAGTTGCACATGTGTCTAATTTATCAACATGTCGGTTCTCTGAACCATTCATCTACATACCCAGATGTTGCACACGTGTCTTAATTTCATCTTGTCGGTATTATATACCATTCTTACACAGGTAAGACACATATGCAACAGTTAGGCATCTTTATTTCGAAACGTTTCGCCTACACAGTAGGCTTCTTCAGTCGAGTACAGAAAAGTTGATAGAAGCAGAAGATACTTGAAGACGATGTAATCAGTCCATCACCCTTAAAGTTTTGAGGTGGTCAGTCCCTCAGTCTGGAGAAGAGCATTGTTCCATAGTATGAAACAATATGGAGATGAAGTGACAGGATGGAGCCTTATATAGCGCCAAGAGGTGAGACGTAGGTCACTAGAAGAGGTAAGAACTCAGATGTTGGGAGGTCAGGTCCCTCTCAAATCCAGCCAAATCTCACCTCTTGGCGCTATATAAGGCTCCATCCTGTCACTTCATCTCCATATTGTTTCATACTATGGAACAATGCTCTTCTCCAGACTGAGGGACTGACCACCTCAAAACTTTAAGGGTGATGGACTGATTACATCGTCTTCAAGTATCTTCTGCTTCTATCAACTTTTCTGTACTCGACTGAAGAAGCCTACTGTGTAGGCGAAACGTTTCGAAATAAAGATACCTAACTGTTGCATATGTGTCTTACCTAACAACCTGTCGGTATTTTATACTATTTTAATGTTCAATCTTACACAACTTACCGGTGATAGCCGTACTTGCAGCTACCGGCAACGTCACACACACGTCGCAACTATAACTCTGGACAAGCTACTGTACCGCCAGCCTTCCAGGTATACTGTCACCTCCCACTCCACGCTACCGGTACGACTAGCTCCAAGTGTAGTCCCGGTACTCAAGTTTCACCTGCACGGATTGTTTGACGCAGCCCAACTGGTTACCGGCACTGCTTGATCCGGCTGGATGTACCCTACTAATGGTCCTGTGGTTCAGTGCGCGTGGCTCCTGGTGCAACGTCTCGCTGTTCCCGGTACGGGGTTTCGTAATTCCCAGCACAGCTCTCACCGTTCACCGTACAAGATCTTGCTGCTCCTGGCACAGCTCTCCATCATGTAACCATTTTCACTTCAGCGAATCAATATCCTCACCTAAACTTCTATCAAAAACCCATAAAAAGAAAGGCTAGTAAATCTGCCTTAATGGCCCCAGCTCGAAATTAGTATAATTAGAAAAAGTCTTAAGGCTTGAGTAATATGTTTGAACAGAAACATAAAGGATTTAAAACTAATGCATTACGGGGCCTCCAAGGATCCTCGTATACGCTTACCAGGTCCGTGGCACCAGTCTAGGTTTCGAGAGTTATTTCACCCTTGCACGCTTTTACTGGCACAACGTTTCGCTCAGTGCAGAACTTTACACGGAGATCTAAACAAAGCGAAACGTTATCCAGACATAAGTTTATTCTACAACATAAGTGTCCTTTTTTTTTTTTTTTTTTTTTTTTACTATTGTCGGCAGTACGGCATCCGGCGTTGTGGATTGAGACACATGTGCAACAGTTGGGTATCTTTAGAAGTAAATGACTTTGTGACTTGATAAAACCCACGGCGTGGGCGAAACTTTGTCGATAAAGGATCACATTATACTGCTTATGTGTTTATTTTTCAATTGGTGAAACGTTTCAACAATAATCAGGCTGAGGGACTGATTACCTCAAACTCCTTCTGATCTTCACCATCCTTCTTTGTAGAGGACTGATGAAGCCACTGTGTGGTGAAACGTTTCCTCAATAAAGATACCCAAGTGTTGCAAATGTGTCTAAATTACCAACAATCTGCTGACTGACTGACCACACCCTCAACACGATCTGGGTTTGAACGGAGCCGCGGGGACTATCTGCTATCTTCGATGAGTTTTTCTACTCTGGGAGCCCGGCCATAGGTCAGGTTCGTCTGGTGCTTGCATGGTCAACCATGCTGCTGCTGCTGGTGGTCCCCTGACCTTTATATCCACCAAGGCCTGGTTGATCCGGCGATGATCTCAGGAACCATGGACAGTACCGTCACAACAACAGTTCCTGAGACGCACAAATAGGAAAGCCGTTTACAGGCCAGACTAAACAGTAGTGGTCCACCACCATCACCTCACGCGCCGATAACGCCAATAAAAAGAAGAATAGCGAACAGAGGATTCCAGGAGGCTTGATACGCAATCAGCGAGTGGCGTCAATAAAGGTAGCGATAACAACGTCCTCCATCACCAATAATCCGGTGGACACCCGATAAATCCCAGTTCTTATTGATCGACACTTCTGGCAGTGATGGGTGTGCCACGGACGGCTGCAACACTAGCAGTGATGGGTGACCCACGGCTTCAACACTAGCAGTGATGGGTGACCCACGGCCGCAACACTGGCAGCTGGTAACAACAGGTAAGCCTCGGCCACAACACTAGCAGCCATCACCGGTTATAACACTCAGGGAAACACACTTTAAATGATCACTAACAACAGGACGACTCCGTTACGAGTAACAAGTCAGTGGTGGAATGAGCAGGTACAGTAACGAGCAGGTTCAACAACACTCCCGCCAGCCTCGTGCCTCCTTCCACTGTCTACTGATGTCTGACAGCAACACTGACAAGCGCCAGCCTTGTTTCACTCCTTCCCTATTCCTCCCCCCCCCTTTTCTCATTTTGTTCGTCCTCTCTTGTTCACCCTCCTCTTCGTCCTCTCTGGTTCGTGCCTCTTCTATTCATGCTTCTCATTCTGTTTACAGTCCTCCTCCTCTTATTCTTCCTCCTGTTTTATCTGAGGTTAAACAAAATTAAATACAAGCCATAAAACGGGTGGGGATTGAATTCGCGGTCAAAACTCTAGACCGTCGCGTTAGCCACTGGGCCAGCTAGCTTCAATAAGATTCATCCAACTAGGTATATTTCTACACCATAGAAAGGTTAGCATAGGCACCACTGTGACCACAAATGCAAGTTTTTACAGAGTTTTGAGACTCTCTGACCGCGGGTTCAAACTCCACCCGTGGTATGGTTTGTTTGCAATAGTGTCATTACGATTTCGTGAGTCAGTTAAATACAAGCTTAAACAGCCATACCTTCTATACACAAATAACACTCCTCCCCCCCTCTCTCTCTCTCTTACACACACACACTGTCCACTGCCATTTTTCCAGTGCATTATGTTAATTTTTACCACGTTTTATACCGGCAGTGGCCGGAAAGGGGTGAAAATTGGGAAGAGAGCCTTCTGCTTTACCATCCCTGCCTCAACAGGCTGACAATAGTCATCTTATCGGGACGGAGTGAAAATTCTCCTACCTACCTTCCATCACTGTCACACCTCAGCTATCTACTCTTTTCCATACCTCAACTCCTTACTTCCACGCTTTCCCCCTCACACAGGGGGTCACACTTCCCCCTCACACAGGGGCCACACTTCCTCCTCACACAGGGAGCCACACTTCCCCCTCACACAGGGGCCACACTTCCCCCTCACACAGGGACCACACTTCCCCCTCACACAGGGGGCCACACTTTCCCCCTCACACAAGGGGCCACACTTTCCCCCTCACACAAGGGGCCACACTTTCCCCCTCACACAAGGGGCCACACTTTCCCCCTCACACAAGGGGCCACACTTTCCCCCTCACACAAGGGGCCACACTTCCCCCTCACACAGGGGCCACACTTCCCCCTCACACAGGAGGCCACACTTCCCCCTCACACAGAGGTCACACTTCCCCCCCTCACACAGGGGCCACACTTCCCCCTCACACAGGGGGCCACACTTCCCCCTCACACAGGGGGCACACTTTCCCCTCACACAGGGGCCACACTTCCCCCTCACACAGGGGCCACACTTCCCCCTCACACAGGGGCCACACTTCCCCCTCACACAGAGGCCACACTTTCCCCCTCACACAGGGGGCCACACTTCCCCCCTCACACAGGGGCCACACTTCCCCTCACACACAGGGGCCACACTTCCCCCTCACACAGGGGCCACACTTCCCCCTCACACAGGGGCCACACTTCCCCCTTCACAGAGGGGGCCACACTTCCACTTCCCCCTCACACAGGGGCCACACTTCCCCCTCACACAGGGGCCACACTTCCCCCTCACACAGGGGCCACACTTCCCCCTCACACAGGGGGCCACACTTCCCCCTCAGAGGGGGCCACACTTCCCCCTCACACAGGGGGCCACACTTCCCCCTCACACAGGGGCCACACTTCCCCCCCTCACACAGGGGCCACACTTCCCCCCCTCACACAGGGGCCACACTCCCCCTCTCCACCCTCCCACCCAGCAACAGTCTAGGCTGAATCAATAAGTCAGTATAGATCTACAATTCCACCTTAGATGAGGTTACAGATGAGCATGAGATACCGCGCATCCGGACGAGAACACGACCCGTGACATGCCTGATCAAGCAGAATCTTGCTGCTAGCAGCCAGATGAACTACAAAACCATAACATGGCTGGTCAGAAAAAAAAAATACACAAAGGACACAGGTTTACTTTTCAGGAAACTCTTGCTATACTTTTTTATTAATTGATCTGAGGTGTCCCGCAGCTGGATTGCTAGCGCACTCCGCTCTCTCCACAGGGGATCGAGCCCCGGTACGGGTGGAAACCTTAGGACGTGTTTCCTTAAGGCACCTGCTGTCCCTACCTACCTGGAGCCCACCTGGATAGAATTTCCGGGGATCAACGCCCCCGTGGCCCGGTCCATGACTAGGCCTCCTGGTGGATAAGGGTCTGATCAACGAGGCTGTTACTGCTGGCCGCACGTAGTCCAACGAACGAACCACAGCCCGGCTGATCTGGCACTGACTTTAGGCATCTGTCCAGCTCCCTCTTCAAGACAACCAGGGATCTATTGGTAATTCCCCTTATGGCTGGTGGGAAGTTGTTGAAAAATCTTCGGCCCCCGGACACTTATTGTGTGACTTTGTAAATGGTCCAAGTCGGACCGAAACGTCGTCACAAGCTTCTCTCTTTTATGTGCGGGTTGTGTATCGTTCCAGTCACGGTATTGTGCCTTTTTTTTTTGGTTACTTATTGTGTTTTCTCTTAGTGTGCTAATAACGCCCCTACTTTTCACTTGGGGGATGTTGCATCGCCTGCCAAGGCTTTGCTTTCGTAGGGAGTGATTTCTGTGTACAGATTAGAGACCAGTCCCCCCAGGATCTTCCAGGTGAAGATTATGATGTATCTCTCTCGCCTGCGCTCCAGTGAGTACAAGTCAAGTGCTTCCAAGCGTTCCCAGTAGTTAAGGTGCTTGACAGAACTTATACGTGCAGTAAAGGATCTCTGTACACTCTCTAGATCTGCAATTTCACCTGCCTTGAATTGGGATGTTAATGTACAGAGGCATTCCAGCCTAGAGAGACCAAGTGATTTAAAAAGGACCACAATGGTTGTCAGTGCGGCAATCTGGCCTCACAGTGGTTGTCAGTGCGACACTCTGGCCTCACAGTGGTTGTCAGTGCGACACTCTGGCCTCACAGTGGTTGTCAGTGCGACACTCTGGCCTCACAGTGGTTGTCAGTGCGACACTCTGGCCTCACAGTGGTTGTCAGTGCGACACTCTGGCCTCACAGTGGTTGTCACTGCGGCACTCTGGCCTCACACTGGTTGTCAGTGCAGCACTCTGGCCTCACAGTGGTTGTCAGTGCAGCACTCTGGCCTCACAGTGGTTGTCAGTGCAGCACTCTGGCCTCACAGTGGTTGTCAGTGCAGCACTCTGGCCTCACAGTGGTTGTCAGTGCAGCACTCTGGCCTCACAGTGGTTGTCAGTGCAGCACTCTGGTCTCACAGCGGTTGTCAGTGCAGCACTCTGGCCTCACAGTGGGTGTCAGTGCAGCACTCTGGCCTCACAGTGGGTGTCAGTGCAGCACTCTGGCCTCACAGTGGATGTCAGTGCAGCACTCTGGCCTCACAGTGGGTGTCAGTGCAGCACTCTGGCCTCACAGTGGGTGTCAGTGCAGCACTCTGGCCTCACAGTGGGTGTCAGTGCAGCACTCTGGCCTCACAGTGGTTGTCAGTGCAGCACTCTGGTCTCACAGTGGGTGTCAGTGCAGCACTCTGGCCTCACAGCGGTTGTCAGTGCAGCACTCTGGCCTCACAGTGGTTGTCAGTGCAGCACTCTGGTCTCACAGTGGGTGTCAGTGCAGCACTCTGGCCTCACAGCGGTTGTCAGTGCAGCACTCTGGCCTCACAGCGGTTGTCAGTGCAGCACTCTGGCCTCACAGCGGTTGTCAGTGCAGCACTCTGGCCTCACAGCGGTTGTCAGTGCAGCACTCTGGCCTCACAGCGGGTGTCAGTGCAGCACTCTGGCCTCACAGCGGGTGTCAGTGCAGCACTCTGGCCTCACAGTGGTTGTCAGTGCAGCACTCTGGCCTCACAGAATAAAAATACAGAATTCATCATGACCTGGAGTTTACCTGGAGTTGCTTCCGGGGTCATCGCCCCTGCGACTCGGTCCCAGAGCAGGCTTCCTGGTTGTTGGCCTGATCGATCAAGCTGTTAGTGCTCACCGCCCGCAGTCCGACGTATACCCCACAACCTGGCTGATTAGGAACTGTTTTGAGGTTTCTGTCGAGTTCCCTCTTGAAGACAACCAGGAGTTTGTTGATAATCCCCCTTATGCATGGAGGGAAGGCGCTGAAGAGTCGTGGTCCCTTAACACTTATTGAATACACTCTCAGTGTACTCGATAAGTGGAGGTTTCTTGCACCGTCTTCCAAGCCTTTTATGTTTATAAGTCGTAATTTCAGTGGGCAAGTTTGGCACCAATCCCTTCAGTTATATATCTTCTGGTGCTGTTTCTCCTCTCTCTCCTCTCCTCCTCCTCTCAGAATACATCACCTCTTTCTATTCGTCAAGTCTCCTAAGCTTTCTTACTGCCTTCCTCTTTTCCTCTTTCATCCTAGCTTCTTGTTAGTTTACCAACTTTTCTCCTCCCTCTCATCTTCCTCCTCTCCTTTATTATACCTCATCTCCTCTCTTGCTCTCTCTTTCTCTTTAATCTTTTGTTCATGTTCTCTGCTTATTTTGCTTTTTGCGCGCCTTCCCATTTCCGCATCGTTCTTCGTACTACTTATCTCCCCACTTCCTATCCTTCCTCTCCTCTCTCCCAATCCTCCCCTTCTTCCTATCCTCTCCCCCACCCTATCTCCCCTCCGTCCTATCCTCCCCTCCGTCCTATCCTCTCCCTCCGTCCTACCCTCCCCTCCGTCCTATCCTCCCCTCCGTCCTATCCTCCCCTCCGTCCTATCCTCCCCTCCGTCCTATCCTCCCCTCCTGGTCCCTCGGTTCACTTACATAAATAAACAACACAATTTGACAATCACCCTGAAGGTGAGGAAGCCAGAGTCATGACCACCCTCACCCTTCACCCACGCCTCTCCTCCACATCCTCACCCACGCCTCTCCCTCCACATCCTCACCCACGCCTCTCCCTCCACATCCTCACCCACGCCTCTCCCTCCACATCCTCACCCACGCCTCTCCCTCCACATCCTCACCCACGCCTCTCCCTCCACAGCCTCACCCACGCCTCTCCCTCCACAGCCTCACCCACGCCTCTCCCTCCACAGCCTCACCCACGCCTCTCCCTCCACATCCTCACCCACGCCTCTCCCTCCACATCCTCACCCACGCCTCTCCCTCCACATCCTCACCCACGCCTCTCCCTCCACATCCTCACCCACGCCTCTCCCTCCACATCCTCACCCACGCCTCTCCCTCCACATCCTCACCACGCCTCTCCCTCCACATCCTCACCCACGCCTCTCCCTCCACATCCTCACCCACGCCTCTCCCTCCACAGCCTCACCCACGCCTCTCCCTCCACATCCTCACCCACGCCTCTCCCTCCACATCCTCACCCACGCCTCTCCACATCCTCACCCACGCCTCTCCCTCCACATCCTCACCCACGCCTCTCCTCCACATCCTCACCCACGCCTCTCCCTCCACATCCTCACCCACGCCTCTCCCTCCACAGCCTCACCCACGCCCTCTCCCTCCACATCCTCACCCACGCCTCTCCCTCCACATCCTCACCCACGCCTCTCCCTCCACATCCTCACCCACGCCTCTCCCTCCACATCCTCACCCACGCCTCTCCCTCCACATCCTCACCCACGCCTCTCCCTCCACATCCTCACCCACGCCTCTCCCTCCACATCCTCACCCACGCCTCTCGCTCCACATCCTCACCCACGCCTCTCGCTTCACATCCTCACCCACACCTCTCCCTCCACGTCCTCACCCACGCCTCTCGCTCCACGTCCTCACCCACGCCTCTCGCTCCACATCCTCACCCACGCCTCTCCCTCCACATCCTCACCCACGCCTCTCGCTCCACATCCTCACCCACGCCTCTCGCTCCACATCCTCACCCACGCCTCTTCCCTCCACATCCTCACCCACGCCTCTCCCTCCACATCCTCACCCACGCCTCTCCCTCCACATCCTCACCCACGCCTCTCGCTCCACGTCCTCACCCACGCCTCTCGCTCCACGTCCTCACCCACGCCTCTCCCTCCACGTCCTCACCCACGCCTCTCGCTCCACGTCCTCACCCACGCCTCTCGCTCCACGTCCTCACCCACGCCTCTCCTCCACATCCTCACCCACGCCTCTCCCTCCACATCCTCACCCACGCCTCTCCCTCCACATCCTCACCCACGCCTCTCCCTCCACATCCTCACCCACGCCTCTCCCTCCACATCCTCACCCACGCCTCTCCCTCCACATCCTCACCCACGCCTCTCCCTCCACATCCTCACCCACGCCTCTCCCTCCACATCCTCACCCACGCCCTCCTCCCTCCACATCCCTCACCCACGCCTCTCCCTCCACATCCTCACCCACGCCTCTCCCTCCACATCCTCACCCACGCCTCTCCCTCCACATCCTCACCCACGCCTCTCGCTCCACATCCTCACCCACACCTCTCCCTCCACGTCCTCACCCACGCCTCTCGCTCCACAGTCCTCACCCACGCCTCTCGCTCCACATCCTCACCCACGCCTCTCCCTCCACATCCTCACCCACGCCTCTCGCTCCACATCCTCACCCACGCCTCTCGCTCCACATCCTCACCCACGCCTCTCGCTCCACATCCTCACCCACGCCTCTCGCTCCACATCCTCACCCACGCCTCTCGCTCCACATCCTCACCCACGCCTCTCCCTCCACATCGTCACCCACGCCTCTCGCTCCACATCCTCACCCACGCCTCTCCCTCCACATCCTCACCCACGCCTCTCCCTCCACATCCTCACCCACGCCTCTCCCTCCACATCCTCACCCACGCCTCTCCCTCCACATCCTCACCCACGCCTCTCGCTCCACAGCCTCACCCACACCCACGCGTCTCGCTCCACATCTTCACCCACGCCCACACCTCTCGCCCATATCCTCACCATTATTCTCACACACATCCTCCTCAATACCCCTCACCCTCGCTCATTACCTCTCACTCACATTCTCACCACTATCCTGATCCAACATCCCCATTAATATCTCTCACCCATACCCAACATCCTCACCAATATCTCTCATCCACACCCAACATCCTCACCACTGCCTCCCCCTCATTGTCTCCCCTTGCCACCAACCTCTAACACGTCATTACTCTCACCACCACTATCCTCCCTCAACACTCGGCCTCTCACTTTCCACACCTTCCCTTCACCTTCTCCTCACATTCACACACCGTCACATACACGCACTACAAGAGAAAAGATCTCAGGGGACAGGGGGGCTCAGGTACCACGGTACAATGGGATTAAATCCCATGGGACAGTGGAATCAGATCCCAGGGGACAATGGGTTTAAATCCCAGTAGCAACACACTAAATGACAACACAACAGTATCTCACCCCCCCCCCCCTTTATTTCTTCGGATAGCCTGACCCATAAACAGGAGCGATGGAATTTTTATTTGATGACAGGGATATTTTCATCAAAATTCCATTTCACCTGCGCATAGATAGTATATCCTGAGAGATGGCAGTTCCGGAGTGATAGTGACTCCAGTTCTAGTGGAGTGAAACCTTTGTAGCTGCCGTAGTTAATGAACCCTAACTAGAATACTTTGTATCCTCACTGCGCAACCAGCCTCTCCCAGCTCAGTCTGACACATCGTATGTGTTGAAATATGACAGGGAAACATAGATACACAAATAACAGGCACATAGAAGAGAGGAGCCCACGACGACGCTTAGGCTCGACTTGGACCATTTACAAAATCACACTGTTATAAACACAGATGTTGTTCCCATTGTGTTAGGCAAATGGACACAGATGCAAGTAATGTGACACTTTACTGTGGCAACGTTTCGCTCTCCAGGAGCTCTGTCAGGCCGGTAATTGTATCATTACTAGTGTTCCCAATGTGTAACAAAGAGGGCAGCATCACGCTGCTGATCTATCCAGTGTTGTTAAACAAAACAATACCTTTCATACAGAAACATTCTCACATGTTAAAAGAATCAGCGAGGAATTGCAAACAGCGGAGCAAAATTTATGTTTTAGCAAAACTGGTAATAAAAGCTAGGTATGTTTCCCCTGTCACACTCCATCACACAGGACGGGTTACACAGTGTTGAAATGAGTCTAACGAGCACAGTTCTGGACCGGCAAGTCCTGGGCATTTTGAGCAACAGAAACAGTGAGTAAGTGTGTCGGACACAATAATAACGGATGTACTTATAGGTTTCGTTAGTTGGTATTGCCATAGTTAGCTAGGTGGTAGTTAAAGCAGGTTCAGTTATTTAATGCGTTATTAGTAGTTTAGATAGTTATCAGAGCAGTTTAGTAGTTAGGTATCAGTTAGAGTTGCACATATACAGTTGGAGGAGTCAGTTTAGGTAGGTATAAGTAG
>NC_069424.1:20773425-20798425 GCF_026875155.1 Cherax quadricarinatus
GTGGTATGGTTTGTTTGCAATCGTGTCATCATGATTTCGAGGAACTTCAGTCTGGCATTCGCTTTCCTTACTACACCGTTACCTATCAGTTCTCCTGACATGCATGGGTCAAAGGGGATTCCCAGATATTTTACTGAGGAAACTGAAGTGATGGTTCCCCATTACACCGGACATTTAAAATTATTTGCCCTTCTTAGTTTATGTTTCGCGCCAAAGAGTATGATTTCCGTTTTCCCGAGGTGTAACGATAGTTTGTTGTCTACTAATCATTTGCTGCAGGGCTACAGTTCTCGTGTTATTACATTAGCTATATCTTGTGTGTCTTTACCCGACACTAACAGAGCACTATCATCTGCATACAGTAGTAGTTTGCACTTGACACTGATGGGCATGTCGTTTACATAAGAATAGTAATGGACCCAGAATAATACCTTGGGGAACTCCACATGCTATCGGCAGGGGTTCTGATTCTATTTTGATGATTTTGACAATTTGTTTCCTGATGTTAAGACAGGGCTTAAACCAGTCTACGGAACCTATGCCGATAGCTTGAACAGCAACAATAGCAACAAAAGTAGCAAATACCGCAGAATTAGTGACATGAACAGCAGCAACAACGATAGCAACATAAACGCAACAACAAGAGTAGCATCAACAACAGTAACAACAGCAACAAGAGTAGCATCAACAACAGTAGCAACAGCAATAACAGTAATAACAGAAGCAACAATATCGGTAGCAACAGTAACAACAACAGGTAGTAGCAACAGTAGAATCAACAACTGCAGTAGCAACAACATGAGGGAAGTGCCCCAGGGTACCTCCACCAGGACAATAAACCTATATTAGCACCCCACCCCTTAGTCACAGCTCCCTGTCCCACTACCACAGCCGCCACCACACCCTTAGTCACAGCTCCCTGTCCCACTACCACAGCCGCCACCACACCCTTAGTCACAGCTCCCTGTCCCACACCACAGCCGCCACCAACCCTTAGTCACAGCTCCCTGTCCCACTACCACAGCCGCCACCACACCCTTAGTCACAGCTCCCTGTCCCACTACCACAGCCGCCACCACACCCTTAGTCACAGCTCCCTGTCCCACTACCACAGCCGCCACCATACCCTTAGTTACAGCTCCCTGTCCCACTACCACAGCCGCCACCACACCCTTAGTTACAGCTCCCTGTCCCACTACCACAGCCGCCACCACACCCTTAGTTACAGCTCCCTGTACCACTACCACAGCCGCCACCACACCCTTAGTACAGTCCCTGTACCCACTACCACAGCCGCCACCACACCCTTAGTTACAGCTCCCTGTCCCACTACCACAGCCGCCACCACACCCTTAGTCACAGCT
Organism: Cherax quadricarinatus; assembly: GCF_026875155.1. NCBI lineage: Eukaryota > Metazoa > Arthropoda > Malacostraca > Decapoda > Parastacidae > Cherax > Cherax quadricarinatus. Next base: position 20,774,790 of record NC_069424.1, read on the forward strand.
CCCTGTCCCACTACCACAGCCGCCACCACACCCTTAGTCACAGCTCCCTGTCCCACTACCACAGCCGCCACCACACCCTTAGTCACAGCTCCCTGTCCCACTACCACAGCCGCCACCACACCCTTAGTCACAGCTCCCTGTCCCACTACCACAGCCGCCACCACACCCTTAGTCACAGCTCCCTGTCCACTACCACAGCCGCCACCACACCCTTAGTTCACAGCTTCCTGTCCCACTACCACAGCCGCCACCACACCCTTAGTACAGCTCCCTGTCCCACTACCACAGCCGCCACCACACCCTTAGTCACAGCTCCCTGTCCCACTACCACAGCCGCCACCACACCCTTAGTTACAGCTCCCTGTCCCACTACCACAGCCGCCACACTACCACCACCACACACACTATCATTACAACCACACCACCATTGAGTCCTCCTCACTATCACATGGTCCACCACACACCTATGAATGGTCTCTCCACTATCCCATGGTTTCCACTAACACCATGATGGTCTCTCTCACTACACACAGGTCTCACATACCACCATGATGGTCCCCTTCCACTAATCACCATGTCTCACACCACCATGTGGTCTCTTCACTATCACCATGGTCTCACTACCACATGATTGGTCTCTCTCACTATCAACCATGGTTCACTTCACCATGTGTCTCACTATCACCAGGTCTCACTACACCATATGGTCTCCTTCACTACCACCACGGCGCCATGGCCTTAGAATATTCAAGAAGATGCAGCAGACATTGTAACTTCCAATGTACTGTTCACAATCTACCACGAACCGTGTACACACCACACACACTTCACCACACACACACACACACACAACACACCACACACACACACACACACACACACACACACACACCGAGAGTTATACAGGCGGTCATCAGGCGACACAAGTCACAGCCGCATAACAAGGCACCCGATTAGTCACAGGGATGTTATACAATTACTATAAGCCCCTTAGACATGCCAGGAATGGAATGACCACAAGGTCGTTCAGGAGGTTAACGCCCCCCGCGGCCCAGTGTCAGTCCAGGCCTCCCTGTGGATCAGAGCCTGATCAACCACGCTGTTACTGCTGGCCGCGCGTAGTCCAACGTATAGACCACAGCCCGGCTGATCGGGTACTGACTTTAGGTCTGTCCAGCTCCCTCTTGAAGGCAGCCAGGGGGTCTATTGGTAATCAGGCTTGTGCCTGGTGGGAGGCTGCTGAAGTCTTGGGCCCCGACACTTATTGTGATTTCTCTTAGTATACTCATGGCACCCCCCCCCCCTGCTTTTCATTGGGGGTATGTTGCACCGTCTGCCTAGTCTTTTGTAGAAAGTGATTTCTGTGTGCAGATTTGGTACCAGTTCCTCTAGGATTTTCCAGGTGTAGATTGTGATGTATCTTTATCGCTTGTGTTCCAGGGAGTACAGGTCGAGGGACTTCGAACGTTTCCAGTAATTAAGGTGTCTGACCGAACTAAAATATTCAATGAAGGCTCTCTAAACATTCTCTACATCTACAATTTCACCTGCCTTGAATGGGGCTGTTAGTGTACAAAGCTTTAAGAATAGGTATGACAGGGCTCATGCAGCCAGGAGTTAAACCAGCAAAGACCAGAGAAGAAGCGGGACCAGGAGCTGAGAATCGACCTCTACAAATACATAAAGGTGAGTACACACACACACACATTTGAACCTGAAGATGATCTCGGGGATCAGCCCCCCCCCCCCGTGGCTTAATCCTGTACCAACCCTCCTAGCCGAGGGCTTGATCAACTAGGTTGTTGGTGTAACCTGCACGCAGTCCAGCATATGCACAACTGCCCGACTGATCAAGTCACCTCCTCAAAACAGCTCTGTGTGTGGTGTGTGTGTGTGTGTGTGTGTGTGTGTGTGTGTGTGTGTGTGTGTGTGTGTGTGTGTGTTTGTTGTACTCAACTATTTGTGTTTGCATGGGTCGACTTTTAGCTCGTCGCCCCGCCTGTAAGTACAAGTGTGGGTATAAGGTGTGTACACTAACCTAACTATACTCACTTAATTGTAACTGCAGGGATCAATTCATAGTTCCTGGCCCCTCGCTGGTCGCTACTCGGTCCGCTCTTAAAGCTATGTATGGATCCTGCCTCCACTACATCACACTACAGATTGTTCCACTTCCTCGTGTGTGTGTGTGTGTGTGTGTGTGTGTGTGTGTGTGTGTGTGTGTGTGTGTGTGTGTGTGTGTGTGTGTGTGTGTGTGTGTGTACTTAATCTTATGTATGAAGGGAGGTGTTGAAAAAATCTTCCCTTCCGTCACACGTACTATATCTGTGTACTCATGGCGCCCCTGCTTTTCACTGCAGGTATTTTGGACTGTGTGCCAAGTCTCTTCCTTTCGTAGGGAGTGATATTCAGTGTGCAGATTCAAGACCAATCCCTCAAGAATTCTCCAGGTGTAAATAAATTATGACGTATCTCAATAGCTCGCCTTCAAAGAATTCCAAGCGTTTGCAATAATTAAGGTTCTTGTTTTAACGTTGGTAAAATTAACGAAAATATGTTAATCCAAAAGGACACATTTTTATTGTGACAACGTTTCGCTCTCCACGAGCTTTATCAAGCCGTTACAAACAATACATTGACACAGAGGGTATATATACGTATTAGAACGAGGTGTACGACATATTATAATCGTTCCGGGTAGTAGTAGTAGTACTGTTTTGTAATGGCTTGACTAAGCTCCTGGAGAGCGAAACGTTACCACAATAAAAATGTCGCATTAGTTACACAATTAAAGTTCTCGACTGAACGTAAACGTGCAGTGAAGGTTCTCTGAGCATTCTCCAGATATACAGTTTCTCCTACCTCACAATAAGTTATTGTACAGCAATATGAAGGGATTCTTGGAGATCGTTTATCCGGAGATTTGAAACTATATCGTCAGTATTTTGTTTCATTCAGTGGAGGTGTTGAAGTCTGGTGGTTAAGACATCAACGGCTTTCAGTTTTGCTGCTATTTTTTGCAAAGTCCGTTAGAGAGGAATGGCGAGTGTTCTTTGTTCAAGTCCCTTCGCCGGGGTGAGAAGCTGTCTGTGTTAAATAAAACAAAAATAATAACTTTCCTTAACATTCAACATCTGTTGGATATAAATGGCCTGGTCAAGGGCTGCGGGGGCGCTGACCCCAGGAACACCCTCCATGCAGACTGCCCTCAATTGTAAGGAAAAAAGTCCCGTTGCACAAGTTTGAAATGGGGCAACGTTTCGCCCTGTACAGAGCTTAAAGTCAGCAGAGATTTAAGTTGAACATTAAAATGGTATAAAATACCGACATATTGTTAGGTAAGACACATATGCAACAGTTAGGTATCTTTATTTCGAAACGTTTCGCCTACACAGTAGGCTTCTGTACTCGACTGAAGAAGCCTACTGTGTAGGCGAAACGTTTCGAAATAAAGATACCTAACTGCTGCATATGTGTCTTACCTAACAGAGATTTAAGTTACAAAGCTCTACAAAGTTACACAAGCCCGTAACGCTGTTCCAATAGCAGTAACGTGTTTTTCTTCGCACTAAACATGCTCATACATGCTAGGCGTCGCGCACCAGATGACATGTGTCAACAGTGCCACAACCCAGCTGATCGTAAGGCAATGTCTCTGTAAACACATGCACAACTTAGTAAACGAAGGAAATGTTTAACGAGTGTAGCGTTATCAGATGATAACACAACTGCACACTGATACAAATTTAGTAGCCAGGAGGCGCGGTCACACCTTCCTCTTCCATTCTGTACAGGCGGAGGTTCCTGGCTGGCTAGTCTAAAGTGATAGTTACCCCCACCATTACTACCACCACCACCACCATCCCTACCATCATCACCACAACCGGAAAACCATCCTCAGGGCTGGTAACAGGTCACTCATCCGCTTTGTGTACTCACCTATTTGCGGTAGCAGAGGTCGATTCACAACTCCTGACCTCTGTGTGTGTGTGTTTGTGTGTGTGTGTGTGTGTGTGTGTGTGTGTGTGTGTGTGTGTGTGTGTGTGTGTGTGTGTGTGTGTGTGTGTGTGTGTGTGTGTGTACTCACCTAGTAGTGGTTGCGGGTCGAGTCACAGCTTCTGGCTCCGTCTCTTCAACTGGACGCTACTCAGTCACTCTTCGCGCTCCGTGAGCTTTATCATACCTCTTCTTAAAGCTGTACTCGCCTATATGTGGTTGCAGGGGTCGATTCATAGCTCCTGGCCCCGCCTCCTCACTGATCGTTACTAGGTCCATTTTCTCCCTACTCCAAAAGCTTTATCGTATCTGTTCTTAAAGCTATGTATGGATCCTGCCTCCACTACACCACTCTCCAGAGTGTTCCACTTCCTAACAACTCTATGACTGAAGAAATACTTCCTAATATCCCTGTGACTCAAAGTTTTTAACTTCCAGTTGTGACCCCTTGTTGCTGTGACCCATCTCTGACCTTGTTGCTGTGACCCATCTCTGACCTTGTTGCTGTGACCCATCTCTGACCTTGTTGCTGTGACCCATCTCTGAAGCATTATGTCCCTATTCACCTTGTCAGTTCCTTTGTGTGTGTACTCATCTAATTGTAGTTGTATGGGTCGAGTCATTGTTCCTGGCCCTGCCTCTTCACTGGTCGCTACTCTTCCTGCTCCCTGAGCCTTGTCATACCTCTTCTTAAAGCTATGTATAGATCCTGCCTCCATCACACCACTCTCCAGACTATTCCACTTGCTGACAACTTTGTGTGTGTGTGTGTGTGTGTGTGTGTGTGTGTGTGTGTGTGTGTGTGTGTGTGTGTGTGTGTGTGTGTGTGTACATCAATATACCAGTCTAAGAGAGAGTACAAACATACTTATTCAATACCATTATTCCCTTATTCATTCTTCCTCTCCTACATAAATGAAAAATGACACACTTTGTGCAACATTTGGGTATCTTAATTCTGGAAACGTTTCGCCACGTAGTGGCTTCTTCAGTCCAGTGCAGAGGCAGGTGAAAGATGAGTAGTAGTTTGTGGTAATCAGTCCCTCAGCCTGGAGTCGATGTGTTCAGTCCATCACTCTTGACTTTTGTTAAGACTGATGGACTGAACACATCGACACCAGGCTGAGGGACTGATTACCACAAACTCCTCATCTTCCACCTTTCTCTGCATTGGACTGAAGAATCCACTACGTGGCGAAAAGTTTCCAGAATAAAGATTAACCAAATGTTGCACAAAGTGTCTCATTTATCAACGTGTCGGATTTCTAAATCATTTATACACAGGAATGAAGTGAAAGCTGAAGCGGATTTCCCAGAGCGAGGTCGACCAATGCTGCTCTTAACACTTATAAACGATAGTGGAGAAGACGCAGATAAGGGGTAATGACAAGTGCAGGGAGTCAGGGGAGGAGAGGAGTAAAGGGGGGGGGGAGAGAGGATGAGGGAGGGGAGCATTTAAGTGGAAGTGTCTGGGAGGGTGGGGGTAACCACATGGTTTGTCTGATGTGGTAATATAAGGGTTTCTGGTTGTAACTGCAGGTGTTATGGTCGGTGGTGTTGATGATGGTAGCAGCAGTAATGGTAGTGGTGGAGGGGGTTGTGTGGGTGGTGGTAGTGGTGGAGGGGGTTGTGTGGGTGGTGGTAGTGTTGTGTAGGATATGCAAGAGGCCATGATCACACGTTTATTCAGCGCTCTGTACAATTCCAACAACTAATCATGCTACACACACACACACACACACACACACACACACACACACACACACCTCTATATATTTCATCTTTACACTGAAGCCCTCGTCAGACCTCATATGTGTTGCTTTGTGTCATGTGTTAGGAAGTGTTTCAACACTAGTTAAACAGTAGACTAGTGTAGTCAACTACGGTGGTTCAGCGTAGAAACTACAAACACTGATCTACACACTGAATACAAGCGAGTGATGAGCTCAACCAATGTAACTCTAACTTGCCGGTTCAGAAGCTGGAGCTCAACACCTACAAACTCGGACGAAAACGCAGGTGCAAAAAAAAAAATAATAAAACTTTTGTGTGACAACTTTTCTCTCCGCGTAGAACTTGTATCAAGATGCCAATAAAACTCAACGCAAAGCGAAACGTCGTCCCAGTGAAAGCTTGTTCTGTAACCTCTGCTTTTTTCATTACAGTAGGAAAAAACATTGCTGTATGAACCCACAAACTCTGCTACATAACTACAGGAGCTATTATTGTTATGCAACAAACCAGCAGCTTCCCAGTGGTGTGCTGCACATTGTTTTTTAATCATGGGAGAAACACTAAACCCCTACGAATCATACAGCGCCTGGGAAACTGGAGGCACAGAGGTTTGATCAGCATTAAGTACTTTCCAGGTATATATTACCATCTGTCTCTCTCGCCTTCGCTCCAGCGAGCACATATTTCGGACTCTGAGGAGTTTCCAGTAATGTAAATCCTTTACTGACTCTTTGCAGGCTGTAAATTATCTCTGAACCTGTTCCAGCTCTGATATCTCTCCTGCCGCCTTGAATGGAGCAGTCAACACCGAACAGTGCACCAAGCGAGAGCACGAGCCATTTGAAAATTGTCACCAATGGCACTATGTCTCTTATCCTGGAATTGTTAGGTAAGACACATATGCAACAGTTAGGTATCTTTATTTCGAAACGTTTCGCCTACACAGTAGGCTTCTTCAGTCGAGTACAGAAAAGTTGAGGGTGATGGACTGATTACATCGTCTTCAAGTATCTTCTGCTTCTATCAACTTTTCTGTAACAACCTGTCGGTATTGTATACCATTTTGATGTTCATCTTGTCAGACACTGCAACACGTGGCATCCTGGTACAGAAAACACCTTGAACAAGCTTTTCAAGTGAGAAGGGTTGGATCTGAGAGGGACATGACCTCTCAGTTGCCTCTCACTACTACTATTACTACTACTACTACTACTACCCTGCACCTCTCCTTCCGACAGTATTTAAGTCTCCGCACTGTCGCTTGATCTTCAGATAGTTCCTGACTATGGAACTGAACTTCTCCAGGCCGAGGGACTGACAACCTCAAATTCTACGACTTTAAGGGTGATGGACTGATTACATCGTCTTCACATCTCTACTGTTCCTGCCTACTTTCTGTATTCGACTGAAGAAGCCTACTGTGTAGGCGAAACGTTTCGGAATAAAGTTGTCTAACTGTTGCATATGTGTCTTACCTAACAACTTTTCTGTACTCGACTGAAGAAGCCTACTGTGTAGGCGAAACGTTTCGAAATAAAGATACCTAACTGTTGCATATGTGTCTTACCTAATAACCTGTCGGTATTTTATACCATTTTAATGTTCTATCCTGGAATTCATTATCCACCCCGTCATTTTCCTGGAGACGTATCATTTGTTTTAGTGTGTTCCTTGAAAGGTCAAATGGCATTATTAGACCCAGATTCTTTCCATGTTCCTCGTGTTCTATTTGGTGTTCCTCTTTATGTTTTACATCGTGAATCTTTTTGAGTTCTGAAAGTAGTGATATTTTTTTCCACTGCCCACTAAAAGACTTTGCTTATATCTTCTTGCATTTTTTTTTTTAGTTAAATATTCAAATAGTCTCTTGGAGAAATCTCAGAATTTTTCCTTGAAGGGAACTCAATGGAAATAAAGCACTCCAGTGGAAATAAAGCACTCCAGTGGAAATAAAGCACTCCAGTGGAAATAAAGGACCCCAATGGAAATAAGTCACTTTGATTGTTTTGAGTTATTCTAAGTAATTTACACTACGTATGATAACTACTTATGTGTAGCTGTGCCTAAATAAACTTACTTAAAATTATGGGTCTTCACACTTGCAACTAGAGTACCACATAATAACCCGAACACAGGAGAGAGAAACTTACCACGATGTTTCGGTCCGACTTGGACAATTTACAAATGTTACTTGTAAACGGTCCAAGTCAGAGCGAAACGTCGCGGTGAACTTCACCACACACACAACACCACACAACCACATCACACTCCATCACACTCACTCCACCCACATCTCACTCTCACTCTTCTCTCTCTCTCTCTTCTCTCTCCTCTTCCCACGTTGTGAGTTGTTGTAAACATATGAAAAGTTAGGTATTTTATTTCGAAACGTTTCGCTAACAGAGGCTTACTTCGTGAGTACAGAACATTATAGTAAGCAGAGATACTTGAAGACGATGTATCATGTCATACCACTTAAGTTTTGCAGTGCAGTCCCTCAGTCTGGAAAGCTTGTTCCTAGTATGAAACATATTGTTCATACATGGAACAATGCCTTTGATGGCTGTCACCTCAAAACTGTATAAGGTGATGGACAAGATTAATGTCTTCAAGTATCTTACTGCTTCTACACTTTTCTGTACTTGACTGAAGAAGCTACTGTTAGGCGAACTTTCATAATAAAGATCTAACTGTTCATATGTGTCTTACCTAACAACCTGTCGGTATTTTATACCATTTTAATGTTCAAAGATGAGGTAATCAATCCACCAGCTCCATGGAGCTAAACTTTCTCCAGGCTGAGGGACTGTCCACCTCAAATCCTTTTTCTCCAAGGTAGATTATTCTTTTCAAAAGATATAGGTCTTTTAAAACTTCTGAAGGTTGAGAAAGAGAGTTAAGTGATCTCTTGCAATGGTAATGAAAGGTAGGAATTCAACCTGCAGACAGCAACATTGAATAAAAATTTATATGTATATTTGGACCGTCAACCGAGGTCTTGTCCTCGCGTGTTTTCCTCTCACTTAATGTGAGAACAAAAAGGGTTATAATCATAATTTTTTTGAAAGGGTGGAGGGGTAAGCCAGTGGAAGGCCTCGGTCACATGACCAAAAAACACCAGCGGGGGGTTATCATATGACAACGATCCGCGTCAGGAAACACTTGTCCTGTTCCCTGACCAAACCTAATCAGAGTGATGCTCTGTCATACACTGTCGCTGTATAATCCGTTCTCCACATTTGTCATCAGCTTGAAAATGCATGAACCACACTCCAGTATAAAGACGTGTGTACACCTCCACCCACAAAACACCTGTGTACACACTAGGTGCACACCACCTGTGATTCAAGGTCACAGCTGCACCTGATTAAAATTGCCTTCCAGTACTGACAGGCAGATATAAACAAAGCCACTGGGAGATCCTTACACACACACACACACACACACACACACACACACACACACACACACACACACAGGATCAGGAGCTATGGATCGACTCCCGCAACCACAAAAAATTAGAAAGTACACACACACTAATAGAGACTAGTGAAGAGGCGGGGCCAGGAGCTATGACTAGACCCCTGCAACCACAATCAGGTGAATTAGGTGAGTACGCACGCGCGCGCACACGAACACACACACACACACACAAACTGGTGCCCATACTGGAGTATGCAGCACCAGTTTGGAATCCACACCTAGTCAAGCACGTCAAGAAATTAGAGAAAGTGCAAAGGTTTGCAACAAGACTAGCCCTAGAGCTACGGGGATTGTCCTACGAAGAAAGGTTGAGGGAAATCGGCCTGACGACACTGGAGGCCAGGAGGGTCAGGGGAGACATGATAACGACATATAAAATACTGCGCGGAATAGACGAGGTGGACAAAGACGGGATGTTCCAGAGATGGGACACAGACACAAGAGGTCACAATTGGAAGTTGAAGACTCAGATGAATCAAAGGGATGTTAGGAAGTATTTCTTCAGTCATAGAGTAGTCAAGCCGTGGAATGGCCTAGAAAGTGACGTAGTGAGGAGGGAACCATACATAGTTTTAAGGCGAGGTATGATAAAGCTCATGGAGCAGGGAGAGAGAGGACCTAGTAGCAATCAGTGAAGAGGCGGGGACAGGAGCTATGAATCGACCCCTGCAACCACAAATAGGTGAGTACACCCACACCCACACCCACACACACACACACACACACACACACACATTTACAGACGTGACCCATGGAAACACAACTAAGTGACTACATTAGTTAGATACACACACAAGTGCTTCAGGATATATATATTACAACTTATATTTTTATCTGTTACAAATTAAGGATACTTGCTAGAAAGTATTTATAGAAAGTATTTATATCATATATCAAGGTATATAATACTTTAATATATGATATAAATTACTCTAGTATCTCTCTATCCTTTAACAAGTGAACAGTCAAGTAATGTTTACGATAGTGATCATAAGACTGACTTTATATTTACCAGGATCAAACTAAATATAAAGATGACATGATTCCACTCGCCTCATTCATTATTTCCTTCCATCTCTCTCTCTCTCTCTCTCTCTCTCTCTCACACACAACTTTCCAAGGCTTCACAAAACACTCGGCGAACAATCCGACAAAACATTTTACACAGTCAAATGGCCACCATCAAAATAAAGTGAGCCTTATTTTGAAGGTCTCTAAGAAACCATTACTAGCACTTCACCACCACACTGCATTCACCCTTCCCTCACCCACCTCTTCCCTTCCTCCAACCCCTTCTATTTCTCTCCCTTCCCCCCACCCACTACCTCGCATGCGTACAGCCTCAAGTCAGTGCAAAACGTTGTCCTTCTCTTTACACTGTACTGTCGGAAATTTCACCTCCAGCATGAGGTAGGTAGGTAGGTAGGTAGGTGTGTGTGTGTGTGTGTGTGTGTGTGTGTGTGTGTGTGTGTGTGTGTGTGTGTGTGTGTGTGTGTGTGTGTGTGTGTGTGTGTGTGTGTGTGTGTGTGTGTGTGTGTGTGTGAGCACACTCTTAAAAGCTAATATACTGCAAGGCTAAGTCAGGTTAGGTTAGGTTAAGCTGGCTTAGCTTTAAAACACCGTCCACAAGCACCTTCGTAGCTTTAAAACACCATCCACAAACATTCGTAGCTTTAAAACACCGTCCACGAACACAACAGTATCAAAACATCGTCCACAAACAGCTTTGTAGCTTTAAAACATCCACAAACACCATCATAGATTGAAAACACGAAAAACAAACAGCATCACAGCAATAAAACACCAAAAAACAGCATCATGACAACAAAACAGCACCCACAAACAGCATCACAGTAACAAAACGCCAACAAACAGCATCACAGCAACAAAACAGCACCCTGGCACCAGACACAAAAATCCTAAACAGCACTCGCAGTGTCTTACGCCCCAGAATCAAAACATCGAAGACAGATCAAAACATCGTCCGAAGGTTCAAAACATCGTCAGACTGCCAAAACACGGCCACAAAACCCAAGTGAGAGGCCAAAAAACACCAGCCTTCGTAGTCTTTGCGCCATGGACAAAACATACATCGAGAAGGGGAAACTTTTCTAACTTTTCCATTTGAGACAACATGTTTGGCAGAGTAGCCTCCCTCCCCTCCCCAAGGGATGGAATGTGGGGGGGGGGGCAGTGATGGTGGGGAGCCGAAAAGTGGAAGATGAAGGGGTAGGACTGGAGGGATGAGAAGGAGAGAATGGAGGGGGCGAACGGAGAAGTGGTAGGTGGAGGAGTGAGAGTAGAGGCGGCCGAGATTTGGGGGATAAGTGGGACTTTAGAGGGAAGATGGACAAGTGGAAGACGTAGTGGTGATCGGGGTGTGGGGGTGGGTACATACAGGAGGGGTTGTAGTGGGAAGGTGGACAAGTGGAAGAAGTGGTAGTGGTGGCTGGGGGGGCGTGGAGTTGGAGGACATCCAGAAAACCCTGGTAGAAATATTACCAAGTTGTGGATGGTGACTGCAGATCAAAGTGAACCAGTCTCTTTCACGAGGGAAGCTTCAAAATATGTAACAAAATTGTAACAAACTTGCTTCTCCCTGCAACTCCTTACTGACTTCATCTTAAACAAGGGGTCGCCCTCCTCTAGGCAAAGACTTGATACGGTCCTATTTAGGACGAAACGTTTTCGGCTACTCGCCATTTGGTGCACTTGCAACGCTGTCCATATAGTCCAGTACGAATATACAAGATGGACGGTGGGCGGCTTAAACCGTAGTCCTGGGATTGACAGGTCAAACGCTTATCACTGAGCCACGAGACTTCGAATAGGGAGTATGTGGAAACAGTACTGTACATGTTTACGTCAAAGCAGTAACTGTAACCCACTGACTCCTCCCGTTAATTTATTTACTGTCGTTTATTACGGTAAACTGAGTTCACACACTATATGGCTTTGAGGGAGGTAAGAGTAGATATACTGCTAAAGCTGTCAACATGACTCACGAAATCGTAATGACACGATTGCAAACAAATCATACCGCGGGTTCAATCCCGCCCGTGGTATTGACTGCTAAAGCTCCTGGGCTGTGGGTAAAATCAGTTAGGCTACAGTTAGTGCCTCTGATGGGAATGTTTACAGAACAGCAGGCCGCTCCATAACACTAAATAACCCTGGGGAAGCATAACAGATAAAATATACACCAGCAGAACTCAACTACGGAAAATAAAAATACCATCGCCTGCTGTAAAAATCAACAACAACGATTTCTGTGTAAATCCGCTCAAGATAGCAGCCAGAGGATGTGCTATCCGCGAACAACGCATCCTTGCTAAGATAAGGGTGGGGGGGAGGGGAGGAGCTAGGATTGGTGAGGGGGCGAAACAGTGGGTGATGGAGAGGTGAGGGGAGAGCTAGGAGTAGTTGGGCGAGGGTATCTTCAGGTGGGGAGCCAGCCACCCCTCTGGTGTGTGTGATGAGCGTGGCACCTTTAAAGCTCTGCTGTTTCACCCGCCACTGCTGCTGTTGCTGCTGCTGCTGTTACTACTGCTGGTGCTGTTACTGCTGCTACAGTTACTGTTGCTGCTGCTGACGTTGCCTGGGGATGCTTGGCTCCTTAATGTTCCAGATTACTATGTCTCATGTCTTTCTCACTCTCCTCCTATCTCTCACCCTTCTTCCTCACTATTAGTCAGCCTTTCTCTCAATACCCTTCCATCTCCCATTCCTTTCCTCCCGCCCCCATTTTCCATCTCTCACTCCTTCCCTTCCTGTTTTCATGTCGCTCACTCCTTTCCTCCATCTCTCTAACTCCATCCCCTCCCTCCTTTCATATCTCTCACTTCTCTCTCCTCCCACCATGCTCTTTACCCTCCCTTCTCCATGCCTACCTCTTCCTCGTTCAGTTTAGATCCATTTTTCCTTCCTCATTCCTCTCCCCCTACCGCTTTTTAAGGTATTTTTATCATCCCTTTCTTTTTCCCCTTTATCTCTTCAACCTCACTCAACACCCTATTCTACTTCACTCTCCCTTCCCTCAGGCTGAACGAGAGAGAGAGAGAGAGAGAGAGAGAGAGAGAGAGAGAGAGAGAGAGAGAGAGAGAGAGAGAGAGAGAGAGAGAGAGAGAGAGAGAGAGAGAGAGAGAGAGAGAGAGAGAGAGATTGAGATTTTGTAGCTTTTCCGTTTATCCCTGTGACCCTTTTTCCCTTTGCTCCCCTCCAAGGTCACGGATGGAGTTTTATCCACCTTGAGGGATAAAGAGGAGACATAAGTAGACGGGTAAAGGGATGGAACAGAAAAGAAAGGATAAGGAATGAGGTCAGTTGCTTCCTTCTTCAGTCCTATCGCTTGATTCCTCACCCTCATCTTCCTCCTTGTGTGGTCATGGAACAAAGTCATCTCCGCTTTAGTCTTTTGATTGGGGGGGGGGAAGGGTGGCGAAGGAAATGGGGTGAGCATCCCCGGAGGCGGGGGAAAAAGGGAGAATTTCCCCCACGAAGAGAGAAGGAAGCACTAGCGGCATCCTGGAGTGGGGAGCACTTGAGCAAGGCAGCAGGCCTCCAGCAGCAACAGCCTGGTTGACCAGGCAAGCACCAGACGAGCCTGACCCATGACCGGGCACCGAGAGTAGTGAGGCTCTCGAAACGTATCAAAGGTAAGAACTTACTAGAGTAAGGAGCACTTGACCAAGATTTAGTGGAGTAAGGAGCACTTGACCAAGACTTACTGGAGTTAGGAGCACTTGACAAAGACTTACTGGAGTAAGGAGCACTTGACCAAGACTTACTGGAGTAAGGAGCACTTGGTCAAGATTTACTGGAGTAAGGAGCACTTGGTCAAGACTTACTGGAGTAAGGAGCACTTGACTAAGACTTACTGGAGTAAGGAGCACTTGATCAAGACTTACTGGAGTAAGGAGCACTTGACCAAGACTTACTGAGTAAGGAGCACTTGACCAAGACTTACTGGAGTAAGGAGCACTTGACCAAGACTTACTGGAGTAAGGAGCACTTGACCAAGACTTACTGGAGTAAGGAGCACTTGACCAAGACTTACTGGAGTAAGGAGCACTTGACCAAGACTTACTGGAGTAAGGAGCACTTGACCAAGACTTACTGGAGTAAGGAGCACTTGACCAAGACTTACTGGAGTAAGGAGCACTTGACCAAGACTTACCGCCCCTCACCACCTCCAAACATTTCCAGAAACTAGAAAAACCTCTGAAGATTCTTTACGAGAATACTGTCACGTCTAATGACCTACGAAATAAAGAAATACAGACAGGCCCCTCTTATACAGCAGGTTTGGTTCCTGACTACTGCTGTACACCAATAATTGCTGTAAAGTGAAGCGGCTTTTTTTTCACTTTCAAAGCTATATAAAAGCCTGATAACATGTTTACACTATCATATATTAAGTGAGCACTAGAGCTAAGCCTAAAAAATGCATATACAGTACACACAATACACATTTTCGTCCTTAACTTATAGGGAGTGGTGAATATATTTATTGTGGGAAGTCTGAATAAATGAAGAATGAGTACAACAGGGAAGCGCTGTAAAACGAAGCGCTGTAAAACGAAGCGCTGTAAAACGGGGCCTGCCTGTAAGCGGTTGTTGGGATCACTGTATCTTGCCCACGGCCAGGCCTTACACCACACCTCCGATATTCGCAAGGAAATATTACAGGATTAAAAGCGAATAAGAACACTGGAAAGTCAAGGTAAGTGCATACTGAATGTAGGAAAATGCTAAGATTTACTGGCCATCTTACATGTTTACGAGACAGAGGAGATCAACAATCTTGCCAGTCCAAAAATATAAACAAGTAACAGGTTTCCATTTCTCACTCATTTGACTGGCTAGTAGTATCAAAGCTTGAACACGGTCTTGAACCCAACTGAACAGTAGCACTTGCCTGGATGGCTACTGCCTTCCAGCCTACCACCTTAATGTTTTGATTAGTACACGCATGTCTTTTACCTGTGATGAATGGTTTTGAAAAACCGACAAGTTGAAGATTGAGACACTTATGCAACATATGGGAATCTTTATTCAGGAAACGTTTCGCCACACAGTGGCTTCATCAGTCCAATACAAAGAAGGTGTGAAGAGAGGAGGAGTTTGAGGTAATCAGTCCCTCAGCCTGGAGTCGATGTGTTCAGTCCATCAATCTTGTAGAATGTACAGCATAGGGCTATAGACGTGGCTTATATACTGTAGTCAGGTGAGGTGAAGCAGGAGGAGGCGGGGTCACAGTGGTACCATCGGTTTTTCAAAACCATTCGTCACAACTGTCAGGCACTGCAGCATCATGGGATCTTGTTACAAAGAATTTTTCAACACTTGTCCAACCTTTGGACGAAGACCTACTTCGACTAGTGGATGATACCACTATGACCCCGCCTCCACCTGCTTCGCCTCACCTGACTACAGTATATAAGCCACGTCTACGGCCCTATGCTGTACATTCTACAAGATTGATGGACTGAACACATCGACTCCAGGCTGAGGGACTGATTACCTCAAACTCCTCCTCTCTTCACACCTTTGTATTGGACTGATGAAGCCCCTGTGTAGCGAAACGTTTCCTGAATAAAGATTCCCATATGTTGCATAAGTGTCTCAATCTTCAACATGTCTTTTACCTACAATTACATGATTTACCTGTTATCTTAGGCATTCATGAGACAAAACAAGAAGACCAGCAGTGTAGCCATGTTAAGATAAGCAGCCAGCGAGTGACCCACTCCACCCACCTTGTATCCCCTATCTTCGTCACCACCACCACCAGCCTCTCTCGCACCTTTGTTCAGCCGACACCCCCGGATTTCATTAAGGTAATGTAAGGCTCCATTACATTACAGCCGCGGTGCAAATCACAAAGGGATATAATTACCAAGATACAAGTCGCCGGAGAGCCACCAGAATTCTCACTGGGGAAGAGATTAAGATTTTAGGTCTATCGTATGATTTACCACATAGTAAAGCCATTCGTAACATGTAATCCAAAGAGTTAATCTTTGAGACTGCAACAAGCCTTCAATGGTACTCCTCTTAATTTTAAAATTTAAAATTCGGGGGGGGGGGAGTTTACCCCCGTGAAGGTATATTTTGGGAATTAGGGGTATTCAGGTTTGATTTAAAGAACGGGAAGAACCCCAAATTTCTTTGGTTAAAAGTCTATCACCAGGAGAAAGTTTCAAGGTTCTGTAAATACGGACAATCTCTGATTTTTGGGCAAGTGTAATGAAACCGGGGAAAACGTAAAAAATATATCCCCCTTAATAAGAGAGAGAGAGAGAAGAGGGAGAGAGAGGGAAGAGAGAGAGAGAGAGGAGAGAGAGAGAGAGAGGACCCTCCCATCAGCCCCCCACCCCCACAAGCCCAAATCCCCCAACCCATGAACAATTAAGGGCCCCCCCCCTTCCCTCCCAAGGAACCCCATTACTCCTTTTATCCCGGGGGGAAAAAACTTCCACCCCATTCTTCCGGGGGAAAAGGAAAGGCCAAGATTCCTCCCGGACAACATTCCCCCCACGCGGGGAATTAGGAGATATTCCCCTACCCCATTTCCCGGGAAAAAGGTCAAAAATTCCTTTCAGACCCTTTTTCCCCCATCCGTGAAACCGCCCTCTCATACTCCCCTTTTTTTCCCTACTAAACGGGAAACCCAGACAACCAAAAGGTATAAAGAGAAAGAAGAATGAAGGCAGGGCAATAAATAGAGCCGACATTTTTTGGGTTAAAAGGGATAGTACATTGGGGAAAATTAAAGGGAGGGAGGGAGGGTAGCAGTACCGATAGAAGACGTGTGAAGCATTGAATGAAGAGCTTTTTACAGTAAAGCTAGAGTGTTCAGTAAAGCCCAGAAGAGAGAGGAAGACCCGGGGGTAACAGCACTGTAAAAGTTTCGGTGAATATGAGATTACCACGACAGGATGTGGAAAGAACGAGCGGAAGAAAATTCCCGGGGAAGCAAAAACGAGAGTAAATAGAACAAGGGTGAAATACTGATCCGGAGGGGCTTTTAAACGTCAGGAAATGACTTTGAAATGGGGAAACCCCCCAGGACTAGACATGGGGAGAGATAAACCAAGGGCGTTAAAGGGAAAATTTTAAAGAGGCGAAAGTGACAAGATGCGAGAAAAGGATGAACCGGGAAAACTGAATCTGCTTTAACTCCAAGTAACCGACAGCAGGATATTTAAAACAAATAACGACTGGAAAAAACAGTTTATCCTCTTAAACCAATCAATATTTTAATGCTGCAAAGAAGCGGATGGGTAAATGTTTACGAGAATTTAAAAAGTGACTGCCTGATGTTTAGTGCGCACCCGGGGGGTGCCCGTTTTCTGTTCGTCCTTCAAAATTTGTTTTTATCACCTCTGTGATATTCATTTCTTGCGTTTTCTTGTTATCGTTTTGGGTTAAATTTTATTAAAATACTCAACTAAAACTAAAACCCAAACCCAATATAGTATAACTGGTTGAAACGTAGTTAGGAAAAAAGATTTGAATTTACAAGTAGGGGGGGGTTTTTGATTACGATGATGATGTGATGATGATGAGATGAGAGATGATGATGATGATGAGATGATGATGATGAGAGTGATGATGAGATGATGAGGGTGTGATGATGATGATGGATGTGAGATGTGATGAGAGGGGTGATGACAAAGATGATAATTCGTCAGGAAAGAAGTCTTTACAGGTCATTTTTGGGAAGGTAACTGTCAGTGGGTGGGAAGGGGTGTGGGGTTTGTACAGGGGGGACCGTACGTTTCGTACATGCCCCTGGGGGGCTATAAAAGCTTCGTTGTGACCTCTGTAAACCTGCCTTTTTGACTACCCTCACGAATGAACGGGGAAACACAAAAAACTACCGCCCAAACGGGACAGCTAAAACTTAACCTATGGTGGGTCCGGTGAGAGGAGACTTGGCAGCAGTGATCATACTGGAGGTTTTTCGGGGTCAACGCCCCCCGGCCGGTCCTACCAGGCCTCCCGATGGTCAGGGCCCGATAATAGGCTGTTTTTGCTGGCCGCACGCAGTCCAACGTACGAGCCACAGCCCGGTGATCCGGCACTGACTTTTGGTATCTGTCCCCGCCTCTCTTGAGGCGCCGGGGGGTTATTGGCAATTCCCCTAAGCTTATGGGGGGTGTTTTAACAGTCTTGGGCCCCGGACACTTATGGTGCTTTCCCTTAGTGTACCAATGGTGCCCCTACTTTTTATTGGGGGCATTTTGCATCGCCTGCCCAGTCTTTTACTTTCGTAGGGAGTGATTTCTGTGTGCAGATTTGGGACCATTCCTTCCAAGATTTTCCAAGTGTAGATTATGATATATCTCTCCTCCTGCGTTCCAACGAGTACAAGTCAAGTGCTTCCAAGCGTTCCAGTAGGTTAAGGTGCTTGACAGAAATTATACGTGCAGTAAAGGATCTCTGTACACTCTCTAGATCTGCGATTTCACCTGCTTTGAATGGAGATGTTAATGTACAGCAGTATTCCAGCCTAGAGAGAACAAGTGATTTGAAAAGGATCATCATTGGCTTGGCATCTCTCGTTTTGAACGTTCTCATTATCCATCCTGTCATTTTCTTTGCACGTGCGATCGTGGCACTGTTGTGATCCTTGAAAGTGAGATCCTCAGACATTACTACTCCCAGGTCCCTTACATTATTTTTCCGCTCTATTGTATGGCCAGAGTTCTAGTTATTATCTCCTCCAGTTTTCCATAACGGAGTAGTTGGAATTTGTCCTCATTGAACATCATATTGTTTACCGTTGCCCACTGGAAAACTTTGTTTATATCTTCTTGGAGGTTGACCGCGTCCTCAGCAGATGACAGCCTCATGCAGATCCTAGTATCATCCGCAAAGGATGATACGGTGCTGTGATGTATATCTCTGTCTATGTCTGATATGAGGATAAGGAATAAGATGGGGGTGAGTACTGTGCCTTGTGGAACAGAGCTCTTCACTATGGCAGCCTCCGATTTAACTCTGTTGACCACTACTCTTTGTGTTCGATTTGTTAGGAAGTTGAAGATCCATCTCCCCACTTTCCCAGTTATTCCTTTAGTACGTATTTTATGGGCTATTACGCCATGATCGCATTTGTCATGTGGTACTAGTATGTTCACTCCAGTTTCCTGATGAACCTAACCTAACTACTCCTCCTCTTGCTGCTGCTGCTGCTGCTGGACATATAGAGAATAATTATTACAATCATAGGGATCTCGTGGTGCCTGGGGAAATGGGAGTCATCCTAGTTCAATCGAAGGAAAAGAAGCAGCGGACTAATTCCTAAGACCAAAAGCCCCTCACCGGCATCAAGGAAATTCCCTTGAGGGAAAACAGTGAGAAACGAGATAAAAAAAAGTACAAGGAAAAAATGAGACTACAAGAGAGACAAGTGAAAGAGGGGGTGGAGGGTTCTTTAACATGGGAGAGTAACAGTCTAGTTGATCAGACACTCATCAAGGATGACTGGACTCAGGACAGGTCACAAGGGCAGAACCCTCAAAACAGGTCACAGGTATGTCAAATATCTGGGGAATGCAAATGGTATACACAGTTTCACGAATAGGTATGGTTGAGCCCAGGAAACCAGAAAATAATACTTTAAAGATGGGCCCAGCAACTATGAATCAATCCTTGCACGCACAACTAGATGAAAACTACCAGTTGCCTTCTGTAGTTCTACCATCTATTTCATGGGCCCAGGAGCTGTAAAATGACGACTGTACACAAGCACTACTTGTGGCTTTCAGTAGTTCCACCATCTGTTGCTACTACCTTCGTGGCAGCTGCAGCTGTAGCACACAGATGAGACGCTGCTGCAGGAAGCGTTGCCCGCACTTAACATCAAATTCAAACATCAAATTGAGCTCAGATTAGATGTAAAACAAAGATCAGATTATGGGCTATTTAGAAGGGTCTTTGCATTTCGTTCTTCTTGCATTGAAAGCAATTTTTCTCCAGCTACTGTAATTTATATCTTCTGCTTCTCATTATTACTGTACTTTTTCCCCCACCAACGAGTTCTGTCTTATATTGTTCTCCTAATTCTCCCACATTTATCTTATATTTCCGGTTATTAATGTAGCTACGTCCTGCCCTAAATTCAATTCTATAGCTGCCCCTTCTCTTATATACTCAAGACCACAGGCATCTCCTTTTCCACACACACAGACCACAGGGACCTTCTCTTCCACACTCAGACCACAGTAACCTTCTCTTCCACACTCAGACCACAGTAACCTTCTCTTCCACACTCAGACCACAGGAACCTTCTCTTCCACACTCAGACCACACTACTGATGGGACGAAACCAAGAGTTTAGCCGATACGATACTCCGGCACATCCACTCCAAACCCCTCCATCCAGACTTCGAAACTCATGGCACCCTTCCTAAGCTCTCCCCATCCCCTCCCTCTCCACACATTATTATTATTACTATACACAAATAACCACACTTAGAACAAACTAACGACGACGTTTCGGTCCGACCATTAACGAGTTAATGGTCCAAAGAGGACCGAAAGGTAGTCACAAGTTTCAGTCTCCTAACTAGGTTATGTGTACTCTTCCAGCCACGGTATTGTAACTTTTTATTCAATAATAATAATAATAATAATAATAATAATAATAATAATAATAATAATTTGTATTTGTACAAAGTAAATCAAACGCCTGATAAAGTATTAGTTGACAACATTGGCTCCTGGTTCTTATAGAAAGTCTGCTTTCGTCTCTTCCTTTTATTTCCCACACTTCCTCTCTCTCCCTCTCATTCCTTACACTTGCCTCTCCGTCACAATTCTCTCCCAGGCTCTCCTCCCTATTTCCTCCCCTCTACCAGGCTCCCTTCGCTGGTTCCTCTCCTTCCCAAGTTCTTCCATCCACCTCTCCAAGTATCCTTTCCCAGGGTAACTATGTACCGCAGCACCCTATGTCTCCCCAGGGTAACCATGCACCCCAGCACACCATATGTCTCCTCAAGGTAACCACGTACCCCCAGCACCCCATGTCTCCCCAGGGTAACCACGTACCCCCAGCACCCCATGTCTCCCCAGGGTAACCACGTACCCCCAGCACCCCATGTCTCCCCAGGGTAACCAAGTACCCCCAGCACCCCATGTTTCCCTTGGGTAACTACGTATCCCCAGCACCCTATGTCTTCCCAGAGTAACCACGTACCCCAAGCACACCATATGTCTCCCCAGGGTAACCACGTACCCCCAGCACACCATGTCTCCCCAGGGTAACCACGTACCCCCAGCACACCATGTCTCCCCAGGGGAACCACGTACCCCCAGTACACCATATGTCTCCCCAGGGTAACCACGTACCCCAGCACAGCATATGTCTCCCCAGTATAACCACGTACCCCTAGCACACCATATGTCTCCCCAGTATAACCACGTACCCCCAGCACACCATATGTCTCCCCAGTATAACCACGTACCCCTAGCACACCATATGTCTCCTCAGGGTAACCACGTACCCCCAGCAGCCCATGTCTCCCCAGGATAACCAAGTACCCCCAGCACACCATATGTCTCCCCAGGGTAACCACGTACCCCCAGCACACCATATGTCTCCCCAGGGTAACCACGCACCCCAACACACCCCACACGACTACCAATATCTCACTTGGTCATGACTCATACCCCCCAGAAGGCGATGCTTCCCCACCTCTCACCCCCACCCTCATGCTGCCTCACACTCACTCCGTCTCTCGCATCTTTCACCGTACGTGTGGAAATGCAGGCTCGAAATTACAGCCATGGCGTATGCGCTAAATCCACACGGGTCACACTCCTGGGGAATGGGATGCAATCAAATAAGGGGATGTGAAGGAGGGGGGAGGTAACTCAAAAAAAAAAAAAAAATCAAAAGCCCATCAACATTACTACCCCTGGAAAAGTATGGATTTAGTTGGCACGGGAGTTTCAAGTCTGGTCCCAGCAGAGCTGGAGTCACTATTACTCGGGAATTAATTCCGTAAAAAAAAGCTGGAAAGGAGGGGGGGGGGTTAAGGATAAAGAGCTGAATCTTAACATCGGGAAAACTCAGTTAAGTCAATATAAGTCACGACTCGACCTCCGCAAACAAAACTGAGTACAACTAGTTAAGTTTACACAGCTTTGGAGAGACATGATCATAATATTGAAAATACTCAACAGTGTACTGATAACCTATTCTACGTGAGAGTTACACAGTGGGAACAAAAGCTACATTTACCTGTCATATTCCCTAACATTTATGAAGAGATTCTGGGAAAACCGATTAGCCGGACTTAAGTCCTGAAGGAGGTGTGGAGATATGTTGCAGTTTCTGAACTGTAGTGTAGGCACGCCTCTGGCAAGACAGTGATAGAGTGATGATGAAAGTGTTTCTTCTGTTACAGGTCACCCTGCCTCGGTGGGAAACGGCCGACGTGCTAATATAAAATAGAAAAAAATTCAAACATACAAGACGGAGATCAAACCAGGTTTTGAACTGTGTCAGCCTGAGCTGGGAGATTTCAGCAGGGCAGTGAGGATATCGTCAAGTATTCCATTAAAAGTTTATCAACCACGGCATAGCTAGTGTTACTGTCAGCATAGCTAGTGTTACTGTCAGCATAGCTAGTGTTACTGTCAGCATAGCTAGTGTTACTGTTAGCATAGCTAGTGTTACTGTCAGCATAGCTAGTGTTACTGTCAGCATAGCTAGTGTTACTGTCAGCATAGCTAGTTACTGTCAGCATAGCTAGTGTTACTGTCAGCATAGCTAGTGTTACTGTTAGCATAGCTAGTGTTACTGTCAGCATAGCTAGTGTTACTGTCAGCATAGCTAGTGTTACTGTCAGCATAGCTAGTTACTGTCAGCATAGCTAGTGTTACTGTCAGCATAGCTAGTGTTACTGTCAGCATAGCTAGTGTTACTGTCAGCATAGCTAGTGCTACTGTCAGCATAGCTAGTGTTACTGTCAGCACAGCTAGTGTTACTGTCAGCACAGCTAGTGTTACTGTCAGCACAGCTAGTGTTACTGTCAGCATAGCTAGTGTTACTGTCAGCATAACTAGTGTTACTGTCAGCACAGCTAGTGTTACTGTCAGCATAACTAGTGTTACTGTCAGCATAGCTAGTGTTACTGTCAGCATAGCTAGTGTTACTGTCAGCATAGCTAGTGTTACTGTCAGCATAGCTAGTGTTACTGTCAGCATAGCTAGTGTTACTGTCAGCATAGCTAGTGTTACTGTCAGCATAGCTAGTGTTATTGTCAGCATAACTAGTGTTACTGTCAGCACAGCTAGTGTTACTGTCAGCATAACTAGTGTTACTGTCAGCATAGCTAGTGTTACTGTCAGCATAGCTAGTGTTACTGTCGGCATAGCTAGTGTTACTGTCGCATAGCTAGTGTTAC
>NC_069424.1:20800925-20893425 GCF_026875155.1 Cherax quadricarinatus
GATGAATTACTAAATACGGTCCTAAGGAGCTGTGGCTCTACAGAAAGTCATGTTGACGATTAAGGCACACGTGCAACAATTGGGTATCTTTATTGTTGAAACGTTTCGCCTACGCAGTAGGCTTCTTAAGTCAAATACAGAGGTGAAACGTTTCAACAATAAAAATACCCAACTGTTATGCATACATTATCGGTATTTTATGCCATTTTCAGCAGAAAGTCATATTTCAGTGAGAAAGAGTCCATACAACGCAAAGCCTTGAAACTATAATGAAATATAGACTGTGTTCTTTGTACTGTATCATATATCCATAGTGTAAACAGCGCAGCCATTATTTTACATGATTACTGCTATACAAGACTGCTGAAATAACTCATGCGAGAACAGAAACATGATAAACAGCAATATATCAACAGGAACGGTAAGTCAAGACTTAACAAGCACTTGTGTATGTCACTACAATTTACTACATACAACACCTTAAGAACTAGTTGAACGATACCATTAAGCATGTTAATGTTCATGTAGGTTTGCCAGGGTGGGTCCTGGCCCGGGTTTTCTGCATGTGGTGACCCGGCAGTTGCTCCCGAAGGAGTGTCGGAGTTTGTACAAGTGATGTACCGTTTACAGTCCTATGACAGGGGCACGGTGAGCAGTCATGTCAAGTGGAGTACCGTTTACAGCCCCATGACAAGGGCACGGTGATACCATAAAGCGATTACGTAAATCTGGCACAAATTTTCACAGTTAACAAGATCACAGAGTTTATGACAAGAGTTTTAAAATTAACACTTTGAAGGTATCACCTTCCACATTTATTTACATAACTGGATTTAGGCGTTAGTTAGCCGGTCAGAAGAATGTACAGCGTCAGTTATTTGGTCAGGTGAAGGTAATCGTGTCAGCCACCTGGTCAGAAGGTATAGTGTTAATTATTTGGTTGGAACCAATAGGGTATAGTGTCAGTTGTTTGGTCAGACCAAGAAGTTATAATGTCAGTTATTTGGTCAGAACAGGAAAATACAGTGTCACTAAGCATTACCCCATCTGCCTCTTGTAATAATTCTCAACAACTGACAACGTTTCGCCCACGCAGTTGGCTTTATAGTCACAAACTACCCCAACGCTAATGAATTTCGTCTTGCCTAAACTACAGGAACGTAAACATGCCAACTATTTTTTTTTCATTTCACCAAGGTAAAAGAATTTCGAAAGGCGAGTTCTATCAGAACAAACATGCGGAGAAATGTCTAGCAAATTTATTTACAACCCACATTATCTTCTCTACCTCGTTGTACCTCGCAAACCTTAATTTTTAAAGGGGTGGAGGGGTAAGCCAGCGAAGACCTCTGTCAGATGATCAAAAGCTCCAGCTGCGGGTCATCATATGATTAAAAATCCGTGTCAGGAAACACTTGTCCTGTTTCCTGACAAATCTTATCTAACTTAACCTGTACCCTGCGAGGTATCCTGCCCATCCCGCTCGGCCGGGCATCCTGGCGAGCGATGTTAGTCACTCTCTAGGTTGATCGGCATTTTGAAGAAATGTTTTATATATTGCCAATGTTGCAATCTTCAGTACATATTGCTTGCGCAACGGCATATCCAGTTGATTCTTGTATGCTGTTATGCGATGCACTTTAACACTACAATTCAGCATTTCGTGGGTTTGTGAAGACTTTAGCAAAGTTCCCAAACACTTTGTATACTTTCTGAAGACTTTGGAAAAGTTTCCCCAACACTTTGCTTAGTCTGTGAAGAGTCTGACAAAGTCAACCAACACTTCGCATGGTTTGTGAAGCCTCTTCGGCAAAGTTCCTAACACTCCGCATGGAGCCGTTTTCTCCAGTATACAGCGTATTCTTTGGGTGTTTTGTGTAATAAATTACTAAATTACTCTTTAAAAGTAATTATAATTTAGTCTTGGTGGTATAATTTTATAGCATACGGTTACTGCTTCTACTGGAGCTAACTCCAGAGTTTGTACTGGTTGGTAGTTTACAAGTTAAAATTTGTATCTATTGTCATAGTGCAGCTTATTTCAAACCTGATCCTAGCAATATTTTTTATCGATGAGCTAATTTACTCGAGAATAAACCTTTTTCTTAAATATTTAACTCCATATAGTTAGGAGTGAGAAATATGGGAGGAAATATAAAACCGACCCAGTGAAAAATAGAGGAGTCACGAGCACAATACCAGAACAACGTACGTATTCTAGACCAGGGATTCTCAACTTTTCCTCCATCATTAACACCCTCGGCTTGATGTATTTCTCCATTTATCCCCTTACTTCCATACAGAAAATTTATCGCCATCATAAAGGGACAAAAATCAAGGTCAGAAAAAATAAATTATTCAATTATCAGGTACATCAAATATTTACCCAGTGCCATGCAATTTTTTGCCTCTAAGGGGTAAATTTACCCCTGGTTGAGAATCACTGGCCAAGACGTTGCTACCAGTAGATATCAGGAATACTGCTGAAACAAATGGAAAAGTTTTCACGAGGAAACTGGATCAATATCTCCGTGGTGTGCCGGATCAATTAGGCTGTGATAGATATGCGGACCGGTGGGCCCGCCAATAGCAAGAGTCTGGTCAACAAAGTAGTCAACAGGGGGCCTGGCCCCGGGATGGGCCGTGGGAGCAGGTAAACTCCTGAAACAATGAGGCAGGGTGAAGTTGTAGCCATCCATGAGCCACAGTTTTCATTTAGTCAGTTGACTTGATTTGCTTTGATTTATTCAATCTTATTTCGTTGTGAGATTATATTTCAAATGCAGGTTAGTTCAATAATGAAAGATAACTGAGGGAGTTGGGTATATTTCTGAAAAAGTATAGCCAGAGGCAGGCTGCTCATGTTGTGGTAACAACAGCTGTCTTCCAAATATCCACGACGCTATGTTATGTTAGGAACTTTAAGAGTATTGGCCCAGAACGTAATAACGAGGTCATCTCTCGTGTTGAAGATTGCCTTAAATGACAGGTTCAGCCAGGGTGAGTCTGGGCCTGGTAGTACGGCTCTCTATCGTGTCTGAAATGGAATGGAGGAGGGAGTAGATGTTAGGACAGTCAAGACAAGTGTAAACTTGGACCTATAAACACCTATACGGTGCCTATAAGCCTGCCTATAAACACCTATACGGTGCCTATAAGCCTGCCTATAAACACCTATACGGTGCCTATAAGCCTGCCTATAAACGCCTTAACGATGTGTCTTGGGTAGCGTGCTTTCAAGGTTCCCTCCCATCATGGTTCCTCAGTCACTGCAGAATTACATCGCTAAATACCATGAATTTCCCATTCATTGTCACATTAGCTCCAGTAGTAAGGTAATGCCATTCAGGGACCATTATTGATGTTTTCTTAGAAGTCTTTGCAATCCGTTGTACGATGACCACTGAGGTTATACCGTGTCTGTCTGTACTGTGCTGGTATACAATATCCGTTATAAGTGTGCAGTGTCCGTGTGGATGGCAGTGCTGGCGCTGTGATGGCGGCAGAGGTGATGGTAGTTGCTGCAATGATGGTTGCGGTGGTGGTGGCGGCAGCAGGTTTGGTGATGATGGTTCCGGAGTTGGTGGAGGCGTTGGTGATGGCGTTGGTGGCGGCGATGATAGTGGTGGTGGCGGCGCTGATAGTGGTGGCGGTGGCGATGGAGATGGTGGCGGTAGTGGTGATGGCTTCCCCTTTCGCCTCTTGCCCTGATTTCCCCAACCTGGTGATGCCCAGTGTTCACCTTTAATAAATATTCCCGCCGCCAGTCACCATAGACAGGCTCAGCCTGGAGATATACAGCATTTAGCTTCCATATGTGGCCTCTGCTGGTTTTTCCTATATTAGCTTAAATCTATGACCTCTGCTGGTTCTTCTTACGTTACTCTTTTATCTAAACCTAAGAGTAATTTTAACGCTGTGATAATATCTCCCTCAAATCTCTAGTAATCAAGTTCAGTTTTTAGCCTTTGCCAGCACCTCATTGTTCATCTGTTTGACCAGTCTGGTCGTAAATCACCATCTCAAACTTAGGATGATGCTGTTAGTAGTCTGGCGGATTATCTTCACTACTGTCCGGTCTCAAACCAGGCTTCCTACGTTGGAAAGGGAACATGAAAGGATTAAGAACTATGAAGAAACAGGTAGGAAAGTATAGGCATACTGAATGCAAGCAGAAGTGTGTAAGACTCACATATCTCACGTGTTCATGAGACGGCAAGAAAAGATCACCAATCCTGTCAAAGTGAAAAAAAATATATACCTAACGATAATCCTAATATTTTCCAGCCTTGCATCTACCCCGATAATATTCTCTACAACTGTAGCTCTCGATGCCGACTTCGCGTGAATTTTGAAGGTCTTTAACGAGAATTTAAAATCTCTATCACAAAAGAACTGTCTTCTTTACTTCAAGAAAGCAGAAGTCTGCTAATATAACCTACCAGATCCTTTGTATATCATAACAAGAGTGATCAAGTAAACATGTTTAAGGAGAATGATTCTAGATTTTGCAGCCGAAGTGGCTAGTTTACTTAAGTCATGTGGAGGGCACCACAAGAGCATATGGGTACACAAGAGACCTACGTACCAGGCCCTAAAAGGGGTTCAGATACCAAGACTGGACACCCAACCAATAACATTACATTATTATCATCTCGCACAGCGCCTGGGAAATTAGGCAATCAGATTCGATTCTAGGAAGGAGGGAGGGGGTGGGGGAGGGGGTGGGGGAGGGGGTGGGGGGAGGGGGTGGGGGAGGTTAGCAGGTTTACTGGTGTCGCGTGCCTAAGCTGGTGTCAGATGGCTTGTCTTAAGAGTGTCAAGTGACAAGCAGCAGGTGTCTGCAGCCCCACACTCACTTCAGATTTATTCCTTAAGTGGAGAACCATAATGCTGATAGAAGGATCTTATTCCAAGAAATTAGAGCTACTGTCCCCATTATTTATTATTATTATTATTATCTTTAAATTCACTGCTCTTATCTCTTGTCTGATAATCCATCTTTAGTGTGCCGTTAGTCACTTCTGCCTACTTTTTCTTCTGCTTGAGTGGGTACCTTTCTTGTGTGCTTGGAGAGAGGCAGGGAGGCTGCGTGGCCCTGCCAGTTGTGTGGGAATGAGTAGACCTGTCAATAGCGTGGGAATGAGAGTGGTCCTCTCAGTTGTGTGGAAATGAGAGTGGGCCGTTATATGGGTAGAAGAATGTGGGTTTGTTGAGTGGGGCGGTTGGTGGTAGTTCTGCAAGTATATAGTGCTGGTCGGCAGCATTGTATGGGACTAATTGGAGTGGGTGGTGGCTGTGGGGAGATAACTGGTGTGTGTGTGGTGGCTGTGGGGAAATAGCTGGGGTGTGTGTGGTGGCTGTGGGTAGATAGCTGGCGAGTGTGGCGGCTGTGGGGAGATAGCTGGGGTGTGTAGTGGCTGTGGGGTGATAGCCGGGTTGACTGGGTTTAGGTGTGGGTTGTGGCTGCTTTTCCTAATTTACCTTCTTCAACGTTCTGCACTCGGACCGATATCTTAAACTACTTCTTACGCTTGGCATGTAAATTATCGTCACTCTCTTGATTCTTATTCTTGTAATATTTCCTTTCGGAGTCATTGCAGGAGACCTAGAACCGTTAACAAACATTAATCACGTGGTTCGCTTCTCTTCCTCCGCTTAGTGTGTGTGTGTGGTGGGGGGGGGGGAGGTAACCTTTGAAGTTGCAGTAGCTGATGAACTTTTAATGGAAAATTTGATGACATCCTCACTGCCCTACTGAAGGCTCCCATCTCAAGCTGACACATGTCAATACTATGTATGAAACCTGTCCTGTGTAATGGATTAAGTGGAGTGACCGAGGTCCAAGGACCCAAACGTCTTCAGTAAAGGTGTCATGAGAGTATGAATTCGTGTTTATTTCCCTCAAGCTGTCGGTAGTCGTCTGCCAGTGGCCACCCATGGCCCTCCAGAATTACAACTACTGATGCCAATAACAAAATCCCCCAACAAACACAGAATACAACCTCGTTCATATTTGCTAATATACAGGGCCTTAAGCCATCCACCAACAACAAAATACCTTTTATCAGTGGACTTCTAGAGGAGTCTAATGCAATGTTTGCAGCCTTCACAGAGACTCACACAAAAGATCACTTTGACAGTGAAATATGGATAAGTGATTACAACCTTTTTAGATGCGACAGAAAAAACAGGCAACAAGGGGGGGTTGGCCTATATGTCAAAGAGTCCCTTATCTGCACGGAGTTGATGAACACCACAAATGAGGTAGTTGAAGTTCTATCAATAAAGATCGAGAACCAAAACCTAGTCATTGTGGTTGTATACAAGCCACCAGATGCAACCTCACAACAGTTCAAGGAACAGCTACTGAAAATTGATTACTGTTTGGAAAACCTTCCAGCTCCATCCCCAAACATCTTACTGCATGGTGATTTCAACCTAAGGCATACAAAATGGAAGAATGTAGCAAATAATGTTACAGCTGAACAATCCCCGGAGGTAGCACAGATGAAAGGTCACACACACATGAGCTACTAAGTCTCTGCGAAAAACACACCTTAAGCCAGCAGATAGTGGAGCCAACAAGACTAGAAAACACACTTGACCTTATCTTCACAAATAATGAGGACCTGATAAGAGACATAAGAATATAAAAAACAACTAATTCCGATCACAACCTAATCGAAGTCCAGACGTACATGCATAGGGGTCCTGATCAGTAGAATGCATGTACCTGTGAAGGTGTCTTCACAAAATACAACTTAAAAAACAAGAACATCAACTGGGACCAGGTAAACCATGTCCTAAACGAAACATGTTGGGAAGATGTCTTAAATGACATGGATCCAAACCAGTGCCTTGAAAGGATCAACTTCCTGGCAGCCAAAGCATGTTCTAGGCATATTCCCCTAAGAAAGAAGAAGAGCAGGAGTAAACTGGAGAGAGAAAGACGCTCCCTCTACAGAAGACGACGAAGAGTCACTGAGCTCCTCAGGAGTGCTAGAATATCTGATACACGAAAGGAGATGCTGACCAGGGAAGTGGAAACTATCGAACTTAAGTTAAATGACTCTTACAGGAACCAGGAGAGGCAGGAGGAGCTTAAAGCTATTAGTGAAATTGAAAGAAATTCAAAATATTTCTTTTCATATGCCAAAAACAAGGCAAATACCACATCTAGTATCGGGCCCTTACTCAGACAGGATGGGACTTACACAGATGACAACAAGGAAATGAGTGAAATATTAAAATCCCAGTACGACTCTGTATTTAGTGAACCACTAATCGGTCTGAGGATCGACGACCCAAATGATTTCTTCATGAATGAGCCTCAAAACTCGATAAATGTATGCCAGATTTCCGACATTACCCTAACTCCGATAGATTTCGAAAAAGCCATTGACAACATGCCTATGCACTCAGCCCCGGGCCCAGACTCGTGGAACTCTGTTTTCATTAAGAACTGCAAGAAACCCCTCTCGCATGCCCTAAGTACACTATGGAGGAGGAGCTTGGACATGGGTGAAATTCCACAGTCACTTAAAAAAACGGATATAGCCCCACTCCATAAAGGTGGCAGCAAAGCATTAGCTAAGAACTATAGACCAATAGCTCTGACGTCCCACATCATAAAAATCTTTGAAAGAGTGCTAAGAAGCAGGATTGCAAATCACCTGGATTCCCAAAATCTGCACAATCCAGGGCAACATGGGTTCAGGGCAGGTCGCTCCTGCCCCTCACAACTACTGGATCACTATGACATGGCCTTGGATGCACTGGAAGAAAATCAGAATGCAGATGTAATATACACAGACTTTGCAAAAGCATTTGACAAATGCGATCATGGCATAATAGCCATAAAATACGTGCTAAAGGAATAACTGGGAAAGTGGGGAGATGGATCTTCAACTTCCTAACAAATCGAACACAAAGAGTAGTGGTCAACAGAGTTAAATCGGAGGCTGCCATAGTGAAGAGCTCTGTTCCACAAGGCACAGTACTCCCCCCCCATCTTATTCCTTATCCTCAAATCAGACATAGACAGAGATATACATCACAGCACCGTATCATCCTTTGCGGATGATACTAGGATCTGCACGAGGCTGTCATCTGCTGAGGACACGGTTAACCTCCAAGAAGATATAAACAAAGTTTTCCAGTGGGCAACGGTAAACAATATGATGTTCAATGAGGACAAATTCCAACTGCTCCGTTATGGAAAACTGGAGATAATAACTAGAACAGAGTATACTACTGACTCCGGCCATACAATAGAGCGGAAAAATAATGTAAGGAACCTGGGAGTAGTAATGTCTGAGGATCTCACTTTCAAGGATCACAACAGTGCCATGATCGCACGTGCAAAGAAAATGATAGGATGGATATTGAGAACTTTCAAAACGAGAGATGCCAAGCCAATGATCCTTTTCAAATCACTTGTTCTCTCTAGGCTGGAATACTGCTGTACATTAACATCTCCATTCAAAGCAGGTGAAATCGCAGATCTAGAGAGTGTACAGAGATCCTTTACTGCAAGGTATAATTCTGCAAGCACCTTACTACTGGGAAGCTTGGAAGCACTTGACTTGTACTCCCTTGGATGCGGAGGGAGAGTTATCATAATCTCATTTGGAAAATCTTGGAAGGAATGGTCCCAAATCTGCAGCACAAATCACTCCCTACGAAAGTAAAAGACTGGGCAGGCGATGCAAAATGCCCCAATAAAAGTAAGGGCACCCTTGGTACACTAAGGGAAACACCATTTTAAGTGTCCAGGGCCCAAAACTGTTCAACAGCCTCCCATCAAGCATTAGGGGAATTGCCAATAAGCCCCTGGCTGCCTTCAAGAGAGAGCTGGACAGATACCTAAAGTCAGTGCCGGATCAGCCGGGCTGTGGCTCGTACGTTGGACTGCGTGCGGCCAGCAGTAACAGCCTAGTTGATCAGGCCCTGATCCATTGGGAGGCCTGGTCATGGACCGGGCCGCGGGGGCGTTGATCCCCGGAATAACCTGCAGGTACTACAGGGAAACAGCTAACTTTAGTTCCCAGTATGTAGCTATTATACCGAACAGGGTAGCAGCTCCCTCTTGGCTGGGCATCCAGCTGTAGCAAGGGTTCTCTTAAAGATGTCATTGACTTCCTTGTTTCTTGCATGCCAGCCCTTGGTTTTGGAACAGTTAAGACCATGTAGACCGTATTGGTCTACTTGCGCTTCGCCGCAAATACACGTATATTCTGTGAATTGGGGCAGCAAGGCGCAGAGCCACTGCAATACGGAGGTCGAGTCGCGTTCCCGTTGCCGATATGGGAACTGTTTGGAGGAAGTCCCCGGAGTGAGGTGCGCTCACAGCCTGGAGACGGGCAATCTCCCTATCTGATGTTGCAGCCCTGAGCATGTTGGCAAGCGCCTTTTCAGTGATCGGGCCATCCCAGCTTGACTGTGAGCCAGTGCTGCACTAGGGTTTGGTGCTGGAGCAGCAAGTCTCCCATTCAGTGATGGCACTGGCATAGCTAGGGTCTTCTATTCCTGCTGAGTCACTGAGGGTATCAGGAAGAATTTGTCTTATCAACTCGTTTGATGCTATGGAAGAGGATAGGAAAGCTGGTAGAGCAATCTGGGAGGATCTGCGTACTCCTAGCCCTCCAAGCCTGACCGGAAGTGAGGCTTGCAACCACTGTCCATCTTCAAGGGAAAGATTCAATACACTCTCTAGTATGGTCTTAAGGAGAGAGTCATATTCCTCGAGTTTTGGACTGTGAATGCTGGGGAGCATCTCAGAAAGTAGGTAAGTCTTGGGATTGACAGGCACCTGGTGAGTAGCTAGAAGGCATCGTGTGTGTCAATGTCTTTCATCCTGCTTTCCATCGTCCGGAGGTGTGAGACTTGTTTTTTCTAGGATCAGCTGGATGGCATTGGACCCAAGAGGAGCACCAAGGAGAGTGCTATTGGCTGGATCAATGGCTCGTGCTCCTGGTAAAACGGCGCTAATATTCTGGATCATCTGTTGATTGGTAGAAACTATTTCACATTTGGTGGGGTTTAAAGAAAGGCCCAGGCTTTCTCCCATGTCTTTAATTTTACTGATGTCCTCTAGGAGAGATTTTGTTGTGCCAGCTAGGGTACCATCATCCAGGAACCAGATATTGAGCTCGCTGGAGAGTGCTTCTGTGACTTCCTTGATGACCAAACAGAATAGAAAGGGGGCGAGAGGGTCCCCCTGTTGCACACCCTCACATGAGTCAATTTCATGGTCCCCAAACAAGTTTGGAAGTCACACTATAACACGATTCTATGAAGGGATAAAGGGAAGGAAAGTTTCTATAAACTGCTTGGAGAGCAGCATCCCTTCTGACTGAGTTGAAAGCGTTGGCAAAGTCCAATTTGACCAAGGTTTTTTCATCGGACATGTTTTTGATATATACTCGTGCTGGGTGGGCAGCCCTGTTGAACGCGGAAACCGAGCTGAGTTGGTTTCAGCATTGCAGCAGCCTCTTGACTCACCCTTCTTACTGCAGCCTTGGCGACTAGGCGCCGAAGGGTGTTACCCACTGCAATAGGCCTGATTCTGCCATCCTTTTTCCGGAGGGCACACAATGAGGCACCAAAGAAAAGGGGTTTGATGGCCTCTGGGACACTGCCAGCCAGGCACAGGTTGGAAAATTTGGTGAGTTCAGACAGCAGCCTCTCTGAAGTCTCACCAAGTGCTGGATTGAGTATTTGTTTTAAGTGTTGAGGCCTTAAACCGGTGAAACCTCCTGCTGAGCCCTGTGGAAATGACATAGCAGCTTTATACACATCAGCATCCTGTAAGGTTAGATGTTCTTCGCCTGCTGCAATGTCAGGGAGGTCAATGTTGGTACTGGGAGCCGTGGGTGGATGTTTGTCCTTCAGAGCTTGCACCGTGCTGACGCCCTTGGGAGCGATGGTATCCTCACTGGTTATAAGCCTCAGAGCTCCAATAGTATTACCCTCTTCTATTTTTTTGCTAATTTGGGCTCTGATTTTTGAGGCGTGGGGTGTCCCTGTTGTTGGCATTTGCCCGGCGGGTGTTTGTCGCCCTAGGGGGGAGACGGACGAGGTTGTCATCCCTTGGGAATGCATTTATTGCCCTAATAACATGTGTTGCTAGTGACTTGTCCCTCCTTGGTGGGACAGCCGTTTTAAACAGGCATTGCCAAAAAGCAGCAAGTTGTGCTAGGATCTGTTGTTTGAAGGAGCATCGTTGACTTTCTTCAGAAGGTCAGTGAATCTGCTAGCAGCTTGAGGGCGAGCTGCTTTGGGGATGTGTGTCAGAGTCCTGGTGGATGTTAATTTGATTGCAGATTTGAGGTCCTCTGTAGAGGTGAAGTCACGGTAGCTGTCAGCCCTGTCTGCTGGGGGAGGCTGTTAGTTGTTCTCATTTGGAGCTCTCCTGGAGCCTAGACACCCATTGTGTGCACGGATGTTGCCAGTTGTGGGATTGAGTGCACATTCCCTGTAGCACACCCGGCAGATGCCTCGTGAACGACAGCTTTGGCTCTGTCGTGAAGATTCCTGGGAACCCGCGACTTCTTGTGACATTGCTGATATTGTGGGGGTGGGAGGGCGCCAGCTGTGGGGTGACGGGTGAAGGACAGCATTATATATATATATATATATATATTTTATATATATTTATATATATATATATATATATATATATATATATGTCGTGCCGAATATGTAAAACTGGTCAATTAGCAAGAACTTAATTAAAATTAAGGCCTTTCTAAAATTTTCTCTTATTCGTTTAAAGATATATATTTTTCATTAATGTTGATGTAAAAATTTATATTTTTGCAACTAAAGGAACTTAGAAAACTTACCTAACCTTATTATAACAAGCGCAATTTATTTTAGCCTAACCCAACTAAATATATTTTAGATTTGTTGACAGTAATTTAATACTAAACAAACACAGTGAAATATATTTTTTTCGTTAGGTTCAGAATGATTTTGGCGAAATTATTGCATATACAAATTTTCACTTTTCCTCTATGGCAAGATGAGCGTTGCTATTTAAGCCAAAATCGCAAGTTCTGCCTATTCGGCACGACATATATATATATATACATATAAGCCATCGTATCTCTCATTAAACTGTTAAAAGTTCCTTGTCAGTAAAGAAAGTGAAGCGTAGCCAAATACTCTGCCTCTGTGGTTGTTTACAACTGGGGCAGTACGACTTGCTCTCTCATCCTGTAATGTTCAAGTTACTCAACCCATCAGAGATGAAGCTGGAAGGATCTTGAGACAAGGAACAGGAGGTGTCCGCCCCTTCCTCCCCAGATCAATCCTTATTGCCTAGAGAGGAATGTAATAACTGAGCTACACACTGTGTATACCTTTATACCTTTGATGAGTTTCGAGTCTTACTATTCTCGGGAGCCCGGCCATGTGCCAGGCTCGTCTGGCCTATGGCCGGGGAGCAACAGCCAGATCAACCAGGCTGTTTCTGCTGGTGGCCCGCTGCCCCACATATCCATCACCTGGTTGATCTGGCATCTGGTGAAGATACTTGTCCACTTTTCTCTTGAAGACTTTTACACCTATTAGTGCTTTTCTCCATTGACAGTTCATGTAGTATTTCTTGTATGATTGCTTCGTATATTTGGTCTTCTATGAAAGACGCAGTGAGCACAGAAAAGCATTCTAGATCAATGGTTCTCAAACTTATCGAGTACAA
The DNA here is from genome assembly GCF_026875155.1 of Cherax quadricarinatus. Classification (NCBI taxonomy): domain Eukaryota; kingdom Metazoa; phylum Arthropoda; class Malacostraca; order Decapoda; family Parastacidae; genus Cherax; species Cherax quadricarinatus. Next base: position 20,813,635 of record NC_069424.1, read on the forward strand.
AGGACTTACTCCTAGCGCGTGAATTGTGATCCCTGGCGCACTTGTTTACACAGCGTTCTCCCATACCGCAGTACACAGCTTCACTAATTATTCTCTAATTTGTCTCCCAGCAAGCCTGAAAGTCAAGGTAAAGTGGGAGGAAAAAACAATGTTTGAGAAAAGTGAAAGATGAATGTGTGTGTGTGTGTGTGTGTGTGTGTGTGTGTGTGTGTGTGTGTGTGTGTGTGTGTGTGTGTGTGTGTGTGTATGTGTAGAGAGAGAGAGAGAGAGAGAGAGAGAGAGAGAGAGAGAGAGAGAGAGAGAGGAAGGGGGGGGGGGCGCAAGAGCAAGCAAGCACAAGAGAGCCAGTAAAGAGAGAGGAAAAGAGATGTATCGAGCTCCCTCACAGAAGACAAAATATTTAACCTGACTCTCACCATCGTCTGGACTGGCGAGAGCACACATTTTTAGATGCGTTCTCAGCGGCTCGGAAAAAAAAAATCAGGCTTCAGAGGGGTCTCTCTCACTCCAGCATTAACTCACACAGGAGGGAAGGTGTGTCTTACCTGAAGGCAAGCGTTCCGGGCCTTGGGGTAGGAGCTTCTGGGCGTGTCTTGGGAGCATTAATTCAAGGTAGTGTGTGTTCTACCAGGTGAGCCTACTGGACCTAATGCCAGGAGCTTTTGAGGCTCTCTCTCTCCCCACCATTAGCTAGAGGTAGGGTGTGTGTGTCTTACTTGAGGGCGAGGATACAGAACCTTCGGGTAGAGGCCTGGTGGTGACGCAGCAGGAGTGCCCAGAAAGATGATAGCGAGATAACGAGGATTAAAAGCGAAATACATTTCTGCTAGTATGTATTTCTTAGCAAGCATCTCCAATTCGCAAACGGGAGAACTTTTAACATTCTCTCTCAGTCCACTGTAGGATTTGAACCTTCACACTCTGTATCAAAGTACACAGTGCTTTCACCATTCAGCCAGATCCCAGATAATGTTTTTATCTCTTGTGTGCAAACCTCTTGATATGTAATTACCGCTTAGTTTTAACGCATATACTGCACTCTACACAGTTTTAATTTAAAAGACTGATGCAGCTAACCACATCAACAACAAATTACTCCGCGTAGAAGAATCTTGATCCAAACAACTCTAGTCTCCCTTTCCTTGGATAAAAACACTGCCTTTTATTCCGCCAAGTGTTGTATGAACCTTCTGGGTCAAGCGCTTCCACATTAATATAACAGCTGATGGGGATTACCCGTGAGTAATTACTGTGGGGGGGGGGATGAGGTGCTTATTACGAATGAAGACAGCAATTAGTGCTACAACCACAATATTATGATTAATTAATATGTTAATTATGTCAAGTGTCGTATGGCAGACATTAGCGATAAGTGCAGAAGCGCTTACAGAAACTGTAGCTTACCAGACCTTGCCTCGTGTTCATGGGCGTGGTCCTCATGGCCCTCACCTTCCATGTAAATCCCAGCCCCACAGCCCTCAACTGCCTACTTTTCTTCAGTTTTTTTTCCTTCTCAACCCCTTCTATATTCACTTTTCTTTTCTACCTCCCTCCTTCCCTTCCCCAGTTGTCTTTTCTCTAGATACCCAGAAACCTGAGAGCACTAGTATACTGTGAATTGTTCAGATCATAAACCCATGAACAGCATTTTTATGCCACTAGATTACATGACAAAGTGATTGTCAGAATCAGGTTGGAATTTCATCACCTGTGGTAGGTGATTGCAATTACCACAGGTGAGCCTCCCAACTCTACCTAACCCACATGTAAGATCTGTAAAAAGGGAAAGGGGCACGAATTTTACCATTCATAGCAGAGTGAGCAGTTGTCAGTGACTCTGGGTAGGCCTGGTGGAACACTATATTGGAAACTGTGTAAATTCATCTACTCTTAGAGTATTTGAGGTTACCCTCAGTGTCTACCCTTTACCTGCCAATATTAGTTAGCATTCCAGTAGAACACATGTATGCGAATGGGCATATATAAAATATATATATATATTTATATATATATATATATATATATATATAATATATATATATATATATATATATATATATATATATATATATTTTATCACACTGGCCGATTCCCACCAAGGCAGGGTAGCCCGAAAAAGAAAAACTTTCACCATCATTCACTCCATCACTGTCTTGCCAGAAGGGTGCTTTACACTACAGTTTTTAAACTGCAACATTAACACCCCTCCTTCAGAGTGCAGGCACTGTACTTCCATCTCAGGACTCAAGTCCGGCCTGCCGGTTTCCCTGAACCCCTTCATAAATGTTACTTTGCTCACACTCCAACAGCACGTCAAGTATTAAAAAACCATTTGTCTCCATTCACTCCTATCAAACACGCTCACGCATGCCTGCTGGAAGTCCAAGCCCCTCGCACACAAAACCTCCTTTACCCCCTCCCTCCAACCTTTCCTAGGCCGACCCCTACCCCGCCTTCCTTCCACAACAGACTGATACACTCTTGAAGTCATTCTGTTTCGCTCCATTCTCTCTACATGTCCGAACCACCTCAACAACCCTTCCTCAGCCTCTGGACAACAGTTTTGGTAATCCCGCACCTCCTCCTAACTTCCAAACTACGAATTCTCTGCATTATATTCACACCACACATTGCCCTCAGACATGACATCTCCACTGCCTCCAGCCTTCTTCTCGCTGCAACATTCATCACCCATGCTTCACACCCATATAAGTGCGTTGGTAAAACTATACTCTCATACATTCCCCTCTTTGCCTCCAAGGACAAAGTTCTTTGTCTCCACAGACTCGTAAGTGCACCACTCACTCTTTTCCCCTCATCAACTCTATGATTCACCTCATCTTTCATAGACCCATCCGCTGACACGTCCACTCCCAAATATCTGAATACATTCACCTCCTCCATACTCTCTCCCTCCAATCTGATATTCAATCTTTCATCACCTAATCTTTTTGTTATTCTCATAACCTTACTCTTTCCTGTATTCACCTTTAACTTTCTTCCCTTGCACACCCTACCAAATTCATCCACCAATCTCTGCAACTTCTCTTCAGAATCTCCCAAGAGCACAGTGTCATCAGCAAAGAGCAGCTGTGACAACTCCCACTTTGTGTGTGATTCTTTATCTTTTAACTCCACGCCTCTTGCCAAGACCCTCGCATTTACTTCTCTTACAACCCCATCTATAAATATATTAAACAACCACGGTGACATCACACATCCTTGTCTAAGGCCTACTTTTACTGGGAATAATTTCCCTCTTTCTACATACTCTAACTTGAGCCTCACTATCCTCGTAAAAACTCTTCACTGCTTTCAGTAACCTACCTCCTACACCATACACTTGCAACATCTGCCACATTGCCCCCCTATCCACCCTGTCATACGCCTTTTCCAAATCCATAAATGCCACAAAGACCTCTTTAGCCTTATCTAAATACTGTTCACTTATATGTTTCACTGTAAACACCTGGTCCACACACCCCCTACCTTTCCTAAAGCCTCCTTGTTCATCTGCTATCCTATTCTCCGTCTTACTCTTAATTCTTTCAATAATAACTCTACCATACACTTTACCAGGTATACTCAGCAGACTTATCCCCCTATAATTTTTGCACTCTCTTTTATCCCCTTTGCCTTTATACAAAGGAACTATGCATGCTCTCTGCCAATCCCTAGGTACCTTACCCTCTTCCATACATTTATTAAATAATTGCACCAACCACTCCAAAACTATATCCCCACCTGCTTTTAACATTTCTATCTTTATCCCATCAATCCCGGCTGCCTTACCCCCTTTCATTTTACCTACTGCCTCACGAACTTCCCCCACACTCACAACTGGCTCTTCCTCAATCCTACAAGATGTTATTCCTCCTTGTCCTATACACGAAATCACAGCTTCCCTATCTTCATCAACATTTAACAATTCCTCAAAATATTCCCTCCATGTTCCCAATACCTCTAACTCTCCATTTAATAACTCGCCTCTCCTATTTTTAACTGACAAATCCATTTGTTCTCTAGGCTTTCTTAACTTGTTAATCTCACTCCAAAACTTTTTCTTATTTTCAACAAAATATATATATATATATATATCCCCTATTGTATTTTTGTCAATGTATTTTGTCTTTATTTAAAGTCTACATAGAATATAGAGAATGGTAAGAGAAGACAATATTCAAACAGCTCCGGAGAGAACCTCGAGTTTTCCCTGTAATAAGTTTATTCTTTTCTCTGAGGACGAGGGTCCCCAGCATAGAACTACCTACCTCTTCTGTATACTTGCCTTCCCTCCTTCACCGTCACCAACCTTCCATCACTGCCACCAACAACCTTCAATCACAGTTACCAACTCTCCTTATACCCGCCGACCCTCCTCACTACTCGTCCCGTCCTTGACTATTCTCCCAATCTCATTAAGACTCTCCATCACCCTTCGCCTCAGCACGTCTGCCCAGGAGTCCACCAACTTCCACCACAGGTTTACAAGGGATCAAATTGCTTAACACACGAGTTACAAGGAATCAATCAGGGGATTCAGTCACTGTCCACCTGGTACTAAATGTAGAAGCGCAGTGACTGGCGGTCTCTTTTGCTGACAAAAGAGAACCGTTCGATGTTATAGCCGAGAGAAAATCCTGTTGCATGACTAGGCACGTATACAGGATACGATCTCTCACTGACGAGTGAGAGAGAGAATCACACTACGGGTTAGGCAGATGTGAGTGCAGAATACCACATAAGGCGTAGTCTCCTGCACTGCATGTGCTGGACAGCTTCTAAGAGCAACATACGCCAAGCATAATTAATACTTTGACATCTGATGCGTAGGCTGATGCATCATCATGGAGGAATGAGGGGGGGGCACTAATAGCAACAGCCTGGTTAACCAGGCTATGGAAGACTGTCCTCAGGTCGAGCTGCGAGGCTAAAACAACCATCAAAATCAGTTACGGGAATGGGAGGTAGGGGATGAGTGCAGGTGTGGAATTTGACACACGTGCAACACCTGGGTATCTTGAAATATTTGAAGACGTATCGCCAACCAATCGTGAGGTTTTATCAATCCAATACAGAAAATAATACCCAAGTGTTGCACATGTGTCTTATTTATTACCTAGTCGTATCTGCAAGGGTTAAGTCATAGCTCCTGGCCCCGTCTCTTAGCTCTTGTAGACCAGGTTCTTCACGAGGAAGCCAACCTTAATTTCTTTACGCTTCGTGTGAACATACAAATAAGTACTATTTTCGTTAAGTCGTTAGGTTAAGTTTCAGTTCAACAAGCATACACAAACGTATATGCGAATAAGCACACTAAAAAAACAGCCTCGATGCATCTGGCAACGAAGTGACCGACGATAACCAGGAAACGTTCAAATCTACACGAGTATTACTCGTGGTACAAGAACAAGTTGCCATACGAATGTTTATTTCTCTCTCCGTGGTGGAGGCTCACAATATTTTCACCTCGTGTTAGTGCCTTGACAGCCAGGAATATGAGGTTATCTTCTATATACCAGGCTGTGATAGATGGGTGGGCTAGTGTGGCGTTACCAGCAACAGCCTAGCCTACTTGAACAGAGAAGCCTGGCCCTGGAACAGACAGTGAGAGAACGAAAACTCGAAACCCCATCAAAGGTAAAGGTATACTATTCATGCAATTACTAATTAGTCGTCTTTGATCTGATAGACTTCTGATGCTAACGTTTGTGTTGCAGCCTTCCACTTATTGTATCCTTATTAAGACAGTGGTAAAAATTTCAGGACAAGCTTTCATTAGGTCAACGCTTTACAGTGAGCGAAACGTTGTCCAAAAAAAAAAGCTTGTTGTGCAACCTGTTTTATCTTCACACTTGTCCGCAATACGACCTGCCATCTTATTTACGTTATACAATACCGACAAAGTGAAGATTACGACGCATGTGCAACACTTGGGTATCTTTACCTCCGAAACGTTTCGTCTGCACAAGCATTGAATAAATTTGACTGGGGAAGCCTGTTGTGTAGGTGAAACATATCGGTTATATACCTGTGTAGCACCTGTCTTATTCATCCACGCCCAGTCATCCATAGTGACTTCTTATTATGTTATATTTTGACCTGATCATCAGACAGTTTGGTCAGCCTGTTCACTTTGTTTACACAAAGGGGATACGACTACGAACTTCATATTCTTACAACAAATTTACAATTATGACTAAGTTCCTACTGTACTTTTGTTTACGTAGTTTTCCACACGAATTTTTTAATATATATTACTAATAAATACAAGCCTTAGTGAAAACAGTGCACAGGAAATAAAAACGATCTGCTAAGATTACTAATATATTTTGTGAAGGTTTCCTTGAGTGTGATGATATCAGTGTGGTGTGAAATCGCGGACGTGCTTAATGCATCTAGCGTTAGTATTAAACTATGTTCACTGATGTAGTATACATTTATGAAAGCCATTGGTTGACTGAACTAGGAGTGTAGGTTTAGTTAAGTTAGTTTAATATGTTTATTATGCATCCCATACCCATCCTGCGGGCGGTAGTCAAAAAAATTAGAGGTACATAATGGGTCCAGGGACTGGGCTCCAAAGTTTTGATAGCAGAGCAAGTTACAAAGGTAATGAACTCCAGGTTGATCTGGTCAAAATCATGACAAGTTACAAAGGTATTTACAGATTACAGAGGTACATGAACATCAAAATGGTATACAATACCGACAGGTTGGTAGGTAAGACACATAGGCAACAGTTAGGCAACTTTATTCCGAAACGTTTCGCCTACACAGTAGGCTTCTTCAGTCGAATACAGAAAGTAGGCAGGAACAGTAGAGAAGTGAAGACGATGTAATCAGTCCATCACCCTTGAAGTCGTAGAATTTGAGGTTGTCAGTCCCTCGGCCTGGAGAAGTTCAGTTTCATAGTCAGGATCTAGATCCTGACTATGGAATTGAACTTCTCCAGGCCGAGGGACTGACAACCTCAAATTCTACGACTTCAAGGGTGATGGACTGATTACATCGTCTTCACTTCTCTACTGTTCCTGCCTACTTTCTGTATTCGACTGAAGAAGCCTACTGTGTAGGCGAAACGTTTCGGAATAAAGTTGCCTAACTGTTGCCTATGTGTCTTACCTACCAACAGAGGTACATAATGGGTCCAGGAACAGGGCCCAAAGTTTTGATAGCTGAACAAGGTACAAAGGTATTTAACTCACAAGTTACAAATGTAATGAATCATGTAAGTAAATTTACTTACTTACGTTTATACATGGCTACAATCATGAACAAATTATAGAGTAATGAGCAATTCATACGTCCACACCCGGTCACAACTGTAATGATGAGTTATTGGTGCAAATATTAATTGTTGGGTCACACTCATACATACACACACGAGTAAAAGCACACACATATATGAGTATACAAATACGCATGCAAACACACACACACACACACACACACACAAGAGTAGTCAGTAAGTGGAATAGTTTGGGAAGCGATGTAATGGAGGCAAGATCCATACATAGCTTTAAGCAGAGGTATGATAAAACTCACGGTTCAAGGAGTGACCTAGTAGCGATCAGTGAAGAGGCGGGGCCAGGAGCTCGGACTCGACCCCTGCAACCTCAACTAGGTGAGTACACACACACCTACACTGCGTGTTGTTTGTTATACATAGAAGATGAGTGTGTGTGTTTTTTATATTTTATTTAAAACAGTACAGAACAGTATAAATAAAATAATACAAGACCTATCCGGCAACAGATGTAATAACCTTCCATTGCCTAATTTACCACACACAACCCAGTGTGTGTTTTACACAAGTTAGGTGTAGGTGTATGGGAGATGTGTTCGGCGTGAGAGATGTGTAGCAGGAAGGATCCTGGAATGAGCAGAATAATTCAGAATTTGTGGGGAATGAACAATTACATTTAGGGGTGATTGGGGGAAATAAGCAGTTGCACTTACAGAATTGTTTGCGCGAAATGAGCAGTAATAGAATAGTTTTTTCTGACAGCGCTTGGGTGTGTAAATGTAAAACGTTACTCAAAGTCGGAATAATCAATGCTTGCGTCATTCTTCCTGTCTCTAAATTCCAAGACCATCCTCCATTTTTTTTTTTTTTTTTACCGTTCGGGAGAAAATGCACACTTGAGATTTTAGCAATATGCCCCGCACTACCAAACGTAAACCACTATTTTTTTCCTCTAAATATCGTTACTCTCGGGTAATTGTAAATTAATATAGGTTGGTATGTTAACCTAACCAGATAATAATTACAGCCTGGCGCAACAGGCCAGGCAGTGTTCTGTTAACCTGCAGCCAGCCAGGAAATACTCATGCCTGATTCATGCATTCTCAAACGCGTCACTCCCTCTGCAGACTCATCTATTGTAATAATCACTTACCTACTTTAGTGGATCATTAACTGTTTTACTTAAGGCTATGGTGCAAACTGGGTTATATAATGTTGCTTAATATATCAAATAATATTAGTCACTGATATCTGAAATTTAAATTTACACTAGCTTCAGCGGCGAGGCTAGAACATTATTGCTGTATTCTGGGTATGGTGCAAGATGTCAGCACAAGAGCTTCATATAGGCTACATTATTTGTTTTCCTCAGGAAGGTTTTCTGTAAGAGCCCTCAGTGTAAGCACAAGATTATATATCCCACTTGTCCACCTTAGACTAGGTGAGGAGGGTGATGAGGTAGAAACGAGCTGGAGCGAGGTAGCCAGTACTGCGACATGAGGAGCGCTTTGACTGAATGGATCACTCAGCGCTATGACAAACAAATGCGATTCACATACATCAAGGGGTAAAAGTAACAATTAAAAAAAAATACTTGCATGAAAAAAATAAACAAACACCATCACGCCAAGTTAAAGTAACCAACATCAGTTAAAAATCCCATTATACTGTTAATGTCAAAGGACTCTCCAAAAAGTTCAGAGATCCCTACAGGCACCCCATTAATCATAATAACTACGGTATAAGCAAACAGGCCTAGGTCGTAGGCAAACAGTTAGATGCTCCCCACCGTCAACTGCACACTATATGCTACACAGAGATGCAAGACGACCTGCAAACTGAGCCTATGGGTAGGATGATGCATGTGCTGATTCTCAATCGACATAGTCGTCTCAAAGTAACTATTTCCCCTTGAAGGAAGAGGGTTATGAAAATGAGGTGGGATGAGGCGGGTGATTGAGAGGAACGAAGAGGATGATAAGATGGGGAAAAGGAGGAAGATGAGGAAGGTAAAAAAAAAAAAAAGATTAATTTGCGACGAGGAAGGAAAGTAAAGGAGGCCGAGGAACTCTCAATACCTTCCCAACATTCCTTTTTCCATCACCAGGGTGCTCTAGCTGATCACCCTGATAGCCTATCAAGGGCAAGCCAGATGCACAACCATAAAAACGACGATAAAACACGATCGCCAATAGCCTCTCAACACGCAAGTTAAAACCAGCTCATTGAGAGCACTGGTTGAACACCTAAGACTGGCTGATAGCAGACGACGCAATCACTGACTGGTGGTTACATTACTCACAGTTATTGGGAACCAGGTAATTAGCTAGGAAGGCATATATTGTTATATCCGATGCGTCCCGGAAACCAATAGCCAGGCGTGGAGAGAGCCTTGGGCTATACTATCCTGGCTGGAGAGGTATGACCAGAATCTAGTTGGTTCTCAGCAGACCTTTTAAGGTTGGGGGATATGATCTTGATGTTGGTGAAAAACTTCTGATTCAAGAAATTTGAGCTACCCTCCAATCTAATCAAACCTGATTACCTTTAGTTCCCTTGGCGCTATACGACACTTGAGGTTTTAATGCCGATGATGATGATTATGATGATAATATATTTCGGAAAAGGCATTAAACTCGTAGGGGTCATATAGTTCTTGAGGAATGAGAAGCACTGGTATGCTTTAAGGCTTTTGTAGGCTCTTACATCCTTTCCAGTACAGAGAGAAATATTGTTCATCATGTACTTATAAATCATGAGTTTATGGCATAGCTAATCAATACAGGTTTGCAAGAGTCACGTTCAAAATGGCTGACAAGTGTAGATCTGTTGATTTAAGTCATGTGATTGCAACGCTTCAATAGGTACTGACAATGCAGCCTTGTAAAATTTTTAAGTAAAAAAAAAAATACACGTTTGAGCGTGTCAACACACGTAAACGTAAGCTATACCACTGACAAGTATGGTTAATATTTAGCCAAACCGTGCAACTATTTAAGAATACTGATGCCTATAATTGATACGAGTGTTCAATACAGCATCACTTTCTTAGGAAAGTGGGTGTTTACCGTAGACAAGAATTAATCTCTACCTTTTTTTCATCATCATGAAAAGTTATTAATTTACACATTTTAATGTTTATTAGTTTATTAGGGATTCAGGGAAACCGGCAGGCCGGACTTGAGTCCTGGAGATGGGAAGTACAGTGCCTGCACTCTGAAGGAGGGGTGTTGGTGTTGCAGTTTAAAAACTGTAGTGTAAAGCACCCTTCTGGCAAGACAGTGATGGAGTGAATGATGGTGAAAGTTTTTCTTTTTCGGGCCACCCTGCCTTGGTGGGAATCGGCCAGTGTGATAATAAAAAAAAAAATAATAGTACTTCTCGTTTATTTAAATGTTACTTTTATACATAATCTTCATTTCAAGGGAAAAACGTTCAGCGTCACCAAAAACCAGGCTTGTAAACGAAGTGGAGGCTCTCTCGGCTCACAACCAAGAGAACCCGTGGTCGAACCCTTTACGAGGCGGGACGGAAAAAAGGTCTGACAAATGCTTCTCTTGCTCACCTAATAGTAAATATATACCTAGAAGTTAGCTGACTGTTGTGTACTTCATCCTGGGGAAGGATCTAAAGAGGTCCCCAAAGGAAATAAGCCATACTGGCTTTCTTGGGTTATCCTGGGTTTTTTGTTAACCTTCCGGGGTTACTATTCTGAATGACCTTCCATGCATGTCTAAGGATAACATTGCTAAATTCTCTACATTCCAACATACAACACAATTGTCATGGTGAAACTGTAACAATGACTATGTTTTATGGAAAAACAAATGTAAGAAACGTACAGTAGATTCAGAAATAATTTCTGCACATTAGGAATACAGCCGCTAAACATTAATTATTATTAATGTTTTTTTTTTCGCGAAGAAGCGTTAAACCTGGAGGGGCAAGACAGTGCTTGGTAAAAGGGAGGTTATCAGCTTTGATCCAAGGAAGGGGACGTTTGCCCCAATTCCATGAATTAATAGCTCTTCACTGGCCTCGGGACATCCACATCCCCCTGGCAATGTAAGCATAACGATATGCTTGACATAACTAAGACATGAAAAGAAACAAAGGAATACTACACGTATAAGACGTGTATCACATACTGCAATGCTAAATTGCTTGAACTATACGAGATTATTATCCTAGTGAAGAGAAGGCATTAAGACCTTAGAGGGGTCACACATTGCATAATCATATTTCTGGGGGAAATTCTAAACCCGTAGGGGGTCATACAGCATTGGGGACTAAAACATCTGTGGAATGGGAAGTAATCTGATTTGATCCAATGCTGAGGTAAGTAACTTAATCCCCTGAATAAAGGAACTTCTCTTGAAATGCCAATACGAGAATTAGAAAGATTAGGGCAGTCTATTAACTATGTATAATACCGACATGTACACGAGTTAGATATGTGCAGACACCCTACTACTGCACATGTCTTACTCAAAGCAGCATCAGCCATTATTGATCCCGATTGTCAAAATTTATCTTAAATAACTTTTTTTTTTAAATTCTATATATGCTAAATTTATCAACCGATAGTAAGCTTATTTGAATATCATTGAAATCGGCAAATGTTTTATAACTACTCTGACAAAAATACAATTTTTAACTATTTTAAAATATTAAAATATATAAAAACAGGAGTAAAAATTACCGAGCAATCTGTTATCATAAAATTAAATATTTATATGTCACTGAGCGACCAGTTGTTACCTTGGATTATCATTTATATTAACATATATGAATATCTACCCTTCGCAGGTGTGGACCTTTGACAAAATCCCCTTTTCTTTGCAAACATACCCTTCTATTTACTTTTTCTCATCCTTTCATGATAACACCATAGCCAAATTATTATTATTATAATTAAAGAGCGCTAAAACTTTCCCTAGCCAAAGATATGCGTCTCAGTTTTTAGTGAAACGGGACCGTTGTAGTGGGTTTTTTGGGACCGCAAATAGTCCCATGTTTTAAGCCCCACCAGCCATGTACTGCAGATGATACACAGTGCCTTTGCTGTTGGGTCTAGCCCTGACTTTCGTTTTACTATAGACTTTTCTTCCCCCCTACTATTTTTCACTATCCGTCTTTCCCAACTCAACCCTCGTGGGTCCCTACCCGGGTTGCAGTCGTCTGTCGCACCGAGATGTTTCATGTCTCTCAGTTGATAATAGCATTTTTGGGAACTTTGGGTTCTTTATTCTAGAAAGTTTCGCCAGTATGGCTTCAGTCCCAATGCACTGAAACAGAAGTCACTTTGGGTGGCGAAACGTCTCCAGAATTTAAAGGGTACCAAATGTGGCACAAGTGTCTCTTTATCAACGTGTCGGGGATTTCTCTAAATATTTATCCATACTAAGGCTCTCTCGGTTTTACGTTTCGAGGCGAGTTTAGCGGACTTGAAATACCATCTATACATTCTTGACTGGGTTTTGAGTAGTGACACAGTCTATTTACCTATGAGTAGTTGATAGGTTTTAAAACCAATTAACCCAAATAATAAATTAATTGCTCTTCAATCTAGTATGTCTAACTCCAATCAGCTTTTCCTAGGGAATTTCACTTTTCGCCCTCTTAGAATTTCGTTAAGAAAGCAACGTATTTCTTATACATGCACTTATGGTGTATATTAGTACAAATATTCTTATCACACAGAGAGGTGTGTATAAATTTTTCTCTTTAATACATTATTTTTTGGCTTAAAATATCCTCGATGGTTCGTATACGGTTGACTGCAGCTTAAGGACCATCGGGGTATGCAATAGGTTTTTAAAAATTAACTCCTTTAAACATCTCAATCATCATTGTACCCGCTGTCGTCTTACATGGATGCTGGACAGACTCATCTCCGAGATCACATAACATCCCTGTATAAATAGAAATCCCTTTTTCAAGGTTTGTTGTTAACAATTTGGGTGGTTAGACTAGCACCATGGGGCATTCCTCACGTTTTGACAAGGCCATTTAAACGTGCCCAAATTTCATTAGAGGAGGAGGTTTTTGCAAGACATCTCTCAACATGGCCTGGGCACCCACTGAACCGGGCCCGGTATTGATTTTCCCCCCACAACACAAACTAGCCAAAAGACGCCTTTTTTCTCATTATTCTGAAAGGTCCTTTCAGTGCACAAGAGTCAGAGAAGACTTTGGGGAGAAAACAACAGACTTACTTGGCAAAAGGGCAGCGTAAGTCATGTTATTGGCTATTTCAGGAGGAAATTTTGAACACACCCAACACTCCCACTACAGAACCAGGACTGTCAAAACAAAGTAAATTCCGTTTTTACTTCAGCTTTCTGTGACAACAGAAGCCGGCCAATGCGCATACATTTTTCCCTTTTTTTTTTTTACTAGTATTTAATAAACCTTTTACTTTCAGCACCACAACAGTCTGGCAGGGGTTTGGAGCATGGCCGCGATGAAGTGGAGGAAAGGATAGAAACTCTACGCACTGTTTGAATTTCAACATGGATTTTTAATAATAAATGCTTCAAGACATCTTTGTTTTTATAATCATTAATATTTTTTTTCCAGGACACGCTTTCCCTGTGGATGTTGATCACAACCGCTGAAAACAAAACAAAGAGTGAAGTAACAAGAGTGAAGCAACAAGAGCTGAAGTAACAAGAGCTGGAAGTAACAAGAGCTGAATACAAGAGCTGAAGCAAAAAAGAGCTGAAGCAAACAAGAGCTGAAAAGAAAAGAGCTTGAAAGTAACAAGAGTTTAAGTAACAAGAGCTGAAAAGTTAAAACAACGAACGAAGTAAAAACGCCCGAATACAAAGCTGAAAACACCAACACTGGAAAGTAACCAAAAGTCCTGAAGTAGAAACAACAAGGCTGAGGTAACATAACAAAATGATGTTAAACACAACAGAGCTAAAAGTAAACACAACAGAGCTAAAGTAACACAACAGAGTAAAGTAGCACAGCCACAGCTAAAGTAACACAGAGCTAAAGTAGCACAAACAGACCTAAAGTAACACAACAGAGGGGAAGTAAACACGCACAGCTAAGTAACACACCAAAGCTAAAGTAACACAACAGGCTAAAGTTAACCAGCCAGTAAAGTAACAAACAGAGTAAAGTAACAAACAGAAACTAAAAGTAACACAACAGAGCTAAAGTAACACAACACAGCTAAAGTAACACAGAGCTAAAATAACACAACAGAACTAAAGTAACACAACAGAGCTTAAAAAACACAACAGAGCTAAAGTTTAAAGCAACAGAAACTAAAGTAAAACAACCCGAGGCCCAAAATTAACACAACGAGCTAAAATAATCAACCCCGAGCTAAAGTAACACAACAGAGCTAAACGTAACACACAGAGCTAAGTAACACAACAGAGCTAAAGTAACACAACAGAGCTAAAGTAACACAACAGAGCTAAAGTAACACAACAGAGCTAAAGTAACACAACACAGCTAAAGTAACACAACAGAGCTAAAGTAACACAACAGAGCTAAAATAACACAACAGAGCTAAAGTAACACAGCACAGCTAAAGTAACACAACAGTGCTGAAGTAACACAAAAAGTGCTGAAGTAAAACACAACGTGCTGAAGTAACACAACAGCGCTGAAGTAAACACAACAGTTGCTGAAGTAAACAACAGTGCTGAGTAACACAACAGGCATGGGAAGTAACACAACAGTGCTGATGTAACACAACAAATGCTGACAGTAACAAAAACAGGCTGAAGTAACACAACACATGCGAAGTAACACAACACGAAACACATCAGTGGGTGAAGATAACAAACAGCGCTGAAGTAAAACAACAGTGCTGAAGTAACACAACAGTGCTGAAGTAATACAACAGTGCTGAAGTAACACAACAGTGCTGAAGTAACACAACAGTGCTGAAGTAACACAACACTGAACACAACAGTGCTGAAGAAAAACAACAGTGCTGAAGTAACACAACAGTGCTGAAGTAACACAACAGTGCTGAAGTAACACAACAGTGCTGAAGTAACACAACAGTGCTGAAGTAACACAACAGTGCTGAAGTAACACAACACTGAACACAACAGTGCTGAAGTAACACAACAGTGCTGAAGTAACACAACACTGAACACAACAGTGCTGAAGTAACACAACAGTGCTGAAGTAACACAACAGTGCTGAAGTAACACAACAGTGCTGAAGTAACACAACACTGAACACAACAGTGCTGAAGTAACACAACACTGAACACAATAGTGCTGAATTAACATCAAAGCCTTAAAGTAACACCAAAGCCTTGAAGTAACATCAAAGCCTTGAAGTAACATCAAAACCTTGAAGAAACATCAAAGCTTTAAGTAACACCAAGCCTTGAAGTAGCACCAAGCCTTGAAGCAACACCCCAAAACCTTTAAGTAAAAACCAAAACCGTGGAGTAATCCAAAAGCCTTGAAGTAACCCAAAGCCCTTTAAGTAACAGCAAAGCCTTGAAAATAACAGCAAAGCCTTGAAGTAACGCAAAGCCTGAAGAATAACCAAAGCCTTTAAGTAACACCAAAGCCCGAAGTAACCCCAAAAGCTTGATAGTTAACAGCAGAGCCTTGAAGTAACACCAAAGCCCTGAAGGAACATCAAAGCCTTGAAGCAACACCAAAGCCTTGAAGTAAAACCAAAGCCCTGAAGTAACATCAAAGCCCTTGAAGTAACACCAAAGCCTTGAAGTAAAACCAAAGCCGTGGAGTAACTCCAAAGCCTTGAAGTAACACCAAAGCCTTGAAGTAACACCAAAACTTTAAATAACATCAAAGCCTTGAAGTAACATCAAAGCCTTGAGGTAACACCAAAGCCTTGAAGTAACATCAAAACCTTGAAGTAACACCAAAGCCTTGAAGTATTAGAAGAGCCTTGAAGTAACATCAAAGCCTTGAATAACACCAAAGCCTTGAAGTAACATCAAAGCCTTGAATAACACCAAAGCCTTGAAGTAACATCAAAGCCTTGAAGTAACACCAAAGCCTTAAAGTAATAGAAAAAAGCCTTGCCAGTAACACCCAAAGCTTGAAGTCAACACCAAAGCCTTGAAGTTAGCACCCAAAGCCTTGAAGTAACACCAAGCCTTGATGTAACACCCAAAGCCTTGTAGTAAACCAAAGTCGTGAAGTAACATCAAAGCCTTGAAGTAACATCAAAGCCTTGAATAACACCAAAGCCTTGAAGTAGCACCAAAGCCTTGAAGTAACACCAAAGCCTTGAATAACACCAAAGCCTTGAAGTAACATCAAAGCCTTGAATAACACCAAAGCCTTGAAGTAACATCAAAGCCTTGAAGTAACACCAAAGCCTTAAAGTAATAGAAAAGCCTTGCAGTAACACCAAAGCCTTGAAGTAACACCAAAGCCTTGAAGTAACACCAAAGCCTTGAAGTAACACCAAAGCCTTGAAGTAACACCAAAGCCTTGAAGTAACACAAAGCCTTGAAGTAACACCAAAGCCTTGAAGTAACACCAAAGCCTTGAAGTAACATGAAATCATTGAAGTAACACCAAAGCCTTGAAATAATAGAAAAGCCTTGCAGTAACACCAAAGACTTGAAGTAACATCAAAGCCTTGAGGTAACACCAAAGCCTTGAAGTAACATCAAAGCCTTGAAGTAACACCAAAGCCTTGTAGTAACACCAAAGTCTTGAAGTAACATCAAAGCCTTGAAGTAACATCAAAGCCTTGAAGTAACACCAAAAGCCCTTTTAGTAACACCAAAGTCTTGAAGTAACACCAAAGCCTTGAAGTAACACCAAAGCCTTGAAGTAACACCAAAGCCTTGTAGTAACACCAAAGTCTTGAAGTAACACCAAAGCCTTGAAGTAACACCAAAGCCTTTAAGTAACACCAAAGCCTTGAAGTAACACCAAAGCCTTTAAGTAACACCAAAGCCTTGAAGTAACACCAAAGCCGTGAAGTAACACCAAAGCCTTGAAGTAACAACAAAGCCGTGAAGTAACACCAAAGCCTTGCCTTGCAGTAACACCAAAGCTGCCTTGCAAATAACACCAAAGCCTTAAGTAACACCAAAGCCTTAAGTAACACCCAAAACTTGCGTAACACCAAAGCCGTGAAGTAACACCAAAGCCTTTAAGTAACACCAAAGCCTTGAAGTAACAACAAAGCCGTGAAGTAACACCAAAGCCTTGCCTTGCAGTAACACCAAAGCCTTGCCTTGCAGTAACACCAAAGCCTTTAAGTAACACCAAAGCCTTTAAGTAACACCAAAGCCTTGCAGTAACACCAAAGCCGTGAAGTAACACCAAAGCCTTTAAGTAACACCAAAGCCTTTAAGTAACAACAAAGCCTTTAAGTAACACCAAAGCCTTGAAGTAACACCAAAGCCTTTAAGTAACACCAAAGCCTTGAAGTAACACCAAAGACATGAAGTAACACCAAAGCCTTTAAGTAACGCCAAAGCCTTTAAGTAACACAAGGCCTTGAAGTAACGCCAAAGCCTTTAAGTAACGCCAAAGCCTATAAGTAACACCAAAGCCTTGAAGTAACACCAAAGCCTTTAAGTAACGCCAAAGACATGAAGTAACACCAAAGCCTTGAAGTAACACCAAAGACATGAAGTAACACCAAAGCCTTGAAGTAACACCAAAGCCTTTAAGTAACACTAAAGCCTTGAAGTAGCACCAAAGACATGAAGTAACACCAAAGCCTTTAAGTAACACCAAAGCCTTTAAGTAACACCAAAGCCTTTAAGTAACACCAAAGCCTTTACGTAACACCAAAGCCCTGAAGACAAAAAAATATTTGTAAATCAAAGGCGCTTGAAACAGCAAAATTCGAAAAACCGTACAAGTAACTGAAGTACCAGTAGCACATGAAGGTTAAGAGAAATAATAATAATAATAACCCGTAAAGTTGGTCACATACCGCCTGTGGGAAATGGGAGGTAATCGCGTCCGATCCAGGAAAGGAAAGGGACGCTCCAATTCCTCGGATCTAGAGAGCTTCACTGGCAATCGAAGCACATCCCCCTTGAAGGGTCAATAGATTACAGGTGCACTACGGTGGGCCCCGACACAGCCACACGACTACACTGTTCTGGGCCCGTGATCGGGCGGATTTTTCCATGGGGATTTGGAGACGAAAATGCAATTGTGCACCTGTGGCTTGATTAATAGCGTCACACTCTGAGGGGTCTGGGGTCGATTTCCGGCACTGGTGAAACTCTGAGCATATTTTCTTTAAGCCTGCTGTCACTGTTCACCTAGGAGGAAGTAGGTACCTTGGTGTTAGTCGACTGTTGTGGGTCGCATCCTGGGGGACGTTTATTAGCCCAAGTTGCGAGATATGCTCTACATAACCAGGTGCTTTCTGTGTACCAAGGTAATGATGTCAGCTAAGTCTGTAATAGTTGTATCATTCACTTGTAGATATAAAGATGAAGGAACAGAATAAAGAAAATTAATCACCGATGCTTAGGGGAGTGTCAACATAAGAGTGGTGTGCAATAACGATAAGCTGATGACCTCATCTGCAAATGTCTTCGTATATAATTCTGAGAAGGCTGAGGGACTGATTACCTGTTCTAGTCTTTCGTTCAAGCGTCTCTGTATTGGACTGATACAGCCGATGGTTGGTGAAACGTCTACAAATAAGTAAGTTCATTTAGGCAAAAGTACACACAAGTACAATTACCATAGTGTAAATTACACAGGATTAATAAAAAAGTTAGACAAAGTGACTTATTTCCATCGGAGCATATTATTATTATTATTACAATTATGGGGAGCGCTAAACCCGTAGGATTCATTGGAACACAGACACATTGCAGTGTACAGTGCGAGGTGTCGGTGCTCCACCAAGTAACGAAGGTCAGTAAATAAACCTTCATTTAAGATTTTGGTACATAAACATGCAGACGTAGAAGTTCCGAGAGTTTACGTTTCTGATGTTGTTTCTTCTTGTTGATATGGGACACCGAAGTTTACGTCTTATTGAACCCTTCCTTTTGGGAGTCCGGGAAAAAAATATTGACCAAATATAGGCGGGAATTATATAAAAGAAAGCTTCGCCGGAAAGAGAAACTGGAACGTTATGGAAGATTATAAAATTAGGTTAAGTGGATTCCCTTGCTTAAATTCCGGCAGATTCCCCATCAGAGTCAACAACAGGCATTCTCGAGGCTTAGAAGGAACTGATGTATCTTCCCGTCCTCCATCAGTTGCCAAATGGGTTGATGGTTGGCACAAACATCACAGTGTGTTTATTTAAGTATAGGTACATATATGTAAAATTACATAAATCTGGGTGATTACAATTATCATACATAACAACATATGTGTAGAATACCTAGGATAACCCCAAAAAGTCAGTCGAAGTCACTCATTACCACTGGAGTCCTTGTAATATCTTATTATTTGCAGCTTAGCTGTAAGATGCAGTAGAAATCAATTATAATAAGAGTTACAATAGGAATAAAGTGAACAAAGTTATTTACACGATCATTAAATAGAGAAAATCAGCGTACAATAACAGGTACATGAATGTTAACTATACAGGAAATCACTTGTCTCCCTTTCTACATTATTATTATTATTATTATTATTATTATTATTATTATAACTAAGCGCTAAACCCACCGGGGTCATACAGCACTGTGCCATATCATGTAAGGTACATTGTATGGTGTCTCTGAGAGGTTAAATGTTTAGATACTCTAAGATACAATGTTCCAGTGTATGGTCCTGCCTCTGTCCACACACTTTGCATTTTTAATCATTGACATCTTCATACAAACCGTACTGCCTAGTCTTGGTCTAGCAGTAACAAGATCTTGCAACCACTGACCTTGTCACTTTTTACATAGACATGTTTAACTTGATACATTTCAACACTATCATTATCATAATCATGGGGGAGCACTAAACCCGTAGGACTATATAGCGCCTGTGGGAGGGGGGATGGAAGGCATTCAGGCTAAATTCAGGGAACTGGAGAACAGATCCAATTCCCTAGATCAAGAGCCCCTCGCCAGCGTCAAGGACCCTCCCTTAAGGGGACATCAGCAAAGCTGGTGCTAAAATCGTTCAAAATTCTAGAGCGTCATGTCAGATATTCGGATTCTGAATGTCCTCATTCTTGTTGTTGGTTTATAGGGCCACTACAGCAATATTGATCTTCATGTCCCCCAGTGAGGTTCGAGGTTCGAGGTTCTGACCAGAGCTTTGGTAAGAGGGGAGGGGGGGAAGAAGGATGGGTAAGGATGGAAGTTGGGAAAGGTTGGGGAGAGAGGAGGGGTAAGTGGGGTTATAAAAGGGTAGTGGCCTATCCACTTTGGTTTAATTTGAATATTGAGTAATTTATAAAGAGGTTGGTTTTATGAGTAGGGTATACCTCCTGCCCATCAATTTCGCAATGCTATATTGTGTTATACCAGTGCGTCATTGAATTGGAAGGATGCATACTGCATACAATTGCTTGCCTTTTTTTTTTTTCGCAAGAGGTTGGTCAGGAGGCGCAGCTGCAGGCGAAGGTTGCTGGGCATTCGATGGAGGTTGGTTGCTCACCTGGAGTCGGCCAGCAAGGCAGTGACTGAGGTGGTGTCCTGCTGTATTGTAGTAGTAGATGCAACGAGGTCAGTTGTGAGGTGTTGGTTGATAGAGGTGAGTCACCCGGAGATGGGGAGCGCTAGTCCATGTTACTGGACATAGAATGGTTCCGGTGGTATCCATTCATCGTCTGCGGGGAGGTCGCTTAAGATTTTGGGACGAAGGAAGTTCTCTTTGTGGATAAAGCGTCGAACTCTTTGTTGGAGGGTCATTCTTTGGGATCTGCGGGGAGGGGTGGTGATAGTACAGTCGGTTGTGTTCACTGGTTGGGGGGGATTCTCTCTGTCAGGCACGTAGAGTTCCTGCATGTCATATAGTTGTCTCTTAGTAAGTTTGTCTAATCGGACGTTGATTGCGGGGATTCTCTGTTGTATGTGTAGGTCCTCTGATCTGATTCTGTCTCTGAGTCTGGTGTTCGTGATGAAGCGGAGGGCTTTGTTTTGAACTCTTTGGAGTTTTAGCATGTTGGTTTTGGTTGTGAGCCAGTTACAGAGGTAATGAACTCACAATTTACATTACCTTTGTAAATTGTGAGTTCATTACCTCTGTAACTTGCTCAGCTATCAAAACTTTGGAGTCCAGTCCCTGAATCAATTATGTACCTCTGTAATCTTTTGACTACCGCCCACAGGATGGGTATGGGGTGCATAATAAACATATTAAACTAAGCTAGTGTTCGGGGAGAAAACAGTCCTCGAATCTGGACTAAAATTATGATTACAATTTTGTCACTATCTCTCCATATTAATACATTACTGCTTTAATATTTGGAGTTTTGTTACTTAAATCTTTCTTTGCATCTAATAATCTTATTTCCACTGGGGTCCAATGGAAATACGAAGGCCCCAATGTCCAGTGCTAAACACGCCCGATCACACAGCGCTGTCCAATGTATGCAAATCCTAAATAAAAACTTACATTGTCATGTAAGTTTTATTTAGGATTTACATACATAAGATACATTTTTTTTACTATGGTCTTGAAGGTACACATCTGAGCACAAAATAGTACATTATGTAGATTCATCCAAGGGTAACTAATGAAGTCAAACGAAGTGACTTATTTCTATTGGTTTTGTGTTACTTAGGTTAGATAAGGTTTATCAGGAAACAGGACAAGTATTTCCAGACACGGGACTTAATCATATGACGACCCGCAGCTGGAGCTCTTGGTCATCTGACCGAAGGCTTCCGCTATAAATCCGTTACTTAAACTACCCTTACCTGGAGACTACTTGGAGGGCATTCCGTGGATCAACGTCCCCGTGGCCCGGTCCACGACCAGGCCTCCCGGTGGATCAGGGCCTGATCAACGAGGCTGTTACTGCTGGCCACACGTAATCCAACGTACGAACCACAGCCCGGCTGATCCGGCACCGTCTTTAGGTATCTGTCCAATTCCATCTTGAAGACAACCAGGAGTCTTCCCGTAATGCCCCTTATTGCTGGTGGGAGGCTGTTGAACAGTCTTGGGCCCCGGACACTTACTGTGTTTTCTCTTAGTGTACCAGTGACGTCCCTACTTTTCAGTGGGGGTATGTTGCATCGCCTGCCAAGTCTTTTGCTTTCGTATGGAGTGATTGCTGTGTGCATATTAGGGACCAGCCCCTCCAGAATCTTCCAGGTGTAGATTATGATATATCTCTCAAGTGCTTCCAGGCGCTACCAGTAGTTAAGGTGTTTGATGGAACTTATACGTGCAGTAAAGGTTCTCTGTACATTCTCTAGCTCTGCAATTTCACCTGCCTTGAGTGGGGATGTTAATGTACAGCAGTATTCCAGCCTAGAAAGAATAAGTGATTTAAAAAGGATCATCATTGGCTTAGCATCTCTTGTCTTGAATGTTCTCATTATCCATCCTACCAGTTTCCTAGCAGATGTGATAGTGGCATTGTTGTGAAACTTGAAGGTGAGATCCTCTGACATTACCACTCCCAGGTCCCTCACATTACTTTTCCTATCTATTGTGTGATTGGAGTTTGTAGTATACTCAGTTCTAGTTATTATTTCCTCCAGTTTTCCATAACGGAATAGTTGGAATTTGTCTTCATTGAACATCATATTGTTCTCCGTTGCCCATTGGAAAACTTGGTTTATATCTTCTTGGAGGTTAACAGTGTCCTCAATGGATGACACTCTCATGCAGATCCTAGTATCGTCTGCAAAAGATGATACAGCGCTGTGGTTTACAATATTCATCACATACATTTAACTTTAGCTATAAATTTATATATTTTTTTTTTAGTTAGGCATATAAACATGAGGTTTTATCTTCCACTTATTAACAACAAACCGCGACCCAAAAATGCCTCTCAAAGTTACATAATAAATACGTTAATACAGGAAATAACTCTGCTCCCTTTCTGCATCTTCATTCATTAGTAAAGTTATTTAGATACATTGTACAGCTTTAAATCATAATCATGGGGGAGCGCTAAACCTGTAGGATTATACAGCGCCTGGGAGGGAGGGGGGAATGGAAGGTATTCAGGCTCAAATCAGGGAACTGAAGCACAGATCCAATTCCCTAGATCAAGAGCCCCTCACCAGCGACCCTTAAGGGGACAATTTTAAATAATTACAATTATCTTACATAGTAACATGCGTCAATTACCTAGGACAACCCAAGGAATTCTTAGGAATTCTTAGGAATTCTTAGGAATTCTTTAGGAATTCTTAGGAATTCTTAGGAATTCTTTAGGAATTCTTAGGAATTCTTTAGGAATTCTTAGGAATTCTTAGGAATTCTTTAGGAATTCTTAGGAATTCTTAGGAATTCTTTAGGAATTCTTAGGAATTCTTAGGAATTCTTTAGGAATTCTTAGGAATTCTTAGGAATCCTTAGGAAATTTCCCTTAGGAATTCTTAGGAATTCTTAGGAATTCTTTGGAATTCTTTAGGAATTCTTTAATTGATTTACATTAAGATTGTTCATGGCATGATTAATCCTTATTATAATCATAAAGAAGTGCTAAACCACAAGGGCTATACAGTGATGGGATGATCAATTTCCTTAATGCTGTATAATAGGTGTTTAAGGATTGTCACATATTGTAATTTCCCTTGCTTAATGCTGGCTTGTGGATTCTAATATTCACAAATCTGAAGCAGGAAACTTTGGACACTGATAGCAGTTGTGTATACATGGTTCAGTTTCAGTTGCTTTGCTCTAACTCCCACAGTTTGACTAAGTTATCCTTGGTCAAATCAAGGTCGACTGGAAGCGCACTCACACACTGAGGTCCGTGACCGGGTCACCACCTGGAAAAGACCCGGGTCGGCAAATGTACCCACGAATCTTCAACAACTGAAGTCCCAGGGTTGAGACCCGGTTTGGCTGGAAATAGTGGGACGTGTTACCTTACGATACCTGCTGTCCATGTTCAACTATCAATAAGATAGGTACCTGGGTGTTAGTCGATTGATGTGGGTCGCATCCTGGGACAAAATTGACCTAATTTACCGGGAATGGTCTACACAGCAAGGGGTTTTCTATACAGTAGGGAAGTGTCCTTGGTCCTCTGCTCTTCCTCATTTACATTAATGATCTTCCAAACGAATCCCCAACACCTGAAACCCTTCTCTTTGCTGACGACACGACTTACGTCATCTCTCACCCTAATCTTGCCACCCTCAACACCATTGTCAACGAGGAGCTGCTCAAAATTCTGACTTGGATGACAGCCAATAAACTTACACTTAACACTGACTAAACCTACTACATTATGTTTGGTAGCAGAGCAGGTGTTGCGCAACTTAACATTAAGATCGACAACACTATAATTTCCAGACATAAAGGGGAAAATTTCCCAGGTCTAACCTCACAAAAAACCTAAATTTAAAACACCCAATCTAACACAACAAAAAAAAAACGTATCCAAAACGGGGGATCCTCTCCAAGATAAAATTTTGCCGCAAACGCCCTTTCCACTATACCATTCACTCATTTATCCATACCTCACCTATGCTATTTGTGCTTGGGATAAAACTGCAGAAACAAATCAAAAGCCAATAATCCCCCAAAAAAAGCTGCAGTAGTGATAAATAGGGGAATACATTTTTGCAAATTTTTACTAAAAAAACCCTTTAAGACCCATAACAATCGGTCCCATTTACCGAACCCCACCAAACACCCAGATTCAGTGAGAAATAAAAGTCACTAATAAAAAACAGAAAAATAAATAAGCACCACCTTCTCTTAGCGGAGACTTCAACACAACCTTGCATACAGATGACAGCCGTAACGATTTCATAAACATAGAACAACACACTTCTCATACCAACAATAACTAAACCAACCGGCCACTGAGACAAGTGCAACCATATAAACCACATATGGACCAATATACTACCCCCTCAAACAGGGATAACCCCAAAGATAGCACTACAACCACTACCCACCTTCCTCCCCAAACATTAGTAAACCACCACTTAATCAAAAAAGTCTCTTTTAGACTCCATGACGAGGCCCAATAAGGAATTTTCACAGCTACCTAGAGACTGTTGCTGGCCTACAGAATTCTCCGGGCCAAGGTTATTGATACGGGACGACTTTTTTCTTAAAAAAATTTATTTAAAACAATACAAAAAACATTTCCAAAAAAAACAAACAGATCACAAACTGTTTGGGTTGCCCAGGCTAACCAGCACCATTCTAAAATCCTTGAAAAGAACACCAATTGAAAAGAAATAAACAGGTTTAAATACAAAAAGATATTCTTGAACACTATTCATCAGTTCTCACCAAAGAATAAAGAAAGCCAAACAACTATACTACTCCAGTAGATTCACGGCACAGGGGAGATATAAAAAAGACCGGGAAAACACTCCCCAATTTTAGGACCCCCAAAAAGGGGGAAAAAAAAAAGAATATTTCCTAAATAAACCCAATGAAAACCACACATCCACACACAGCAACAAATAAACGACTTTTCCAACCAAGGGTCTAATCCGCCAATAAAATCCCCCTAACCAATGCCATGCCGGGACACCTAATGGGGAAATTTCCCCAAATACCTTCTACTTGCACCAACTGAGCCCCCAGAAGTCACCAAGATTACAAAGTCACTTAAAAATACTCAGGGGTCTTCTCATGTCCCCCCCATTTTTGTACAAACGAGCGGGGCCCGTCCTTTCGCAGCCCCATTTTATTAAATTTTTCCCAATCACTAGAAACTGCACCTTTCCCCAAACTACTCAAGATGGGAAGGGTTTCACCAATACATAAAGGGGGACCCCACGACAAACAACATAGGCCAATATCAAAATTACCATTGCTATCCAAAAACTTTGAGAAACCGGCACAGGAACTTAAAACTTTTTTAACGGGACAAAACTACCAAACCCCTGCCAATTTGGGTCAGGAAAAATAAAAGCACTAATGATGCAATCATAAAAATGCTAGATCTGCTTTTCACGCATTGGGAAAATAAGGAATATCCACAGGAATTTTTTTTACCAAGAAAAGCTTTTGAAAACGTTGACCATGGGACCTACCCACAAACTTGCCATTAGGGAAAAGGGCCTGCCTTTTCATATTTCAAATCTTACCCTTTCTAATAGGTTACAGTAGTCACCATTTAAAAACACAGCACAACAACACGGGCCCCTTTATACTGGAGTTTGCAGGGGAATGTCCTTGGGCCCCTGCTCTTCCTCATAACATCAATGACTTCCAAACATATCCCAACCCTGAAACCCCTTCTCTTTTCTGACGACACGACTTATGTCACCTCACCCTAAACTTTCCCCCTCAACACATTGTTAACGAGGGGCTGACAAAATATCGACTTGGGACAGCCCAAAAACTTACCTTAAAAACTGCAAAAACCCACTATATTATGTTTGGTAGCAAACAGGAGATGCCAAATTAACATTTAAAATCGACAAAACTCAATTTCCCAAAATAAGAGGGCAAATTCCTAGGGCTAACCTTGACAACAAACCGAATTTCACACCCATATCCAACACATAACCAAAAAAGACCAAAACGGTTGGGACCCTCCAAATACGATACTACGGCCGCAAAAGCCCTTCTCACATTTACCCTCACTTATTTATTTCCCTACCTCACCTTCTATTTGCCTTTGGGGACAACTGCAGCAAAACCCCCTAAAGCCAATAAAACCGAACAAAAAGCCACAGTAAAAAAATCACTAATCCCATCCCGGGAACACACCCCCCCCACCTTCTAACTAAACTTTCTCCTTTCATACATCCACACTTACTACTGTGCAATCTACATCTTCAGGACCTTAAATTCCAATATTAACCTTGACCTAAAACGCATTCTTGATAGTTGTGACAGAACCCACAAGCATAACACCAGACACAAACATCTCTATGACATTCCCCGTGTGGAAAATTGCATTTACTTGGATGTATTATTATATACATAACAGTAAATGAACATTGATTATTATTATTTATCAATGTTACATAGACAAGTAGGAATTTGGGACACCTAGGTCGCAAAAAATGTCCCCCTTTGATACCTACCACTGTCATAACCACAAGTTGCTCTGGACCTATTAATTAAATGAAATATACATACACCAGGAATACAGGCAAATATATAAATTTGTGGACTGTATATTAAAAATAATAAATGGTTATATATATACACAATTACATAACAGAAGGAAAATATATCTTAATATCACTCACCAATTTGACTGGAGATTAACGTGTATCATACTCAGAAAACCTCACTCTGACTACATCTATGAAAATAATGCTGGCCAGAATTACACACAAATCTAGAGAGCTTATCTGAGGTTCCTGGAGCTGTCTTGTCCAGTCGTCTGATATCTCAAGTTATGCAGGAATGCACATCCACCAATTTTGCCTCCTGTTTGAGAGGCATCAACACAATTTTAACCTCTAGAGCACGAAAAATTCTTCCCATTATACCAACGTTTGTACAAAATTCAAAACCAAAATGGCGAGTGTCTCTACTTTTTTTCGATAACATACTTCTTTTAAAAATGCAATATAGGGCATCTATTTACCTATAAATTACCGTATTTCCGGAAAATATATACAGTATTTTCCACACCCCGTGTCCGACTAAACCTTTACAAAAATTCAATGTATGTCAAAGGCCCTAAAATCTGGAACACCCTCCCTGAGAACTCTAGAACTGCAGACACATTCATCACCTTCAAAACTACCATTAGAAAACATCTTATCTCCCTGATACACCCCGTCAACTAACTACACGAATACCACCTGGTGGTTCACACTTACACTCACTCACCCATTTGACCATAAACAGAAATATTAATCTCAATCTTAAAATAATGAATCCTAACTAGTCATAAGTTGGCCTGTGATACTCCAATACTGAAACTATGTATTGTGCCAAAACAAAAGCATTCACATTGCTAAACTCACAAACTAGTATTTAGTCACTTAGCCATTATACCAACTTACCTCATAATTTGTAATATTTTAAAATTAAGAATTAAACTAAGTCTGCCCGAAATGCCTAGCCATGGTAGGTGTTCTAGTGGTAAACTCTGTAATTATTATTTTACTACATGTAAACCACACAATAACCAAATTCTGTAAACTCAGCATTGTAATCCTTATAGAGAATAAACTTTGAATTTGAATTTGAATAATCACTAAATCCCATCCCTGGCAACCTCCCCCCCCCACTCTTCATAGATCAAAACTTACTCCCTGTTCAGAACATCTACACTTACTACTGTGCAATCTACATCTACAGGACCTTAAATTCCAATATTAACCTTGACCTAAAACGTTTTCTTGATAGTTGTGACAGGACCCACAGGCATAACACCAGACACAACCATCTCTATGACATTCCCCGTGTCCGACTAAACCTTTACAAAAATTCAATGTGTGTCAAAGGGTCTAAAATCTGGAACACCCTACCTGAAAACTCTAGAACTGCAGACACATTCATCACTTTCAAAACTACAGTTAGAAAACATCTTATCTCCCTGATACACCCCGTCAACTAACTACATGTAAACCACCTGGTGGTTCACACTTACACTCATGTGAGAATCGTGAGAATGATGTACATAGCCTATGTTAGGTCCTTAATTGATTATGCTGCTCCCATGTTGATATTAGCTAGAGAAAGTTCTCTCCGACCCTTGGAGTTAATGCAAAATGAAGCTCTCAGGATTATTCTTGGCTGTCCCAGGTCTACAAAAGTTCTTAACATGAGGAAGGAGCTTGGTATTTCTAGTATCAGTGATAGGATTGTTGAGATTAACACTGTACTCGGTATTAGAATGTTGAGAAACGAACCAGACACTGTCACAATGAATCTTACCAAGTGTCTAGAGGTAAATACACACAGATCTAAATGGATTGTGAAAACGTGCAATTGCATCAAGTTTTATAACCTGCATGAACTGTATCACTGTAGGCAACAAGAGCATTTCACCCCTCCATGGAAGATGTGTTCATTTAATATCACATACCTACAAGTCCCTCCCAAGAAGCTCATTGCTAGTAATCCCTTCCTTAAATCTCTTGGTTAGAGCAACTGCTCAATAAGAAATTTCTCACCTAGCTGGTAGTAATAAGTTATCACAAGTTATATACACTGATGGATCTAAACAGGAGTCTTCTGGCAGGGCTGCATCTGCTCTTGTTGCCACCTCCCTAGTTAAGAACGATAATAAATTTGAGTTAGGCATAAGAATTAACAACTGGGCGTCTACACTGCAAACTGAATTGTTTGCAATCCTAATGGCGCTAAAGCTAACCTATGACACTGAGCTTGACTCTATCATCATTACTGATTCTATGTCATCATTGAAGGCTCTTGACTCATATAATGACTCCAACAACATGCTCATTGGAGAAGCCAGGTATAGATACTCAAAAATTAGGGACAAAGGAATTAATGTACAATTGCTATGGATCCCATCACACATTGGATTACTCCTTCATGATAAAGTTGATATGTTAGCCAAGAAGAGTACCCAGAAGGAGAATGTAGAATATAACTTTGGTATGACTGTGTCTAGCATTAGGAATAATATTAGGAGAGAAGTAAATAGTGAAAATGATTGTTATACACAAATAACCCGCACATAAAAGAGAGAAGCTTACGACGACGTGTATCGTTCCAGTCACGGTATTGTGCCTTTTTGTTATTTATGATTGTTATAGGAATGCAGTTAGAAGCCTGAGTAGATCTATAACCCACTATGATAACATGAACGTAGATAAGTATGTTTATGGAGCAACTTGCAATGTGAACAGACTGACTGATGTTGTAGTGGCCAGGCTTAGGCTTGGTTACAAGTACTAACTGATGTTGTAGTGCCAGGCTTAGGCTTGGTTACAAGTACTTTGGCAGTTGGGACACACAGATGATGATCAAACTAAATATAAATTATGTAATCAGGCATATGGTCACTCTCTTGAACACTATGTGCTTAATTGTCCACTTTATTGAGGAATACAGAGACAGACAGTATAATAACCTATGTGACATGTCAAGATATCTTATTAATGAAAATAAGATACCAGATATACTAAGCAAATTTCCTAAATTTGCTTGTAACAGATAAGTGAACTATAGATATGTAGATATAAATCCATATGTATTCCTGTTAACCCTTTGGGGCCTAGTTCCTAGGCCTTTTGTGTATCCATATGCTCTCGCGCTACCGTCCACAGGATGGATATGGGGTGCACAATAAACTAGCCACTTCGGTGGCAAAATCTAAATCTAACTTACACTCACTCACCCACTGACTATAAACACAGAAATACGAATCTTAATCTTAAAATAATGAATCCTAACTAGTCATAAGTTTGCCTATGATACTCCAATAAAGACACTATGTATTGTGCCAAAACAAAAGCATTCACTTTGCTAAACTCACAAACTATAATGTAGTCACTTAGCCTTAATACCATAATCTGTAAGAATTTAAAGTTTAGAATTTATCTAAGTCCGCCCGAAATGAATAGCCATGCTAGGTGTCCTAGTGGCCCCCTCTGTAATTAGTATTTTATAACATGTAAACCACACAATATCCAAAATCTGTAAACCCCGCATTGTAATCCTTATAGAGAATAAACTTGATTGATTGATTGATTGATGTCAGCTCGGCCTGTATATCTTGTACATGTACTTGTAGAAATAAGATATTATTATTTATGGGCTTCAGAGATTTGTGCTATGCGAGGGTTAACTGTATGTCACTTGTGCACCACCAGTCAAGAATATTTTAATCCTTCAGGTAGAGAGAGCGAGAGAGAGAGAGAGAGAGAGGAGAGAGAGAGAGAGAGAGAGAGAGAGAGAGAGAGAAATTAAAGTAAACTCTCACCATATATACACTAAGAAACATAAATCTCTCAGTATATAGGTGTTAAATCTACACATTTCGTTACTAAAGTATACCTGCATATCTGGAGAATCACCCCCTCAAGGAAGGTTCCTTGATGTTGGTGAGGGGCTCTTGATTTAGGGAATTGGATCTGTGCTCCAGTTCCCCAAATTAAGCCTGAATGCCTTCCACATCCCCCCCCCCAGGCGCTGTATAATCCTCCGGGTTTAGCGCTTCCCCCTTGATTATAATAATAATAATAATAATAATAATAATAATAATAATAATAATAATAATAATAATAATGGAGAATCACTAGTCTGTAATATCATTTGTAGATTTCCTGAATGAAGGTTATCTTATGAATAATCATGTAATACAAATAATGTATAAAATTTAAACAGTTGTCTGTAAACATTATCACATTCATGGGGAGCACTAAACCCATAGGGGTCGTAGTGCTTCAGGGAATGGACAACATTTAGTCTTGATTCAAGGAACTGGAGCAGTGGTCCAATTCCCTAGATCAAGAGCACCTTACCATCATCAATAACCTTCTTTGAGAGGCAATTGTCTGTAAAAATATTTGTAAGTACAGCCTCAAATGAGCTTATTTGCCGTACTTACAGATTTACCTTAGTTACTCCTTTATTAATCAAATTTAACATTACAGAAAATTGAGACGTAAACAGAGTATGTTGTTCTAAAATAATATAAATCATTATCTAGGACACTAACTGGCAGACAGAAGGCTTTATAATTGTTACCATTTTATTAAATACATATTATAGCATATCCTTACTATATAAATTTCGTATTTGCCAACAAAAACAGAAAGTCATCTTCATTATTGGAACCAGAAAATCGCAGCAGTTTTCGATAGCCATGTTTTTGTACGCCACACACCGTCTAGTGGATATATTTCCCGTGGAATAGTTGGCGGATGGCCCCATTTGGTGGGGTTGAGAGGCGTAGTGAAGCATGGAGGGAGGAGTGGGAGAGTGTGGCAGTAACAACAAGGTGGTGGGTGTGCCACAGCTGACAACAGTCGGCTCTGCTCGGCCACAGTCGGTCTCCCTCGTCAAGATCGTCACCACCACCACCCATAACCACCTCAATGACGTCATCACTCGACCCTTAGATGACGTCATCGTCGGGCCTCTCCGTGACGTCATTGCCACCCCTAGTGACGTCATGGGTGCCTCTCGTGGTGACGTCACGCTGCATGGCGGTGACGTCACGTTGTCGCACGACGCTGCTGTCGTCGCTACAGTAATTATTGCACTCCATACAACTGTTTTTTGTTCTATTTTATTCCTCCACTCAAGAGTGAGGGCCCTTGATCCAAGGTATTGGCGCTGCCCTTCCCTTCCTTGGATCGAACCAGAGTCCCTCAGACGCTGTATGACCCTACCGGTTTATAATAATAATAAATAATAATAATAATAATAATTATTATAAAAAAGCGCTGAACCAATAATAATAATAATAATAATAATTAATAATAATAATCATCATTTGCACACAAAAAAAATGTTAGCTGTAAAATCAACTTCTTAATGTTAAATTTGAACTGTAATTAATGTCCCAAATCCCCGAAGGAGCAGCCATATATCAAAATTTTTCTTTTGAATGTTCCAAATTTCTTCCCCTCAAGGGAGGGTCCTTGACGCTGGTGAGGGGCTCTTGATCTAGGGAATTGGATCTGTGATTCGGTTCCCTGAATTAAGCCTAAATATCTTCCATCCCTCCCCCCCAACATATGCGCTGTATAATCCTACGGGTTTAGCGCTCCCCCGTGATTATAATAATAATAATAATAATTCAAATTTCTTATATAAAATTAAGAAGTCACCACCTATATTGTCCAAAATCAATCTAAACCTCTCTTAGTTAAACTCCAGCATATTAAAGGTTTGAAGCCGATCAGATGAGGCATTCTTCAGTTATTACCTAGAAATCAATGTTTAATATAACTGGCAAATTGAAACTTTTGGGTTATACTGGTAGGTAATTTACACATATGTTACTATGTATCATAATTTGTGTAACTGTATTTATGTCACCTGTATCTAAATAAACTTATTTAATCACTGCCAAGAAGCCTTTGAGAAAGTTACTATATTACCGCTAAAAAATTAAAGGGTTTACAATGATGGTGACCCTGTTGCCATCCCAAAAAGATTGTATGTACGTATATGGAAATAGTCACTTTGTCCGACTTTTTTTGGGTTATCCTAGGTTCTCTACACATATGCTGCTATTTATGATAATCTGTTTAACTGTGTGTATACCTGAATAAACTTACTTATATACATGGAGTACTTAAAGAAAAATTAATGGTGGTTGAAGCAAAGCTCAGTCACACCCTGTACTGAATGACCCATTAATGTTCAACACTTCATATAAATATAATAGTAATAATAATAATTCTCTTATACCACCAGGAAAGCTGCTCTACCACTGCTAACAGTCAAGTGACACCATCTACCACCACCACCTTACTGGGAGATGGCAAAGCAACAACCATAACCACCTTTCAATTAGAACCCGACTGGCGTGAGGCAGCGAGGGAACCAGTTCTCATAGTCAGATGCAAGGTCCGGACACATCACTGAATGGAAACTATTGTCTAGTATTCTATCATTGAAATTATAATTGATGTTTGCATAAATGACAATGTGGCATTTTGTATTTTTTTATAAGATTTATTATGATAGGTTATTAGAGACAGGGTAGCATCTGTTGTATTTTATCTTTGTGGCTCTGTTCATTCAGGGCAGATTGTCATAGTGAAGATAATACAATACGTACTATAGTACAGCCTCTTCTCACTTAACGACATACTCATTTACCAACGACTTGGACATACGACAGGCTCTCTGACGAGTATGCATACCTAAATAATGTATATTAGAGCTGTTTTTATTTATCACACTGGCCGATTCCCACCAAGGCTGTTTATATTGCAATATTCTGTTTATATTACAATATAAAGTCACCCTGCCTCAGTGGGAGACGGCCAACTTGTTAAAAAAAAAAAAAATACAGTACACTGCTGTATAAACATTTAAAAATATACCAGAAATGTTATAGCAAATGGTTCAAAGACGACACTAAAACAATATCAAAGATGGTTGGCACAAATCCACTACCATTATAGTATGCTCCTCACTTAGTGATGAATTTATTTACCAACATGGTCTTAGGAACGGAACTCTGCCAAGTGAGGAGAAGCTGTACTGTAATTAATTTATGGTTTCTTTTCTTAATAAATTTCACCTGTAGAGCATAGACTAGACACTCATTTTATTATTAGGAAACAACTAGATTGTATGGTCACAAAGATTATATGGGTAACAGAGTAAAATAATATTTGATACAGTACACAAATAACCCGCACATAAAAGAGAGAAGCTTACGACGACGTTTCGGTCCGACTTGGTCCAAGTCGGACCGAAACGTCGTCGTAAGCTTGTCTCTTTTATGTGCGGGTTATTTGTGTATCGTTCCAGTCACGGTATTGTGCCTTTTTTGTTATTTATTTGATACAGTGATTGTTATACAATTAGTATTGTTCTCTTGGAACATCCCTCTGTTGAGAGGACTCAGCTTCTCTTGAAGTCTTAAGACATTTCATATATCTTTGAATGATAATGAATATGGAACTCAATACCAGAAGATTCTCAAAGATCCCTATCTACTGTTTCAAAAATATTGTCAAAAACATCTGAATTTGATGTAGGTCAAGAAGATCAGTTATGAATATGACTGTCCCGAGGTCAAACAACATGTGCTTCTTGTCAGAGCTATATTCTACCCCCTGATTAAACTGTCAGTACTGTTTTGCCTTAGTAATGTGGGTGGCTAAAGTCAGCTGCTGTAGTCTACTTCATACCTGTTATATTAATAATAATCCTTGTGCTGGTATTTCCCATAATGACTCTCCATCTAGTAATGCTTCATTCACTTTCAGAAAACTATTGCAGAATTAGTAAAGAGCAAGTTTGGGTCAGGTTCACGTGGAAAATGTATACAACTTGGGAAGCAGTGGTATACACCCACCGAGTTTGAGGCTCACTGTGGAAGATCAGCTAGTAAGGACTGGAAGAGAAGCATTAGGTAAGGATGCAACAGTTCATTTAATGTTGGTGATGTTTTCAATAATTTTTAAATGCAATTTTTAATCACTTGAGTGCATTGTTATACGGTACAAGATTTAGGAGCCTATCAAGAAACCCTGCTAGGGAAAGGATAGAGCTGTAACTTCGCAGACGTTGCTGGGAGAGCTGTGAATATAAAGTCAGTACGGGGAATTTGAAGGAATGTTTCATGTAAGTTTCTGTAATTATGTAGTTCTTTCGTTTTCTTTCTTCAGATTCCAGGGTCAAAGTTTACTGACCCTAATAGAAGATGGTTTTCTGCAGGTTCATGCTACATCCTGTTCCTGCGGTGCTTGTCTTGATGATGATGCAGCTGTAAGTATATCTAGTCTAAGAGTCCTGCAAGACGGGAAATGAGCCTTGGTGATAGTGAATACCTCTTGACTTAAGCAACTGGAGATATCCTCCCTTTTCCTATATAATATCTATTCCCCAGTCACTATATGGCCTCTATGGGTTTAGTGTTTCCACTTGAATACAACAATAATAATAATTGAATCTAAGGTAAATAATAATATGAGTAATAATAATATCAGCATTAATAATAACAATTTATTGTTTATTATAATTATGCAGTTAAGTACAGTGGAACCTCAAAAATCGAACTGCTCCCAACACGACCAATTATGTAAATGTATTTTTGTAAGTGCTTTTATAAGTGTATTTTTGAGGGTCTGAAATGGACTAATCTAATTTACATTATTCCTGATGGGAATAAATTCATTTGGTAAAGGCACTCGAACAGCCTTCTGGACCGAAGAAAGTTCGATATTTGAGGTTCCACTGTATTGCATTTGGAGCAGAATTAGCGTAAGAGTTGATATATACAATTTTAGTGCAATATTAAATATTAAACTAAATATTAAATATTAAACTAAAGCAAAACAATTTTTCACAGCCATCACTCTACACGAATTAGTGTGTTAAGCACCAGTAGCTAGATGCAGCAGTGAATCACAGTATAGTATGTTTTATGATATCTCTTGGGTTTGAATTTCAGGCTGGTTCAGTTCGTTTGCATCGTCCATACAAGCGGAAAAGAAGGGACAGATTTTTTTTGGATACTGAAAAAGCCCTTAAGCATGGCGTATCAGAGGACCATACTTCTGCTACACCTACAGGTATACCTATTACATGTCATAATAAGGGTAATCTTTCACAAGAATAAATAAATATATAGTAGTGTTTTTAATATTTTAGCACTGGCCATCTTCCATCAAAGTAGGTTGACTGACGAAAAAGAAAACACTTTGAATGTTAATCATTCAATCACTTGTTTTGCCAGAAGATGACCTTCCAAATCATAACATCCTCATCCACCCTTCTTTTAGAATGTAGGCACTGTACTTCCTACCTCTGGAACTAAGTCCGGCTAACTGATTTTCTTTAATCTCTTCATGAGCATTATCTTGCTCACACTCCAACAGCATGTGTCAAAGCATAAAAAAAACACTTCACTTCACTCCACTCTAACATGCTCACACAAGCCTGTTAGATATCCAAACCCCTAGCAGTGATTTTTTTTTTTTTAACAAGTCGGCCATCTCCCACTGAGACAGGGTGACCCAAAAAGAAAGAAAATCCCCAAAAAGAAAATACTTTAATGATGATGAAACACTTTCACCTCACTCACACATAATGACTGTTTTTGAAGAGGTGCTCAGAACACAACAGTTTAGAAACATATACGTATAAAGATACACAACATATCCCTCCAAGCCGCTAATATCCCAAACCCCTCCTTTAGACTGCAGGCATTGTACTTCCCATTTCCAGGACTCAAGTCCGACTATATAAAAATAACCGGTTTCCCTGAATCCCTTCACTAAATATTACCCTGCTCACACTCCAACAGATCGTCAGGTCCCAAATACCATTCGTCTCCATTCACTCCTATCGAACACGCTCATGCATGCCTGCTGGAAGTTCAAGCCCCTCGCCCACAAAACCTCCCTTACCCCTTCCTTCCAACCTTTTCGAGGACGACCCCTACCCCGCCTTCCTTCCAGTACAGATTTATATGCTCTCCATGTCATTCTACTTTGATCCATTCTCTCCAAATGACCAAACCACCTCAACAACCCCTCTTCAGCCCTCTGACTAATACTTTTATTAACTCCACGCCTCCTAATTTTCACACTCCGAATTTTCTGCATAATATTTACACCACACATTGCCCTTAGACAGGACATCTCCACTGCCTCCAACCGCCTCCTCGCTGCTGCATTCACAACCCATGCTTCATACCCATATAAGAGTGTTAGTACTACTCTACTTTCATACATTCCCTTCTTCACCTCCATAGATAACATTTTTTGTCTCCACATATACCTCAATGCACCACTCACCTTTTTTCCCTCATCAATTCTATGATTAACCTCATCCTTCATAAATCCATCCGCCGACACGTCAACTCCCAAGTATCTGAAAACATTCACTTCTTCCATACTCCTCCTCCCCAATTTGATATCCAATTTTTCTTTATCTAAATCATTTGATACCCTCATCACCTTACTCTTTTCTATGTTCACTTTCAACTTTCTACCTTTACACACATTCCCAAACTCATCCACTAACCTTTGCAATTTTTCTTTAGAATCTCCCATAAGCACAGTATCATCAGCAAAAAGTAACTGTGTCAATTCCCATTTTGAATTTGATTCCCCATAATTTAATCCCACCCCTCTCCCAAACACCCTAGCATTTACTTCTTTTACAACCCCATCTATAAATATATTAAACAACCATGGTGACATTACACATCCCTGTCTAAGACCTACTTTTACCGGGAAGTATTCTCCCTCTCTTCTACACACCCTAACCTGATCCTCACTATCCTCATAAAAACTCTTAACAGCATTTAGTAACTTACCACCTATTCCATATACTTGCAACATCTGCCACATTGCTCCTCTATCCACTCTATCATATGCCTTTTTTAAATCCATAAATGCAATAAAAACTTCCCTACCTTTATCTAAATACTGTTCACATATATGCTTCAATGTAAACACTTGATCTACACATCCCCTACTCACTCTGAAGCCTCCCTGCTCATCCGCAATCCTACATTCTGTCTTACCTCTAATTCTTTCAATTATAACCCTACCGTATACTTTTCCTGGTATACTCAGTAAACTTATTCCTCTATAATTTTTACAATCTCTTTTGTCCCCTTTCCCTTTATATAAAGGGATTATACATGCTCTCTGCCAATCCCTAGGTACCTTCCCCTCTTTCATACATTTATTAAACAAAAGTACCAACCACTCCAACACTATCCCCCCTGCTTTTAACATTTCTGTCATGATCCCATCAGTTCCAGTTTCTGAGAATCAAATTAAGAAAGAAAAAAAAGGTATTTACAGATCTCTAGTGCACAGTTCAGTGAGGCAGGATGGTTACTCTGTTTACCAATGCTGAAGTTTTAATGGTATCCAGCAGGAAGTAAAATATCTATAGGAAGCACCTTATCAAATAACATAATTATATGCTTTCTTATAAAGTATCTCTGTATAGTGCAATTTTTTTGGAAATTCAATTGAAAAGGTGCTTCCAAAATTGAAGAGCATGTGAAGCAGTTTGTATAGTATGCACTATTCAGTTATGGATTTGCTTTTTCAGTTACATTTGCAAAAAAAATATATATTAAAATAGATTATTATTAGAATTTAACAATGCTGACAAATCTATCGCAAACCATTAACAATAAAATTTGTTACCAGTGACTCTGCCAGTGTCGGGTCTTGGAGAATTGACTGTTGTACCTGGTATAGTGTTAGGTAGTGGGACTCCATCATCTGCAGGAGGCTTGACTACTGTGCCTCAGGCTACTTCCTCTATTTCCAATTCTGCAAGCAGCCCATCTCCTGTAAATCTTGCCAGTCTACCACTGGACAAGGCTTGGGAACGCATGAATGAGGTAAGGCCTTTAACTTTTAATTCTGTACAGTCTAACCTTGGAATTTGCTTGCTTCATAATCCATCTGACTTGATTATACAACTTTTAACTGAAGACCTTTTTTTTTTTATAGTGGATAGCTTAGAATATTCATGTTATGTCTTCATGTCCATCATCCTTTTGCTTGGTGCAAAAGCTCTAAATTAATAGGATTCTGAGTATCAGTATTAAGCAGCTGAGAGCAGTTTATAGATTGCCAAAAAAAGCATCTTAATAATTTGGACAGGAAATATAGTGTTATTCATGGTACCAAAATTTGTACCACCTCCATGGACCTAACCTTGACGAATTTTGGGGAAAGGCGCTCCCTATGCATATGAAGGCAATGAATAACAGAGCAGCTACAAGAGGCCAATATATCTGCAATATGTAGAGACACTGGTCAGAGAAATAGCAAACACTGAACTAAAGCTAAAGGAATCTTACAGGAGTCAAGAAACGTGAGAAGAACTAAAAGCCACAAATGAAACTGAAAGAAATCCAAAGTATTTCTTTTCTTATGGCAAATCAAAGTCTAAAACAACATCCAGTATTGGGCCCCTACTTAAATGGGATGGGTCCTACACAGATGACAGCAAGGAAATGAGTGAGCTACTCAAGTCCCAATATGACTCGGGTTTTAGTGAGCCACTAACCAGACTGAGAGTCAAAGACCTAAATGAATTTTTTATGAGAGAGAGAGAGAGAGAGAGAGAGAGAGAGAGAGAGAGAGAGAGACACCAGTCTGATATTATCCTGATGCCAAATGACTTCAGTAAGGCGATAAATGACATGCCCATGCAACTGGCAGGAAATGGCAGAAATCGTACACCAAATCCAGTCATTCCTGGAGTGGAACCACAGTCGATAGCCTCCACTCCAAACCAACAGATACAGATACTAATGCCGGAAAAAAAAAAATCCCCCCCCCAGTACCAACAATACCACCAGTCCGATGACATTCTTCTTTGCAAATATACAGGGTCTAAAGCCAGCAACAAACAACAAAATACCTTTCATCCGTGGACTGCTTGCAGAGGCAAAGGCAATGTTCGCGGCTTTCACTGAGACTCACATAAAGGATCACTTGGACAACGAAATATGGATCCCAGGTTACAACCTATACAGATGTGACAGAGTGAACAGGCAAAAGGGGGGGCTGGCCTGTACATTGCAGAGTCACTTGTTTGCACAGAACTGCTTAATGCCTCAAATGATGTAGTGGAAGTTTTAGCAGTAAAGATCGAGAACCAAAACCTAGTCATTGTGGTAGTCTACAAGCCTCCGGATGCAACATCCCAGCAATTCCAGGAACAGCTGTTAAAAATTGACCACTGTCTGGAAAATCTTCCAGCTCCTGCACCCAACATCTTGGTCCTGGAGGATTTCAACTTAAGGCACCTAAAATGGAGGAATATAGCAAATAATATTGTTGCAGTAATAACACCAGGAGGCAGCTCTGATGAAAACTCACACTCACACGAGCTTTTAAATCTCTGCACAATATTCAATTTAAACCAGCAAATAATAGAGCCTACTAGACTGGAGAATACACTAGACCTCATCTTCACTAACAGTGATGATCTGATACGAAATGTCACCATATCAAAAACAATATACTCACATCACAACATAATTGAGGTTCAGACATGTATGCGCGGAGCCGGACCGACATAATGAGATTAGTCACGAGGGAGCATTCACCAAATTCAACTTCAATAACTAAAACATAAAGTGGGACCAAGTAAACCAAGTCCTAACCGATATAAGCTAGGGAGATATACTAAGCAACACAGACCCCAACTTATGCCTAGAACAGATTAACTTGGTGGCACTCGATGTATGCACAAGGCTTATTCCTCTAAGAAAAAGGAGGAGTAGATGTAAAATAGAAAGAGACAGGCTCTCCCTTTACAGGCGACGGAAAAGAATAACAGAGCGGCTAAAAGAGGTCAATATATCTGAAATGCGTAGGGAGACACTGGTCAGAGAAATAGCAAACATCGAACTTAAGCTAAAGGAATCTTATAGGAGTCAGGAATTGCGGGAAGAACTAAAAGCCATGAATGAAATCGAAAGAAACCCAATGTATTTCTTCTCCTATGCCAAATCAAAGTCGAGAACAACGTCCAGTATTGGGCCCCTACTTAAACAAGATGGGTCCTACACAGATGATAGCAAGGAAATGAGTGAGCTACTCAAGTCCCAATATGGCTCAGTTTTTAGCAAGCCGCTAACCAGACTGAAAGTCGAAGATCAAAATTAATTTTTTATGAGCCACAGAATTTGGTTAACACAAGCCTATCTGATGTTATCCTGACGCCAAATGACTTCGAACAGGCGATAAATGACATGCCCATGCACTCTGCCCCAGGGCCAGACTCATGGAACTCCGTGTTCATAAAGAACTGCAAGAAGCCCCTATCACGAGCCTTTACCATCCTATGGAGAGGGAGCATGGACACGAGGGTCGTCCCACAGTTACTAAAAACAACAGACATAGCCCCACTCCACAAAGGGGGCAGTAAAGCAACAGCAAAGAACTACAGACCGATAGCACTAACATCCCATATCATAAAAATCTTTGAAAGGGTCCTAAGAAGCAAGATCACCACCCATCTAGAAACCCATCAGTTACACAACCCAGGGAAACATGGGTTTAGAACAGGTTGCTCCTGTCTGTCTCAACTATTGGATCACTATGACAAGGTCCTAGATGCACTAGAAGACAAAAAGAATGCAGATGTAATATATACAGACTTTGCAAAAGCCTTCGACAAGTGTGACCCTGGCGTAATAGCGCACAAAATGCGTGCTAAAGGAATAACAGGAAAAGTCGGTTGATGGATCTATAATTTCCTCATTAACAAAACACAGAGAGTAGTAGTCAACAGAGTAAAGTCCGAGGCAGCTACGGTGAAAAGCTCTGTTCCACAAGGCACAGTACTCGCTCCCATCTTGTTCCTCATCCTTATATCTGACATAGACAAGGATGTCAGCCACAGCACCGTGTCTTCCTTTGCAGATGACACCCGAATCTGCATGACAGTGTCTTCCATTGCAGACACTGCAAGGCTCCAGGCGGACATCAACCAAATCTTTCAGTGGGCTGCAGAAAACAATATGAAGTTCAACGATGAGAAATTTCAATTACTCAGATATGGTAAACACGAGGAAACCAACGTCAAAGACCTAGGAGTGATCATGTCAGAGGATCTCACCTTCAAGGACCATAACATTGTATCAATCGCATCTGCTAGAAAAATGACAGGATGGATAATGAGAACCTTCAAAACTAGGGATGCCAAGCCCATGATGACACTCTTCAGGTCACTTGTCCTATCTAGGCTGGAATATTGCTGCACACTAACAGCACCTTTCAAGGCAGGTGAAATTGCTGACCTAGAAAATGTACAGAGAACCTGCACGGAGCGCGTAACGGAGATAAAACACCTCAATTACTGGGAACGCTTGAGGTTCCTGAACCTGTATTCCCTGGAATGCAGGCAGGAGAGATACATGATTATATACACCTGGAAAATCCTAGAGGGACTAGTACCGAACTTGCACACGAAAATCACTCACTACGAAAGCAAAAGACTTGGCAGACGATGCAACATCCCCCCAATGAAAAGCAGGGGTGTCACTAGCACGTTAAGAGACCATACAATAAGTGTCAGGGCCCGAGACTGTTCAACTGCCTCCCAGCATACATAAGGGGGATTACCAACAGACCCCTGGCACTGGACAAGCACCTAAAGTCGGTTCCTGACCAGCCGGGCTGTGCCTCGTACGTTGGTTTGTGTGCAGCCAGCAGTAACAGCCTGGTTGATCAGGCTCTGATCCACCAGGAGGCCTGGTCACAGATCGGGCCGTGGGGGCGTTGACCCCCGGAACTCTCTCCAGGTAAACTCTGCCCCAGGCCCAGATTCATGGAACTCCGCGTTCATCAAGAGCTGCAAGAAGCTCTTATCATGTGCTTTTAACATCCTGTGGAGAGGGAGCATGGACACGGGGGTCGTCTCACAGTTACTAAAAACAACAGACAGCCCCACTCCACAAAGGGGGCAGTAAAGAAATAACAAAGAACTACAGACCGATAGCGCTAACATCTCATATCATAAAAATCTTTGCAAGGGTTCTAAGAAGCAAGATCACCATCCATCTAGATATCCATCAGTTACACAACCCAGGACAGCATGTTTTTAGAACAGGTCGCTCCTGTCTGTCTCAAGTACTGGACCACTATGGCAAGGATGCTCTGGATGCTCTAGAAAACAAACAAAATGCAAATGTAATATACACAGACTTCATAAAAGCCTTTGACAAGTGTGACTATGGTGTAATAGCGCACAAAATGCGTGATAAAGGAATATCAGGAAAAGTCAGTAGATGGATCAATAATTTCCTAACAAATAGAACACAAAGAGTAGTAGTCAACAGAGTAAAGTCTGAGGCGGCAACGGTGAAAAGCTCTGTTCCACAAGGTACAGTACTCGCCCCCATCTTGTTCCTCATTCTCATATCAGACATAGACAAGGTTATAAGCCACAGTGCAGTGTCTTGCTTTGCAGATGACACCCAAATTTTCATGACAGTGTCCTCCATTGAAGACACTGCAAGACTCCTGGTGGACATCAACCAAATCTATAAATGGGCTGCAGAAAACAGTATAAAGTTCAATAATGAGAAATTCAAATTACTCCGATATGGTAAATGTGAGGAAATTAAAATTTCATTGGAGTATAAAACAAATTCCAACCACATAATAGAGCAAAAAAATAATGTCAAAGACCTGGGGGTGATCATGTCAGAGGATT
Source organism: Cherax quadricarinatus (assembly GCF_026875155.1). Taxonomy (NCBI): domain Eukaryota; kingdom Metazoa; phylum Arthropoda; class Malacostraca; order Decapoda; family Parastacidae; genus Cherax; species Cherax quadricarinatus. The sequence goes on from NC_069424.1 coordinate 20,857,738, forward strand.
TCACTTTCAAGGACCATAACATTGTATCAATCGCATCTGCTAGAATAATGACAGGATGGATAATAAGAACCTTCAAAACCAGGGATGCCAAGCCCATGATGACACTCTTCAGGTCTCTTGTTCTGTCTAGGCTGGAATATTGCTGCACACTAACAGCACCTTTCAAGGCAGGTGAAATTGCTGACCTAGAAAATGTACAGAGAACCTTCACAGTACGCATAACTGTGATAAACCACTTCAATTACTGGGAATGCTTGAAGTTCCTAAACCTGTACTCCCTAGAATGCAGGAGGGAGAGATACATGATTATATACGCCTGGAAAATCCTAGAGGGACTAGTACCGAACTTGCACACGAAAATCACTCCCTACGAAAGCAAAAGACTCGGCAGATGGTGCAACATCCCCCCAATGAAAAGCAGGGGTGCCATTAGCATGATAAGAGACAACACAATAAGTGTCAGGGGCCCAAGATTGTTCAACTGCCTCCCAGCATACATCAGGGGGATTACCAATAGACCCATGGCTGTCTTCAAGCAGGCACTGGACAGGCACCTAAAGTCAGTACCTGACCAGCTGGGTTGTGGTTCGTACATTGGATTACATATGGCCAGCAGTAACAGCCTGGTTGATCAGGCCCTGATCCACCATGAGGCCTGGTCACAGACCGGGCTGCGGGGGCATTGATCCCCGGAACTCTCTCCAGGTATACTCCAGGTAATGCCTATGCTGTACTGTTCAATATTTTGTGAGTTTTTTTTATTTCATTGCTTATGATATGACAGTAAAGAGGCTTCAATTCTAAATAAAAATATAATTCTCTTTGCATTGTTGCAAAGTGTCAGTTGGTGGCAATTAACTGTTACAGCAAGCAAGTGTAGCAGCTAAAAGTACTTCATTGCATTACCAAAATACAGTGGACCCCCGACTTACGATATTAATTCATTCCAGAAGTCTGTTTGGGTGCCGTTACCGAACAAATTTGTTCCCATAAGGAATATTGTAAATTAGATTAGTCCGTTTCAGACCCCCAAAAATACACGTACAAAAGCACTTACAAAAATAAACTTACATAATTGCTCGAGTTGGGAGCTGATCGTAAGGCGGGGGTCCACTGTATATACATGTATATACCAATACTACTGTATTCCTTTGCCACTTATTGACAAGATGAAATTTGTCTTTCTGCTTCTTTCTTCTTCTTTCAACAAACCAGCCATATCCCACCAAAGCAGGGTGGCCCAAAAAGAAAAACAAAAGTTTCTCTGTTTAACTTTAGTAATGTATACAGGAGAATGGGTTACTAGCCCCTTGCTCCTGGCATTTTAGTCGCCTCTTACGACACACATGGCTTATGGAAGAAGAATTCTGTTCCATTTCCCCATGGAGAGCTTTCTGCTTGTCAACAATAAATGGTTAGAACAGTAGGATAGTATTAACTTGAACAAACTCAAAATGGTCAAACTATGTATTGTATTAAATGGTGGACATGTTCAAATTTTTGTTGGTGAGAGTCATTGCCAGGTTGGTTATGCATGTATGATCCTTGGTTATCTTATAGAAAAAAGGATAACGTATTCTGTGTATCCATCCTGCACTGTATCAACTTTCCTGAAGTGGATCTTCATGGAATAATCCCCTAACAATTCTGTCATTTGGAGCTTCCATTTCTCATTTTGCCCTCATACCATGTCAGCACTGTACTGATCTCGTCCTCCATTATGTGTGAGGCTAATACATAGTCGGCAGATTCTGTTTGCCAGTTATAACATAAGCTTGATTTATGGCACTTTAAATCTTATTATCTGTGCAGTGCTGCCTCTACGTACCTTTCTTTGCAGTGGTGGTGGTAACAATACTACTACTAATAATAATAATAGTTTGGGGTGCCAGGTGTAAATGATAATGGAAGCCCTTTGATTGAACTTTGTATAGAAAGTAGTTATAGGTAATACATATTTTAAGAAAAATAGGATAAATAAGTATACAAGATATGATGTAGGGCGAAATGACAGTAGTTTGTTGGATTATGTATTGGTAGATAAAAGACTGTTGAGTAGACTTCAGGATGTACATGTTTATAGAGGGGCCACAGATATATCAGATCACTTTCTAGTTGTAGCTACACTGAGAGTAAAAGGTAGATGGGATACAAGGAGAATAGAAGCATCAGGGAAGAGAGAGGTGAAGGTTTATAAACTAAAAGAGGAGGCAGTTAGGGTAAGATATAAACAGCTATTGGAGGATAGATGGGCTAATGAGAGCATAGGAAATGGGATCGAAGAGGTATGGGGTAGGTTTAAAAATGTAGTGTTAGAGTGTTCAGCAGAAGTTTGTGGTTACAGGAAAGTGGGTGCGGGAGGAAGAGGAGCGATTGGTGGAATGATGATGTAAAGAGAGTATAAGGGAGAAAAAGATAGCATATGAGAAGTTTTTACAAAGTAGAAGTGATGCAAGGAGGGAAGAGTATATGGAGTAAAAGAGAGAGGTTAAGAGAGTGGTGAAGCAATGTAAAAAGAGAGCAAATGAGAGAGTGGGTGAAAATGTTATCAACAAATTTTGTTGAAAAAAAGAAAAAGTTTTGGAGTGAGATTAACAAGTTAAGGAAGCCTAGAGAACAAATGGATTTGTCAGTTAAAAATAGGAGAGGAGAGTTATTAAATGGAGAGTTAGAGGTATTGGGAAGATGGAGGGAATATTTTGAGGAATTGTTAAATGTCGATGAAGATAGGGAAGCTGTGATTTCGTGTAGAGGGCAAGGAGGAATAACATCTTGTAGGAGTGAGGAAGAGCCAGTTGTGAGTGTGGGGGAAGTTCATGAGGCAGTAGGTAAAATGAAAGGGGTAAGGCAGCTGGGGTTGATGGGATAAAGATAGAAATGTTAAAAGCAGGTGGGGATATAGTTTTGGAGTGGTTGGTGCAATTATTTAATAAATGTATGGAAGAGGGTAAGGTACCTAGGGATTGGCAGTGAGCATGCATAGTTCCTTTGCATAAAGGCAAAGGGGACAAAAGAGAGTGCAAAAATTATAGGGGGATAAGTCTGTTGAGTATACCTGGTAAAGTGTATGGTAAGTTATTATTGAAAGAATTAAAAGTAAGACTGAGAAAAGGATAGCAGATGAACAAGGAGACTTTAGGAAAGAGGGGGTGTGTGGACCAGGTGTTTACAGTGAAACATATAAGTGAACAGTATTTAGATAAGGCTAAAGAGGTCTTTGTGGCATTTATGGATTTGGAAAAGGCGTATGACAGGGTGGATAGGGGGGCAATGTGGCAGATGTTGCAGGTGTATGGTGTAGGAGGTAGGTTACTGAAAGCAGTGAAGAGTTTTTATGAGGATAGTGAGGCTCAAGTTAGAATATGTAGGAAAGAGGGAAATTATTTCCCAGTAAAAGTAGGCCTTAGACAAGGATGTGTGATGTCACCGTGGTTGTTTAATATATTTATAGAGGGGGTTGTAAGAGAAGTAAATGCGAGGGTCTTGGCAAGAGGTGTGGAGTTAAAAGATAAAGAATCACACATAAAGTGGGAGTTGTCACAGTTGCTCTTTGCTGATGACACTGTGCTCTTGGCAGATTCTGAAGAGAAGTTGCAGAGATTGGTGGATGAATTTGGTAGGGGTGTGCAAAAGAAGAAAATCAAAAGTGAATAAAAGGAAAGAGTAAGGTTATGAGGATAACAAAAAGATTAGGTGATGAAAGATTGGATATCAGATTGGAGGGAGAGAGTATGGAGGAGGTGAATGTATTCAGATATTTGGGAGTGGACGTGTCAGCGGATGGGTCTATGAAAGATGAGGTGAATCATAGAATTGATGAGGGGAAAAGGGTGAGCGGTGCACTTAGGAGTCTGTGGAGACAAAGAACTTTGTCCTTGGAGGCAAAGAGGGGAATGTATGAGAGTATAGTTTTACCAACGCTCTTATGTGGGTGTGAAGCATGGGTGATGAATGTTGCAGCGAGGAGAAGGCTGGAGGCAGTGGAGATGTCATGTCTGAGGGCAATGTGTGGTGTGAATATAATGCAGAGAATTCTAGTTTGGAAGTTAGGAGGAGGTGCAGGATTACCAAAACTGTTGTCCAGAGGGCTGAAGAAGGGTTGTTGAGGTGGTTCGGACATGTAGAGAGAATGGAGCGAAACAGAGTGACTTCAAGAGTGTATCAGTCTGTAGTGGAAGGAAGGCAGGGTAGGGGTCGGCCTAGAAAGGTTGGAGGGAGGGGGTTAAGGAGGTTTTGTGTGTGAGGGGCTTGGTCTTCAGCAGGCATGCGTGAGCGTGTTTGATAGGAGTGAATGGAGACAAATGGTTTTTAATACTTGACGTGCTGTTGGAGTGTGAGCAAAGTAACATTTATGAAGGGGTTCAGGGAAACCGGCAGGCCGGACTTGAGTCCTGGAGATGGGAAGTACAGTGCCTACACTCTGAAGGAGGGGTGTTAATGTTGCAGTTTAAAAACTGTAGTGTAAAGCACCCTTCTGGCAAGACAGTGATGGAGTGAATGATGGTGAAAGTTTTTCTTTTTCGGGCCACCCTGCCTTGGTGGGAATCGGCCAGTGTGATAAAAAAAAAATAATAATAATATAATAATAATTATAGGTAGTAGGCTGGTAGATAGCAACCACCCAGGGAGGTACTACTGTCCTGCCAAGTGAGTGTAAAACGAAAGCCTGTAATTGTTTTACATGATGGTAGGATTGCTGGTGTCCTTTTTTGCTGTCTCATAAACATGCAAGATTTTAGGTATATCTTGCTACTTCTACTTACACTTAGGTCACACTACACATACATGTACAAGCATATATATACATACCCCTCTGGGTTTTCTTCTATTTTCTTTCTAATTCTTGTTCTTGTTTATTTCCTCTTATCTCCATGGGGAAGTGGAACAGAATTCTTCCTCCGTAAGCCATGCGTGTCGTAAGGTGACTAAAATGCTGGGAGCAAGGGGCTAGTAACCCCTTCTCCTGTGTATATTACTAAATTAAAAGGAGAAACTTTCGTTTTTTCTTTTGGGCCACCCCACCTCGGTGGGATACGGCTGGTACGTTGAAAGAATAATAATAATAATAATAATAATAATAATCATTACCTCTATTTCTACAAGTACATGCAGGGTATGCAGAGCATTTCAGGCAATTTTGTCCCCAGGATGTGACCCACACCAGTTGGCTAACACCCAGGTACCTATTTACTGCTAGGTGAACAGGGACCATGGACCTAAGTGTGCAAGATGAGTGGGCTACTAACCTAGCTAGAGGACATAATAACTCATTCCAACATGCTTGTTCTCCACAACAGGTTCTGGCTGGTCTGGAGCAGAGTGTATCAGGAGCACGAGTACTTTTAGAGGAATTGAGAGAAAGAACCCAGCAAGAGGCTCTTGAGTTACGGCAGAAACTCTTGCAAGAGAAGGACGAAGCAGTGTCACAAGCAAAGTTTGAAGCTCAGCTCTCTAACATGGCCAAGTGTGTTATCTTTGAGATTTGTAATAGTACAGTAGTTCGTTATTATTTTATTGTAGTGTATTACATTATTATTGTAATGGTTATATTCCTATTGTAGTTATTAAATTAATATGAAATACAGTGTACTTGTAGATCACCTAAAAGTTAAAAATGATCAAATTTAACATATTCAAGGGGGGAAAAGGTGTCTGTTAAAACTGATTGTCTGTTACATCTAATTTATGATAATTTTCTGCCACTGTAATAGTAACAGACAGTTCTGAATTTAACAGACTTAGTTCAGTGAAATAAAAAAATAAATTTACCCAGCAGAGTACAGCATTGGTGAATAATTCTGAATTTAACAGACTCCAGAATCATCTGTAACAATAGTGGGTATCTTGACTCATGGGACTGTAATAAATGACAAGTTATTTATGTTTCCAAGCAGGAAAGCTGCACTCTACAGATGTACTCATTCTTGAATTAATTCACAAAATCATTACTTCACTGAAAAATCTTTAAAATAAAAATTGTTGTACAATATTTTTATTATTAACACACTGGCCGATTCCCACCAAGGCAGGGTGGCCCGAAAAAGAAAAACTTTCACTATCATTCACTCCATCACTGTCTTGCCAGAAGGGTGCTTTACACTACAGTTTTTAAACTGCAACATTAACACCCCTCCTTCAGAGTGCAGACACTGTACTTCCCATCTCCAGGACTCATGGGAAGTACAGTGTCTGCACTCTGAAGGAGGGGTGTTAATGTTGCAGTTTAAAAACTGTAGTGTAAAGCACCCTTCTGGCAAGACAGTGATGGAGTGAATGATAGTGAAAGTTTTTATTTTTCGGGCCACCCTGCCTTGGTGGGAATCGGCCAGTGTGTTAATAATAAAAAATAAAAAAAAATATTTTTATATTTTAATTCTTCACCTGTGATTTTAGCAACAAAAATAATGATAGTTGCCCCTTTCCATTATTTTTTTTAAATATGGAATTCCAGTCACATCATATATATCAGCATGATGTCAAAAATATATTTTTTGTTCATTGATGTGCTGCTTAATTTCTATGGTAATTGCACATACAGGTCATCAGAGGGGTTTCTTGTGCAAGTAAGAGAAGATGACGGCAGCCAGTCCTTACAACCCATAATGTTAGATTCTCTGATCTCCAGCGTGCCTGACCTCAATCCTGCTCCTCCTATCAATGGTGTCCGGAAAAAAGTAAGGGTGAAACTCTACTTATTTACAGAAAAAAATATTATTTACATAAAAAATTATTCTTACAGTGAACATTTCTGGTGATAAATCCAGCTGCAATATAATTTGTGTAGTTACAGTACTGTCAGTAGCTTATAATTTGTATAGTATTTATATTTTTATAACTACTGCATATGTTAAGGAACTAATTATTTCTCTGCACTGTATTTTTGTATCAAACTGTCACTGCCAGTAGGTGGGTGGTCCATGTGATAGTTTTAAATACAGTGGACCCCCGACATTCGATGGCATCGGCATTTGATAAATCTGACATTCGATGCATTTTAACGCAAAAATTTTGCCTCGACATTTGATCGAAAACCCACTATTCGATACGATTCCATTGCGCAGAGCATCATGGCCGACATGGCAAGTTGTGTAGCAGGCTAGCTGCGGGATTTTCAAGGATAGCTCCTGGTCAAAGAGGCTGACCAGGTCCCTACTTAACAGAACTCAGTGTGAATGCTTTGAGAAGATACCAGAGCAGCGAACGGACATCCCAGTGCATCGTTTCAGCGTAAATAGTTGAAGTGTTGTGCAGTTTTAGAGGGTTTGGTGTTGTTGAGTCAGGACCAGTCAGCGCCTCCCCCCTCTCCGCTGGGGGGGAGGGGGAGGGGGAGGGCATGTGTAGTAAACAGTGACCCTCTCATAACACCTCACCCCTGCGTGTCTCCCCCGCCTCACCCACCCTCTCATAACGCCTCACCCCTGCGCGTCTCCCCCGCCTCACCCACCCAACTCCCAGCGCCACCCCATCTGTAGAGGGTACTTCTCCCCTAACCCACGATGTCAGCGATGGCACTGCAGGGAGTGCCGGGCTCACAGGAACTTTTACTACAGGGACAGCATCGTGAAGTTCGACCGCGAGGCAGCTGCCAGGTGTGCCACAGGCAGTGTGTACTCAGTTCCTCAAGCTTCAACATCCGTGCACACGAGGGCTTGGGATCTTCAATCAAGTTGGCGTCCACCAGGACGCTGACATGTCCCTAGGGCAGCTCTCCATTGGGCTGCTAACGGAGTCACTGGCTTCTTGGACCTCTTGGGGAGGGTCGATGGTGCTCGTGCAAGCAGCAGATCCTGGGGAACTTGCTGCTGTTTGCAATGGCTGTCTGCCGAGGAGAGACAAGCACCTAGCAACATCTGTTGTTGGGGGCAATGGATGAATTCCCTACTATGTTTGTTAACTGCTCATTACTCTGTAATTTGTCTATGAATATAATCATGTCATAACGTGTTTATCATTCATTACCTTTGAAACTTGTCATGATTGTGACCAGCTCTACCTGGAACTCATTACCTTTGTAAATTCTCATGATTAATGTGTTTATGATTCATTACCTTTGCAATTATTCATGAGTGTGACCAGCTCAACCTGGAGCTCATTACCTTTGTAACTTGGTCATGATTATGACCAGATCTAGTTCATTACCTTTGTAACTTGCTCAGCTATCAAAACTTTGGAGTCCAGTCCCTGGACCAATTATGTACCTCTGTAATCTTTTGACTACCGCCCACAGGATGGGTATGGGGTGCATAATAAACATATTAAACTAAAAAACTAAACAATACGATTCGTACGAGATGTGTCCATGTGTGGCCTGAACTGCCCCGTGTGTGCCAGTGTTTATAAGCCAGCCAGTGTGCGCGCATCTAAGGATACATTCAGTACATTCCATGTTATCCATATTATCACTGTTTTTGGTGCTTGTTTCTGCAAAATAAGTAACTATGGGCCCCAAGAAAGCTTCTAGTGCCAACCCTTCAAGAAAAAAGACTTGATACCTCAAGTCCTAATGGAAGGGGATTCCCCTTCTAAACACTAACACTAAAAACCTCTCATAAGCTAACTTTTTCTCTTTTATCACACCCTTTACTTCATCATTCCACCAATCACTCCTCTTTCCTCCTGCCCCCACCCTCCTATAACCACAAACTTCTGCCCCACATTCTAATACTGCATTTTTAAAACTCATCCAACCTCTTCAACCCTCCTACTTCTCATCTTTGCACTAGCCCACCTTTCTGCCAATAGTCGCTTATATCTCACCCAAACTTCCTCCTTCCTTAGTTTATACACTTTCACTTCCCTCCTACTTGTTGTTGCCACCTTCCTCTTGTCCCATCTACCTCTTACTCTAACTGTAGCTACAACTAAATAATGATCCGATATATCAGTTGCCCCTCTATAAACATGTACATCCTGGAGCCTACCCATTAACCTTTTATCCACCAATATATAATCTAACAAACTACTTTCATTACGTGCTACATCATACCTTGTATATTTATTTATCCTCTTTTTCATAAAATATGTATTACTTATTACCAAATCTCTTTCTACAAATAGCTCAATTAAAGGCTTCCCATTTACATTTATCCCTGGCACCCCAAATTTACCTACTACTCCCTCCACAACATTTTTACCCACTTTAGCATTGAAATCCCCAACCACAAGTACTCTCACACTTGGTTCAAAACTCCCCACGCATTCACTCAACATTTCCGAAAATATCTCTCTCTCCTCTACACTTCTCTCTTCTCCAGGTGCATACACACTTACTATAACCCACTTTTCACATCCAACCTTTATTGTTGTTATTGTAATTATTCTATTGCATTAAACTTAATATTTCATGTGGTAAAATTTTTTTTTTCATACTTTTGGGTGTCTTGCACGGATTAATTTGATTTCCATTATTTCTTATGGGGAAAATTAATTTGACTTTTGATATTTTCGACATTCGATGAGCTCTCAGGAACGGATTAATATCGAATGTCGGGGGTCCACTGTATATGTTATCAAACTTATGAATACTGTGAAGAATTAGATACAGATGTTGCACATGCATCTAATTCTTCATCTTGTTGGTATTGTAGGAGAGTTCTTCATATACAGCACCTATTTTCAGTGTTCCATGTTTTCATTGGCTTTTAATTGAGCCGTTGAAAGTCGGTGGGTGGAACATAATGAAAAATGGATCAATTTGAAGCTAACGAAAACATACAGCACTATAAAGAAGGTGCTGCATATGTGGGGCCCTCCTGTACACCATGTATATACAACTTATGAATATTGTATTACGTTATTTATATATGCTGCATTTTGAAGTGTTTTTTTCAGCTTTGTTCAGTATTTATTCCATTGCTGTGATTTGTCTTATTTTTCTTTGGCAGTGTGTTAATTGCAATCGTGAGAGCGAGTCAGAATGTTCAGGCTGTCATAACCGAGCCTACTTGTAGTGACTTCTGCCAAAGACGAGACTGGGCCAATCATCAGAGTGAGTGTGGCAGATCAAGTCCCACCCCAGAAGATCCACTAAGTACTGTTACTCAGGCTCCAGGCTACATTTTTATGCTTTCAGATTAAGCATTGTATTAATTGATCAACATATATTTTAATTAATTTTTTAAATTAATTTTTATTTTGTATATACGTAATTATGTTTCATTACTGAAGAGATTAATTTTATTGTTTAATTTAATTTTCTGCTAACATTAGTAATAATGGCTAAAACTGAGTCACTCTGCATTAATGACAAATATTTACAGTTCCTAAGCTCATTAACTTAGGTACTATGGTTTAATTTTTAAGTTAGCTATTAGAGTTTAATTTTTAACTTAGATGCCATTGATGATCAAGAGGGTGTCTCAGAATTTTTTTTAATAAAGATGCTGGTTTCATTGTTCTTTTGCTGTTCACACATCCATTCTTGGACATAAGGATAACTCATTTTGGTTAATAGCCGAGGCCACATCATTTCTTAGTCAAGTGTAACATAGGATACATGACAATAAATTTAAACAGATGAATCAATTTTTTTTATATAAACTATTAAGGTGTACCTTTGGCCATCTGTTGATCAAAGCTTTATATTGAGGGCAATTTTCTCTGTTTATAAATCAACCTTTTTAACTTTTATGCATATGTTAATTGTGTAATGAAATTTGACTGCAGAAAGTGCTGTTTCTTACCTACAGCCATTTTTATGTATGAGTAATGAGGTTCATCCTCTTCCTGTAGTCTTCATTCTGCTCTCCCTGCATTCATCCATCTCATAAGGTATCCATGTATGGGGCATTGTTTCTTGCAGGTAACTTTGTCCCATTAGTGCATCATGATTTACTCTATGTTGAGATATGGCCAGGAGTTCATCTGTGGAAGAAACCAAATAATGTACACCATCTGTCCAGGAACAACATTAGTTATGGAAGTTACTCCTAAAGTTAGTCACTGGCCCTGGTTAAGGGTACAGTAGTAGATTTTCTATATAAAGTTAACCTCGTGTACTGTATATCCACACAGAATATGCAATTAGCATATAAAGAGAATTAACATTATAGCTATTATTGAGGAAACTTGCACATTTTGAATAGTACAAAATAATCTTACAAGTGAGAAAGAGGAATGTGCTGATGATTATTGAATTATTACCGATTGATATTAAATGTGGAAATGTCATTCACTTATGTAATAAAGATAAATCAATAATGTATGCATATACGTATTTGTTTCACATGTAATTATAAATGTATCATATGATAATCATCATAATTTCTGTATATATATTTAGAAGTTTCTATTGTAATTGTGTTTAGATTTTTAAGCATTCCCGTTGATTTATGCTTTCTTTTTAACATGAGGGTTTTGTAAATATAAAGTTAAATTGGTGATAATTTGAGTGTAGTAAGCCCTTGATTTAATTGACCCCAATTTAACAAACTTTGAAATATGAGACAAAATCTGGCGAGTTAGTTAATTTTGAGACAGTGCACAAACTCTGTTGATTACAGAGTTGTCCGTAATTATTCTGACCCAGCAAAACATTCCCATCCTTTTTTCACCACAATCATCATTACTGGCCACCCGTACTTCCCTATTAGTCCATTATTAATGCATTGTTGATGTAACAGATTGGTCAAGCACTGATTTTCTAAGATACTTTAACAATATTCTTTCTTTCTTTCAACAAACCGGCTGTATCCCACCGAGGTAGGGTGGCCAAAAAGAAAAACAAAAGTTTCTCTTTTCAAATTTAGTAATTTATACAGGAGAAGAGGTTACTAGCCCCTTGCTCCTGGTATTTTAGTCGCCTCTTACAACATGCATGGCTTACGGAGGAAGAATTCTGTTCCACTTCCCCATGGAGATAAGAGGAAATAAACAAGAACAAGAACTAGAAAGAAAATAGCAGAAAACCCAGAGGGGTGTGTGTATATATATGCCTGTACATGTATGTGTAGTGTGACCTAAATGTAAGTAGAAGTAGCAAGACGTACCTGAAATCTTGCATGTTCGTGAGACAGAAAAAAAGACACCAGCAATCCTACCATCATGTAAAACAATTACAGGCTTTTGTTTTACACTCACTTGGCAGGAAGGTAGTACCTCCCTGGGCGGTTGCTGTCTACCAACCTATTACCTAGATTTAACAATATTGATTATAAAATATAATATGCACATGTGTAACATTAGATCTGGCAAGCACTTTTATTCCTAGTTTAGTTCTGATATTGTTTTAGTGTATAACTGGAGGGGATTTCGGGGGTTAATGCCCCTGTGGCCCAATCCATGACCAGGCCTTGCGGGGGATCAGGGCCTGATCAACTAGACTGTTACTGCTGGCTGCACGTAAACTGATGTAAGAGCCACAGCCCAGCTGGTCAGGTACTTACTTCAGGTGCCTGTCCAGCTCCTCCTTGAAGACAGCCAGGGGTCTATTGTTAATCATGCTGATGTATGCTGGCAGGCTGTTAAACAGTCTTGGGCCTCTGTGTGGATGAACTGTTGATTGATCTAGTCTCATAATTTTGCTCTGTATTGTACTCAAGCAAAATGACCCTATGTAGTGTTTTCAGTGTATGTATTTCTTAACATACTTTTCATTATTATTATGGAGAGTGCTAAACCTATAGGGATTATACAGCACCTGAGGGGAGGGGGATGGAAGGTATTCAGGCTTAATTTAGGAAATTGGAAAACAGATTCAATTCCCTAGATCAAGAGCCACTCACCAGGATCAAGGAATCTCCCTTGATGGGACTATTCAATTCAAGCATTGCTGTATTTATCAACTAATAATGAGAGCTTTGGATAATGAAGGGATGACTCAGTGTAGCAAAGCAAGCTTTTATTGGGACATTTTGCTCTGTTGAGAGCCTTTTCAAACTCTAACAGAGTGACTCATGTCTTTCCTTCACTACTGTCACCAGTATATCATTTAGAGCAAAACAGTGTTTTGACAATGAGGCATTAATTAAGCTACAGACTAACATGATGGAAACATTACATGCAGTATATTTTAAAATGGATAATGGGTGAGGCAACACAATAGTGTAAAAACTTTGTTTTTGCATAAGTATTACATCAGTGAAATTGCAAAAGGAGGCAACAATTTACTGTATGTCTATATTTTATTGTATTTGTGGTACCTTGATGCTTCCTTTATGGGTTTGCTATCATTAATCTTTCATGAAGCACTCTGTCAAAATCCTCTTTGAAAACCAAGTTTGAAACCTCTTTGAAAACCCATTTCCTTCCCTTATGATTTATTTAGTTATTTTTCTTTCAATAAACTGGCTGTATCCCACTGAGGCCTGGTTGCTTAAAAAGAAAAATGAAAGTTTTTCTTTTTAAATTTAGTAATTTATATAGGAGAAGGGGTTACTATCCCCTTGCTCTTGGCATTTGAGTCACCTCTTTTGACATGCATGGATTATAAAGGAAGAATTCTTTTTCACTTGCCCATGGAGTTCTTGTGATTTATTCAACTACCATAATTCACTGCTTCAACTCCTGTAATATAGAGGAATTTGTCACTTGACACCGAGATGTTTAATATTTAGCATATTGTTATTGTCTAGGATTTCTGTCTGTATTTGTGTCCATATCAGCAATACATTTGTCATTTTCCATTTGTGTACAACTTTATATTCTTGTATTGAGATTTCAAAAATGTTCTAAATTGGGTAGCTTAATTTTGCTGAACACTTTTTTAAGACCCTAGGATGATGTCTTGTCTGATAATATTTGCTGTTAAGAGGCTAGGATGATGTCTTGTCTGATAATATTTGTGGTACTTTGAGTTTCAAACAGCTCCCAACTCGAACAATTATGTAACTATTTTTGTAAGTGGTTTTGTAAGTGTATTTTTGGGGGTCTGAAATGGACTAATCTAATTTATATTATTCCTTATGGGAACAAATTCATTTGGTATCGGCACTCGAACAGCCTTCTGGAACAAATTAAGTTCATAACTCGAGGTACCACTGTATCTATAATAGTAATAATAATAATGTGTGAGTGAGGTGAAAGTGTTGAATGATGATGAAAGTATTTTCTTTTTGGGGATTTTTTCTTTTTTGGGTCACCCTACCTCAGTGGGAGATGGCCGACTTGTTAAAAAAAAAAAAAAAAACCTTTATTTACTACAAGTACTGTACATGTATGTGGTATACAGGCCTAGCTGACATCAGTGACATACTACTATACAGAAAGTCCCTTGTTATGCAGAGCATTTCGGGCAAATTAGGTCCTTGTCCCAGAATGCGACCCACACCAGTCGACTAACTCCTAGGTACCCATTTTACTGATGGGTGAACATAGACAACTGGTGTAAAGAAACACGCCCAATGTTTATACCTGCGCCGGGAATCAAACGTAGACCCTCATTATGTGAAGCGAGAGCTTTAATGATCAGGCCATGGGGCACTGTGGTAAACTAATTATAGTTTCTTTATTCTTTTCATCGTTATTTTAATTAGCTCTATCTTAGCTATGGGTGTTCAAGCTTTCTTTCATTAAGGTCTTTTATTTTTTAATACACTGGTTTTTAATATTTAGTATGTTTCACCTTTTTTGCTCAGATTTAGCAATTTTATTGTCAGTTTTAATTCTTTGCAATTTGTCATAAACCTCTAATTTGTTTTTTTACTTAAATAAGAAATTTGGTTTTGTCTTACTTTTGCCTATTGTTTCTGCTGCACATTGTTCTTCACTCTATACACTATTGATAATGTATTGTATCTGTATTCAGTTCTGGCCACAGTAACACTTTACTTACCAATGAAAATCAGAGTTAGACTCTCTCAGACTTTATAGCTCAGTTTGCCTCCTTCTGCCTTCCATATCCCCCCCTTCACATCCTTTTTCTGTACCAGTAGCCTAGCCCTTGTTCTCAATATGTAACTATTCCTACATAGAATAAGATAGTGGCACATTGCAGATGTATCCAATTTTGTTAGATAATAAAAAATCTATCCTAGTTTCTACTCTGCGAGATGGAACCAGTCAGGATAAGATGATCAGTTTTCAACCAGCTGTGCTGCAGTCTTCTCTCAGGGAAGGTACCTTGATGCTGGTGAGTGGTCTTGATCCAAGAAAGAGGCCTATCCTTCTCCTTAGATCGAATGTTACTGTGGTACTGCAAGTGAGAGTTATGATGTTCCCATCTTTGTAGGTTCATTGTGCATTTTGTATTTCTGGTTAATGTAGAAGAGTATGACATAAGTTATGGTTGGAAGTTCATTTTAGTTATTGATCTGTCCATTACTTTTAGTAAAGTAAAACACTCATTAACTGATTAATTGGGGAAAAAGGGTGTTTGATAATGCCAAATTGTCTGCAACTTCTTAATTATGAAAATAATATTTCAAGATGAGCTGATTGTCTTCTGAAGTAATGGACTTGGCCTGCTAATACAGAAGACAACCAGACACTAAAAATATGGGTATTGTAACCTGTAGTATTACAGTACAATAATGTTCTGTATAATAATTTTATAATACTCTGTGTAATTTACAGTAATTTTACTTATATTTTTGTGGTGGAGATGAGGTGTAAACTGCTGTGATTGATAGAGCTGTAAAGCTCTACCAGTGAAAATAATGTAGATGGCTGACATGTAGAAGGATGAGAAGATATAGATGGCTGAGAAGATGTAAATGAGTGAGAAGACAGATTTCTGAGAATCACACTGAGAACCATACATTTTCTCTTGGCACCACTACTTCTTTTAGAAGCCAATGTTAATTGCACTCTATGTAATACTGTATGTTAATAAAGTCACACAAAATGCTCTAAATCCAGGGAAAATTTGAGACTGAATGAAGAATGTATGCATGAGTGAGTACAAACAATAAAGTAGCATGGGTGGCCTATGACTCAGGGAACAATGAAAACTGACAGGTATTGGATGTGTATGTTATGGCCGGTGCTGGACAAATGTTGGAATTGGTGGACTTGGCTTGACACTTCAGGAGATAACCAGATACTCTCATTGCTATGAATAAAATGTGGAATTATGGACTCTTGTACATTTTGTCTGATAATTAGAGTGTTTATCAGGCCATTTTTTTTTTTGTCCAAAATTGTTGAAATCCATTAAAGAAGGATCTGTTTATGAGAGGTTTTACGGTATTTAAAAATCACTGTCTGATGTAAAGCATATTAACCTGTTCTGCAGTGTATTATTATTATTTGTGACAACTGACACCTTGTTGTCTATGTAATTATGTAGTCACTTCATTATTCTCTGTCTACAGAAATTAGCCTGAGCTATATTGGTGTGTTTATAGTGGTCTATTGTTTTTTGCCCATTTTTTATTTATAGTGGTCTGTTATTTATCAGTTATCAGTATTATTTTGAGTGATTATTATGGTGCATTTGTTGTATGAATTGGCTTTTGTGTTTTGAAATATTCAGCTCCTATCTCTGAATTATTCTTGTTTGGAATTTATCTTGAATTCTAGCTGTAGTTATATTTATACAGATTATTATATATTTATATACAAATAAACATTTTGTTTGCATAAACCATATTCTTTTACCCTAAATTAATATGCCATTTGACCTTTGAACTGGTTTCTCAACTCTTTAAAGATGTTAATGGTGATTATTATGCAGGCTATGAGCAGCCAGGATCACATTACAAATTTAAGAAATAGAGGTGCTGGAAAGCCAGGTGCAGTAGTTAACTTGGTCCCAAACATCATATGAGCAGAGCTTGTAATCTGGAGTCGTTTGTTAGATGTAATATCTTAAGTGATTACTATTACTATACAGTATGCACTGCATATAGAAACCAAGACAGCATTTACTGTGGGTCACGTCTAAGCTTGTAAGAAACTTATGCACCGTAACAGAAGGTACCTTGATGCTTGAAGATGGCTCTACAGCTGAGGAATTAGAGCAATCCTTCCTTGGATCAAACCTAATTATAGTACTTACCATACAATAGTTTCTACTTGATACAAGAACCTGAAACAGTGCATGCAGTTTTTATGATTCACATTGGATGCCAAAGAATTATTGTGCAGTACAGTAATTATCAAAATTCTTAAAGAAACATTGAGCATGAAATGAGGTAAAGATTTAAAAATATTACAAGAACACTTACTAAAATAAATGCAGATTTATAGTGATAAATATTAATGGCATGTGCATGGTTGTATGCACCTCACGGAACTAACGGGGTTCAAGGGCATGGATGGCCATTCCTAAAACTGGCTATGAAGGGACTTGAGCTAGAGTTTGCCAAGCATATATTAGTGTGAGATGCTTCTGTATAAACCAGCACAGTGGTGACCCATGTTAAACTTCCTACAAGACTAAGATAAATGAGCAGCACTTGAATGTTTTTATTGCTAAAATGATTCAACAGTACAAAAGGCTTCTTTAGTTAAATACAAAGCACATTTGTAAATATAATACTGGAGACAGTAGAAGTAAATTTCTTTACATCATAGGGAAGTTAGCATGGACCCATGCTAACTTCCCTATGATGTAAAGAAATTTTTCAATTTTGAAAGTCAAAAGTATTTTAAACATGACAAGTCCATCTGTCTTAGTAGGGGATAGCCAATCTTTCAACCCCAAAATATGGGCATGCAGCCAGATCTAATATACTAAAACTTGTATATACAGTGGAACCTCAAAAATCAAACTGCTCCCAACACAACCAATTATGTAAGTGTATTTTTGTAAGTGCTTTTATAAGTGTATTTTTGAGGGTCTGAAATGGACTAATCTAATTTACATTATTCCTGATGGGAATAAATTCATTCGGTAAAGGCACTCGAACAGCCTTCTGGACCGAAGAAAGTTCGATATTTGAGGTTCCACTGTATATTTCAACTTGTCGGTATTGTAAACCATCAGTAATATAATACAGTGGACCCCCACCTTACGAACACATTGCATTACGTTAAATCCGCCATATGAAGCATTTGAACGCAAAAATTTTGCCTCGCTTCACGATAAAAAACTCGCCTTACATGATTTGTCCGGGACACACCCCACGTGTGGCCTCAGCACCATTGTTTACAAGCCAGCCAGATTTTTAACCCAGAGTATACTTATCCAGGTACACTCCAGGAGGGTTAGCCACCCAGGATAACTCTCAAGATGCGACCCACACTAGTCGGCAAACACCCAGGTACCTACTTGCTTACTAGGTGAATAGGACAGCAGGTGTAAAGAAACACGCTCAATGTTTTCACCCTCGCCAGAGATCGATCTACGGACACTTAGTGTGTGAGGTGAGAGCATTGCCTACCAAGTCTGTATGTAGAGGCAAGCCACTTTGGCAATAAAGTTACCCACCTGTTGTGTGTGTCTTATTCATCAACTTGTTGGTACTATATACTATCAATAAAATTATGTAGGTAAATTTTACAGGTAGTGTCCTAAGTTAACACATCATGCCCATAATTGTGAAGAAACTTTAGTACAATGAACAGTTAATTTAGTTTACACTTACTGATATTGATGTACCTCAGTCAAGTGGGACTTTAAGGTCACCAGACACAAAAATATCCCTTCTTCATGCCCACCTTCTCAGGTCATCACCTCTCATACGTCTAGTTTAATATTTTTATTATGCACCCCATACCCATCCTGTGGGCGGTAGTCAAAAGATTACAGAGGTATATAATGGGTCCAGGGACTGGACCCCATGTGTATCATGCACCTGGACTTTAAATTATTATTACAACATATTATTATTATTTGAAAAAAATTATGCCAGTAACACTGATAACTTATATGTGGACTGTATATATTCGGTAATATCAATTACTTGACCTGAGTAATTTGCTTGGGTAATTTTATATACTAAATATAAATCAATTACATGATCAGAAAAGTATTAAGAACATTTCAATATTACTCACCAAATTAAGATTTTGGTGTTATATCCTAACACCTCACTTTTGGTAGGTAATTCATATTGGTTATTATAAATTAACATACCTGTAGTTAAAATTAATACACTGGGAGGCAGACATTACATGTGGTGTCAACTTCATCAATTTCTGACAATACTGCTTCTATTACACATTAATTTCATTTGAATTATTATTATAATCACGAAGGAGCGCTAAACCTGTAGGATTATAGAGCGCACTTAGGGGAGAGGATGGAAGGTATTAAGACTAAATTCAGGGAACTGGAGCACAGATCCAATTCCCTAGATCAAGAGCCCCTCACCAGCATCAAAGAACCTCCGTTGAGGGGAATTTCACTTAACATTTGGCCAATTTCCAAATTCCTTGAGAGATACGATAAGATAAAATTTTGTTCGGATTTTTATCCCCGGAGGGTTAGCCATCTAGAATAACCCAAGAAAGTCAGTGTGTCATCGAGGACTGTCTGTCTTATTTCCATTGTGGTCCTCAATCTTGTCCCCCAGGATGCGACCCACACCAGTCGACTAACACCCAGGTATCTACTTACTGCTAGGTGAACAGGACAACAGGTGTAAGGAAATGGGTGAAATGTTTCTACCCTGCCAGGAATTGAACCCGGGCCCTCTATGCGTGAAGCGAGAGCTTTACCAGCCAGGTCACGGGGTCACCCGTGGCAGTACTCCTCAGATTCAGTTTTCCTTTTATGACCTCTCCCCTGGGTCAAATAAAGAGCTGACATGACCAGCAGTTACCTTCCACACGTCCTCACAAGTAGTTGGGTAGTTTGTGAATACCATTAACACTTCACACACACACATTACTAATTACAGAAAAATTATAGTAAATTTTCCACAGGTACAGTGAATAGCGCACTGGTCTGGAGTTTACCTGGAGAGAGTTCCGGGGGTCAAAACACCCCCACGGCCCGGTCTGTGACCAGGCCTCCTGGTGGATCAGAGCCTGATCAACCAGGCTGTTGCTGCTGGCTGCACACAAACCAACGTACGAGCCACAGCCCGGTTGGTCAGGAACCGACTTTAGGTGCTTGTCCAGTGCCAGCTTGAAGACTGCCAGGGGTCTGTTGGTAATCCCCCTTATGTGTGCTGGGAGGCAGTTGAACAGTCTCGGGCCCCTGACACTTATTGTATGGTCTCTTAACGTGCTAGTGACACCCCTGCTTTTCATTGGGGGGATGTTGCATCGTCTGCCAAGTCTTTTGCTTTCGTAGTGAGTGATTTTCGTGTGCAAGTTCGGTACTAGTCCCTCTAGGATTTTCCAGGTGTATATAATCATGTATCTCTCCCGCCTGCATTCCAGGGAATACAGGTTCAGGAACCTCAAGCGCTCCCAGTAATTGAGGTGTTTTATCTCCGTTATGCGCGCCGTGAAGGTTCTCTGTACATTTTCTAGGACCATAACATTGTATCAATCGCATCTGCTAGAAAAATGACAGGATGGATAACGAGAACCTTCAAAACTAGGGATGCCAAGCCCATGATGACACTCTTCAGGTCACTTGTTCTATCTAGGCTGGAATATTGCTGCACACTAACAGCACCTTTCAAGGCAGGTGAAATTGCTGACCTAGAAAATGCAGAGAACCTTCACGGCACGCATAACGGAGATAAAACACCTCAATTACTGGGAGCGCTTGAGGTTCCTAAACCTGTATTCCCTGGAACGCAGGCAGGAGAGATACATGATTATATACTCCTGGAAAATCCTAGAGGGACTAGTACCGAACTTGCACACGAAAATCACTCACTACGAAAGCAAAAGACTTGGCAGACGATGCAACATCCCCCCAATGAAAAGCAGGGGTGTCACTAGCACGTTAAGAGACCATACAATAAGTGTCAGGGGCCCAAGACTGTGCAACTGCCTCCCAGCATACATAAGGGGGATTACCAACAGACCCCTGGCAGTCTTCAAGCTGGCACTGGACAAGCACCTAAAGTCGGTTCCTGACCAACCGGGCTGTGGCTCGTACGTTGGTTTGTGTGCAGCCAGCAGCAACAGCCTGGTTGATCAGGCTCTGATCCACCAGGAGGCCTGGTCACAGACCGGGCCGCGAGGGCGTTGACCCCCGGAACTCTCTCCAGGTAAACTCCAGGAAGGTGAGATCCTCCAACATGATCACTCCCAGGTCTTTGACGTTGGTGTTTTGTTCTATTTTGTGGCCAGAATTTGTTTTGTACTCTGATGAAGATTTAATTTCCTCGTGTTTACCATATCTGAGTAATTGAAATTTCTCATCATTGAACTTCATATTGTTTTTCTGCAGCCCACTGAAAGATTCGGTTGATGTCCGCCTGGAGCCTTGCAGTGTCTGCAATGGAAGACACTGTCATGCAGATTCGGGTGTCATCTGCAAAGGAAGACACGGTGCTGTGGCTGACATCCTTGTCTATGTCGGATATGAGGATGAGGAACAAGATGGGAGCGAGTACTGTGCCTTGTGGAACAGAGCTTTTCACCGTAGCTGCCTCGGACTTTACTCTGTTGACGACTACTCTCTGTGTTCTGTTTAGTGAGGAAATTATAGATCCATCGACCGACTTTTCCTGTTATTCCTTTAGCACGCATTTTGTGCGCTATTACGCCATGGTCACACTTGTCGAAGGCTTTTGCAAAGTCTGTATATATTACATCTGCATTCTTTTTGTCTTCTAGTGCATCTAGGACCTTGTCGTAGTGATCCAATAGTTGAGACAGACAGGAGAGACCTGTTCTAAACCCATGTTGCCCTGGGTTGTGTAACTGATGGGTTTCTAGATGGGTGGTGATCTTGCTTCTTAGGACCCTTTCAAAGATTTTTATGATATGGGATGTTAGTGCTATCGGTCTGTAGTTCTTTGCTGTTGCTTTACTGCCCCCTTTGTGGAGTGGGGCTATGTCTGTTGTTTTTAGTAACTGTGGGACGACCCCCGTGTCCATGCTCCCTCTCCATAGGATGGTAAAGGCTCGTGATAGGGGCTTCTTGCAGTTCTTGATGAACACTGAGTTCCATGAGTCTGGCCCTGGGGCAGAGTGCATGGGCATGTCATTTATCGCCTGTTCGAAGTCATTTGGCATCAGGATAACATCAGATAGGCTTGTGTTAACCAAATTCTGTGGCTCTCTCATAAAAAATTCATTTTGATCTTCAACTCTCAGTCTGGTTAGCGGCTTGCTAAAAACTGAGTTATATTGGGACTTGAGTAGCTCACTCATTTCCTTGCTGTCATCTGTGTAGGACCCATCTTGTTTAAGTGGGGGCCCAATACTGGACGTTGTTCTCGACTTTGATTTGGCATAGGAGAAGAAATACTTTGGGTTTCTTTCGATTTCATTTATGGCTTTTAGTTCTTCCTGCGATTCCTGACTCCTATAAGATTCCTTTAGCTTAAGTTCGATGTTTGCTATTTCTCTGACCAGTGTCTCCCTACGCATTTCAGATATATTGACCTCTTTTAGCTGCTCTGTTATTCTTTTCCGTCGCTTGTAAAGGGAGCGCCTGTCTCTTTCTATTTTACATCTACTCCTCCTTTTTCTTAGAGGAATAAGCCTTGTGCATACATCGAGTGCCACCAAGTTAATCTGTTCTAGGCATAAGTTGGGGTCTGTGTTGCTTAGTATATCTTCCCAGCTTATATCGGTTAGGACTTGGTTTACTTACCTGGAGTTTACCTGGAGAGAGTTCCGGGGGTCAACGCCCGCGCGGCCCGGTCTGTGACCAGGCCTCCTGGTGGATCAGAGCCTGATCAACCAGGCTGTTGCTGCTGGCTGCACGCAAACCAACGTACGAGCCACAGCTCGGCTGGTCAGGAACCGACTTTAGGTGCTTGTCCAGTGCCAGCTTGAAGACTGCCAGGGGTCTGTTGGTAATCCCCCTTATGTATGCTGGGAGGCAGTTGAACAGTCTCGGGCCCCTGACACTTATTGTATGATTTCTTAACGTGCTAGTGACACCCCTGCTTTTCACTGGGGGGATGTTGCATCGTCTGCCAAGTCTTTTGCTTTCGTAGTGAGTGATTTTCGTGTGCAAGTTCGGTACTAGTCCCTCTAGGATTTTCCAGGTGTATATAATCATGTATCTCTCCTGCCTGCATTCCAGGGAATACAGTTTTAGGAACCTCAAGCGCTCCCAGTAATTGAGGTGTTTTATCTCCGTTATGCGTGCCGTGAAGGTTCTCTGTACATTTTCTAGGTCAGCAATTTCACCTGCCTTGAAAGGTGCTGTTAGTGTGCAGCAATATTCCAGCCTAGATAGAACAAGTGACCTGAAGAGTGTCATCATGGGCTTGGCCTCCCTAGTTTTGAAGGTTCTCATTATCCATCCTGTCATTTTTCTAGCAGATGCGATTGATACAATGTTATGGTCCTTGAAGGTGAGATCCTCCGACATGATCACTCCCAGGTCTTTGATGTTGGTGTTTCGCTCTATTTTGTGGCCAGAATTTGTTTTGTACTCTGATGAAGATTTAATTTCCTCGTGTTTACTTGGTCCCACTTTATGTTTTTGTTATTGAAGTTGAATTTGGTGAATGCTCCCTCGTGACTAATCTCATTATGTCGGTCTGGGGCTCCGCGCATAAATGTCTGAACCTCAATTATGTTGTGATCTGAGTATATTGTTTTTGATATGGTGACATTTCTTATCAGATCATCATTGTTAGTGAAGATGAGGTCTAGTGTATTCTCCAGTCTAGTAGGCTCTATTATTTGCTGGTTTAAATTGAATTTTGTGCAGAGATTTAAAAGCTCGTGTGAGTGAGTTTTCATCAGAGCTGCCTCCTGGTGTTATTACTGCAACAATATTATTTGCTATATTCCTCCATTTTAGGTGCCTTAAGTTGAAATCCCCCAGGAGCAAGATGTTGGGTGCAGGAGCTGGAAGATTTTCCAGACAGTGGTCAATTAATAACAGCTGTTCCTGGAATTGCTGGGATGTTGCATCCGGAGGCTTGTAGACTACCACAATGACTAGGTTTTGGTTCTCGATCTTTACTGCTAAAACTTCCACTACATCATTTGAGGCATTAAGCAGTTCTGTGCAAACAAGTGACTCTGCAATGTACAGGCCAAACCCCCCCCCCTTTTGCCTGTTCACTCTGTCACATCTGTATAGGTTGTAACCTGGGATCCATATTTCGTTGTCCAAGTGATCCTTTATATGGGTCTCAGTGAAAGCCATGAACACTGCCTTTGCCTCTGCAAGCAGTCCACGGATGAAAGGTATTTTGTTGTTTGTTGCTGGCTTTAGACCCTGTATATTTGCAAAGAAGAATGTCATCGGACTGGTGGTATTGTTGGTACTGGGGGGGGATTCTTTTTCCGGCATTAGTATCTGTATCTGTTGGTTTGGAGTGGAGGCCATCGACTGTGGTTCCACTCCAGGAATGACTGGATTTGGTGTACGATTTCTGCCATTTCCTGCCAGTTTTTTTCCTTCCTGGCACTAAAAAACCTCTCCCTCTTGAGTGGCTGTGGCTACCCAGGTTTTCCCATGGCCTCGATGTTTTGTATCTTTTTGTCCCCTTTAGATGGTGTGCCTGGCAATTTAAGTTACAGCACAGTCTTTCCTGTACTGAAGAGGTACACATTTCAGGGTGAAAAAGCTTACAGGAAGGGAGTTTGCATTTTCTTGTTGTCATACGGGCACAGCATTTTCTAGGGTGGTCATAGTTGCACGTCCCGTCTGTTTTTCCAGATTTCCCATGTCTGCAGATACCAAGTGCATAGTATGTGCACAGGCTTGGTTTCCGTTTGCCTTGGGTTTCTATGACTGTATTCCCTGTTGGTGCATGTTTACCTGTCTTGTTCCTATCCTCACTAGCACCAACAATGGAGCTCTCACCAGTTGCTAGTGGAGTCCTCTTGTTTGCTATTTCCTGTGGTATTTCTAGTTTGCAATATTGGTTTTATCTTATCTTTGACTACACTTGTTTCCCCACTATGGCTCCTGTCCCCTTTGAGGTCATTTATATGCATTCCTTCCTGCGTATAATTCCTGACTACCTGGACAAAATCTCTAGCTTCACCATTACTGTCTCCCAGGACAGCACTATCAGCCCCACATTTACTGACTACCAGGACATCACTTCCAGCCTTACAGTTTCTGACTACATGGCCAGTATCAAGGGCAGTACCACTCAGCCCAGACTTTTTATGTTCCCATCTGTTGTAGAAATTTTATTATTATAATCATGGGGAGCGCTAAACCCGTAGGATTATACAGCGCATGTGGGGGGATGGAAGGTATTCAGGTTCAATTCAGGGAACCGGAGCACAGATCCAATTCCCTAGATCAAGAGCCCCTCACCAACGTCAAGGAACCTCCCTTGAGGGGTGTTGTAGAAAGCTTCCAGGTTGTCTGTGAAAGCAGCTTTGATGTTATCCTCTTTTAATACCCTTGTGATTTTTAGTCCACAGATTTATCTCATTTGGGCATACCCAAAAACACTTCCCTGTTTTAATACTGCTTGTAGCTAGTTCTTGGATATCTGCACAAGGGGCGTGACACCAATTTCCACAAAAATGACAATTTATCCATGTGGAAGCCCGTTTGTTTGATTGACTGCAGACTACACAGAGCTTCATAATGATCTGAATGGTTGATTTACTGTAATTCTACTAGCAACCTCTTGAATACTCTATTAATAACCTCCTCAAATGAAGCTCTAGCTATTTGTATTTCTTTTTCTAACTGTACTTGTATATTAGGACAGCTTACCGTAGTACGCTCCTGTTTTATATTTATTGTTTGTGTTTGATAAGGGCGCCTACAACCCCATCCGTTTACAGTCTGCTGTATTGTCCAACGAATCCGTTTGAAGCCGGTCAAGGGTTCGGACCAGTCGAGGGTTCGGAGCCAGTCTGATCTGATCAGTGGGTCACTTATTTAAAACATACTGGTCGGTGATTTGGGCTAACACATGAAGGATCTACTGGAAATTATCTACCCGAGTAATATGTGATTTGATTGATACAAAAGTATAACTTGCGTGTTGAAGAACCGGTGATTGCTGGCAGCTTCTACAGTGACGAACGGTCGAGCCTCAGCCCTTGTTTATTAATCACTGTATCTAGCTTTTCTAGTTTTTTTCTGTCTCCACCACAATAAATGCTATATTATCACTATAGTTGACTGGTGGAAATTTTGGTGGAAGGACGCTTTTTCTGTAGTAATAATTGCTTCTCGTTGTGTATATTGCGACCGCTGGTAACTACAGGTTATATGAAATTCACAGTATACGTCTGGTATTTCAAGAAAAAGAAACTAATGAAAGTCACTCCACTCCACTAAGTACCATTATAATACTGGTTAGTTGCTACTACAACACCGTATTCTGCTATTCACTGGTATCACTAGATTATATGCGAGTACACTAGCAAGCCAGGAAGATTATTAAAACAGCTGACCTCTGTGGTAAGTTTCTGGCGACTTCTGGCACCTGCCTCTGTAGGCTTATCACTTCATTTACAAATTCACCTGTTTTCAAATGACACTTTAGCCTTTATCATCTATATACTAGGGAGCCACTGTAGCATACACTATACCCTGTGTATACACAATGTTATCAAGGAGACTTTCTTTTCTCTGACGAAGAAAAGTTCTATTATTATTATTTTGCACACGGCACACTAGGCCTATGATTCCCCTCTGGCAGTAAACTCTGCTAGGTAGTGCACACTAATTCTCCTTTTTTGACTCAGTATATAATGTTTTCCACCAAAGATTGGTTCCAGGCGCTAGAGGGATGTATTATATAGGATTGATGGCACAAATTAAAGTTCTAGCACTTAAGAGCGACCATGAAAACACGAGAAAACCCAGAGCACAATGAGGCACGCTGACACGCTGACACAATATCTGTTTTAGATCTTGTCTTAGGTTTGAACCCTACCTGTAGAAAATAATGTATATTTTCCAAAAATACAGTGTATTTTATATGTAAATTGATGGCCTATATTGTAGGTAATAAAAATTAATTTGTAAATAAATAAAGAACCAGCGATGGGTGAGTGTCGCTGGGGAGAGACGCCATTGTTTTGAATGTGGTAAAGGCACGTGAGTGAAATGTGCATAAATTTTCGTCGCTCTAGGAGTTATATTGGGCTTAAAACCTCTCAAATAGGAGCCGAAATTGTTGGATTTGCAGTCCTGCATAATGTGAGCATTAAGCAGATGGACAGGACAGCTTCGGAACCCCAGCTAAGTCATGTCTATTTTGTGTTGAAATTCTGGCCAGTATTTTCTTCAAAATTTAGGCAAGGGGGGTTTTGAGTATGACACACCGTAATCTCCAGACTAATTGGTGAGGCTTATTATTATAAATTCTCCTTCAATGTATATATATTCACATTTTAAATTTAATATACAATCCACATATTTATATTAATGTTTTTACCAGAATTCCTGGTGATGTATATTTCAATTGAATTTCATATAGGTCCAGAGTGACTTGTGGAGAGTTAGATTATCGTAGGTATCGAAGGAGGACATTTTTTGCGACTTAGGTGTCCTAAAATTCCTACTTGTCTCTGTAACCTTGATAAAGAATAATTATCTTTGTTACCATTTACTGGTATGTATCGTATGAGTTACATCCAGGTAAATTTAATTTTCCACACTACCCATACATAATACAGTACATAATACTGTACTGTATTATGTACTGTAATATTTACACAAATTTGATGCTTTGTTTGGAAAATAATAATAATCATACCAAGTACACTTAAATTTAATAAAAATCACAATTACATTTTTTAACTTAGAATTATCATACAATTATAAAATAGACTCACTATACATTACTACAGGAAATATTCCTTTTGTTCATCTCACAGTATATATACACTGACAGGTGTATTTATCTCGGTGTATATATGCTGACAGTTTGCTTTTCATCCTTATTTTAGGAATTACATTATTCTTGCCTGGCAGTGGAAAGGTCCTAGTATATTACAGGCTGGTATAGTCTAAGACTTTTATAAGACCCTTGATATAGCTTAAAAACTTATTATATGAATATTTGAGAGTCTAAACAGTCATTACTCTTACTACTGAGCGATTGTGAATCACCCTCTCCCAAGTATAGATTATTATTACAAATAAAACTAAGTGCTAAACCCACAAGGGTCACACAGCACTGCAGGGCAAGATGTGCTGAGATGAAATGTGCGAAGATCAGAGACCCGAGTGTATGATGACACTCCTTCACATCCCACGGTGCCCCCATGGCAAAAGCTCTCGCTTCACACGGTGAGGGTCTGGGTTCGATTCCCGGCGAAGGGGTGGAAACATTCGGCGTGTTTCCTTACACCGTTTGTTCTTGTTCACCCATCAGTAATAATGGTGTGGGTTGCATCCTGGGACAAAACTGACTTTATTTGCCCGAAATGCTCAGCATAACAAGCGGCTTTCTAAATAGTAGTATGTCATTGATGTCAGCTATGGACTGTATACCTTACACATGTACTTGTAGAAATAAAGATATTATTATTATTATTATTATTATTATTATTATTATTATTATTATTATTATTATTATCACTCTTCATTTCCACTGGGAAGCAGTTAGAGATTTTTGATTGGTTACTTTGGGATGATGAGGAGTTACCCTATTGGACAGAGGTAAAGTTAAGGACCCCAATGCAAATAAATCACTTTGTCCGATTTTTTTGGATTATCATAGATAATTTACACGTATGTAATAATAATAATAATAATAATAATAATAATAATAATAAAAAATAATAATAATAATAATAATAATAATAGTAAATAATAAATCTTTTTTTTTCTAGAAGTACGTATACAGACCATAGCTGACATCAATGACATACTACTATATAGAAAGCCCTGGTTATGCAGAGTATTTTGGTCAAATTAGGCTAATTTTGTCTCAGGATGTATCCCACACCAGTCGACTAACACCTAGGTACCCATTATAGTGCTAGGTGAACAGGGACAGTAGGTGCCTTAAGGAAACACATCCTAGTTTCCACACTTACAGGTGACTGAACCATAGACTTCAGTGTGTGTGCTGAATGCGCTACCAACCCAGTGACAGGAAACCGATTGGTTACTTTTGGATGATGATGAGTTCCCTTATTGGATAGAGGCAATGTTAAGGAACCCAGTGGAAATAAGTCACTTTGGCTAACTTTTTTGAGTTATCCCGGTGGGTAATTTACACATATGTTACTATATATGTTAATTTGTGTAACTGTATTTATGTGTACTTGTACCTCAATAAACTTACTAATAATTTCATGAGCGCTGCTAAGACTCTAATTAGGCCTATAAAAAAGTAACACTAAAGCATTACCTGGCCAACAAAAGGCTGACCTTAGCCGATAGGCTTTAAACCTCATTAATCCAAAATGTTCCATTCAAGGGGGATGGGGGTTCCTTGGGGCTGGTAAGGGGTTCTTTATTCCTCGGATCGAACCTGAATACAATAAATATAATATCCCCTTTGTTAGGAGTAAGGCATCCATCACTTTTTATATTACCCTAATTAATCTTTCTGACACTCTGACATGGCTCTTCCCAACTCTCAATAGCGTTATTAATAACGATATTAATAGCGTTATTAATAACGATGTTAATAATTTAGTCTCTTGGTTACAGGTATTTTAGCATTATTATTCTGACGGTTTTACCGCTTTTTCCATAAATAATAATAATTAAAATAAAAATTTAATAATAATAATAATAATATAAATAATAATAATAATAATAATAATAATAATAATAATACACTGTAACCACAAGTTTATAATAATTCAGGACTGTAGTTACACATGACATTATTACACGAGGTTTGGGGTGTTAGCTCTCTAAGCTGCATTACCCATACGGGTTTAGAGCAAATGGTATTCGTAAACAAATGCGATTTATTTTCAAGCGATGAATTAATGAGTTTCAGTGATAACGGCATTGTTTACCGGACCAACTTTGTTTGGTCTGTATGGGTGCGAGTTTCCTTACCACGGTTTGGTCTCTGTATGGGTCTCAGCTAGCCTTAGACCACAGTTGTTTGGTCTCTTTATGGGTCTAAGCTAGACCACAGTTGTTTGGTTTCTGTATGGGTCTGAGTAGAGCTGACTATGCTGCACATATAACGCATTAGGGAAGTCCTGAGGCTCGGCCATTGACTCGCCTTGCTCACCACTCCTGTACACAAAGAATAAACAGATAATTAATTACAACAGAATTATCATTATTATTGTTAACTCAACGGCCGTTAAGCCAGGGTGACCACAGTAGAAAACACATTTCTCCATCATTCACTCAATGGCCGTCTTATCAGACGCTTCCTGACATCACAGACTACCCTCTGACTGCAATATCCTCACCCTCTCCTTAAGGGTAAAGGCACTGCCCTTCCCACCTCCAGGAGGACTCAAGTCCGACTGACTGATTCCTCAGAAATCCATTCACCAAAGTTAATCTGCTTGCAGTCCAACAGCACGTCCATGAAAAAAAAAAACACTTGTCTCCATCCATTCCTATCTAACATGCTCAGGAAAGCCTGCTGGATGCTCAAGCCCCTAAAACTCAAAGCCTTTTATACCCCGTCCCTCCAACCATTCCAGGGATGACCCCTATTCTTCCTACCTTACGTCCCAGATTTACACACCCACTATGTCGACCTCTTTATATCTAAACTATCTCCACAGCCCTTCCTCAGCCCTCTGAAATATTGGGAATTCTACATCACATATTAATTTCCATTCTCCGAATTCTCTGCATGATATTCACACCATACATTGACCTCAAACATGACATCGCTACCTCCAGCCTCCTCGTTATAATGTTCAAAAACCATGCCTCACACTCATGCAAAAATGTTGGTACCACTATAGTACATTCCGTGGCCTGGTTGGCAAAAACTCTAGCCTCACACACTGAGTGTCCGTGGTTCGATCCCGGCAAAGATGGAAACGTTGGGCGTGTTTCTTTACACATGCTGTCCCGTTCACCTAGTAAGCAAGTAGGTACCTGAGTGTTAGTCGACTGGTTTGGATCGCATCCTGGGGGACAAGATTTAAAGGCCCTAATGAAAATAAGACAGACAGTCTCGATGACGCACTGACTTTCTTGGATTATCATCGTTTTTTCTTCCTTGTGTGATTTACCTCATTTTTCACATACCCATTCTTCGGCGAGTGCACTCCCAAATATCTCTGAAGACATTCACTTACTCCATACTCCCTCCTTAATTTCACTCTTAGTCTTTTATTGTCTAGACTCTCTCTTGCTCTCATCACCTTGCTCTTTGCCATATTCGGAAAGAAGAAAAAACACATTCACCGTCATTTATTCAATGTATCATTCAATAGTAGCTAAAATAATAATAATAATAATAATAATAATAATAATAATAATAATAATAATAATAATAATAATAATAATAATAATAATAATAAATAAACAATAATGCAAATAATAATTATAATGATAAGGCTATTATTATTATTATTATCATGCAGATGTGGGTATAAAACGACACATTATACAAGAAAATTAATTGTTGAAACACATTTCACTAAGGTTCCTAACTTTATTTACAAGATAGAGCTGTTTTACCTACACCAGCTCTGTCTCCTTTCTCTCTCATCCCACTAACAACCAAGCTGAAGGTGACCTACTTGGTCTGGTATCGAGTCTTAGGAAGACCACAGGAGGGAGAGGCTGGTCTGACCAGGGACACCACCAGGGACACCAGCACCACCACGAACAACACACTCAGACATGTAAGACTCACTATCAACTCCGTCTCGTCCGCCTGCAGATAAGTAAGTTAGTAAGTAAGCTAGTAAATAAGTAAGCTAGTAAGTAAGTAAGCAAGCCAATACACTGGCTCCTGATGGCCACTATCAACACAGTTACGTCTGTCTGTAATAATAATAATAATAATAATAATAATAATAATAATAATAATAATAATAATAATAATAATAATAATAATACGTGATAACAATGATAATATTTATTTCTATAAATACATGATACAACTTACACAGAATAATCAGATAAGTAAATAAGTGAACATATAAAAAAAGTAGTAGATAAGTAATTAAGAAAGCAAGTAAACAGATATGTAAGCCAATAAGAAAGTAAGTAAATAAGAAAATAAGGGAAACAATTTCGCCTTCAGATCAAGAGGCTGCAACAACTGCCTCCAGTGATCAACATTCTTTGCAACATATTAATGCGTACAAGAATGGTATATAATGCGTAATTGCTTGCATACATTAAAGTCTCTTGGGCCTGACCTGACAAGCACAAGCTGGCTGCCGGACCTTGCTGGCCAGCTTGTGTCTGTAATGATTGCCTGATACACCTTTCAAGGAGTCTGTCTTGATGCTGGCGATGGGTTTAGAGCTACCTCTCTTTCTTCCTCGGATTAAGCCTGATTATCTCCCACTCCCCTGGAGCTGTATAACCCCTACAGGTTTAGTGATACCCCAGGAATATAATAATAATAATAATAATAATAATAATAATAATAATAATAATATCTATATTATTTTAAAGGGTATCCCTTGATGATGAAGGGATCCTCACTTGGGGTATTATAACTACCCTTCCCTTAGGCGATCAAATCTCATTCTTACGGATTTAGCGACTCCTCATAAATATAATACTGAGAACAATAATTCTGTCTCTCCCTCTCCTACTTACCTTAGCTATCGTCACCTGGTCGTCGATGTACTTTGTTACGTTCTTGACGTTATCGTTCACAGTGTGAATAAAGTCCAGGTCCTCGTTAGTGAGGTGTAGCACTTGACTGTGATCGTCGTTACCTTCCTTCACCAGAGCGTCTAGAGCCGTAGCCTCCTGATCCAGGTGGTAGGCGTGCTCGGTGTCCACTGCTCCACTCATTATCTCTCCTGTCACTTCATCGATGCTAGTCAGGTGGTGCTTCACTCGATCCCACCACGGCAAGACAGACTTGTCTGATGTTGATGACACTGAAGATTCTGTCATACTTGATGTGTTAGTCCCACCTGCCACGCTTGTTGCGATAGAGTCATCTGTCGTGCTTGATATGTCAGTCTCACTTGCTATGGTTGTTGCGACAGATTCATTTGTCGTGCTTGATATCACAGCATCATTTGTCATATCTGACGTCATAGTTCCACTTGTCGTAGTATCACTTTCGGCAACTGACCCTCTCAGTTTCCAACAGTGTCAATTCGTCCACAATTCCAGCTTCATTGTTCATGTTTTCAAACCACTTTGCATATTTTGCTAGTCGCCTGACTACATCATCACGGCCAGTTGATCTCCACCCATATCGTTCCTCTATGAGTGTCCTGTCGTCGAGGCCTTGTAGCGAGTTGGAATTCTTCTGGTGATGGAGCCTTACCACGCCTCCATCCTGGTCAACGCTCTCAGTGGTAGTATTAAAATCTATTGAAGTAGTTATTGGTGGTGCTGTAGACTTAGTCAATAGATCTGTTGTAGATGTTGAACTAGTTGTTGGTGGTGCTGTAGACGTAGTCAATAGATCTGTTGTAGATGTTGAACTAGTTGTTGGTGGTGCTGTAGACGTAGTCAATAGATCTGTTGTAGATGTTGAACTAGTTGTTGGTGGTGCTGTAGACGTAGTCAATAGATCTGTTGTAGATGTTGAACTAGTTGTTGGTGGTGCTGTAGACGTAGTCAATAGATCTGTTGTAGATGTTGAACTAGTTGTTGGTGGTGTTAGAGAAGTCGTACTTATTGAAGATGTATCACTAGTCTCCTCACTCGGTGTTGTTGCTTTAGTAAATTCTGTTGAAGAAATATTTGTAGATGTTTCTGTTGTGTCTTCACTGGTGTAAATAGTGAGGGTGGACGTGTGTGGTGGGGAGGTGGTTGACGGAGTCCTTTCAGTAGTGGTAGTAACAAGCTCATTAACCAGGTGGATGAGTCCGTCCACAGACGTACTGGCGTGGTTCAGGGCATTCTGAACTTCCTTCAGTGTGTCCAGATCGCTTACAGCTGCAAATACGTGAGAAAATATTGAGTATCTTGCCCTATGGATATGCAGACATTAAACATCAGGTCTAAATAATTATCATTATAAATGTTACATAAGGGTCAATTAGAGTATACATTTAACATAGGAGAAAGGTACGATAACTTGACTTTAAAATAACCTAAGCTCATACCTAACAAAATATAATTTAGGAAACGTCCAACTGTCGTCCTCTATAAGGACTTTATTGTGTTTATGTAAATAAAACCGGATGTATTTTAGTGGCAGAGGAATGAGATGGATTTTGAAAGGGAATCAAGTGTTTGTGTAAAAGGTGTCCCGCGGCTCTGTTGGTAGCGCATTTAGGTCACCCATTGAGTGCCGGGTTCGATCTCCGGTATGGGTGAAAGCGTTGAGCCCCTGTTCACCTAACAGTAAGTAGGTTCCTGGTGTGGGTTGCATCCTGAGGGGTAGTAGTTATATACCTTAGAAAGAGCTAGGGCTTTGAAATTGATTTGTGTAAAACAAAAAAAAATAGCTCAGCCTGTAAAATTGATTTGTGTAAAAAATTTTAACACCTATTAGCCTGTAAAACTGTTTTTTTAAAGGGAACTGTGGTTGACTTTATAGTATGTGGAAAAGCACACATCGGGATGGATCAGGGAGGAATGAGCAGAATGGAAATTGTATCGAATAGGTGTAATTTGTTAAAAATTATTAAAGTGTTCTTATGAAAAGAGTGAGTCTTAAGTCAGGGTAAAAGAGGAGGAGACAGTCATGAGTAAGTCACACTGTTTGGCTGGCAAATGAAAAACATGAGTGATAAATAGAGATAATTTCTTAAATAATAATAAAATAATAATAATAATAATAATAATAATAATAATAATAATAATAATAATATCTTTATTTCTACAAGTACATGTACAAGGTACAGACCATTGCTGACATCAATGACTATTATTATAAGAAAGCCGCTTGTTAATGCTGAGCATTTCGGGCAAATTAGGTCAGTTTGTCCCAGGATGCAACCACACTAACACCCAGGTTCCCGTTTTACTGATTGGAAACATAGATAACCGGTGTAAAGAAACACGCCCAGTGTTTTACCCCTCGCTGGGAAATCGAATCCAGACCTCGCCGAGTGAAGCGAGAGCTTTAACCCCACCAGGCCACGGGCACGGAAAACGAATGAGGTGTTGTTCGCTGATGATGCAGTGCTTTTGGGATATTCGGAAGAACAGTTGTACAAATTACTGGGGAGTTTGGGTGCGGAGAAGATGGAAATCAATACTAATCACAGAAAAGAATACGGCCATGAAAGTAGCTGAAGAAGGAAGGAGAAAATGAATACAAATAGACATTAGTAGCTAACGTCTTAGCGGTTGGATCCATAAAAAATGAGGTGAATTTGTAGGGAAGAAAGAAAAAACGCATCGATAGAAGCAAAACAACTAAGGAACACCTACTGGGGTCTCCTACATTCATTCCATCAAGAATAACCCTGACAGTCCTCCCCTGCCTGTCGTTACCCATGACAGAGAAGTGCCCAAGGACGACCCCATCAGTATGAATCAACTCTCCTGGGGAAGGAAAACTACGTCAGTATCACCAGCTTTGTTCCGCCCCCAGACACTGATAACGATAACAACACCAAGTGCTCTATACTCAGCCACTCTCAATTATTATTAATAATTATTAAATTATCACTCATTAATTATTATTGGCAATACTTATTATATAAATACTAACTACTGCTAAAGCTACTACTGTTACTGTTGCTGCTACTACTACTACTACTACCACTACTACTACTACCACTACTACT
>NC_069424.1:20898425-20947577 GCF_026875155.1 Cherax quadricarinatus
TCGCCCGTCCCCTCCATACTCGTCCCGTCCCCTCCATACTCGTCCCGTCCCCTCCATACTCGTCCCATCCCCTCCATACTCGTCCCGTCCCCTCCATACTCGTCCCGTCCCCTCCATACTGCCCGTCCCCTCCATACTCGTCCCGTCCCCTCCATACTCGTCCCGTCCCCTCCATACTCGTCCCGTCCCCTTCATACTCGTCCCGTCCCCTCCATAATCGTCCTCGTCCCTCATACAGCCCTGTCTCCCTCCATACTCGTCCCGTCCCCTCCATACTCGTCCCGTC
Organism: Cherax quadricarinatus; assembly: GCF_026875155.1. Lineage (NCBI taxonomy): Eukaryota > Metazoa > Arthropoda > Malacostraca > Decapoda > Parastacidae > Cherax > Cherax quadricarinatus. The sequence goes on from NC_069424.1 coordinate 20,898,712, forward strand.
CCCTCCATACTCGCCCGTCCCCTTTCATACTCGTCCCGTCCCCTCCATAATCTCGTCCCGTCCCTTCCCTACTCGCCCCGTCCTTCTCCATACTCGCCCCGTCCCCTCCATACTCGTCCCGTCCCCTCCATACTCGTCCGTCCCCTCCATACTCGTCCCGTCCCCTCCATACTACGTCCTGTCCCCTCCATACTCGCCCCGTCCCCTCCATACTCGTCCCGTCCCCCTCCATACTCGTCCCGTCCCCTCCATACACGTCCGTCCCTCCATGCTCGTCCCGTCCCCTTCATACTCGTCCCGTCCCCTCCATACTCGTCCCGTCCCCTCCATACACGTCCCTGTCCCCTCCATACTCGTCCCGTCCCCTCCATACACGCCCGTCCCCTCCATACTCGTCCGTCCCCTCCATACTCGTCCCGTCCCCTCCATACTCGTCCCGTCCCCTCCATACTCGTCCCGTCCCCTCCATACTCGTCCCGTCCCCTCCATACTCGTCCCGTCCCTCCATACTCGTCCCGTCCCCTCCATACTCGTCCCGTCCCCTCCATACTCGTCCCGTCCCTTTCATACTCGTCCCGCCCCCTCCATACTCGTCCCGTCCCCTCCATACATCGTCCCGTCCCTTCCATACACGCCCGTCCCCTCCATACTCGTCCCCGTCCCCTCCATACTCGTCCCGTCCCCTCCATACTCGTCCCGTCCCCTCCATACTCGTCCCGTCCCCTCCATAATCGTCCCGTCCCTTTCATACTCGCCCCGTCTTCTCCATACTCGCCCCGTCCCCTCCATACTCGTCCCGTCCCCTCCATACTCGTCCGTCCCCTCCATACTCGTCCCGTCCCCTCCATACCCGCCCCTGTCCCCCTCCATACTCGCCCCGTCCCCTCCATACTCTCCCGTCCCCTCCATACTCGTCCCGTCCCCCTCCATACTCTCCCGTCCCCTCCATACTCGATCCGTCCCCTCCATGCTAGCCCCGTCCCCTATACTTGTCCCCCGTCCCCTCCACACTCGCCCCGTCCCCTCCATACTCACCCCGTCCCCTCCATACTCACCCCGCCCCCTCCATACTCACCCCGTCCCCTCCATAACTCACCCCGTCCCCTCCATACTCGCCCCGTCCCTTCCATACTCACCCCGTCCCCTCCAACTCACCCCGTCCCCTCCATACTCGCCCCGTCCTTTCCCTTCTCCCCCGTCCCCTCCATACTCACCCCGTCCCCTCCTACCACCCCGCCCCCTCCATACTCACCCGTCCCCTCCCACTCGCCCCTCCCCTCCATACTCCCCGTCCCCTCCATACTCACCCCGTCCCCTCCATACTCTCCCCGCCCCCTCCATACTCACCCCATCCCCTCCCACTCCCCTTCCCTCCATACTCACCCACCCTGCCACCTCCACATCTAAAAACCCCGTCCCCTCCCATACTCGCCCCGTCCCTCCATTCTCACCCGTCCCCTCCATACTAACGCCCCGTCCCTCCATACTCTCTAGAGGCTCCATACCAACGTGCCACGCTTCTTCTGATTTAAAAATATAATAATCATCACACTACATACTACTGAAGCTATAGATGGCGAGGGAATTCCAGCACCACGGCGTTAAGTCCAGTACTCAACATTCTCGTTTTTTGACTCGATGAACTCTCTTTCATACACCAGCTCGATCACGGGGGAACAGATTCCCCGGTTGAGTGATCCTAGTTTCCTGGGCTTGTTGTGACCGCTCGTGTCTCTGGGTTTATTGTGACCAGCTCGTGGTCCTCTGGGTTGCTGATGACCGTCTAGTGGTCCCTGGGCTTGGTGATGACCTCTAGTGGTTCTGGCTTGGTGATGACCGTCTAGTGTCCCTGGCTTGCTGATGACCGTCTAGTATCCTGGGCTTGCTGATGACCGTCTAGTGATCATGGGCGTGCTGATGACCATCTATGGTCCCTGGGCTTGCTGATGACCATCTAGTGGTCCTGCTGGTGATACCGTTAGTTGGGGTTTCTGATGACCATCTAGTGGTTATTGGGCTTGGTGATGACCGTCTAGTGGTCCATGGGCTTGCTGATGACCGTCTAATGGTTACTGGGCTTGGTGATGACCGTCTAGTGGTTACTGGGCTTGGTGATGACCTTCTAGTGGTCCCTGGGCTTGGTGATGACCGTCTAGTGGTCCCTGGGCTTGATGATGACCGTCTAGTGGTTACTGGGCTTGGTGATGACCGTCTAGTGGTCCCTGGGTTTGGTGATGACCGTCTAGTGGTCCCTGGGCTTGGTGATGACCGTCTAGTGGTCCCTGGGCTTGGTGATGACCGTCTAGTGGTCCCTGGGCTTGGTGATGACCGTCTAGTGGTCCCTGGGCTTGGTGATGACCGTCTAGTGGTCCCTGGGCTTGGTGATGACCGTCTAATGATCTCTGGACTTGGCCTTGACCAGTTCTTTGTTACGGAACTTAATGTTAATAAACTCCTGGTGTGTTTCGTAATTCGAACACTTGGTCCTAAGACTCACTCTTGAACAATTCTTGGTGCCTGAGCTAGAGTTCGGAGGGAATCCTGGAACATTTACTGAAGGAGGGACACTTGAACTGCTGGAATGTGTCGAAAATGTCAGAAGGACGAAATGGACAGAGTGATTGTTTGATTTTGAACGCCAGGATATTTTTCAACACTTGATATTGTTCTAAATTAACAATAATTCACCGAAGGTGAACAAAACGCCTTTTCCTTCATCACTGTTTACGCTGTTATCTTTTTTTTTAACTTCTATTTTTTTTCCTTCCCTCTCTTCTCAGATACGGTAAATTTTCGTGTTTCTTTTGTTGATTTCTTGGAGTGTAAGTTACTTAAGGTTAACTTTCTCTCAACAACTGCTGCCGCTGCTGCTGCTGCCACTGGTGCTGCTGCCACTACTGCTGCTGCCACTGCTTCTGCTGCTGTTGTGGTGCTGCCGACGCTACTTTGCTTGACTGGTACATAGCATCTGTGAGCAGCACGCGCGCACACACACCTGAGTGAGCTCTCTCCTGCGTTCAGTACATCACTGATGAATGTGTCTCCGGATGATGCCTTATCAACCAGTGATAACTCATGACAATTGTCTCGTATTTAAATGATTTGGATGAGGTACTTTTACACACACACACACACACGCTGAAGACTCAGATGAGTCAAAGAGATGTTAGGAAGTATTTTTTCAGCCACAGAGTTGTTAGGAAGTAGAATAGTCTGGCAAGTGATATAGTGGAGGCAGGAACTATACATAGTTTTAAGATGAGGTATGATAAAGCTCATGGAGCAGGGAGAGGGAGGACCCAGTAGCGGTCAGTGAAGAGGCGGGACCAGGAGCTGAGTCTCGACCCTGCAACCACAATTAGGTGAGTACAATTATAGAATTGTCAAGAAGTGGTACAATCTAGATGTTGTAGAGGCAGGATACATAGCTTTAAGAAGAGGTACGATAAGGCTTATGGAGCAGGGAGAGAGTGGGCCTAATAGCGATCAGGAGCTGTGAATCGATCCCTGCAACCACAAATTAGTGAACATATGCACACCAGTAGCGACCAGTGGAGAACCGGGATCAGAAACTGTGACTTAACCTCTGCAATCACAAGTCGGTGAGTACACATATTACGTAGGTTATTACACTGTCTCTATATTACTCAACAAGTGAACAATTTAGTTTGATCATCATGTGTGTCTACCGGAAGTTCCTGTAGCCAAGCCTAAGCCTGGCTACTACATCATCAGTCAGTATATTCACATTGTAAGTTGCTCCATGAATGTACTTATCTACGTTTATGTTATAATAATGAGTGATGGATCTACTGAGGCTTCTATCTGCTTTCCTCTGATAGTCATCTTAATCATTTACTTCTCTCCTAAGCATTAAGAATAATTTCTTAAATGCTAGACACGAACATATCAAAATTATATTCAACGTTTCCCTTCGGGATACTTTTTTGGGCTAACTTACTACTACTACTACTACTACTACTACTACTACTACTACTACTACTACTACTACTACTACTACTACTACTAATAATAATAATAATAATAATAATAATATCTTTATTTCTACCAGTCCATGTACAAGGTATACAGACCATAGCTGACATCAATGACATAGTACTAGACAGAAAGCCGCTTGTTATGCAGAGCATTTCGGGCAAATTAGGTCAGTTTTGACTAATTTCAGGTACCCATTTTACTGATGGGTGAACAAGGACTAACGGTGTAAGGAAACGCATCCAATGTTTCCAGCCCTTCGCCTGATGGCAAGAGTTCTCGCTTCAAAGTGTGAAGTTAGTTTAATATGTTTATTATGCACCCCATACCCATCCTGTGGGTGGTAGTCAAAAGATTACAGAGGTACATAATTGGTCCAGGGACTGGACTCCAAAGTTTTGATAGCTGAGCAAGTTACAGAGGTAATGAACTCACAATTTACAAAGGTAATGAACTCACAATTTACAAAGGTAATGAACTCCAGGTAAGTCTGGTCACAATCATGACAAGTTACAAAGGTATTTACAGATTACAGAGGTACGTAATGGGTCCAACGTGTGAAGCGAGAGCTTTTGCCACCAGGCATAACTCAACGTGTGATGAAATCCATAAAAATTGTAAACTATTTCCTTTTTTTCCTGAATTTTGACTGTCTATATCTGGCTTCTCTACTGAGCGCGCCATTCGAGTCACATTTTAAGTCAAGTGTCTGCAGTGGTGAGTCAAGTGTCTGCAGTGGTGACAGTCAAGTGTCTGCAGTGGTGACAGTCAAGTGTCTGCAGTGGTGACAGTCAAGTGTCTGCAGTGGTGACAGTCAAGTGTCTGCAGTGGTGACATTCAAGTGTCTGCAGTGGTGACAGTCAAGTGTCTGCAGTGGTGGCAGTCAAGTGTCTGCAGTGGTGACAGTCAAGTGTCTGCAGTGGTGACAGTCAAGTGTCTGCAGTGGTGACAGTCAAGTGTCTGCAGTGGTGACAGTCAAGTGTCTGCAGTGGTGACAGTAAAGTGTCTGCAGTGGTGACAGTCAAGTGTCTGCAGTGGTGACAGTCAAGTGTCTGCAGTGGTTGACAGTCAAGTGTCTGCAGTGGTTAATCCAGCGTCAAGTTAACTTTAATCTTCCTTGTAAGCACAGTAGAAATAACTAAAAAGTTTATCTATTTTACTGTCGGTAAATGCCACAAAAAACTCATTGTCTCTCACTGTTTTTGAAATCCTCTCTTCTAATTGATCGTTTCCATGGCGTTTAGCCAATTTAAAAAAAAAAAAACTCGGTCTAAAATGGTAGAGCTAGAAGCCTACAGAAGAGCAAGAAAGGTGAGCGAAACGTTTTTAGTGTTTATTTTCAAATAAATGTCTCCGCATGAACCAGTGAGTCTGATGATGATGGTAAGTCTTCAGTATTGAGGGAAACACACGTACAACAAGCATTAACTGGAACAACGTTTCGCTCCGTGTAGAGCTTTATCATAAAACACATCAATAAACAGAGCCCAACGTTGTCGCAATAATTGCTTCTCCGCAGCGTGTCTTAACTACTGTCAACAGTAAGACGTTGGCATCCGAGACTTCTGCTCGAATGATGATGATAATGTAATATACTCTATTCCATGGGAAATAAAACTGATTTTGCTTTATTGGATGAGTTATATTGAAAACCCACGGATCAGGGTTACTCGTCATTACAAACAAGTCAGAAAATATCATGTTTAATAACGATGGCTACGGCAGAGCTAAGATAACATTACCAGTCACTCTTGGGCGTACTGAGAAGGGTAGAAGAGAGAGACGGAAGGAGGATATCTGAAGGACTTTCGAAGGGTTTTTGACCTCGCGGCCAGGTTCTAGACCAGGCCTCCTGGTGGATTAAGGAGATCTGATTAACCAGTCTGTTATTGCTGGCTACACACAGTCAAATGTACGAACTACACCCCGGTTAGTCAGGAAATGATCTGAGGAATTTGTCCAGTTCCCTCTTGAAGACAGCTTGAGGTTTGTTGGTAATTTCCCTTATGCATGGATGAAGGGCACTGAAGAGTCGGGAACCTCTGACACTCACCGAGTTCTCAGCGATGAGTCCAAAGAAGAAGGGTGAAAGGGAGTGTAGCAACATTCCACCTGTACAGTGATAACACTACTACTACTACTACTACTACTACACTTTCTTTAAATACTACAAATTCTACTACTAATAATAATAATAATAATAATAAAAATAAAAAATAATAAAAATAATAATAATAAACTAATCCTTCGATAACTGCAAAAATGAACAGAACAGAATCATTAAATATAACTTCCTGGATTCTCTAATCAGATATTATTTAATTACTAGCTAACAAGACAGCAGATTTTAAACCCCAACTGTGAAGAATTAGACCAATGTGCAAATCTGGGTATCTTTACTTGTAGACGTTTTCGCCATCCAATGGCTTTATCAATACATTACATTGACATAATATGAAGACTGTAAAAAAAATAACAGCAGACAGAGAAGATGAGGTAATCAGTCCCTCAGCCTAGGAGCAGGTGATGGCCAACTTCCACTGGAAAATTCCTCCTACTAGTGACAATGTCTTCGTCTGCTGCATCTCCTCTGACCCAGTATATCGGACCAATCATCCTGTCTATGCTTCAGATTTTTCTAGACTACTGTGCTCAACACCTGAGGGACTGATTTTCCTCATCTTGCACAATCCGCTGTTATTTTTTAAAAAGCCTTCATATTACGTATTGATAAAGCCACTGGAGGGCGAAACGTCTACGAGTAAAGCTGTTACAGATGTTGCAAGTGTGTCTAATTTATTATCTTGTCGGTAGTGAAAACCACTATTATACAGCTTCAACTGTATTGTCACGATGAACATTTTTTGGCAGAGGCGGTCACTATATGCAGCAACATGTACTTCGTCAGTGTGTCCTGACGCTGCTTCCCTCAACGTCAGTTATAGTATACAGTGTTGGTCTCTCTTGTAGAAGCCTTGTTAGTCAGGAATATTAACAGAAGTGCCTGTTACCAATAGTGCAACGTAATGTTTTCTAGTACAGCCATAATATAATATCCTACAAATTTCTCTGTTGGAGGTGAGATGGGCTGGGGTATTAAAGTAAATTTTTGGGTAGCTCCAGCATCATCAAGTCAACCAAACAGTGTTTACCAGCAGTCCTAAATTTATTTCTCAGCCTAAGAGGATCCATAATACTTTAATATAACTCATCAGCAGCCCGAAGGCAAGTTCTCAGTAGCAACTATTTTCTCGTCCAGTTGTCAATTATTTTTCATCCAGTTGTGATTTTCTTCAAGTCCTTTAAGTATCCTATTAAACTTGAGGAATATCAAGTACCATCTGGTAATCAACTTAATATTTGCTACATCTCATCTTTACTGACGTTCAGCTGTTGACATAGCATCATAATCTGTACCAACCCAACCTGATCCGCTGCACCAGTGCTAACGAAGGAAACACAGGAGACATCGTCAAACCAACAGTACAAAACGCCAGGTTAATAGTTGGTTATCTCCTCAGTGCCAGTCTGGGAAAGAAGTGAATATTTAATAGTCAAGGTTAATGTTTTAGTAGCGGACCTATATTCTGCTGACCATGTACAGTGAAGAGAAATCATAGCAGAAAAAGCCCAATATCTTTAAACTCAAGGAAAGTCCAGGTTGTAGGTGGAGTTTACACGTCCCTCAGTGTTTTTAAAAATGGCCTGAGTCACAGACCAGGGTCAGGAATCAACAACACGACACAACCCCTGAAATAAATGGAATTGAGGGGATTTGGAAGGAATTAAAACCATCGAATTAAACCTTTCTGGTCTACCAGAATGGAAAGAGTTAGAAGTGAATTGGTGAAGCCGGACGGTGAAGTGAGGTGGGAAGGGAGTGTGTAATAACAGGGGTTACAGAAAGGGGTTTGTGAAGTTTAAGGGAAAAGTGAGCAGTGAAGAGGGTTTTGAAGAGAAATTTTACTAGAAAGTCAGTGGGATGCTAAAGGCCGATACAAAGTGTACCTAGGGACTGGAAAAAGATAAATAATATTAGTGTATATGATAAAGGACGTAGAGTGAAAATGCAGGCATTAGGGGGGACGGCTGCCATAATTATATTTATCTATTCTTCTTACAATTCCAGAAGAAAGAAATCAGTCATGGGGGCTGGAAAAGGTGAATGAGAACAGCGCCCTGGACAGTAAAAGACCAACATGTTGTGCCTGCCTAGCCAGAAAAGTACAATGCACTATCGCGCCCGCAAGGTAGGCAAACCACCGCATACCCTAACAAAAACATTGCAACACCGCTCTTATTGTAGCGCTCTTAAAGGGATACCCAAATTAAGCCAGGACCTCATACTATTTGCAGAGCAAACAGACAGATAATATGACGGTGATTAATGACGGTCTAGTAGCTAGGACTGAAACCTTAACTCCATATTAATGCATACTTAGGTCAAGGTGAACCAATAACAGCATTATTACTTCAAACACTACCAAACCAGGTTGCATACACTGTACTAAAGTACGCATGAAAAACACCACCAAACAGGTGCATACACTGTACTAAAGTACGCATGAAAAACACCACCAAACAGGTGCATACAACTGGACTACAGTACGCATGAAAAACAGAAAAGCACCTTATGTATAAATGTGTAACGGGTGGTACATGATGGATGTATGTACAATTATAGCAACGGTGCCAGAGTTCATTTTTGGTTGTAACAAAGCACTTGTGGCACAGTTACCCTTTAGCGGGGAGTATGACCTTGATTTACCTAATTGAAAACAAATGAACCTTGCCATAATCGATATTATGATTTTAATGAAAATCAGCATCACTTTATTCATGTCAACGCAAGATCACTTCTTCCTAAATTGCAATTAGGATCCTAGCTAACAAAATTAGGCGGCAGTTATAACCTTCTCGAATCCTGATTTGGATGATAACGGTGACTGAACGACGAGGTTCAAAAAGAAGGTTACAATATAAAACGCTTAGATAGGAACAAAAACAGAAAGGGAGTGGAGTATGGGCCAACATTAGAAATGACTTAGCTTACAACCCAAGACCGGAGTTAAATAACAAGAAACTGGAGATTCTATGGTTGAAGTGCTGCTTCCCAAGACCAAACCCATCTTAGTAAACTAGTTACCGCCCTCCTACCCAGGACCATTCTTAGAATACTTTTCAGAGTAGTGTTCGACTTGAGAAAACAATTGCGAGACAATTGTACTTGGCGACTTCAATATCTGTTTTTCACAGCAGCAAATAACGGCGATGCAAAAGGTAAAAGCAAATTCTAGTTTTAAATAGTTACACTCAACTAATTAAGACATAACACGGATCACACAGTTCCTCAGCCACCCTAATTTGAGAACCACATACTTTGTAACCGCCGCTGAGAACCTTAGTCAGGCAGGCGTCATTACCACAGGTCTTAGTATCATTTCATCATTACTCCTTCCTCCAGGAAAACACTAGGGATAGATAGGCCTACACAGGACGAATAAAAAATGAGTCAACTAGAAACTACATTAAAGAAACACTGGTAAATAAGGCTACAACACACTTGTGACTGGACATGAGATAACAAGTTGCACGACGTAAACGTTGCCTGGGAAAATTCAAAACAATGTCACTAGCCATCCCCTTGATAATATTCCACCAGTTCAAGAGGTTAGGATTAAACGAAGGAAACCGAACCCTGATGACTACGAGATATTAGATAATAATGAAAATTCAGAGAACCAGCTGCTAAAAAGATTTAAAGCAAACAGACAGGATATTGCCGCACTAAATGAATTCAAAGGGTGAGGAACAGAGTAACAGATGCATATAAAAGGAGCAAAGCTAAGCACTATTGCAAAAAATAGAAGAGTATAAGCATAACCCAGAGAAAGGCTCTGGCAACAACTAAACAGTTGGGTAGAGGCCATAAGCCAGTAGATAGTCTAACGTAGTACTCACTATCGATAATGAGTATGCCACGAAAAATGTCAGGTGCTAAATTGCTTTAATTCAGTACTACACATCTGTTTGCATCAACACTAATTAAATAAACTACCAGCTGCATCAAAGACCTTTCACACAGACTCTGAATAAGTTTCAAACAGACTATACCAATAACCAATAAAGGGTAACCCAAACAGTTTTGTCCCAACTAGTAAGTGTATCTCATGACTTTAGGCAAAAAGAACTAAGCAGGTTAAACCTAGAGCACAGGCCCTGATAACATCCGTCCAAGTGCCGAAAAAGATGGTGCTTCTGAACTGTCAATCCCGAATGCGCCACACAATAAATCTATCAATCACACTAATACCGTACCGGAGGGGTTCAAGGAGGCCAAGTTACTCCTATCTTCAAGAAAAATAGTAGGTCTGATGTCAGCAACGATGGGCCTGTTAGTATACTCCTAGTGGTATAAACATTGGGAAATAAATACCGCCAGTTTGTATAGAAAGACACGTAAACAAACACTATAACATATTTATTTAGAAAACGGTGCGGTCCTGGGGAACCATGATCACTTCTAACATACAGAGTAGAAGACAGTATATATAGGCGAGAGTGAGGTGTGACGCATCGTACCTGAGGAATGTCCTAAGAACAAAGAATGGAGGAACACTGTAGAAGGCCTCGCATGGCCAGTAGCCTTCTACAGATGTTCCCTCCATTCTTAAGTTCTTAGGACATCTCAGGTCACGGCGTCACACCTCACTCTCCGCCTATATATAATGTCTTTTCCTACCTCCTGTAGGTAGAAGTGATCAAGGTCCCAGGACCGAAACGGTTTCTAATAAATAGTTATTGTGTTTGCGTACGTTCTTTTCTAAACCATATACTCAGTATAATATCTCAAATTCTAGAGAGGGGCGGGGTACTCTCAAGTAGTTAATACCTTTAATGACAACAACATTCTCGCCATAGCTATCAATCGGCGGTTAGAAGATCCTACGCAACCGACACCTCCCTAATGATTTCGATGGATTACCTGAGAACTGAAATGGTCAAAGGAACTCATAGGTAGGGAACCTTAGACCTGCAAAAGGCCTTCGATACTGCAACCACAAGATATAATGTAAAATCTTCATTCAAGTATCGTATAGGTTCCTGTAGACTGGTTAAGTCCTACCTTTGCAACAGGAAACAAATTGTCAAAATCACAAAACGAAATCCAAACCCCTGCGATAACTTAGTGGAGTTTCCCCTAAGGTAGTATCTGGGTCCCTATTATTCTTATGTTTATGTCAATGACATACCCATCATGTCAAGTGCAAACTTCCTACTGATGCAGATGACAGTGCCTGTTAGTGTTCAGGTAAAGAACCCACAAGATATAGCTAATGTTTAACACAGGAACTGAGTCCTGCAGCAAATGGGTATTAGACAAACAAACTAGCATTACACCTCGGGAAAACGAAGCCAGTTCTCTTGGCACGAACAATAAACTGGGAAGGTAAATATTTTAATGTCCAGTGAAGGGGACCAATCACTTTGGTTTCATCAGTAAAATATCTGTGTGGAGAAATTTTCTCCAGGAGGGGGGTATTCAGCCCCCCTTCAGCCCCGTCTGCCCTGTCAGCCCTGAGGGGCCACTAGAAGGGGCGAGCGTCTTGTTTACTGCTAAGTGAGTAAATTGATCACCATAAGATGTCGTATGCGTATTCAAGTGACCTCCGCTCCTGCAGGGTGTTGCAACGTGTAATTTTTAATAAGAGACAGTACATCTCTTACTTAGCAGGACAATTAAGGAAAATCACTGCTCCCACTTTATTACCATAGTAAAACTAGTGTAACATTGTTGTCTATGAGTAAGACAAGCATGAACAAACATTCTGATTTGCTTCAGCGAGGAGGGTGACAAGGATGCAAGGTAACTATTCAGCGTTTTTTTGTGTAGTTAGGGCCGTGACGGCATGGACGTGTGACGACGCCCAGATTACTTTTGACCTCTAGAGAAGTCACACTGAAGCCAGGAGAACTGCAAAGACACGGATCTGTGCGTTAGTGTGAAAAAGTGTCCTCACACAACACAAAAACACTTAGAGAAGTGTATCAGCTTCTCTTGTTGATACAATGTGAACAATAAAGACGAATCTGTGGAACATGGTGCCAGGGTGCGGTTCCTAGACAATGGAAAGACGTGGACATCAAGACACGTCCCTTCTATAATCACCGATAGCTGTCGAAGTGGTGGAGAACACCATAGCTCACGTTACAAAAGAGCAAGGTATGTACGAATTTCTTGTAGATCGGGGATTGCGCAATTCTTGAGTCACAAGGAGTTTGAATCAACCTTAATCGGCAAGTAAGGTGTGGGACTTTTGAGTCCAAAACAAGTAATATTTCGTCGGCCATCATCGAATGAAATATGCAGGCATAACACCCCTAGGGGTATGTTATAACTTAAAAATTTGGGTTTTTTAAAAAAAAAAAAAAGCGCTTGTCAGCCCCTTTGTGATGGGGTTGTCGGACAGCCTTCTAGACCTCGTTGCAGGGGCGGCTGGTAGACGATTTGCTCATTTATCAGCTAACGTGTTCATTATATAATATTGATAATGAACACAAGCAGGTAAGGCAAATAATCTCAACAGAGCGTTGTCGTGCTCGAACCGGATAAAGACCACACTGTGGTCCAAATAGGTTGGCACTACAACAGTGTACAAATTACCTAGAAGCCAAGGTCCTTCGAAAAAAAGTGTATAACGATGGTTTTACAATATAAATAGTATAAATGAGTACCTCCAGACTCAATCACAGAGATTGGGCAGCCCCAAAAGAAAACGGGCCTCACCCAGCGTTTCACTCCGAAAGAAAACGACGGGGGGGCGCTCACCCAGCGGACCCCCAAAGGATAACGGGAGCTGGGTGACGCCCCCACACCCTGCATCAACTGCTCCAATCTCGAGAAATGCTGACTTTAAGACAACACCCAAGAGTTTTTGCTGAGTGTATATATATACACATGTTTATAATGTTTATAGACAGAAATTAAGAGACAAGATGGGTGAAGTTTTTCTATAGATCTAACTGTTATATTAAAAGAACTTATATATAAAGTTGTAAGGCTTTCAAATATATATTAACAGTGAAATTTAATATATGTGTAAGTAATATTCACGGGTGATTACAGTTATACAGTGACTTTTTATGTATAGTGAATGAAGTGAATAACATCGTTATTTACGATTATCACGTGTCCGGCTGACTACAGCCAAACAAGCCATAAACAACAGCCACATTACCCTGTACCCTCAAGTCATTTAACCCTGATGGTAACTTGTGGGTCATATGTCTGACTCGATAGTGCGACTTGAAGCATACAAAAAACTCAGCTGTTTATAGCAGTACAGTGTTTTTTTAAACACTCTAAGTGGGGTGCTGGAATGTTCTAGACCATTAAATGCTTTTTGAAAACTCAGTTTCAGGCTTTACAGACTAAGAGTTCACAATTAGAAAATCTAATTTCAGACTGTCTAAGGATTAACTCAAGAGACACACATGATTTTTGATGATCTTGAGGGCCAAGTTGAATTATTTACACAACGTCTGGAAATAATTAAATTCAGAACTATACACATTATGAAAGAAATAAATTTCTTGAATCAGATCATCTGAAGATGAAAGTAAAAATGTTTTGATACTTTTAGTGATCAACAATTAAGGTGGACAGGAATACAGGCTTATCTGCCGTAAAACTCTGTCAACAGAGACTACTGTAACTAATGGTCAAACACTGTTACACCGGTAACAACAACAAGTGTCCCATTACCAAAGCTGACAGACATTGTTCATTACATATTTTCAAGGTCATAATTATGAAGATTCATTAGGGTTTGCAATCCATAGTAATTCCACGAACTGACATAGATAGATTGGCTACGTTTCAATTACTTAAATGTCTTGTGAAGGAGAAACCTATGAACTGCTTAAGTCATTTCCGGTGGTCAAAGGCAATCATCAATTACCTTACGTGTCTTAGCAACAATTACGTTGATGCTGACAAGCTAAATCACATTCAGTCTTAATTCAAGCTTGAAGCCACCCAAACAGGGTGATACAGACGTACAGGCATTTAGAATCACATTAGACAATAGTCCTCATATCGCTAGGTGCTACATATGACCGAAGACAATGTATTGGTTTATCCATTGTAGTGTAAAGATAAGTTGTCACCACAAACCATTGAACGATAAACATTATGTCAATAACCGCTATTTCACTGTAGGAAATTAGCAATGGTTTTTACAAAACAATATTTCATGCCTGCAAGCAACAGAACAAGATGAAAAACACAAATCCGTGATAATAAACCTTCACTCAGTAATAAAAAGAGTCGATCCTAACGCCCACTAAACCACATAATGGAAATCCCATTAGGCATTTATCACGCTGTGAAGACATCAGACAGTAAACACACTGTCACACATAAAACGTATCTCCCAAAATGTGTTCACGTTGTGATGGAACACAGTGGGCACAGTATGTGAGTCAATACACATCAATGAGGCACGTAAACAACGTATTCATCAGCTGAAAAGATGCATCAAGTGTTTAGGTGAACAACAAGGGAGGAAAATGCTCACTGAAGAAGTGTGTTTTTAAATGCAAGTAATGCATCTTCAGCATTATGCCCAAATACTTTTGCTGAACAGCAGCAGACTTCCACAGAATCAGGAAGTCAACAAGCAACAGGCATTAAATTGAGAGATAAGTTTAAAAGCCAAACGTGCTCTCCCCGATGCTCGAGTTGAGTTATCGATAAATTACAACAAAACCAATGTGCAACATAACACTATTTGAATCAAGGCTCACAAAGGTCCTTCATAAGAAGATCATGTGCAGAAACTGAATAAACAACCCTATGCCAAAATAAGCAGTTAGATAAAGCTGTTTTTTTCCATTAATTTCTGGTAAAGACATATACCTAGCCAGAATCACTGTTGTCTAGGAAACAGGAAAAAGACAGTAGAAGCTGTGGTAGTAGAGATGATTTGCCTAATCTGTGCAGATCCAGGGATTAAAAGAAACAGTTGCAGCCACTGAAAGTACACTAAGTCACAGTTAGCCTGTCCTGACATACAGACGGACACACAATTAGGCCAATTGATTTAATCATTGTAAGTGATTATTTATCACTGGTTTGTGGCAAAATATAGTGAGTACACAAGATGTGTGCACTGCTGAAAACAGCAGGAGCCACATGAGTATGTGGTCCCCTTCCCTCTTCAAAGTGGAAGGTAGCTGATATTGATTCATTGGAAAATGTACTAGGGATGGTTAAAACGAAATAAGAATAACCGCTGATCATGTACCACAGCAAAAATTATCATTACTGGAAAAATGAATGAACCAGTTGATAAGTTGTGGGATTTCGATTGCGATAGGTATTGATGTAAATAAACCAAGCCCACAAGAGTCTCAGACTATAACCTATATCGGGACACTGTCAAAATATAAAGATGGACAGTATAGGGTAGGCTACCATGAAATTAATCCCCCACATCAACCTAGCAATTATCGCATGCTATTCGGAGAAGGATGAAAGCACAAATACATGAGCTCAGGAAAATCCAGAGTTACTGACTGTCTAGATAATATCCTACATGCATAGTTGGACAATAATTCATTGAGAAATGTCGAAGATAAGGTGTAGACAAACGCTCATTACTCCCGCACCATGGAGTCGAAAGATTCTGAAACCACTCCCACTACGTGTTGTATATAATTGCAGCGCACGTGCAAATAAAATGGAGCACGTCTTAATGACTGGTCTGAGACGCGGACCCCTCACTAACTGAGAAGCTTGGAGACGTGCTTATAAATTTCGCACAAACCCATATGCCACAAACACGGCTGATATTTCCCAAGCTTTCTAAGATAGGACTACAAGAAAGAATAGATAGAGATTATACTCGCGTTTGTGCCTGAAAAATCCACAGGATCCTCAAAGTCCGAGACACACTTATCGTTTCCAAATCAGTATTATTTGTAGAACAATCCTCTCCATTCTACTAGAAGCTACTCTAAACACATTGGAAGAAAATCTGAAATCCCTTACAGAAGTCTTAAAGAAAAGTATCTATGTGGACAAGCGTCAAGGTACTGTGGAATAAAGAGGAGGATTTGAAATCCTTATACAAGAGATCTAACAAGGAGATGATAAAGCAAATATGCCTCTAAGGATGTGGAATACAAATACAAAGCATTAAGGGAACTTATCAAAGAAAGATTCCCTGAAACTGAAATTCTGATTGCAACAATATGCGGACTTAATGGCAACATCACAGGAAGATACTTTGGAGTCCAAAAGGAGAAACAATAAATCATGCAGTCCACTCATCTAAACGTAGTTTTCTGTAGAGGTATCACAATGTTTTGATCCCTCTAGGACTCGTCTCACTCAATTACCATAAAGGTAAAATGCTAAGCAAGATGCATGGAAACTCAAAATTGGGTGGGATGAGCACTTGCCCTCTAGAACTGAGTCAAGCATGGGAATGAAATATCCAAGGAGTTTAAACACCTTCATCAAAATTAAATTTCCCAGACAAATAGGTTCAAGAGGAAACAAGTACACATTACAGTGTTTCTTGATGCGTCAACCAGGAGGTTATGGCCGCAGTAACTTACATGAGTAATGCAGAAGAAAGTACACTAATTACTTCAAAGGCCAGGTAGCACCCTGAAGGTCAGAACAGTACCTACAAATTGAACTGACAGCACCTATGTAGGTACAAAATTAGCTGTCTATTCTCAACAAAGTACTTGATCGTCTCACTATTGAGAAAACCGTGATCTGGAGTGATAATGAGGCAGTTCTCCAGTGGTTTAAGAAAAAAAGAGTTAAGTTGGTCTATGTACAGAACAGAGTAGCAGAAATAAAAGAGATGGCAGAGAGATTATCTCTTTCTTCACGTCTCTACCCAAGAGAATCCAGCGACAATGTGTCACGTGGTGTGCCACTCAAGAAATTGTGGATAATAAATTATGGCTCCACGGACCGAACTGCGCTCTAATGAAATAACTGGCCTCAGCAAAAGCTCACAATATCCAGAAGAAACAGTTCTGCTTGAAACAGCAGAATAAGTTGTGTAAATACTGCAGACACAACAGAAATAGTCCATTGAATGACTAAAATATTCATCTTTTGGGTAAACCGTAAGAGTTACAGCTCTTGTCTTTAAATCCTTAAAGGAAATGAAACCTGGATGATGAATGTCTTGACCCATTATATACATGGGTGCAACTAATACAGACAACGTTTCGGCTACAGAAATAAAATTCTAGAAACACAAGATAAATGCCCCAAAGAAACTGTCATGATTAATTCTTTAGGACGTATCTCGACTCAGAAAAGATTATAAGATGTCGAGAAGAATTCAGACTTCTTCACTCACCTAAAGAAGCCTTACATCCAATATTTGGATCCCCAAGAATCCGTGGCTAACAAAACTGATTGGGCAAACGCCCACAGTAACGTGTTACATGGTGGGGAAGCTGAACACACTTTTGTCATATACGACCAACTACTGATACCTCAAGGTCGACAAAGTGTGAAAAAACAAATTAAAGGAGCTGTAATACTGTGTCGTCACTACGATAATGCGAGTAATGTCAGTATCCAGTCCCACCTCCAATCCCTCTGAAGAGTTTGTCATATCACTTCCATTTGACGTGACAGGTGTAGATTATATGGACCAATATTATAAACCAAACAGTGAACAAAGTCCCATCACGGTGTACATCTTTTGTTCACTTGCTACAACTAGAGCAGTACATCTAGAAGGTACCACTGACATGTCTGCTGAAACCTTTAATCAAAATAATCAGAGTTTGCAGCCAGACGGGCAGGTCCTAGACTGATGATTTCACAAGGCAACACTTTGTTGCTGGTGCGGCGAATATAAGCAAGATCTTTGACCAACCAAAGTAACAACAATGCTGATTCAACGCAGATTTCGGTGGGAGATAGCATGCCTCCTAAATCTCCATGGCACGGCGGATTTATGAAAGAATGAGATCGGCATTTGTACAACGTTGTTTAAGGAGACTCTTCATCGTCAGAGAATAGACTTAGAAGAATTCCGACAGTTGTGACTGAAATAGAAAATAGGGGTCATCAACAAAAAAACCCCCCTTCCCCCCCCCTGACTTAGTTACCTGAGATCTGGATAATTTAGAAGTGTTAAGTCCATCGCATTTACTCCATGGCAAAGGCTCGAACCTGTTCCTCCCATGAATGATAAAGAAATCAAAGAGGATCCTACTTATTCGAACCTGAGCAACTCAGACGTAAATTCAAACACCTTAATAAAGTGATTGAACGGTGGGGAGAAAATTTGGCGAGAGGACTAATCTCACCTCATTGAGAGAACACTGTCCTATGAGCTGGTGGTTTCCTGAAAAATCAAAAGGGTCCTGAAGACCGGGTGACATAGGATTATTGACAATGATGGTCCGAGGTCCCAATGGACACTTGGAAAAATGGTACCAATACCTGTGCAAATGGAAGCAATCAGGACAGTTTATGTTTTGAGCAAAGGTGTAGTGATAAGCGACAATAAATAAACTAGTGCCGTTAGAATTAACAGTGTTGAAAACAAATAGTGATTCTCCAGAAACCACACAGACAAAAGCTGTTCAAGACAATCATGCATGGGGCGAGTGAGAAAATAAATTAATGTTAAGTGATAATAGTTCACCCTGCAGGCGAACCTCCCGCCGCCCCCAGTGGGGAGAAATTTGCACCAGGAGGGGGGTATTCCGCCCCCTTCCAGCCCTTTCATCCCTGAGGGGCCACTAGACGGGCGAGCGTCTTGTGTACTGTTAGAGTGATAATTGGAATCACAGATGTCGTATGCGGAATCAAGTGACCCTCCGCTCCTGCAGGGGTGTTGCAACGTGTATGTTATAAGAGACAGTACATCTCTTACTTAGGGCAGGACATTTAAGAAAATCCTGCTCCCACTTTATTAACCATAGATTTATAACTAGTGTACATGTTGTCTATGATTAAGACAGCAAGAAACAATACATTCTGACTTGCTTCATCGTGGGAGTGACAAGGGATGAAAGGTACTAGGTCAGCGTTTTTTTTGTGTATTAGGGCATGACGGCATGGAGCGGTGTGACGACGCCAGATTACTTTTTGACTCAGAGAGAGTCACACTGAACGCCAGGATAACCACAAAGGACAATACTGATCGGTGCGTTAGTGTGAATAAAGGTCCTCACACAACCACAATAAACACTTAGAGAAGTGTGATCAGCTCTCTGTGATACATTGTGAACAATAAAGACGATCTTGTTGAACCATAGTGTACCATGTGGCGTTTCCTAGACAATGAAACGTGACATCAAGGCCACTTTCAGCTTCCTATCAAGTCATCCGATATCTGCGAAGGTGTGTGTTGAGACACACCATTTGCTCACGTTTCAAAGAGCAAGGTATGTTACGAATTTCCTTGTAGAATCGGGGATGCGCAATTCTGAGTCACAAGGAGTGTTGTAATCAACCTATATTCGCAGTAAGGAGTGGAGCTTTTAGTCCAAACAAGTAAGTATTTCGTCGCCATCATCGAATGAAATATGCTGGCATAACACCCCCTAGGGGTAATTTATACTTAAAAATTGTATCTCTTGACAGCCCACGTTGTGAGGGTTTTCGACCAGCGTCTAGACCTCTCGGCAGGGGCGGCTGTGTAGACGATTTGCTGTCATTTATCAGCTAAATGTTCATTATATATATTTATAATGAACACAGCAGGTAAGGCCAAATAATCTCAACAATCTGGGAATCCCCTTTGACCCATGCATGTCAGGAGAATTGATAGGGAACAGTGTAGTAAAGAAAGCGAATGCCAGACTGAAGTTCCTGTATAGACAAGCACAGTGTCTACCTACTGAGGCTCGCAGGACCCTATGTCTAGCCCTTATACAATGCCATATGGATTACGCTTGCTCTTCGTGGTACTCTGCCTTGACAAAAAAACTGAAAGATTGACTGCAAATCACCCCGAACAAAATCGTAAGATTCAACCTGGGCTGACCAAGAGAACATGTAGGCAGAATGAATTACAGCATTGGATAGGCTGAATGTTGAAGCCAGAGTAAAACAACTGAAGCTAAATCATGTTTTCCAAACAATTGCTCACAAACAGTGTCCAGAATATCTTGCTGTCAATTTTGTCAGGTTGGGAACCAAGCAATCATAAGTACTAGGGGAGAGAGCACAACTTTTGTAGTAACCGACAGTCAGTGCCAAGGCTTCAACACCTATTTATTGTACAGAAATAAAGGAATGGAACAGACTCCCCGCACAGCAAAGCCATCTTGCATAAACCCAGTTCAAGAAAAATCCCAAAAAGGTGTCGAGAATGAGCTACAGAAAGGGAGGGGAATGATTTTTTTTTTTAGCTAACAACGAGTAAATTTTACTTTTTCCTAAAATGACCCTCGTATTGAGATGTCTTTAAAGACCCTCGTGTAGTAGTTCTTTCTAGTATGAAATAAGATGAATCTTTATTTTAAGAAAAATAAGAAAAATTTTAACCTTTATATTAAAAATAAGGGAAAAAGGACCCCAAAAAAATCACTCTGTCTGACTTTTTTTTGTTATCCTAGGTTCTCTAACTAGCTGCTATGTAGATAATTTTATTAAAATGTATTTGTGTATACCCCGAAAAAACTTTTTACTTTTTATTTGTTTGTAACATTAATGAAACAACGGGGGTTCCACAGACCAATTTTTCGACAAAATCCTTTTTTAAAAAAAGACCAAACATATTTTTGAATCCCTCTTAAAAATTTCAGGAATTGGACTTTTAGTTTGGGAAAAATTTCGAAATAGTTTTTAAAAAACACACAGTTTGCTTATTATAAAAAAAAACAAAAAAAACCGCAAATGAAAGTGAAAAATTATCCTCGAAAAAGGAATTTTTAGTTACTCCTCAGAGACAGGGATAACAATAAAGAATGTAGAGTTGAGGCCGAGTGTGTGGGAAACCCCCACAACACCCCCTAGGGAGATCACGTAAAAAAATTTCTTCAGAATGACACCAACCTGCCATAGGCCCCCAGGTTGGTACTAAAAATTTTTTAGGGTAATGCATTTTTGGGGAAAAAATTGCATTTATCGGGATGTAATTTATAAGGACAACCGTAAGGTAACAAAATAATTTTATTTACCAAAGTTACTTTGACAAGTGGGAATTTGGGACACCTGGGTCCAAAAATGCCCCCCTTCGTTCCACAACGCATGTTCACAATTGTTTAGACTATTAATTAAAAATGAAATGTACATACACCCGGGAATTCGGGTAAATAAAAAATTGGGGAACTGTATTTTAAAATTAATAAATGATACTTATACACATTTATATAACAAAGGGAGAATATATCTTTAAAACGCTCTCAATTTGACTGGAATTTAAAGTGTATCAACCAAAAAAACCCATTCAACAAATTTTTTTGAAAAGCCAGAATTACAAAAAATCAATCTAGATGCTTATCTGGGTTCCGGAGCGTCTTTTCCCGCGTCGTATATAAAGTTATGCAGGGAAAGCACATCCAACAATTTCGGCTCCTATTTTAGAGGTGTCAGCCCAAATTTTAAATTTAGAGCACGAAAATTCTTTCCATTTTTTTCACTAACGTTTTGTGTTGACTGGTTCAAAACGGGGAGTCTCTTGCTCTGCGAGGCGCAGGCTTCCCCTTTTTTATAACAAAAAAAAATTTTTTAAACACAAAAAGGCCCCTCATTTTCCCATAAAAAAAACCGTATTTAAAAATATACAGTTTTTCCACACATTTTTTTCCCTGAAGGTTCTTACCCTTTTTAAAAATTGATTTCTTCAAGTGACTTTCACCATCTTGCCCGTTTCTTTTCTTGAGTTACAGCAGTATTCACTACCACGGTGTCCTGGGCCTGGGGGGCTAAAGCTCTCGCTTCACAAGGCGGGGTCTGCTTCGATTCCCAATGCGGTGGAAACATTGGGCGTTTTTTTTTACACCCTTGCTATTTCACCTGTCAGTAAAAGGTGGTAGGGAAGACACATATGCAACAGTTTTTGGTATCTTTATTTCGAAACGTTTCGCCTATACAGTAGGCTTCTTCAGTCGAGTACAGAAAAGTTTTAGAACAAAAGCTTGAAGACGATATAATCAGTCCATCACCCTTAAAGTTTGAGGTGGTCATCCATCAGTCTGGAGAAGAGTATTTTTCCCATAGTCTGAAGCAATAGGGAGTTAAGGACGGGATGGAGCCTTATATACCACCAGGGGGTGAGAGGGGCCACTAGTAGAGGTAAGAATGTACGTTTCAGACTATGGAACAATGCTCTTCTCCAAATGAGGAATGACCACCTCAAAATTTTTAAGGGTGATGACGATTACACGTCTTCAATCCTTCTGCTTCTATCAAATTTTCTGTACTCGACTGAAGAAGCCCCACGTGAGGCGAAAAGTTTCGAAATAAAGATACCAAATTTGCATAGGGTCGGATTTTTTATCATTTTAATGTTCAGAAAATGGGAAACCTGGAGGTTACGTTTGGGTGGGGTTCACTCCGGGGAAAAGGGACCTATTTGCAGAAATGCTCTCATAAAAAAGGGGCTTTCTGTATGTAGTAACCCTTTTGGTCAGCAGGCCTGTATACCTTGACTGTACTTGAAAAAATAACGATTTTGGTTTTTGGGTGCAAAATTAATTTTTTAAAATTTCCGATGGTGCAAAACCATAAGGGGCTATTTCTGCAGTAAGAAAAAAAGGGCCCTTTTTAAAGTGGGGTAGTTTCTACTTTTGGATCAAGCCCCCTTCCGTACCCACCGAACATCAGTGAAGGAAAAAAATTTTAACAATTTAGTGCAATTAAAAATTAAATTCAATTCAATTCAATTCAGTTTATTCTCAAAAGGGTTACAATGGGGGTTTTTAAGTTTTGAGTTTGTGGGGTTTTACATGTTATAAAATAAATTAAAAGGGGGGGCCACTAGGACCCCTAGCCGGCTAGAATACTAATTACAGGGGGGGGGCCACTGGGACCCTAGCCTGGCTAGGCTTTTCGGCAGACTTAATTAACTTAACTTAAATTCTTACAGATTATGGTATTGGGCTAATGACTACATCAAAATTGTGAGTTTAGAAAGTAAGCTTTTGTTTTGGCAAAATTTACAAAGTGTCAAATTTGGAGTTCATGGGCAAACTTATGACTAGTTGGGATTCATTTTTTAAAGATTAAGTTTAGTTTCGGTTTAAATCGGGGGGTGAGTAGTGAATTGTAAAACCACCAGGTGGTTATCATGTAGCATTGCGGGGGGGATCAGGGAAAAGATGTTTTTTAACTGTGTTTGAAAGGATGAATGTGCGCGTTCTAGAGTTTTCAGGTGGGGTTCCAATTTTAGCCCTTTTTAAATACTTGAATTTTTTTAAAGGGTTTTTGTCGAACATGGGGAATGTCAAAGATGTTTGGTCTGGGTTATGCCGTGGATCCGTCAAAACATCAAGAAAGCATTTTAGGTCAAAGGTTTTTATTGGGTTTAAGGTCCTGTAGATAAAGATTCCAGTAGTAAGTGTGGATTACTGAACAGAGAGTAAGTTTAATATAGAAGAGTGGGGGGGGGGGGTTTTCCAGGAGGGATTTTGTGATTATTTTCACGCGGCTTTTTTTTGGGTTATTTGGCTTTAGTGTTTTGGAAATTGAACCCCCAAACACAGATGCATAGATAGGTATGGATAAAAATGAAGGGAATGTGAGAAGTGCAGTTTGCGGGGACGAGTATCGTACTTGGAGAGGATCCCCACCGTTTTTTGGATACTTTTTTTGTTATGTGTTGGATATGGGTGCTGATGAAATTTTAGGTTGTTGTCGAGGTATAGGCAAGGAATTTTGCCCTCATTATGTCTGGCAATTAGAGTGTGTCGATTCTTAATGTTAAGTTGCGCAACGCCTTGCTCTGCTCCAAACTCATAATATAGTAGGTTTTGCCAGTAAGTTTATTGGCTGTCATCCAAGTCGATATTTTGAGCAGTCTCTCGCTAACAATGGTGTTGAGGATGGCAAGAATTAGGTGTGGGAGATGAATAAGTAGATGTCGTGCAGCAAAGAGAATGCGGTTTCAGGGTATTGGGATATGTTTGGAAAATCATTGATGTAAATGGGGAGGCAGGGTCCAAGGACATTCCCTGCAGAACTCCAGTATCCCCAGTAGCAGTTATTGATGAGGCTACTTGTCTTTAATGGCGGGGCGGGGGCTGCATACTGATACCTATTAGAAAGGTAGTGGATTTAAAACATGCAAGCCGCATGGCCTCTTATACCATAGTGGTCAGTTTGTGGGTGTAGGATGCGTGGTCTACAGTGTCAAACGCTTTTCTTAGGCGCTCAATAAAAAATTCCTAAGTGGAATTCCTTAGTTTCCATGCTGTGTAAAGCAGGTCTAGCATTTTTTATAATTGGATCATTGGTGCTTTTATTTTTTCCTGAATCAAATTGGCAGGGGGTTGAGTAATGTTTTGTGACGGTATAAAATGAATATTAGTCTCCTGTGACGAGTTTCTCGAGATTTTGGATAGCAATGGTAAGTTTGATATTGGGGCTATAGTTGTTTACGTATGGTTAGGGTCACCACCTTTATGGTATTGGTGTAACTTTGCTGTCTTGAGTAGTGTCGGGAAAGTGTGTATCTAGTGACTTGTTAAAAAGGAATGTAATAGCATGGTGAAAGGACAGGGTGATCGCTCGCTTAGTACAATAAATGGTGGGAACGTGAGGGCAGATTCCCCGAGTTATTTTTAAAGTGACTTTTATGATCGCGGTGACTTCCGTGGGCTCAGTTGGTACAATGATAGAAGATTTGGAATTCCCATTAGGTAGTTTCTCGGCACGGCATTGGTACATTGAGTGATTTTACTATGGTGAGATTAGATCTATGTTTGAGAAGAAAGTTGTTTATTTGTTAGCTGTATCAGTGGGATGTAGGTGGTGTTTCACGAGCTTTAGTCTAGAACAATATTCTTGTTTTTTTTTCAGTTTGTGGGTCCTCAGAATCTGGGAAAGTGGTTTTCCAGGTATTTTATATCTCCTCTTGTGTCAGTGAATCTGCGGAGTAGTACAGTTGTTTTGGTCTTTCTTTATTAATTGGGTGATGAGAACCTATTGAATATTGTTTAAGAATATCTTTGTGTAATTAAGCCTGTCTATATTGCTTTTCATATGGTGTTTCTTTTCAATGGATTTCAGGAATGCTGCTGGTTTAGCCATGGGCAACCAAGCGTTTATCGTGGATCTGTTTTGTTTTATAGGACAATGTTTGTTGTATAGTCTAAGTATTTTGTTAAGAAAAATGTCTGTCCAATTGTCAATACCAGTGGCATTGGAGAATTCTGTAGGCAGTCAACAGTCTCTAGGTCTGCTGTGAAATTCCTTATTGAGGCCTCGTCAATGGAGTCTAAATGAAATTTGTTGTATTCGAGTGGCGTGGCTTACTAATGTTTTAGAGGAAGGTTTGGGTAGTGGTCAGTAGTATGCTGTCTGTGATTATCCGGAGTTAAGGGGGGCTAGTATATTGGTCCATATGCGGTTTTTATGGTGCACTTGTCTCAGTCAGCCTGGTTGTTTTAGTTATTGTTGTATGGAGGAGTGTGTTGATCAATTGTTGATTGAAATCAGTAACAGGCTGATCATCTGGTAGGCCAAGGTTGATATTGAAGTCTCCAGCTAAGAGAAGGTGGTGCTTGTTCATTGTCTGTTGTTATAGGACTTTATTTTCTCACGAATTTTGGGATGGTTTGTGTGGGAGTATCCGGTTATGGCACCGATTGTTTAGGCGTCTTTGAGGTTTTTTTACAGTAACCAATATAGCCCCCCAAAAATGTATTCCCCTATATTCATCACTAAGCAATTAAGTGCTAATACATTAGTGGTTAAGTAATAGATTAGCAGTACCACCCACACTTGGTTGGTCTGCCTGTTGTGATTGCTGTGTACATCCTGGTAGTGGGGTAGATATCAATTGTGTCCTACTTAAGCCAGGTCTCAGTAAGAATAATGCAGGAGAAGGGTGTCTTTAGTGATTCAAGGAGTGCCAGGAGGTCATCATAGTGTTGCTTAAGGACCTGATGTTGTAGTTAAGACCTGATAGACTTTGAGCAGTGTTCAGGATAGTGCTGGCTTGTGATGCTGTGTAATTACCTGGAGAGAGTTTCGGGGGTCAATGCCCCCGCGGCCCGGTCTGTGACCAGGCCTCCTGGTGGATCAGCGCCTGATCAACCAGGCTGTTGCTGCTGGCTGCACGCAAACCAACGTACGAGCCACAGCCCGGCTTGTCAGGAACTGACTTTAGGTGCTTGTCCAGTGCCAGCTTGAAGACTGCCAGGGGTCTGTTGGTAATCCCCCTTATGTGTGCTGGGAGGCAGTTGAACAGTCTCGGGCCCCTGACACTTATTGTATGGTCTCTTAACGTTGCTAGTGGACACCCCTGCTTTTCTTTGGGGGATGGTGACATCGTTTCTGCCAAGTCCTTTGCTTTCGTAGTGAGTGATTTTCGCTGGCAAGGTTCGGTACTAGTCCTTAGGATTTTCCAGTGTATATAATCATGTATCTCTCCATCCTGCGTCAGGGAATACAGGTTTAGAAACACTCAAACGCTCCCAGTAATTGAGGTGTTTTATCTCGTTATGCGGCGCCGTGAAAGTTCTCTGTACATTTTCTAGGTCGGCAATTTTCACCTGCCTTGAAAGGTGCTGTTAGAGTGCAGCAATATTCCAGCCTTAGATAGAACAAGTGACCTGAAGAGTGTCATCATGGGCTTGGCTCCCTAGTTTTGAAGGTTCTCATTATCCATCTGTCATTTTTCGAGCAGATGCGATTGTTACAATGTTTATGGTCCTTGAAGGTGAGATCTCGACATAATCTCTCCTAGGTCTTTGACGTTGGTGTTTCGCTCTATTTTGTGTCCAGAATTTGTTTTTGTACTCTGATGAAGATTTAATTTCCTCATGTTTACCATATCTGAGTAATTGAAATTTCTCATCGTTGAACTTCATATTGTTTTCTGCAGCCCACTGAAAGATTTGGGTTGATGTCCGCCTGGAGCCTTGCAGTGTCTGCAATGGAAGACACTGTCATGCAGATTCGGGTGTCATCTGCAAAGGAAGACACGTGCTGTGGCTGACATCCTTGTCTATGTCGGATATGAGGATGAGGAACAAGATGGGAGCTAGTACTGTGCCTTGTGGAACAGAGCTTTTCACCGTAGCTGCCTCGGACTTTACTCTGTTGACGACTACTCTGTGTTCTGTTAGTGAGGAAATTATAGATCCATCGACCGACTTTTCCTGTTATTCCTTTAGCGCGCATTTTGTGCGCTATTACGCCATGGTCACACTTGTCGAAGGCTTTTGCAAAGTCTGTATATATTACATCTGCATTCTTTTTGTCTTCTAGTGCATTTAGGACCTTGTCGTAGTTACTTTCCAATAAGTTTTGATTGTGTGTTAGATTATGGAGGTTTAGATCAGGGTCAACGTGATCATTCATCTTTTAGGTTTAAATAATGGTTGTTTATATCCTGTATTATGTGGTGAGTTCTAATACTGAATTCTGTAGTGGTGGGAGGTTTGGATAAGTATACCGCTAAAGCACTTTGGTCATATAGAGTATAGTCACTAATAAACATAATGAAATTGATATTGTCAATGTGTTGTGCTAGAATGAGCTAAAGTACAACTAGGTATAAACTAATACTATAAAAAAAAATTACAAGTGGCACCAGACTCACTCTTGTAATTGCACTAAGGTCTAATAAAATGAATTTAGTGTTGTCTATGTATTGAGCTAGAAAGGCTAAAGTACAACTAGGTATAGTTAGTTTAGGTGTTGTCTATGTATTGAGCTAGAATGAGCTAAAGTACAACTAAGTATAAACTTATAATATAAAAATACAAATTAAAATGGTACTTGCAATTGCACTAGGGTCTGATATAGGTTGTTAACAAGAACAATTGCACTAGGGTCTGGTATAGGTTGTTAACAAGATCAAGAGTATAACTAAATTTAAATTGACAAAATAAAATTCACAAATTAAAATACCAAAAGAATAATAAGTAAAAAATAACAATGGCAATGACTTGGTTATAATATGATAGTAAGATGGTAGACAGGTACACAGGTACACAGGTACACAGGTACACAGGTACACAGGTACAAAGGATAATATAAAAATTGGAGTTGAATATACAAACTTGAAAATTTGGCAACAAAATGTTATGAAAAGTATTCTTAATCAAGTCTGAGCAACTGACTCC
Source organism: Cherax quadricarinatus (assembly GCF_026875155.1). NCBI lineage: Eukaryota > Metazoa > Arthropoda > Malacostraca > Decapoda > Parastacidae > Cherax > Cherax quadricarinatus. The sequence continues at coordinate 20,927,008 of NC_069424.1, forward strand.
AGTAGAAGAAAAGTGTCTGTATGATGCAGTCAGTGAAGTGTTCGTTTGGAAATGGCATGTCTGTACGGTGTACCTTCAGAAATGGCATGCCTGTGAGGCTTGACGGCCCGCAGTAGGTGCGCAGTGCCCACTCACCCACCGGTGAGGGCTCTCGGAGGAGGTCGGCTTTGCCTCAGTAAGTGCGCATCACACACAATCTTGGGGATTCCTGATGGAATCTGGTCTTGGAGGCCGGGATATGCCGCCCAAAAACCAGGGGTCGACCTTCGTTATTTTAACCATCTTAAGGGATATTACCAATATTTTCTGCATATAGACTTGCCCTGGAAACTATGCCTCTGGAAGTGTGAGTTAGTGAAGTGGGAGTTTATAAGTTGTTTGTTTGAAAAACAAGGAGAATCTTGATCCAATTAAGTGGGAAGGTAGCTAAAATTCCTTGGATCAAGAGCCCTTAACCAGCAGATAGCCACCCCCTTGAAGATGAGAAATATATCAAACACCCATATATTGCCCATCACGTCTTCAGTGGCCTTGATAAATGTAAAAATAACAGAACGTGATGCAGCCGTTGTTGCATTGAGGATACTGCGCATGTACAAACATTGCTGCATATACTAAGAGGTTTGGAACCTCTTTTAAAACAGAAGTTAAAAGGTTCAAATATTTGAATGCTACTGAACTGTCTTCGTGTGTGTTCGTCAGCTGAGATCTGTTCAGTAAATTATTAAAATTTCTGTCTGTTCAGTGTCTGGCTGATTATTATTTTACATAAAACAATAGTTCTCAATATTGTCAAGTACGACGACATTTTTTTTTTTTGCAGAACTTATGATGTAAGGAGTTAGAATAAACAAGTTTCTATATAAGTATCAATAGTACGTGTGTCTTCCCACAGGTGTTTGGAACACTGGTAATGGCACTTGTGCAAGTAGGACATGGCACTCTTCTGGCATTCTCGGGCATCACGCTGCCACAGTTCACTGACCCGCAGACAAAAGATCTCTTCCTAAACCAGTCACAAACAGCCTTCTTTGGTATGTACTATCAGTATTATTCTCACGGGGAAACGCTGAATACATAATGGTCATACAGTGCCTGGGGATTGGTAGGTAAACAAGGAAGGCGGGGAAGCTCTAACATACTGGATCATGTTCCCTTAACCTCTTTTCAAAGGGCATACTCCTTATCTCTGAGGCTTGTCTTGTCGCTAACCTCTGCACTTTTTCCAGTTCCTTAATATGCTAGATTAGGTGTGGGTTCCATGCGTCCGCTGCATACTTCAATATGGACCTGACATACACTGTGTACAGTGCCGTGAATGATTCATTACTTAGATGTCATAAAGTTATTAAATTTACCAGTAGTGCATTTACTGCAGCAGGTATTTGGTTGATGTGCGCCTCAGGAGGATATGCTCGGTACGATACTCCAAGGTCCTCCTTGAGTGAGATTTGCATCCTTTTTCTCCCAAGCCTGTACTTCATCTGTGGTCTTCTTTGTCTTTCCCGAAGCTTTATAACTTTGTACTTGGTGGGGTTAAACTCCAGGACCCATTTGTCAGACCAGGTTTGCAGCCTGTCCAGATTCATTTGTAGCCTTTTCTGCGCATAACAACGAGATTGTCCGGTAATCCCGAAGCGTATGCTGCCCCTTACCCTTCGGTACCAATACAACGACAGCCGTTGCCTGCTTCTCACCCAGTTCACCTCTCTCCTTCATGCAATTTAATAACCTAACCAAAAAATGCTTCATTAGTTCCCAATGCTGCTGATAAAACTCTGCTGGGAGTCCATCAATTCCCGGTGCTTTGCCCTTTCGCATTCCACTTAAAGCCCTCCATATTTCCCCCTCAATTATTTCCCCACCCAGTGCTTCCCTCTCACTGTTGCACAACTGACATACCACACTCCCACACACCTGTTCTAAAACCCCCTCCTCTACCCTTTCTCGTTGCCAGTACTTCTCATACCACTTATCCGCAAATGCCCCCATTCCTTCCGTAGCTTGTATGACCTGCCCCTCCCTGTACCCCACTATCGACTCATGAACCTCCAACCATGGAATAGCCATTGCCTGCTGTCTTTGTTTTTGTCTACGCAATACGCACGATGAAGGTCCATCTCCCCATAACACCTCCTCCACCCTCGCCTGTGCCCGCACTGCTTGGAACCTCTCATCCTGTACCTTACGCAGCCTCCCTTTAATTGCCATTATATCATCCATAGGATAAGTGCCTGCCACCCCCCCCCTCGTATAACAACCCTGTAACCTCCACAAGCTCTTCCTCAATCGCCTTTACCTCCTCCTGCACACACTTCTGTACTCGGCCCCTTCAAAACATCGGTTTCTGGTGGGACACAGCTTGCCTCACACACGCCAGGCTGCTCGTGGGACTCTACCATCTCACTCCACAATCGCCCACACTCGTGCTTGTGCGTGGGGCTCATAGCAACAGTGTCCACATTGGTAACAGGTGCTGCACTAGTTTGTGCAGGCACCCGCCGCTGCTTCACACACACAGCTGGCAAATGATCGTACGCTCCACATAATCTGCACGTACATCTCTGTCCAGCATATGTTACAAAAACCTGTGTTCTAAAGTCCTCCAGTATAACATAAGACGGTATGGAATGTCGTAGGGTCATCTTCAGGATAAATGTTCCCTCTAGACGGCCCATATAAGCACCTGCCGCCCACTTGCCTTGCTGTGCCAGATGTACGGTTCCATACGCCTCAAAAACACGTCGTATGTCAGCCTCATCCACCTCGAATGGTACATTACAGAGCTTGACCCACGTGAAGTGGAGGGATACGTCAATCAAACGCACCTTCAGAGCTGGAGTAGCATCAAGACTCACGTCTTGAAATCTATGCACCAATGACTCGTACACAGATGTGGAATTCAGTTTAACGAAGATCCTATATGCACCATTCAGGGCAACACCATAAACTCCATCGTCCTGGATCCCATACGTCTCCCTGATGATGGTCGGGAGTAACACCTGCGCTGAAGTGGGTGAAATTGCCCCACGAAGCAGTTCTATGCCGATGTTATTCACGCGGCGCCTCACACTCTGCGCCATGTTGGTACTAGGTAGCTCGCCTGAAAACTGCAGAGGGGTGCAGAGCACAACCGCACTCAACCGTGGTCAGGCAGCGAATGTATGACTGATTGGTTAGTGATCCATTCAAGCCGTTCTTGGAAATCAGCCCAAGAAACCTGCCATCCCATTTTTGAAACTGAATTTTACCTCGATTTCTACATCAGGGCAGTATAAGTCAGTTGAAAATGCATCTCTGGTGAGCTGGAGGATGATGAGAGACCCTTCACACTAGTCATCCCCCACAATATACAAAAAATGCGCATTTAAGGATATTGTTAATAGGTACTTATCGTCGTTCAGTGTGGGGGTCTATCTTGCTTCAGTAGGAACACCTGAAACACATGTAATGAGTCTCGGATCTGCAACCAGTTTTGTGGAAACGAAGATACCGTCTGATGCCTTGAAATGTGATCTAATTTTCATTGCAATGTCTTAACGAATGTTAAAGAACTTCACGGCACTAGTCAAGTGCGTGTAAGTAGCTCCCTAACTAGGTAGTTAATAGATCGGCTTAATTAGGCAAAGTCTGTTCACTCGCCTCTTTACACACGTGTATCCATTTAATGACTAAAGCGTGGGTACTCGGCGTGGGTAGGTGTACCTTCGTGGGTGCCTGGTTAAATGTTCCTTGTTGTCAGCCTGGGTAAGCTGTGAAAGATAATTGTAGGTGCTAAACTAAATCACTGTAAGTCTAGCTTAGCCTGTAGAGGTTTCATTAGTAAATGAGTCTTATAAACTGAGAGTGGAAATGGAAATGTCGAGTAGGAATACTGTGGCTGCCTATCTCGACGTTCATGCCTCAATCCCCCTCCCTCCATCTTTTCCCTAACGGTTACGGGAAGTCAGTTGACTTCTCTGAATTCCCACATCTGGGGATGCCTCCATGATTCGTTCATGCCACTCCTCACTCTTATTTCTTATGTTATTCCATCTGCATTGGTGCACCACACCTTCAGCTTCCTCTGTTACTGTGTCTGTGTCCTGGTTTATAGGTTCCTGAATTCTTGGTCCTTGCCCATGGGTCAAGAAGGTAAAACGGGTTTTGTGTGTATGTGTGTTTGTATTTACCTATACGAGGTTACAGGGGTCGAGGGATTGTTCCTGGGGCCGCCTCTTCGCTGTGTGTACGTATGTAATTACTTGCCTGTAGCTACAGGAACAGAGTTACGCTCATAGTGTCCCGTCTTCAATGCTCTGCTTATGTTACAATTTTTAAAATTTCTTATGGTTGCAGCACTTACCAATTCCTATTTCATTGCATTACACTTGTCAGCTACTCAAGAAAATTTCTTTTCTACTTATCATTGCACTCCACTTTTTCTTCAACGGTTGCCTCTTGTTATCATTGTTGCAGGAACTAAGACATTTTCATCTGCTCTTTCAAGACATTATAAGAGGTTATTTCTTCTCTTTTCCTCCGATCAGCTAACATTTACGTCCATAAAGTTTTCAACTTTCCATCATAATTCATATTGCTCTAATCTGGCAGCCATTTAGTAGCTTTTCTTTGAACATTTTCTAACTTATCTACGTCTTTTTTTCAGGTGTGGACACCACACAATATTTTTTTCAGTAATAAAAGTTATTAATAACTTTCTTAACTTTTCTCCAGCCACACATTTGAAAATTTATTATAAAATTTCCCACAATTTCATTTATATGATAACTCTTAGATTCATTTCTTCATTTGATACTTTCAATAAATTTTTTTTGTCACGGTGTATATTCTTCATGTGGCTTGGTTTAACTTTTTCCCGGTCCCACTATATGGCATTTATCTACATAATTTCACGCCCTCAGTGTATCATTTTATGAAGATTTAGTCATTTTCATTATTAATTATTTTTACTTAAGATTTTGCATCATTTGCAAAAATATTCAGAAAATATTACCCCTTCTGATTAATTATTTATATAAATTAGAAATATTATTGGACAAGTACAGATCCTTGTGGTACCCCACTTGTGACGTCTCCCCAAGAAGATATTTTTCCTGTTTTTAACTGTTGATATTTTCCTCACAAGCAAAAAAGTCTCTCGTGCACTGTAATACTTAACTTTTAATTTCTCCTATATTTATCAATTTCCAAATTAGTCTGTAACGGAGAAGTCCATCAGAACAGTGCCAGTGGGTAAGTTGGTAGCGCAGTCAATTTACATACCGAGAGTCTGTGGTTCAATCCCAGGGACGGGTAGAAACGATGGGCATATTTCCTTACAACTGCTGCCCCTCTTCACCTAGCAGTAAGTAGGTACCTGGGTGTTAGTTAACTGCTGTGGGAGGCATCCCAGGTGGAAGCAGCATACTGTAGTCAGGGCTTGAATTTAAATTAAGCTGAGGTACGATGTCAGATCATAGCTTGTAAAATTGATTTGTGAAAAAAAAAACTTTCTTAAACCTAGGTAAATACAATTTGTTCATCCATATCTTGAACAATTTCCGTAACTCTGTGTATGAATGTGTGTATGTACTCACCTAATTGTACTCACCTAATCGTGGTTGCAGGGGTCGAGACTCAACTCCTGGCCCTGCCTCTTCAGTGACCGCTACTGGGTCCTCTCTCTCCCTGCTCCATGAGCTTAATCACGCCTGGTCTTAAAACTATTCATGGTTCCTGCCTCCACTACATCACTAGCCAGACTATTCCACTTCCTAACAACTCTGTGGCGGAAGAAATACTTCCTAACATCCCTTTGGCTCATTTGAATCTTCAGCTTCCAATTGTGACCTCTTGTTTCTGTGTCCCATCTCTGGAACATCCTGTCTCTGTCCACCTCATCCATTCCACGCAGTATTTTGTATGTCGTTTTCATGTCACCCCTGACCCTCCTATTCTCCTTTGTCGTCAGACTGATTTCCCTTAACCTTTCTTCGTAGGACATTCCCCTTAGCTCTGGAACTAGCCTTGTTGCAAACCTTTGCACTTTCTCTGATTTCTTGACGTGCTTGACCAGGTGTGGGTTCCAAACTGGTGCTGCATACTCCAGTATGGGCCTGACGTACACAGTGTACAGTGTCTTGAACGATTCCTTACTGAGGTATCGGAACGCTATTCTCAAGTTTGCCAGGCGCCCATATGCCGCAACAGTTATTTGGTTAATGTGGGCTTCCGACGACGTGCTCGGTGTTATACTCACCCCAAGATCTTTCTCCTTGAGTGAGGTTTGCGGTCTTTGGCCACCTAGCTTATGCTCTGTCTGCGGTCTTCTTTGCCCTTCCCCGATCTCCATGACTTTGCATTTGGCAGGGTTAAATTCTAGGAACCAGTTGCAGGACCACGCGTCCAGCCTGTCCAGGTCTCTTTGTAGACCTGTGTGGTCCGCATCTGATTTAATTCTCCTCATTAACTTCACATCATCTGGAAATAAGGACACTTCTGACTCTGTCCCTTCAGTCATGTCATTCACATATACCAAGAATAGCACTGGTCCCACGACTGACCCCTGTTGGACCCCACTCGTCACAGGCGCTCACTGTAATACCTCATCACGTACCATGACTCGCTGTTGCCTCCCTGTCAGGTATTCTCTGATCCATTGCAGTGCCCTTCCTGTTATACATGCCTGATCCTCTAGCTTCTTGCACTAATCTCTTGTGAGGAACTATGTCGAAGGCCTTCTTGCAGTCCAAGAAAATGCAATCGACCCACCCCTCCCTCTCATGTCTTACTTCATTTACCTTGTCATAAAACTCCATTAGGTTTGTGACAGGATTTGCCTTTCATGAATCCGTGCTGGCTGTCGTTCATAACCTTGTTCCACTCCAGGTGCTCCATCACTCTCCTCCTGATAATCTTCTCCATGACTTTGCATACTATACACGTCAATGGCACTGGACTATAGTTTAGTGCTTCGTTTCTGTCCCCTTTCTTAGAGATGGGGATCACATTTGCCGTCTTCCATACCTCAGGTAGTTGCCCAGTTTCAAGGGATGTGTTGAAGGTTGTGTGTGTGCGTGTGCTCACCTGTATGTGGTTGCAAGGGTTGTGCTTCAGCTCCTGGTCCCATCTCTTTCCTGGTCGCTGCTAAGTTCACTGTCTCTGAGCTTCGATAGCCTTGTTGTACCTTTTCTTAAAGCTTTGTACAGATATTGCCTCTACCACTTCATTCTCATTGTCAATTCTCATTGACAATTAAAAATAAAAAATACTCTCCAGAAATAGGAAAAAGTGTTGACATATACTCTACGTAATCGCTCTGATGTTTTCAGAAACTACTGTCAGTATTTTCTAAAGCACGTCTTGTGAAGTTCGGTATATTTAAGTGGTAATATCCTTAAAACTCTTCATTTCAGGAAGCCTTGGATACCTGGGAGAAGCTGTTGGGTTTTGTGTGAGTGGACCACTAGTAGTGAAACTTGGTCGTCGAGTGACTCTCCTGGTGACCCTGCCCATCACTGCGGCTTCATGGCTGAGCCTCGCTCTTTCTCCAACTGTCTGGCTGCTCTTAACTAGTCGCACAATTCTGGGTATCACCGGAGGTATCATCCTTACCTCTACTTTCCTGTACATCATCGAAATTGCTCATAAGAACATTCGTGGAATTCTTTCTGGAATCCTTAACTTAACTAGGTTAATGGGACTTCTAATGGTGTCTTCTCTAGGAGTTTCTAAGCTCGACTGGCGACAAATTGGCTTCGTTTGTTGCGGAGTGCCTGCACTTTCTTTCTTTTGCCTCATCTTACTGCCTAACTCTCCTCGTTGGCTCGTCACTCAAGGTCGTCTTAGCGAAGCTCAGAAAGCTCTTGTTTTTTTTAGAGGTAAACATTATGACTCTGAGCCAGAATTACAGGATATCACTCAACAAATTAGCAATGTAGATAAGAAATTGAACAGTTCATGGCAACAAATGCAGCTGCTGTTTGAGCCATCAACTGCTCGTATGTTCTTGTTATTGATTGTTTTATATCTCATGGTAAGTGTGAATGGGTGTCATATAATAATGGCATATTTAGTGCCTATTTTCCAGGCAATGGACTCCACCCTTGATCCATACAACAGTGCCATCATGTTTTACGTTGTTAGGATTTTTGGTTCTTTAGTTCACGTCTGTGTAATTGACCGTCTGGGACGCAAACCACTGATCATAGTTTCTTATTCTTTGTGCTCGTTATGTATGGTTACTTATGGTGCATACTTTTACATGCATAAGACAGGAAATGTTAGTGATATGGGATGGATACCACTTACAGCAACAATGGTGTCTATCTTCTTTTTCGGCATTGGCCAGCCTGCTTTATTAATACTGAGTGGGGAACTTTTGCCTATATCTTGCCGATCTATTGGAAGTTCAATGTTATCCTTTTCATTAGCGTGTGGAGCATTTGTATCAACTTACACTTATCCTATGACAGTAGAAGCACTTGGTGAACACGGGACTTTCTGGCTCTTCAGTGGTGCCAGTTCAGTGATAACCTTCGTCAGCGCTGTTGCTTTACCAGAGACTCGTGGACGCTCACTGGAAGAGATTACGGGAAATCTCATTAACAATTGGCACCAAACAACAAAACTCTGAAATTAACAACAACACTGCCGTAGCCTCCCACTGTATATATACATGAATATATGGGATGTTTACTATAATATATACCAGCTGTTATTCTTTCGCTATTATTCATTTATGAACAAAACTTTTCAGATCTTTATCATATCATTAAATCCATTGTTCACATTTAATTTCTGATGTAATGTAACAGAGAACCTTAGGAATAAAAAGAATAGTGAAATATGAATTTGAGACTTAACATTTTCCTTCACATCTGTAAAATACTTACTGTTAAGTATTTTTAAATGTCTAAATAGATGCATACGTGTTCCCCTTTCTTATATTCACTGGTTCCCTTATCTTCGTGTGTTAGTGTAACCTGTAAATGGTCCACACAGGACCGAAACGTCATTATAAGCTTCTCTCTCCTATGTGCGGGTTGTGTATAGATATTTGTGTTTGTCTTAGAAAATTAGAGGAAATAAAATGAGACAAGAAAACAAAAATCAAAACACTAAAAGAGCAAGAATATCCGAGCATATTAGCTCCGTTAATGTGCTGTGAACCCACCAGGTGGATAACAGATAACAGTTAGCCTGTGAATAGTCAACGCTGAGGACCAGTTAAGACATATATATATATATTATATATATATTATATATATATATATATAATATATATATATATTATATATATATATATATATATATATTATATATATATATATATATAATATATATATATATATATATATATATATATATATATATATATATATATAGCACACACGAAATCGTAATGACACGATTACAAACAAACCATACCACGGGCGGGTTAGAATCCGCGGTCAGAGAGTCATAAAACTCCAGACTGACGCGTTAGCCACTGGACCAGCTGGCTACAAGATTCGTCCAACTAGGTATATTTATACACCATATGAAGGTTAGCATAGGCACCACTGTGACCACAAATGCAAGTTTTTACAGACGATTTCGTGAGTCATGATGACGGTTTTGAGGGGACTTAAGCTAGAGCTAGTCACGGCCACGCTGGTGGGAGATTCGAATCGCGGTCCATAAATTAACAGACTCTATCGTCTAGCCCAGGTTCATTCCCGATGTTTCCAGGTGTCCCGCACCTCTAGGAAATCCTTAATAATGTCGCACCCCTTACAAAGGTAATATCACATTTGAAGATGATGTCAAATTTTTAATTTTTGAATCACAAACTGAACCAAATACAGTACTGCTGGTGAACAAATTGAACTAATTCAATGCATAAAATGTAAATGTAATTTGAGTAATTAGAAAAGTTTATGGTAAAATAAACGGAATTGTGCTTTTCATTAGGACTGCTCCCCCCCTGGGGGTGCCAGCACCCCAGGTTGGGAACCTCTGGTTTAGGCTAACTTAAGTGGACTCTTCAACGACAGGATTGGTAGAGGGTGGATACTCAGTCCTGTACTGAGTAGCCAGTTAAGCTACTCAGTCAGTGATAACAGGTATGCAGGAAGCAGCAAGACTGTTGTAGTGTGATCTCCCAGGCGAGGGTCTTTGATGCCCGTGAGGGGCTCTTGATTCATAGAATTCAACGTAACCTTCGCTTCCTTTGATCGAACCTCGTTGCCTCCCATTCCATTAGTCACTGTATAACCCCTACCAGTGCAGCACTTCTCCCATGAACATAGTAATAGTAACAAATATGCGGTGGCCCGGTGGCCTGGTGGCTAAAGCTCCAGCTTCACACACGGAGGGCCCGGGTTCGATTCCCGGCGGGTGGAAACATTTCGACACGTTTCCTTACACCTGTTGTCCTGTTCACCTAGCAGCAAATAGGTACCTGGGTGTTAGTCGACTGGTGTGGGTCGTATCTGGGGGACAAGATTAAGGACCCCAATGGAAATAAGTTAGACAGTCCTCGATGACGCACTGACTTTCTTGGGTTATCCTGGGTGGCTAACCCTCCGGGGTTAAAAATCCGAACGAAATCTCTTAAAGTTCCTGCACTCTGAAGGAGGGATGAAGATGTTGCAGTTTGGAAAGTCATTTAAACTCCGATGTTTACAAACTTTTGGCAACACAGCTGTAGAACGAATTATGATGAATGAGTTTGCTTCTCTGACTCACCCTTTCGTTGTGGTAAACGGCTCTTGTGGTAAAAAAAAAAAAAGTTTGAGTGAAATGTTAGCCCGGCACAGTTGAAGTTGCTGGCAGTTGAAAACAGAACACCAGTGTTGTGCAGCTGGTGATGATTCTCAAGGAACAACCGCAGCAGATGCTGATGTAAACACTCGTTGCAGAATATGCTTTTATCAGTCTACATTTCCATCTGTTTAGATCTTAACAAGGTCGCGACTTGATAAAGCGTTACACAGATCGAAACGTTGTCTATATAAAGCTTATTCTGCAACACGTGTCTTTTTCTTTACAACTTTGGCCGTACGACACTGAGATAGAAAATCAACATCGTTGGTGGCCCGGTGGCCTGGTGGCTAAAGCTCCCGCTTCACACACGGAGGGCCCGGGTTCGATTCCCGGCGGGTAGGAAACATTTCGACACATTTCCTTACACCTGTTGTCATGTTCACCTAGCAGCAAATAGGTACCTGGGTGTTAGTCGACTGGTGTGGGTCGCATCCTGGGGGACAAGATTAAGGACCCCAATGGAAATAAGTTAGACAGTCCTCGATGACGCACTGACTTTCTTGGGTTATCCTAGGTGGCTGATCCTCCGGGGATTAAAAATCCGAACGAAATCTTATCTTATCCTTGCGGTCATTCTGCTGAGACGCCATATTGATGCCCAAGGTTCAATTACTATTGTTTGTATAAGTGTTTCCACATTGTTTATATTTAACACTATTATTTAAGAAATCCGATGATAGTCAACGACACAAAAGCTTTCAAAACAAAGTTGATACGACTTTTTATATATATTTTCTCCCACTAAAAACAGAAGGGATGGAGGAAAAAAGGGAGAATGGAATCAGGGAGGAAGTGAGAATCTTATGGAGGGATGCCACATCTCATCTTTACACTAACATCAAAATCATTATCCTATTCAAAAGGAAGTACTAAACTCGCACGGGTTAAAACATTGCTTTCCAGTTTAGCAATAACGCAACATGGAGCAACAGGACCACAATATATATTTTTAAAGAGAATTTGTTGATTAAATTTATACGAAGAAGTGGTCTCTATGCATCTTTCCGGCGTCATTATGTCCAATAACGGGTTTTAGTGCATATAGTGAATATAGAAAGAATTATTATGCTGATAATAATCATAATTATAGCGATAATAACAACAATAATAATAATAATAACAAAAACAGTAATAATAATAATAATAATAATAATAATAATAATAATAATAATAATAATAATAATTAGATCGACACCATGCCCAGCCCTTCTAGGGTAGGGTAGGTGCCTGAGCCCGAGCCTTTAGCTCATAAGACTGTCATTCCCATTTGCTCCCTTGGGGCAGGGATGGCAGACCAGAGAGGCCTAGCTTGTGGCTAGGCCTGGGGACAGTTGGTCCCAAAGATAAGGAGGTACTTGTGCCTCCTCCCATGGGAGACTTAGGTCTCAGACACTCCCTAAAGAGGGAGCCAAGGCCGGGCCACCACTTGGACAAGGCCCGGGCCGGGAGAATACCGGCTAATCTTTAACTAACTAACTAATAATAATAATAGTCAACATAACTTCCTGGAACAATGAATTAAAATAATAAACTGAGTAAAATTGTTCGTTAATCATTGTCTAATGAAAGAAACTGAACGATAATCAAGAAAAACTCCATAACGAATATTGTTTTTGGGGACGTCATTATATGCGTGGTCACAATGTTGTTTTTCCCTCTAGCTACCAGTGAGTGTCGACGCTGCCTCCGTCAACATCAGTCGTAGTGATGGTTCCTCCTGGAGGAGCTTCACCAGCCAGTAATATTAACAAAAGTGCTTATTACCAATAGTGCAACAAAATATTTTTATAGTGCAAGAATAATATAATATCAGTTTAAGATTCCTTCAATTTCTATTGCTGTAAGTGCTGTAGCAATTCTTCAAGTGCTGGTAAAAAAAAAAAAGTAGGTGACAGACGGTCTGTCAGATGACCGAAAGTTCCAGTTGCTGGTCATCATATAACTAGGAGAGCGTCAGGTAACATTGTTTCCAATCAGTCAGTCTTCACCGGTATTTCAAAGTAGGAGAACCTTAAGCATGCTTTTATATAATCCATCGTCAGCAGTCTGAAAGCAAGTTTCTCTAAGGAAGGTTGTTTATGCAGCTATCATTCAATTTTCTTAAATTTAATTCTATCAATATTATATTAACTCAAGGAATTTCAAAACCATGTTAAATTTAAGGGGTGGACTGACAACTAACGATTCAGCTTACTAATATACTAAATTACAAAAAGGAACCTCTCACGAATCATATATTTGAAATATATCTGGATATAAATTAAAGACTCACATATATTACTGAATCCTCTTCAAGTTTTTACCATCTAAACTTCGAGATTTGAAAAAAAAAAATATGAATTAATTCTTAAAATATACACATCTTGTATGAATTTCACAGAAGTTATATCAACACACCAGGAAAACATTAAACTTCAAGAAGATGATGAACGACGTAAAAGAAGGAACTCTTAATTTACCACAAACTGCAAGTAATAATATGTCCGGGAAGAACGAGGAATCTTGTAGTTACTCTTTACATGACATGGATAACAATAAGAAGAATGTAGATGTTGAGGCTGAATGTGTGGCCACCCCACAACACCCACCTGAGGGAGACTCACGTCAAAACATTCTGCAGAATGACACCAAGCCTGCCATAGGCACCCAGGTTGGTAGTAGAATCTTTCTAGGGTATATGCTTGTGTTTCCTGCACGTTTCTTACTTTAAACTCTAGTTCTTCAAGGAGACTTTCACCAGTCTTTACTTGACAGTTTCTGTTTGAGTTCCAGTAATATTCACTCTACCACGATGATGCTTCAAGGTGCAAAGTTAGTAATTTAAATATTTACGAGGAAGCCCAAAATCCATAATGGGTTATTCTGTAGTAGGGAAAAATGGAGGGAGTGAGATTTGGTCCATTGAAATTGAGAGTAGTTTCTACTTCTTGGATCAAGAACCCTTCGCTGTATCAATACATATTTCTTGAAGGGATAGACATTAGCAATATAGTGATGTTAATAATTAATACTGAATCAAGTCTAAGCAACTGACTCCAGTAGAAGGAAAGTATCCGCATGATGCGGTCAGTGACGTGTTTGTTTGGAAATGGAATGCGTGTACGTTGTCCCTTTGGCATAGATACTTTTGTACGTTGTCCCTTTGGAATAGACATTTTTGTACGGTGTCCCTTTGAAAATGGCACCCACTTCGGGCCATCGATCCCGAAGTGGGTGCCCAACCCTCGACGGATGAAGGGCTGTTGGAGGAGGTCGGCTTTGCCAACAATGAGTGCACTTTTGACACCCTCCTGGTAGTTCCTGATGAAATTTGCTATAGGACGTTGTACTATGACGCACTGGGCTTGCAGTGCACACCCAACAGGCGCCGACCCTCATTGTTTTAATCACTTGCTCAGATATCTCTATGTATTCTACTTGTCAGCACTATGTTGCAATTAACCCAAACTGACCTAAATTTAGACAACGTTTCTCTGTCCTGATAATGGAGCAGAAGAGACCAAAACATGGTTTAAAGATTCCTCTGCGTGAGTTAGTGTAGTGGGAGTTCTTTGCTTGTTTGTATGAAAATTAAAGATCATTTTTCATCTAAGGAAATGGAAAGTAGCTAAAATTCCTTGGATGAGGAGCCATCCACCGGCAGAAAGCCATTCCCTTGAAGGGAGAAATGTATCAAACACTGAAATATTGCCCATCAAGCGTTCACTGGTTTTGAGAAATATTAACTACAGAACATTACTATACTGTATATTTACATATATTGTTGTATATACTATGGGACAATGTATATATATATTGTATATAATATATATATATACATAATATATATATATATATATATATATATATATATATATATATATATATATATATATAATATTATATATATATATATATATTATATATATATATATATATAATATATTATATATATTATATATATATATCGTGCCGAATAGGCAGAACTTGCGATCTTGGCTTAAATAGCAACGCTCATCTTGCCATATAGGACAAGCGAAAATTTGTGTATGCAGTAATTTCGCCAAAATCATCCTGAATGTAACGAGAAAAATATATTTCACTATGCTTTTTTAGTATTAAATTACTGTAAACAAATATAAAATATATTTTGTTGGGTTAGGCTAAAATAAATTGCGCTTGTTATAATAAGGTTAGGTAAGTTTTCTAAGATTCTTTTGGTGCAAAATTAAAATTTTTACATTAACATTAATGAAAAAAATATATCTTTAAACGTATAAGAGAAATTTTTAGAAAGGACTTAATTTTAAATGAGTTCTTGCTAATTGACCAGTTTTACATATTCGGCACGACATATATATATATATATATATATATATATATATATATATATATATATATATATATATATATATATATATATATTCTGTCTAGTTTGCAGCTTCTATATAAATAGCTGTTAAAAAGTTAAAATATATAATTCTACTGAAATATCCTGGCGTGTGTGTCAGCTGAGTTCTATTCAGTAAATTAATGACATTTCTGCATGTTTCCTCAGTATCTGGCTCATTATTGTTTTTTTGCATATAGGAAGAGTTCTCAAAGTTTTCCAGTATAATGACGTCTTTTTAATCTTATTTTTTTTTTTGCTGAACTTAAAGTCCGAGTTCTTATAATGAAAAAGTTCTTGTATAAGTATAACTATCACGCCTCTCTTCCCACAGGTGTTTGCAACACTGGTAATGGCACTTATGCAAGTAAATACTGGCGCCCTACTGGCATTCTCGGGCATCACGCTGCCACAGCTCACTGACCCGCAGACAAACGACCTCTTCCTAAACCAGTCACAAACAGCCTTCTTTGGTATGAATTATTAGTATTATTTTCACGGAGAAAGAATAGGCACAGAATTGTCATACAGCGCCTAGAGAATGGTAGGTAAACAAGGAAGAAAAAGAAGCTCTAATTTACTGTTGCTTTTCAAATATATATATATATATATATATTATATATATATATATTATATATATAATATATATATAATATTATATATATATATATATATATATATATATATATAATATTTATATATATATATATATATATATATATGTCGTGCCGAATAGGCAGAACTTGCGATCTTGGCTTAAATAGCAACGCTCATCTTGCCATATAGGACAAGTGAAAATTTGTGTATGCAATAATTTCGCCAAAATCATTCTAAACCCTAACAAAAAAAAATATATTTGATTGTGTTTGTTTAGTACTAAATTATTGTAAAAGTATTTAAAATATATTTATTTGGGTTAGGCTAAAATAAATTGCTCTTGTTATAATAAGGTTAGGTAAGTTTTCTAAGATTCTTTTGGAGCAAAATTAAAAATTTATACATTAACATTAATAAAAAAAATATATCTTTAATACAAAATTCGGCACGACAATATATATATTATATAATATTATATATATATATATATATATATATATATTTTTATATATTATAATATATATATTATATATATATATATATATATAGGGAGGTACCATCTCTAGAACTGTTCTGGGGACCCTCATCCTCAGAGAAAAGAATAAACTTGCTTCAGGGAAAACTCAAGGTTCTTCCTGAATCTGTTTGAGAATTTTCTCCTACCACCCCTCTATTTCAAGTATGTTTTATTTAAAGACAAAATACATTGGCCAAACATTCACAAAAATACAATAGAAAGTAAAACAACATAGGTAACTCAGAGCTACATCTCGAATACTTCGTCCAGCGCCCCTGCGGTGCGCCGCGTGCCCAGAATGCTGCAGGCATTTCCTCTCTGGATCGCAGCACTGAGTCTCTGAAAGAGGAAGCTGGTCGCCCTGTGGTCCTTGGTTTCTATGATGAGCTTTTCACCCAGCTCTGAGGAACTTTAGAGCACACTTGCCCCATGCTCCAAGGGTCTCCGACCCTATTGGGATGAAGTTATAGCAAGGGGGTAAGGTCTTCATATTTTTGGATCTTCTGGGTCTCCATGTGGCTGGCAGCTCCACCCCCTTCCACTACGGAGTATGGCAAGTAGGTGTCTGCCAATGTGGCGGCACAGGTGTAGTCCCAGGCAATCCGCTTTCCATCCTTCCAGAGTAGCATAGTGGCTCCATCAGGACGCTTTTGACTTCCATCAGACCTCTGTTCTTGGGGTTCGCGTTGAGCTGGGCAACGGGCTGTGGCGAGGCTTCTCTTTATGATGTCATTGACCTCCTCATGTCTGGCATACTTCCCTTCTGCTGTGTGACACACGAGACCATGAAGTCCGAATTGATCAGCTGTCGCCCTGCCGCAAATACATCTATGTTCGGTGAGGATGGGGGGATGCTAGGCGAAGAGCAACACCAATCCGAATGGCCTGTGGGTCGAGACGGGTGCCCAGGGAGGAATTGGGAACAGCTAACAGGAAATCTCCTGAGTGTGGTGCCTTCACTTCCAGGAGACGAGATTTGTCTTTTACAGAGCAACCACTGTAAAAAAATAGTAGAATTCCATGAGTTTTCCTTTTTTGTCACAATCTCAAGATTTTTTGCACTCTCTCGTCTTCAGGAGATATGCAATGTTGCAAGACAGCAGAGGGATACGGGGATGGGGGAAATTCTCTGAGGCATGACAGATGGTATCTGTGAGGGCCACAACAGACCCCATCACTTATTTACCGTCCCTTCGCACCCTTCCTGGGCAAAGGGACCTAGTGCACCACAGAGGTTTAATAATAATCATAATATCTTTATTTCTACAAGTACATGTACAAGGTATACAGGCCTAGCTGACATCAATGACATAGTGTTATAAAGAAAGTCGTTTGTTTTGCCGAGCATATCCGGCAAATTAGGCCAGTTTTGTCTCAGAATGCGACCCACACCAATCTACTAACACCCAGGTGTCCATTATTACTGATGGGTGAACATGGACAACCGGTGTAAGGAACACGCCCAATGTTTCCACCCCTTTGCTGGGAATCGAACCCAAACCTTCACCGTGTGAAGCGAGAGCTTTTGCCACCAGGCCACGGGCCACCGTACAGAAGGTAAGTTACAGAATATTAAGGAAACGCAGTACTGAGTCCGAGACGTCATTCATATAATAATGCAATGTTACATATATCTTGAATGTCTGGGTGTATTTCGCGGCTTATTAGACGCATTTTTTTCCATAAAATATCTCCAAAAACCACCCTGCGTCCTATAAACTGAAGGTCAGTGACAGGAGCTATAAGTCTGGGGTGTGGGGTGGGCTGTAGCTCTCCCAGTTACGTCCGATGCCGAGCCATTGAAACTAAAACAAGTCTTTTAAGCCGCGAAATACGGTAGGTAAAAATGATTGCATATGGCAGTAGATCAGTTGATATCGGTTAGAGACGGTTTTGGGCTGACAACTGGGTTACCTTAATGTTCTGTAAATTGCTTTCTGTAAACCCCTGAGGTCATCCACTTCCCCTTATCCCGGAAGTGTGTGAGGGAACAGGAAGGTAGGTGTCTTGGTCAGTGGCTGTCCACACTCTGTGTCACTGGCCGCCATTGATACCTTGCCTCAAGGAAACTCTCCCCCTCCCCATCACTATCTGTTGCTGTCTTGCAAAATTGCATAGCTTCTCAGGGCGCACGAGAGTGCGAAAGATCTAGTTATAAAAATTTACATCCCCATGTGGCTTGTTCTGTATCGTGAAGATCGGACTTACGTCCGAGTTACGTTCCGACCGACCGGTCGCATCTCGAAACGGACGGATGTCGGATTTGTCTTAGCATGGCATGTAGAAGTATGTGTACTCATATGTGGTTGCAGGAGTTGCATCTCGGCTCCTGGGCCCGTCTCTTTACTAGGCGCTATTAGGTTCATGCTCTTCTGGCTTCGAGAGTCTAATCGTACTTTTTCACAAAGCTATGTATGGATCTTGCCTCTTCCACTTAACTTTCTAAAAACATTCTGTAGAAAAATAGTCTTTAGAAACAGGATAAAAAAGTTGGCATATGTCGTACATACACGCTGTCTGGTTTGGAAATTCTAACATTTTCAGAAGCTACTGTCATATTTGCTATACCATATATAAACATTTTTGTTTTGTTGATTGCAATATATTTAAATGTTAATGTTTATAAAACTCTTAATTACAGGAAGCCTGGGATACCTGGCAGCAGCTGTTGGGAGTTGTGTGAGTGGACCACTACTAGTGAAGCTTGGTCGTCGAGTGTCTCTCCTGGTGACCCTGCCCATCACTGTGGCTTCATGGCTCAGCCTCGCTCTTTCTCCAACTGTCTGGCTTCTTTTAACTAGTCGCGCCATTCTGGGTATTATCGATGGCATCGTCTTTACCGCTACCTACCTATATACCATCGAAATTGCTCATAACAACATTCGTGGAATTCTTTCTGGAATCATTTCCTTAGCTAGGTTAATGGGACTTCTAATGGTGTCTTCTTTAGGAGTTTCTAAGCTCGACTGGCGACAAATGGGCTTCGTTTGTTGCGGAGTGTCTGCACTTCCTTTCTTTTGCCTCATCTTACTGCCTAACTCTCCTCGTTGGCTCGTCACTCAGGATCGTTTTACCGAAGCTCAGAAAGCTCTTCTTTTTTTGAGAGGTAAACATTACGACTCTGGGCCAGAATTTCAGGAAATCATTCAACAAATTAGCACTGTAGATAAGAAACTAGACAAGTCATGGCAACAAGTGCGGCTGCTGTTTGAACCATCAACTGCTCGCGTGTTCTTGTTATTGACTGTTTTAACTCTCTTGACAAGTACTAGTGGGAGTTATGTAATAATGTCCTATTCAGTGCCCATTTTCCAGACAGTGGACTCCACCCTTGATCCATACATCAGTGCCATCATTTTTTACGTTGTGAGAGTTTTTGGAAATTTAGTTCATCTCTGTGTAATTGATCGTCTGGGACGCAAACTATTGATCATAGTTTCTTTTTCTTTGTGCTCGGTGTGTATGGCTACTTATGGTGTATACTTTTACATACATAAGACAGCAAATGTTAGTGGTATGGGATGGATACCTCTTACAGCAGCAATGATATTTGTCTTCTTTTTCGGCATTGGCCAACCTGCTATATTTATATTGAATGGAGAACTTCTGCCTATAACATGTCGATCTATTGGAAAGCCAGTGTTATCGCTTTCACTAAATTGTGGAGCATTTATATCAACTTATATCTATCCCATGACAGTAGAAGCACTTGGTGAACACGGGACTTTCTGGCTCTTTAGTGGTGCCAGTGCATTGATAACCTTTGTCAGCGCTGCTGCTCTTCCAGAGACTCGTGGACGCTCACTGGAAGAGATCACGGGAAATCACATTAACAACTGGTACCAAAGAACAAGACTCTGAATGTAACACTGTGAGGGAAAAGTTCAATAGATAGAAGTAGAGATATAGTAACGATAGTTGCATTACCGGCTACTAGTTAAGGTAGGGTAAGTCACGCTCCCGTTTTTCCCGCCTTTTCTCCCCCACCCATAAAGTGATAGTTTGATTGCCGGCTGCTTGTTAACGTAGGGTCAATCTAGCTCCGGCTATCCCTTCCCCTCCCTCTTCCCCCCCCCCCCCCGAAAGGTGACGTGTGGGGCTCTGGTCAAACAGTAAATCACTCGACTCACAGCTCCCAACACTACTGTAAGTACATGCCTGCCTTGTATTCTAGTGGATTTATTGGTTAAAAGCTTCACTTTTGACCAATAATAAACTTAGATCCTTTCAGTCTTGCTTAGGTTGACTGTTGTAATAATCACCAGTTTTTTTGAGTAAAGACACTGCCAGGAGAGT
>NC_069424.1:20948077-20974962 GCF_026875155.1 Cherax quadricarinatus
TGTCTGTTTGCTTTAAATCTTTTTACAGCTGCTCTGAATTTCATATTATCTAATATCTCAGTAGTCATCCAGGGTTCAGTTCTTCGTTTAATCCTAACCTCTTTAACTGGTGCAATATTATCAAGGATGGTAGTGAACATTTTTTTTGGGAATTTTTCCCAGGCATCGTTTACGTCCGTGCAACTTGTTATCTCTGTCCAGTCACAATTGTGTAGCCTATTTACCAGTGTTTCTTTACTGTAGTTTCTAGTTGACCTCATTTTTATTTGTCTGTGTAGGCCTATCCTATCCCTAGTGTTTTTCCCCTGGTGCAGTAAATGATAAAAATGATCACTAAGACCTGTGGTAATGACGCCTGACTGACTAATGTTCTCAGCGCGGTTACAAAGTATGTGGTCAATTAGGGTGGCTGAGAACTGTGTGATCCGTGTTGATGTATTAATTAGTTGAGTGTAACTATTTAAACCTAGAATTTGCTTATACCTTTTGCATAGCCCGTTATTTTGCTGCTGAAAACAGATATTGAAGTCGCCAAGTACTATTGTCTCGCAATTGTTTTCAAGTCCGAACAATACTCTGAAAAAGTCTTCTAAGAACTGGTCCTGGGTAGGAGGGCGGTAACTAGTTCCTACTAAGATGGGTTTGGTCTTGGGAAGCAGCATTTCCCAAACCATAGAATCTCCAGTTTATTGTTATTTAAATCGGGTCTTGGGTTTTAAGCTAAGTCATTTCTAATGTAGGCACATACTCCACCACCCTTTCTGTTTTCTGTTCCTATCTAAGCGTTTTATATTGTAACCTTCTATTTTGACCTCGTCGTCAGTCACCGTATCATCCAATCAGGATTCAGAGATGGTTATAACTGCCGCCCCTAATTTGTTAGCTAGGATCCTAATCTCTGCCAATTTAGGAAGAATGATCTTGCGTTGAAAATGAATAAAGTGAAGGCCTGTTTTCATAAAACAATCATAATCATCAATATATGGCAATGGGTCATTTGTATTAAAATTAGGTAAATCAATGTCATCACTGCTAAAGGGTAACTGTGCCAAAGTGCATTTGTTACACACAAAATGAACTCTGGCACCGTTGCTATAATTGTACATACATCCATCATGTACCCACCCGTTACACATTTTACATAAGGTGCCTTTTCTGTTTTTCATGCGTACTTTAGTACAGTGTATGCACCTGTTTGGTGGTGTTTTTCATGCGTACTTTAGTACAGTGTATGCACCTGTTTGGTGGTGTTTTTCATGCGTACTTTAGTACAGTGTATGCACCTGTTTGGTAGTGTTTGAGATAATAATGGCTGTATTGTCTCACATTGACCTATGTATGCATTACATATGGAGTTAAGGTTATCATTGCCCTAGCTACTAGACCGTCATTATCACCGTCATTTATCTGTCTGTTTTGCCTCTGCACAATAGTTTGAGGTCCTGGATTAATTTGGATATCACCACTTAAGAGCGCTACAATAAGAGCTGTGTGCCACTGTTTTTGTTAGGGTATGCGGTGTTGCCATACCTTGCGGCGATAGTGACATTTACTTTTCTGGTAGGATGGCAACTGTTGTCCTTTTACTGTCCAGGGCGCTGTTACTCCATTCACCTTTTTCCAGCCCCCATGACTGATTTCTTTCTTCATGAATTGAAGAAAAAAAGATAAATATAATTATGGCAGCCTGTACCCCCTAATGCCTCCCATTTCACTCTTCGCTCCTTTACTCATATACAATATATTTATTTATCTTTTCCAGTCCCTAGTACACTTAGTATCTGCTTTAGCAATCACCACTGAATTACTAGTAAAATTTCCTCTCAAAACCCTCTTCACTGCTCACTTTTCCCTTAACTTCACAAACCCCTTTCATTTTAACCCCTTATTACACACTCCCCTTCCCACCTCACTTCACAGTCCGGCTTAAACCAATTAACTTCTAACTCCTTTCCATTCTGTAGACCAAAAAAGGTTTAATCGAGGGTTTTTTATCCTTTCCCAAAATCCCCCTCAATTTCCATTTATCGGGGTTGTGTCGTGTTGTTAAATTCCTGACCTGGTCTGCTGACTCAGCCATTTTTAAAACACTGAGGGAAGTAAACTCCACCTACAACCTGACTTTCCTTGAGTTTATAGATATATTTGGCTTTTTCTGCTATGATTCTCTCACTGTACACTGGTCAGCTGAATATAAGTCAGCTACTAAAACATTAACCTTGACTATTTAACTATTCACTTCTTTCCCACGACTGGCACTGAGGGATAACCATCCTATAACCTTGGAGTTTTGTACTGTTG
Organism: Cherax quadricarinatus; assembly: GCF_026875155.1. Taxonomy (NCBI): domain Eukaryota; kingdom Metazoa; phylum Arthropoda; class Malacostraca; order Decapoda; family Parastacidae; genus Cherax; species Cherax quadricarinatus. The sequence goes on from NC_069424.1 coordinate 20,950,379, forward strand.
GTTTGACGATGTCTCCTGTGTTTCCCTCTCGTTAGCACTGGTGCAGGTGATATGATGGTGGTACAGATATGATGCTACTGTCAACAGATGAACGTCAGTAAAGATGAGATGTAGCAAATATTAAGTTGATTACCAGATGGTACTTGAAATTCCTCAAGTTTAATAGGATACTTAAAGGACTTGAAGAAAATCACAACTGGATGAAAAATAATTGACAACTGGACGAGAAAATAGTTGCTACTGAGAACTTGCCTTCGGGCTGCTGATGAGTTATATTAAAGTATTATGGATCCTCTTAGGCTGAGAAATAAATTTAGGACTGCTGGTAAACACTGTTTGGTTGACTTGATGATGCTGGAGCTACCCAAAAATTTACTTTAATACCCCAGCCCATCTCACCTCCAACAGAGAAATTTGTAGGATATTATATTATGGCTGTACTAGAAAACATTACGTTGCACTATTGGTAACAGGCACTTCTGTTAATATTCCTGACTAACAAGGCTTCTACAAGAGAGACCAACACTGTATACTATAACTGACGTTGAGGGAAGCAGCGTCAGGACACACTGACGAAGTACATGTTGCTGCATATAGTGACCGCCTCTGCCAAAAAATGTTCATCGTGACAATACAGTTGAAGCTGTATAATAGTGGTTTTCACTACCGACAAGATAATAAATTAGACACACTTGCAACATCTGTAACAGCTTTAATCGTAGACGTTTCGCCCTCCAGTGGCTTTATCAATACGTAATATGAAGGCTGTAAAAATATATACAGCGGATTGTGCAAGATGAGGTAATCAGTCCCTCAGGTGTTGAGCACAGTAGTCTAGAAAAATCTGAAGCATAGACAGGATGATTGGTCCGTATACTGGGTCAGAGGAGATGCAGCAGACGAAGACATTGTCACTGGTAGGAGGAATTTTCCAGTGGAAGTTGGCCATCACCTGGTCCTAGGCTGAGGGACTGATTACCTCATCTTCTCTGTCTGCTGTATATTTTTTTACAGTCTTCATATTATGTCAATGTAATGTATTGATAAAGCCATTGGATGGCGAAACGTCTACAAGTAAAGATACCCAGATGTTGCACATGTGTCTAATTCTTCACAGTTGAGGTTAATCTGTCTGTCTTGTTAGCTAGTAATTAAATAATATCTGATTAGAGAATCCAGGAAGTTGTATTTAATGATTCTGTTCTGTTCATTTTTGCAGTTATCGAAGGATTAGTTTTATTATTATTTTTGTTATATATTATTATATTATTATTATTATTATTATTTTTAGTAGTAGTATAGTAGTATATAGTAAGTAGTAATAAATAGTATAGTAAGTAGTAGTATAGAGTAGAGTGTTATCACTGTACAGGTGAATGTTGCTACACTCCCTTTCCACCCTCTCTTGGGACTCATCGCTGAAAACTCGGTGGGTCAGAGGTCCCCGACTCTTCAGTGCCCTTCATCCATGCATAAGGGAAATTACCAACAAACCTCAAGCTGTCTTCAAGAGGGAACTGGACAAATTCCTCAGATCATTTCCTGACTAACCGGGGTGTAGTTCGTACATTTAACTGTGTGTAGCCAGCAATAACAGACTGGTTAATCAGATCTCCTTAATCCACCAGGAGGCCTGGTCTAGAACCTGGCCGCGAGGTCAAAAACCCTTCGAAAGTCCTTCAGATATCATCCTCCTTCCGTCTCTCTCTTCTACCCTCCTCAGTACGCCCAAGAGTGACTGGTAATGTTATCTTAGCTCTGCCGTAGCCATCGTTATATAAACACGATATTTTTCTGACTTGTTTGTAATGACGAGTAACCCTGATCCGTGTTATCAATATAACTCATCCAATAAAGCAAAATCAGTTTTATTTCCCATGGAACAGAGTATATTACATTATCATCATCATTCGAGCAGAAGTCTCGAATGCCAACGTCTTACTGTTGACAGTAGTTAAGACACGCTGCGGAGAAGCAATTATTGCGACAACGTTGGGCTCTGTTTATTGATGTGTCTTTATGATAAAGCTCTACACGGAGCGAAACGTTGTTCCAGTTAATGCTTGTTGTACGTGTGTGTTTCCCTCAATACTGAAGACTTACCATCATCATCCTGGTCGAGGGCTGTTATCAGACTCACTGGTTCATGCGGAGACATTTATTTGAAAATAAACACTAAAAACGTTTCGCTCACCTTTCTTGCTCTTCTGTAGGCTTCTAGCTCTACCATATAGACCGAGTTTTTTTTTTTTTAAATTGGCTAAACGCCGTGGATCGATCAATTAGAAGAGAGGATCTCAAAAACAGTGAGAGACAATGAGTTTTTGTGGCATTTACCGACAGTAAAATAGATAAACTTTAGTTATTTCTACTGTGCTTACAAGGAAGATTAAAGTTAACTTCTGACGCTGAGATTAACCACTGCAGACACTTGACTGTCACCACTGCAGACACTTGACTGTCACCACTGCAGACACTTGACTGTCACCACTGCAGACACTTGACTGTCACCACTGCAGACACTTGACTGTCACCACTGCAGACACTTGACTGTCACCACTGCAGACACTTGACTGTCACCACTGCAGACACTTGACTGTCACCACTGCAGACACTTGACTGTCACTACTGCAGACACTTGACTGTCACCACTGCAGACACTTGACTGTCACCACTGCAGACACTTGACTGTCACCACTGCAGACACTTGACTGTCACCACTGCAGACACTTGACTGTCACTACTGCAGACACTTGACTGTCACCACTGCAGACACTTGACTGTCACCACTGCAGACACTTGACTGCCACCACTGCAGACACTTGACTGCCACCACTGCAGACACTTGACTGTCACTACTGCAGACACTTGACTGCCACCACTGCAGACACTTGACTGTCACCACTGCAGACACTTGACTGTCACCACTGCAGACACTTGACTGTCACCACTGCAGACACTTGACTGTCACCACTGCAGACACTTGACTGTCACCACTGCAGACACTTGACTGTCACCACTGCAGACACTTGACTGTCACCACTGCAGACACTTGACTGTCACCACTGCAGACACTTGACTGTCACCACTGCAGACACTTGACTGTCACTACTGCAGACACTTGACTGTCACCACTGCAGACACTTGACTGTCACCACTGCAGACACTTGACTGCCACCACTGCAGACACTTGACTGCCACCACTGCAGACACTTGACTGTCACTACTGCAGACACTTGACTGCCACCACTGCAGACACTTGACTGTCACCACTGCAGACACTTGACTGTCACCACTGCAGACACTTGACTGTCACCACTGCAGACACTTGACTGCCACCACTGCAGACACTTGACTGTCACCACTGCAGACACTTGACTGTCACCACTGCAGACACTTGACTGTCACTACTGCAGACACTTGACTGTCACTACTGCAGACACTTGACTGCCACCACTGCAGACACTTGACTGCCACCACTGCAGACACTTGACTGTCACCACTGCAGACACTTGACTGTCACCACTGCAGACACTTGACTGTCACTACTGCAGACACTTGACTGTCACTACTGCAGACACTTGACTGTCACCACTGCAGACACTTGACTGCCACCACTGCAGACACTTGACTGTCACTACTGCAGACACTTGACTGTCACCACTGCAGACACTTGACTGTCACCACTGCAGACACTTGACTGCCACCACTGCAGACACTTGACTGTCACCACTGCAGACACTTGACTGTCACCACTGCAGACACTTGACTGCCACCACTGCAGACACTTGACTGTCACCACTGCAGACACTTGACTGCCACCACTGCAGACACTTGACTGTCACCACTGCAGACACTTGACTGTCACCACTGCAGACACTTGACTGTCACCACTGCAGACACTTGACTGTCACCACTGCAGACACTTGACTCACCACTGCAGACACTTGACTGTCACCACTGCAGACACTTGATTATCACCACTGCAGACACTTGACTGTCACCACTGCAGACACTTGACTGTCACCACTGCAGACACTTGACTCACCACTGCAGACATTTGACTTATAATGTGACTCGAATGGCGCGCTCAGTAGAGAAGCCAGATATAGACAGTCAAAATTCAGGAAAAAAGGAAATAGTTTACAATTTTTATGGATTTCATCACACGTTGAGTTATGCCTGGTGGCAAAAGCTCTCGCTTCACACGTTGGACCCATTACGTACCTCTGTAATCTGTAAATACCTTTGTAACTTGTCATGATTGTGACCAGACTTACCTGGAGTTCATTACCTTTGTAAATTGTGAGTTCATTACCTTTGTAAATTGTGAGTTCATTACCTCTGTAACTTGCTCAGCTATCAAAACTTTGGAGTCCAGTCCCTGGACCAATTATGTACCTCTGTAATCTTTTGACTACCGCCCACAGGATGGGTATGTGGTGCATAATAAACATATTAAACTAACTTCACACGTTGAAGCGAGAACTCTTGCCATCAGACGAAGGGCTGGAAACATTGGATGTGTTTCCTTACACCGTTAGTCCTTGTTCGCCCATCAGTAAAATGGGTACCTGAAATTAGTCAAAACTGACCTAATTTGCCCGAAATGCTCTGCATAACAAGCGGCTTTCTGTCTAGTACTATGTCATTGATGTCAGCTATGGTCTGTATACCTTGTACATGGACTGGTAGAAATAAAGATATTATTATTATTATTATCAGTAGTAGTAGTAGTAGTAGTAGTAGTAGTAGTAGTAGTAGTAGTAGTAGTAGTAGTAGTAGTAGTAGTAGTAGTAGTAGTAGTAGTAGTAAGTTAGCCCAAAAAAGTATCCCAAAGGGAAACGTTGAATATAATTTTGATATGTTCGTGTCTAGCATTTAAGAAATTATTCTTAATGCTTAGGAGAGAAGTAAATAATTAAGATGAATATCAGAGGAAAGCAGATAGAAGCCTGAGTAGATCCATCACTCATTATTATAACATAAACGTAGATAAGTACATTCATAGAGCAACTTACAATGTGAATATACTGACTGATGATGTAGTAGCCAGGCTTAGGCTTGGCTACAGGAACTTCCGGTAGACACACATGATGATCAAACTAAATTGTTCACTTGTTGAGTAATATAGAGACAGTGTAATAACCTACGTAATATGTGTACTCACCGACTTGTGATTGCAGAGGTTAAGTCACAGTTTCTGATCCCGGTTCTCCACTGGTCGCTACTGGTGTGCATATGTTCACTAATTTGTGGTTGCAGGGATCGATTCACAGCTCCTGATCGCTATTAGGCCCACTCTCTCCCTGCTCCATAAGCCTTATCGTACCTCTTCTTAAAGCGATGTATCCTGCCTCTGCAGCATCTAGATTGTACCACTTCTTGACAATTCTATAATTGTACTCACCTAATTGTGGTTGCAGGGTCGAGACTCAGCTCCTGGTCCCGCCTCTTCACTGACCGCTACTGGGTCCTCCCTCTCCCTGCTCCATGAGCTTTATCATACCTCGTCTTAAAACTATGTATAGTTCCTGCCTCCACTATATCACTTGCCAAACTATTCTACTTCCTAACAACTCTGTGGCTGAAAAAATACTTCCTAACATCTCTTTGACTCATCTGAGTCTTCAGCGTGTATGTGTGTACTCACCTAGTTGTACTCACCTAGTTGAGGTTGCGGGGGTCGAGTCCGAGCTCCTGGCCCCGCCTCTTCACTGATCGCTACTAGGTCACTCTCCCTGAGCCGTGAGCTTTATCATACCTCTGCTATGTGTGTGTGTGTGTGTGTGTGTGTGTGTGTGTGTGTGTGTGTGTGTGTGTGTGTGTGTGTGTGTGTGTATAAAAGTACCTCATCCAAATCATTTAAATACGAGACAATTGTCATGAGTTATCACTGGTTGATAAGGCATCATCCGGAGACACATTCATCAGTGATGTACTGAACGCAGGAGAGAGCTCACTCAGGTGTGTGTGCGCGCGTGCTGCTCACAGATGCTATGTACCAGTCAAGCAAAGTAGCGTCGGCAGCACCACAACAGCAGCAGAAGCAGTGGCAGCAGCAGTAGTGGCAGCAGCACCAGTGGCAGCAGCAGCAGCGGCAGCAGTTGTTGAGAGAAAGTTAACCTTAAGTAACTTACACTCCAAGAAATCAACAAAAGAAACACGAAAATTTACCGTATCTGAGAAGAGAGGGAAGAAAAAAAATAGAAGTTAAAAAAAAGATAACAGCGTAAACAGTGATGAAGGAAAAGGCGTTTTGTTCACCTTCGGTGAATTATTGTTAATCTTAGAACAATATCAAGTGTTGAAAAATATCCTGGCGTTCAAAATCAAACAATCACTCTGTCCATTTCGTCCTTCTGACATTTTCGACACATTCCAGCAGTTCAAGTGTCCCTCCTTCAGTAAATGTTCCAGGATTCCCTCCGAACTCTAGCTCAGCACCAAGAATTGTTCAAGAGTGAGTCTTAGGACCAAGTGTTCGAATTACGAAACACACCAGGAGTTTATTAACATAAGTTCCGTAACAAAGAACTGGTCAAGGCCAAGTCCAGAGATCATTAGACGGTCATCACCAAGCCCAGGGACCACTAGACGGTCATCACCAAGCCCAGGGACCACTAGACGTCATCCACAAGCCCAGGGACCACTAGACGGTCATCACCAAGCCCAGGGACCACTAGACGGTCATCACCAAGCCCAGGGACCACTAGACGGTCATCACCAAACCCAGGGACCACTAGACGGTCATCACCAAGCCCAGTAACCACTAGACGGTCATCATCAAGCCCAGGGACCACTAGACGGTCATCACCAAGCCCAGGGACCACTAGAAGGTCATCACCAAGCCCAGTAACCACTAGACGGTCATCACCAAGCCCAGTAACCATTAGACGGTCATCAGCAAGCCCATGGACCACTAGACGGTCATCACCAAGCCCAATAACCACTAGATGGTCATCAGCAAGCCCAGGGATCACTAGACGGTCATCACCAAGCCCAGGGACCACTAGATGGTCATCAGCAAGCCCAGGGACCACTAGATGGTCATCAGCACGCCCAGTGATCACTAGACGGTCATCAGCAAGCCCAGGGACTACTAGACGGTCATCAGCAAGCCCAGGGACCACTAGACGGTCATCACCAAGCCTAGTAACCACTAGACGGTCATCACCAAGCCCAGGGACCACTAGACGGTCATCAGCAAACCCAGAGACCACGAGCTGGTCACAAATAAACCCAAAGATCACGAGCTGGTCACAAACAAGCCCAGAAACTAGGAATCACTCAACCTCGCGGATCTTAGTTCCCCCGTTGATCGAGCCTTGTGCAGAAAGGAGTTTCAATCGAGTCAAAAAGATGAGAATGTTGAGTACTAGGACTCTAACTCTCGTGGTGCTGGTACTCTCCTCTGTTATCCCATCTACCATAGCTTCAGGTACGTATGTATGTGTGATTATTATTATTATTTTTAAATTCAGTAAGAAGCGCTGGCCACGTATGGGTCATGAGCCTACTAGAGAGTATGGAAGGGACGGGGCGAGTATGGAGGGGACGGGGTGAGAATGGAGGGGACGGGGCGAGTATGGAGGGGACGGGGTGAGTGTGGAGGGGACGGGGTGAGTATGGAGGGGGAAGGGGCGAGTGTGGAGGGACGGGTGAGTATGGAGGGGGGGGGGGGAGAGTATGGGGGGGACGGGTGATATTTGGGGGGACGGGGTGAGTATGGAGGGGAAGGGGCGAGTTTTGGAGGGGACGGGTGAGTATGGAGGGGGCGGGGTGAGTTATGGAGGGGACGGGGTGAGTAAAGGAGGGACGGGGTGAAATGAAAGGACGGGGCGAGTATGGAGGGGACGGGGTGAGTGTGGAGGGGACGGGGTGATATGGAAGGGACGGGGCGAGTATGGAGGGGACGGGTGAGTATGGAGGGGACGGGGTGAGTATGGAGGGGGCGGGGTGAGTAATGGAGGGGACGGGGTGAGTATGGAGGGACGGGGCGAGTGTGGAGGGACGGGGACAATATAGGGGACGGGGCTAGCATGGAGGGGACGGATCGAGTATGGAGGGACGGAGAGAGTATGGAGGGGACGGGACGAGTATGGGGACGGGACAGTATGGAGGGACGGGGCGAGTATGGAGGGACAGGGCGTGTAGGAGGGGACGGGACGAGTAAGGGGGGACGGGACGAGTATGGAGGGGACGGGGCGAGGTATGGAGGGGACGGGGCGAGTAAGGAGAAGACGGGGCGAGTATGAAAGGGACGGGACGATTTTGGAGGGGACGGGACGAGTATGGAGGGGACGGACGAGTATGGAGGGGACGGGACGAGTATGGAGGGGACGGGACGAGTATGGAGGGACAGGGCCGTGTATGGAGGGGACGGGACGAGTATGGAGGGACGGGACGAGTATGGAGGGGGCGGGACGAGTATAAAAAGGGAGGGGACGAGTATGGAGGGGAGGGGACGATTTTGGAGGGGAGGGGACGAGTAGGAGGGGAGGGGACGAAAAAGGAGGGGACGGGGACGATTTGGAGGGACGGACGGTATGGAGGGGACGGGACATATGGAGGGACGGGACGAGTAGGGGGGACAGGACAGTAGGGAGGGGACAGGGCGGTAGGGAGGGGACGGGACAGTAGGAGGGGACAGGGCTGTAGGGGGGGAGGGGACGAGTAGGGGGGGACGGACGAGTAGAAGGGGAGGGGACAGAGGAGGGGACGGAAGGGTTTATGGGGGGGACGGGACGGTATGGAGGGGACGGGACGAGTAGGGGGGGACGGGCAGTAGGAGGGACGGGCGTGTAGGGAGGGGACGGGACGAGTATGGAGGGGAGGGGACAGTATGGAGGGACGGGACGAGTATGGGGGGGACGGGCGGTAGGAGAAGACGGGGGAGTATAAAGGGACGGGAAGATTATGGGGGGGACGGGACGAGTATGAAAGGGAAGGGGACGAGTAGGAGGGGACGGGCGTGTATGGAGGGACGGGACATAAGGGGACAGGGCATGTATGGAGGGACGAGAGAGTATGGGGGGGGGACGGACGAGATGGAGGGGACGGGACAGTAGGAGGGGACGGGACAGTATGGAGGGAGGGGGACGATTTGGGGGGGACGGGAGGGTATGGAGGGAGGGGACATATGGAGGGGACGGGACATAGGGAGGGGAGGGGACGAAGGAGGGGACAGGGGTGTATGGGGGGGACGGGACGATAGGAGGGGACAGGCGTGTGGGGGAAGGGGACGGTAGGGAGGGGAGGGACAGATAAAGGGGGACGGGCGAGTATGGGGGGACGGGACGATAGGGAGGGGAGGGGACAGTATGGGGGGACAGGGCTGAAATGGAGGGAGGGGACGAGTATGGGGGGGACGGGACGAGCATGGAGGGGACGGACGAGTTGGAGGGAGGGGGCCGTAAAAGGGGGAGGGGACGAGCAGGGAGGGGAGGGGGACGAGATGGGGGGGAGGGACGGTAGGAGGGGAGGGGAGATAGGGGGGGGGAGGGGGCAGTAAGAAGACGGGGCGAGTATAAAAGGGACGGGACGATTATGGGGGGGAGGGGCGAGTAGGAGGGGGGGGACGAGTAGGGGGGAGGGACGAGTATGGGGGGGACGGGTGTATGAGGGACGGGACGAGTATGGGGGGGGACGGGACGAGTATGAGGGGACGGACAGCATGGGGGGGACGGAACGAGTATGGGGGGGGAGGGGACGATTGGAGGGGACGGGACGATATGGAGGGGACGGGCGAGTATGAGGGGACAGGACGTGTATGGAGGGGGGGGGAGAGTATGGGGGGGGAGGGGGACGGTATGGAGGGGAGGGGACGAGTATGGGGGGGACGGGGCGAGTATGGAGAAGAGGGGCGAGTAAAAGGGAGGGGACGATTATGGGGGGGACGGGGGATATGAAAGGGACGGACGAGTAGGGAGGGGGGGGCGTGTAGGAGGGGGGGGACGATATGGGGGGACGGGGCATGTAGGAGGGGACAACAGTTGGGGGGGAGGGGACAGAAATGGAGGGGACGGGACAGTATGGAGGGAGGGGACGAGTAGGGAGGGGAGGGACGAGTATGGGGGGACGGGACGAGTATGGAGGGACGGGACGAGTAGGAGGGGAGGGGACGAGATGGGGGGGGAGGGGACAGTATGGGGGGGACGGGGGCGTTATGGGGAGGGGACATAGGGGGGGAGGGGGGGGCGTGTAGGGGGAACGGGACGAGTATGGGGGGGAGGGGGCGAGTATAAAGGGGACGGGACAGTAGGGGGGGACGGGACATAGGGGAGGGGACGGGACGAGTATGGGGGGGGACAGGGGTGTATGGAGGGGAGGGGACGAGTATGGGGGGGACGGGACGAGCTTTGGAGGGGAGGGGACGAGTATGGGGGGGACGGGACCAGTATAAAAGGGAGGGGAGGGGCATGGAGGGGAGGGGACGATATGGAGGGGACGGGACAGTATGGAGGGGACGGGACGATATGAGGGGCGGGGCGAGTATGGAAAAAGACGGGGCGGTATAAAAGGGGGAGGGACGATAGGGGGGGAGGGACGAGTATGGGGGGGAGGGGACAGAGGGAGGGACGGGACGGTATGGGGGGACGGGACAGTATGGGGGGGACGGGGCGTGTATGGAGGGGACGGGACAGTAGGGGGGGACGGGAAGTAGAGGGGCGGGTGAGTATGAAAGGGACGGGACAGTATGGAGGGGGGGGGACGAGTAGGGGGGGGAGGGGACAGTTGGAGGGGACGGGACGGTATGGGGGGGACGGGACATAGGAGGGGAGGGGACAGTAGGAGGGGAGGGGGACGAGTAGGGGGGGAGGGACAGAAAGGAGGGACAGGACGATATGGGGGGGACGGGCGTGTAGGGGGGGGACGGGACGATATGGGGGGGACAGGGCGTGTATGGAGGGGAGGGGGCGAGTATGGAGGGGAGGACGATTTGAAGGGAGGGGCGAGAGGAGGGGAGGAACGGTAGGGAGGGAGGGGACGAGTATGGGGGGGAGGGGACAGTATGGGGGGGAGGGGGCGAGTATGGGGGGGACGGAGGGTTATGAGGGGACGGGACGATATGGAGGGGACGGGCGATAGGGAGGGGACGGACGATATGGGGGGGACGGGGCAGTAGGGGAAAAGAGGGGGCGATATAAAAGGGAGGGGACGATTATGGAGGGACGGACGAGTATAAAAGGGGAGGGGGACGATTTTGGAGGGACAGGGCGTGTATGGAGGGACGGGACGAGTAGGGGGGACGGGGATTAGGGAGGGGACAGCGATTATGGAGGGACGGGACGAGTAGGGGGGGAGGGGACGAGTATGGAGGGGACGGGAGAATGGAGGGGAGGGGACGAGTATGGGGGACGGGACGAGTATGGAGGGGACGGGCGAGTAGGAGGGGACGGGACGATATGGAGGGGATGGCGAGTATGGGGGGGACAGGGGTTGTATGGGGGGGACGGGACGAGTATGGAGGGGACAGGGCGGTATGGGGGAACGGGAGAGTATGGGGGGACGGGACGAGATAAAGGGGAGGGGGACGGTATGGAGGGGAGGGGACGATATGGAGGGGACGGGACATTGGGGGGGACGGGGCGGTATGGAGGGGAGGGGACAGTATGGAGGGGAGGGGACGAGCAGGGAAAGGGGACGGGAGAGTATGGGGGGGACGGGCCCATATGAAGGGACGGACGAGCAGGGAGGGGACGGGACGAGTATGGAGGGGAGGGACAGTAGGAGGGAGGGACGGATGGGGGGGAGGGGACGAGATGGGGGGGACGGGACGAGTATGGAGGGGAGGGGACGAGTATGGAGGGGCGGACGAGTTGGGGGGGACGGGACAGCATGGAGGGACGGGACGAGTATGGGGGGGACGGGACCAATGGGGGGAGGGGCGAGCATGGGGGGGAGGGACGAGAGGGGGGGAGGGGACGAGTATGGGGGGGAGGGGACGATTTGGGAGGGGAGGGGACAGAAATGGAGGGGACGGGACGAGTATGGGGGGGACGGGACGAGTAGGGGGGGACGGGAGATATGGAGGGGAGGGGGACAGTAGGGGGGGGCGGGAAGTAGGAGGGGACGGGACGAGTATGGAGGGGGAAGGGGCAGTAGGGGGGGGAGGGGACGAGTATGGAGGGGACGGGAGAGTATAGAGGGGGGGACGAGTAGGAGGGGAGGGAGAGTAGGGAGGGGAGGGGACGATTGGAGGGGACGGGACAGATGGAGGGGACGGGCAGTATGGAGGGGGACAGATGGGGGGGCGGGACGATGGAGGGGGGACGAGTATGGAGGGGACGGACGTTTTGGGGGGGACGGACGGTATGGAGGGACGGGACGATAGGGGGGGGGGAGGGGACAGTATGGGGGGGACGGGACGAGTATGGAGGGGACGGGACGAGTATGGAGGGGACGGAACGAGTATGGGGGGGAGGGGACAGTAGGAGGGGACGGGACAGTATGGAGGGGACGGACGAGTATGGGGGGAGGGGACGAAGGGAGGGGACGGGAGAGTATGGAGGGACAGGGCGTGTAGGGGGGAGGGGACATATGGAGGGGACGGGGCGGTAGGGGGGGACGGAACAAATATGGGGGGGACGGGACAGTATGGAGGGGAGGGGACGGTATGGAGGGGAGGGGCAGTTGGGGGGGCGGGACGAGTATGGAGGGGACGGAGGGGTAGGGGGGGAGGGACATATGGAGGGGACGGGACGAGTATGGGGGGGACAGGGCGTGTATGGGGGGGACGGGACGGGTATGGGGGGGACGGGACAGTATGGAGGGGCGGGACGAGAGGGAGGGGAGGGACGGTATGGAGGGGGGGGACATTGGGGGGGACGGGACAGTATGGGGGACGGGAGGGTGGAGGGGACAGGGCGTGTATGGAGGGAACGGGACGAGTATGGAGGGGAGGGGACGAGTATGAGGGGAGGGGACATATGGGGGGGGACGGGACGAGTATGGAGGGGAGGGGGACGAGTATGGAGGGAGGGGGACATTTCACTTTGTTAGAACGCTAAAGACTGATTTTTTCACATGAATTCCTACACTCTCATGAAACATTAAAGAACAAAAAACCTAAATTTTGGTTCATTTCGTTCACTGTATTCCTTTCACTGAGTAAAGCGCTTGATTCCACCTTCAGGGGCCTACCTTAGTTATTTCCTTTGTAAAAAAGGGGAGTTTATTACCTTTGTAAATTGTGAATTCATTACCTCTGTAACTTGCTCCTATCAAAAATTGAGGGCCGTCCCCGGACCCATTATGTACCTCTGTAAACTTTGACTCCACCCACAGGGTGGGTAGGGGTGCTAAAAAACATATTAAACTAAACAAAGCTCCACCTCATGTTATTGTATAATAACCACGATAAATACATAAAAAACTTACATGAGCCAACCCGTGTATGTTTTTTTTGACGGGCGACGACTGTGATGTTTGGCGGAACGTCTTCCCCGGTATGATACCCCAAGTGTTTCTCGTGTGTCTTATTCCGTCCCACGGGGATAACCCAAATGTTGCTCGTGTGCTTATCATCGTCTCCACGGGAGATACCCCAATGTTTCTCGTGTTCTTATTCATCGCTACGGTGATGAACCCCAAATTTGCTCGTGTGTCTTATTCATGTCTCCCCGGGGATATACCCAAATGTTTTCTCGGGTCTTATTCATCGTCTACGGTGATGATACCCAATGTTGCTCGTGTTCTTTTTATCGTCTCCACGTATGATACCCAAGTGTTGCTGTGTTCTTATTCAACTATGTGGGTGTTTTCTTGCCACTAGAGATAGTAGGTCGGCCCCAGTGCCTCACTCACCAGATAGATCCCGGGGGTTGATCCCGGTACGGCTGGATAACATTAGGGAAATGTTCAAAACACCTGCTGCCATGTTCACCCATCAGGAAATAGGTACCTGGGGGTTTATGGACGGTGTGGGTCGCACTGGAAAAATTGACCTAATTTCCCAAAAAGCTTGCATAACAAGTGGCTTTTATATACTTGCTAAATAAAAAATATTATTTTTATTATTATTATTATTATTATTATTTTTAAAAATTATTATTTTATTATTATTATTATTATTAAAAAAGTGTCGAAAAAACCATTTTGAAATCTAGAATAGGGAATTTTAGTTTCTACGTCGTTTTTTCGTGCGGTCAAAATAACAGCCCGGGTTAAACATGCCCCAATCCACCATCAGGCCCCAGACCGGGGCCGCGGGGGGGTTGACCCCGAAACCCCCCTCCGGATACCCAGTAAACTGAGGGCTGCCCCCCCACACCCCTTTGTTTTTTCATCCTTTTTGGGGTGACCCCCCAATGTCTTTTTTATATTTTTTAGTGGGGTGATTAAAACTGGGTTGCGAACGTTCCCACAAACTTTTCACTCATTTACAACCTTCTCTTTTTGCCTAAAAAAGGCAAACGAAAATTTGTGTATACAATACTTTCGAAAAAAAAATTCTGAACCTAACGAAAAAAAATATATTCATTTTGTTTATTTATTTTAAATTACTGTAAACTATCTAAAAAATTTTAGTTTAATTTAAACAAGTTTAAAGTCGCTTGTTATAATGAGGTTTGGTAAGTTTTCTAAGGTTCTTTGTACACAATTATTAATTTTTACATTTAAAAAAAAGAAAAAAATTATCTTTAAAAAAATATAAGAAAAAAATTTGAAAGGGCTAAATTTTAAAAGATTTTTTTGCAAATTGACCAGTTTTACCTATTCGGCACGAACACAATACACCACACACACACAAAACCACCACACACACACACACATACACACACACGACACACACACGCACACACACACACAACACACATCAAACATTCACCACACACACATCGTCACACACACACCACACACACACGCACACACAACGCTACACACACAGCACACACATCAACGGCACAACACACGCACACACACACGCAACAACACAACGCTCACTCACGCACACACACACAAGCACACAAATGCACATACACGACGCACAACACACACGCAACAATATATATATATATATTAAATATATATATATATATTATAAATATATTATATTTATATATAATATATATATGTCGTTGCCGAATAGGCAGAAATTCGATCTTGGTTAAAATAGCAACGCCATCTCTGCCATATAGGACAAATTGTGAAAATGTGTATGCAATAATTTCGCCAAATCATTCTGAACTAGCAAAAAATATATATTTCATGTTTTGTTATATAAATTATTGTAAACAAATCTATAATATATTATAGTGGGTTAGTGCTAAAATAAATTATTTTGTTATAATAAGGTTAGGTAAGTTTTCTATGATTCTTTTGGTGCAAAATATTAAATTTTTACATCAACATAAGGAAAATTTCAGAAAGACTAATTTTAAATGATTCTTGCCTAATTGACCAGTTTTAATATTCGGCACGACATATAATATATATATATAATATAATATATATATATATATATATATATATATATATATATATATATATATATTATATATATAAATATATATATATATATATATTATATATATATATATATATATATATATATATATATATATACATACTTTGTGTTTTTAATATGGCGCTGCACCTGTGGTTATTTACACTCAAACATTTACTGTGTAAATATGATATTATTGTGTCGACACATGTCTTCATATTTACAATGGAGAAATCTGCGTTAATCATTTTATTTATCAGAGTCAGATAATGTTAACTAAGTAAATCAATTAGTTGTTTACACTATGGTGTGTGTGGAACAGTTATTATTATTATTTTATTATTATTATTATTATTATTATTAATTATATTATTATTAGTGGTAGTATTAATATATTATTATTATTCGTAAGTAGTAGTAGTAGTAGTAGATATAGTAGCAGTAGTAATAATAGCATAGTATCAGCATAGTGGTAGTAGTAGTTAGTGGTGTAGTAGTAGTAGTGGTAGTAGTAGTAGTATAGTAGTAGTAGTAGTAGTAGTGTAGTAGTAGTGGTAGTGGTAGTAGTAGTAGTATAGTAGTGTAGTAGTAGTGGTAGTAGTAGTAGTGTAGTAGTAAGTTAGTAGCAGCAACAGTAACAGTAGTAGCTTTAGCAGTAGTAGTATTTATATAATAAGTATTGCCAATAATAATAATAAGTGATAATAATAATTATTAATAATAATTGAGAGTGGCTGAGTATAGAGCACTTGGTGTTGTTATCGTTATCATGTCTGGGGGCGGAACAAAGCTGGTGATACTGACGGTATTTTTCCTTCCCCAGGAGAGTTGATTCATACTGATGGGGTCGTCCTTGGGCACTTCTCTGTCATGGGTAACGACAGGCAGTGAGGACTGTCAGGGTTATTCTTGACGGAATGAATGTAGGAGACCCCAGCAGGTGTTCCTTAGTTGTTTTGCTTCTATCGATGCGTTTTTTTTCTTTCTTCCTACAAATTCACCTCATTTTTTGTGGATCCAACCGCTAAGACGTTAGCTACTAATGTCTATTTGTATTCATTTTCTCCTTCCTTCTTCAGCTACTTTCATGGCCGTATTCTTTTCTGTGATTAGTATTGATTTCCATCTTCTCCGCACCCAAACTCCACCAGTAATTTGTACAACTGTTCTTCCGAATATCCCAAAAGCACTGCATCATCAGCGAACAACACCTCATTCGTTATTCCGTGCCCCGTGGCCTGGTGGGTAAAGCTCTCGCTTCACTCGGCGAGGGTCTGGATTCGATTCCCAGCGAGGGGTAGAAACACTGGGCGTGTTTCTTTACACCGGTTATCTATGTTTCCAATCAGTAAAACGGGAACCTGGGTGTTAGTGTGGGTTGCATCCTGGGACAAAACTGACCTAATTTGCCCGAAATGCTCAGCATTAACAAGCGGCTTTCTATATAATAATATGTCATTGATGTCAGCAATGGTCTGTATACCTTGTGCATGTACTTGTAGAAATAAAGATATTATTATTATTATTATTATTATTATTATTATTATTATTATTATTATTATTATTATTATTTAAGAAATTATCTCTATTTATCACTCATGTGTTTTCATTTTGCCAGCCAGAACAGTGTGACATTACTCATGACTGTCTCCTCCTCTTTTACCCTGACTTAAGACTCACTCTTTTCATAAGAACACTTAATAATTTTTAACAAATTACCACCTATTCGATACAATTTCCATTCGTGCGTCATTCCTCCCTGATCCATCCCGATGTGTGCCTTTTCCACATACTATAAAGTCAACCACGGTTTCCCTTTATAAAACAGTTTTACAGGCTAATAGGTGTTAAAATTTTTTACACAAATCAATTTTACAGGCTAACAGCTATTTTTTTTTTTTTACACAAATCAATTGCAAAGCCCCACCTCTTTCTAAGGTATATAACTACTACCCCTCAGGATGCAACCCACACCAGGAACCTACTTACTGTTAGGTGAACAGGGGCTCAACGCTTTCACCCATACCGGGGATCGAACCCCTGCCACTCGGTGGGTGACCTGAATGCGCTACCAACAGAGCCACGGGACACCTTTTACACAAACACTTGATTCCCTTTCAAAATCCATCTCATTCCTCTGCCACTAAAATACATCCGGTTTTATTTATATAAACACAATAAATTCCTTATAGAGGACGACAGTTGGACGTTTCCTAAATTATATTTTGTTAGGTATGAGCTTAGGTTATTTTAAAGTCAAGTTATCGTACCTTTCTCCTATATTAAATGTATACTCTAATTGACCCTTATGTAACATTTATAATGATAATTATTTAGACCTGATGTTTAATGTCTGCATATCCATAGGGCAAGATACTCAATATTTTCTCACATATTTGCAGCTGTAAGCGATCTGGACACACTGAAGGAAGTTCAGAATGCCCTGAACCACGCCAGTACGTCTGTGGACGGACTCATCCACCTGGTTAATGAGCTTGTTACTACCACTACTGAAAGGACTCCGTCAACCACCTCCCCACCACACACGTCCACCCTCACTATTTACACCAGTGAAGACACAACAGAAACATCTACAAATATTTCTTCAACAGAATTTACTAAAGCAACAACACCGAGTGAGGAGACTAGTGATACATCTTCAATAAGTACGACTTCTCTAACACCACCAACAACTAGTTCAACATCTACAACAGATCTATGACTACGTCTACAGCACCACCAACAACTAGTTCAACATCTACAACAGATACTATTGACCCCTACCCAGTCTATACTAGCACCACCACAACAACTAGTTCAACATCTACAACAGATCTATTGACTACGTCTACAGCACCACCAACAACTAGTTCAACATCTACAACAGATCTATTGACTAAGTCTACAGCACCACCAATAACTACTTCAATAGATTTTAATACTACCACTGAGAGCGTTGACCAGGATGGAGGCGTGGTAAGGCCTCCATCCTCGCTACAAGGCCTCGACGACAGGACACTCATAGAGGAACGATATGGGCGGAGATCAACTGGCCGAGATGATGTAGTCAGGCGACTAGCAAAATATGCAAAGTGGTTTGAAAACATGAACAATGAAGCTGGAATTGTGGACGAATTGACACTGTTGGAAACTGAGACGTCAGTTGCCGAAAGTGATACTACGACAAGTGGAACTATGACGTCAGATATGACAAATGATGCTGTGATATCAAGCACGACAAATGAATCTGTCGCAACAACCATAGCAAGTGAGACTGACATATCAAGCACGACAGATGACTCTATCGCAACAAGCGTGGCAGGTGGGACTAACACATCAAGTATGACAGAATCTTCAGTGTCATCAACATCAGACAAGTCTGTCTTGCCGTGGTGGGATCGAGTGAAGCACCACCTGACTAGCATCGATGAAGTGACAGGAGAGATAATGAGTGGAGCAGTGGACACCGAGCACGCCTACCACCTGGATCAGGAGGCTACGGCTCTAGACGCTCTGGTGAAGGAAGGTAACGACGATCACAGTCAAGTGCTACACCTCACTAACGAGGACCTGGACTTCATTCACACTGTGAACGATAACGTCAAGAACGTAACAAAGTACATCGACGACCAGGTGACGATAGCTAAGGTAAGTAGGAGAGGGAGAGACAGAATTATTGTTCTCAGTATTATATTTATGGGGAGTCGCTAAATCCGTAAGAATGAGATTTGATCGCCTAAGGGAAGGATAGTTATAATACCCCAAGTGAGGATCCCTTCATCATCAAGGGATACCCTTTGAAATAATATAGATATTATTATTATTATTATTATATTCCTGGGGTATCACTAAACCTGTAGGGGTCATACAGCTCCAGGGGAGTGGGAGATAATCAGGCTTAATCCGAGGAAGAAAGAGAGGTAGCTCTAAATCCTTGTATCAAGAACCCATCGCCAGCATCAAGACAGACTCCTTGAAAGGTGTATCAGGCAATCATTACAGACACAAGCTGGCCAGCAAGGTCCGGCAGCCAGCTTGTGCTTGTCAGGTCAGGCCCAAGAGATTTAATGTATGCAAGCAATTACGCATTATATACCATTCTTGCACGCATTAATATGTTGCAAAGAATGTTGATCACTGGAGGCAGTTGTTGCAGCCTCTTGATCTGAAGGCGAAATTGTTTCCCTTATTTTCTTATTTACTTACTTTCTTATTGGCTTACATATCTGCTTACTTGCTTTCTTAATTACTTATCTACTACTTTTTTATATATATTCACTTATTTACTTATCTGATTATTCTGTGTAAGTTGTATCATGTATTTATAGAAATAAATATTATCATTGTTATTACGTATTATTATTATTATTATTATTATTATTATTATTATTATTATTATTATTATATTATTATTATTATTACAGACAGACGTAACTGTGTTGATAGTGGCCATCAGGAGCCAGTGTATTGGCTTGCTTACTTACTTACTAGCTTACTTATTTACTAGCTTACTTACTAACTTACTTATCTGCAGGCGGACGAGACGGAGTTGATAGTGAGTCTTACATGTCTGAGTGTGTTGTTCGTGGTGGTGCTGGTGTCCCTGGTGGTGTCCCTGGTCAGACCAGCCTCTCCCTCCTGTGGTCTTCCTAAGACTCGATACCAGACCAAGTAGGTCACCTTCAGCTTGGTTGTTAGTGGGATGAGAGAGAAAGGAGACAGAGCTGGTGTAGGTAAAACAGCTCTATCTTGTAAATAAAGTTAGGAACCTTAGTGAAATGTGTTTCAACAATTAATTTTTCTTGTATAATGTGTCGTTTATACCCACATCTGCATGATAATAATAATAATAATAGCCTTATCATTATAATTATTATTTGCATTATTGTTTATTTATTATTATTATTATTATTATTATTATTATTATTATTATTATTATTATTATTATTATTATTTTAGCTACTATTGAATGATACATTGAATAAATGACGGTGAATGTGTTTTTTCTTCTTTCCGAATATGGCAAAGAGCAAGGTGATGAGAGCAAGAGAGAGTCTAGACAATAAAAGACTAAGAGTGAGTTAAGGAGGGAGTATGGAGTGAGTGAATGTCTTCAGAGATATTTGGGAGTGCACTCGCCGAAGAATGGGTATGTGAAAAATGAGGTAAATCACACAAGGAAGAAAAACGATGATAATCCAAGAAAGTCAGTGCGTCATCGAGACTGTCTGTCTTATTTTCATTAGGGCCTTTAAATCTTGTCCCCCAGGATGCGATCCAAACCAGTCGACTAACACTCAGGTACCTACTTGCTTGCTAGGTGAACGGGACAGCATGTGTAAAGAAACACGCCCAACGTTTCCATCTTTGCCGGGATCGAACCACGGACACTCAGTGTGTGAGGCTAGAGTGTTGCCAACCAGGCCACGGGAATGTACTATAGTGGTACCAACATTTTTGCATGAGTGTGAGGCATGGTTTTTGAACATTATAACGAGGAGGCTGGAGATAGCGATGTCATGTTTGAGGTCAATGTATGGTGTGAATATCATGCAGAGAATTCGGAGAATGGAAATTAATATGTGATGTAGAATTCCCAATATTTCAGAGGGCTGAGGAAGGGCTGTTGAGATAGTTTAGATATAAAGAGGTCGACATAGTGGGTGTGTAAATCTGGGACGTAAGGTAGGAAGAATAGGGGTCATCCCTGGAATGGTTGGAGGGACGGGGTATAAAAGGCTTTGAGTTTTAGGGGCTTGAGCATCCAGCAGGCTTTCCTGATCATGTTAGATAGGAATGGATGGAGACAAGTGTTTTTTTTTTCATGGACGTGCTGTTGGACTGCAAGCAGATTAACTTTGGTGAATGGATTTCTGAGAAAATCAGTCAGTCGGACTTGAGTCCTCCTGGAGGTGTGAAGGGCAGTGCCTTTACCCTTAAGGAGAGGGTGAGGATATTGCAGTCAGAGGGTAGTCTGTGATGTCAGGAAGCGTCTGATAAGACGGCCATTGAGTGAATGATGGAGAAATGTGTTTTCTACTGCGGGTCACCCTGGCTTAAACGGCCGTTGAGTTAACAATAATAATGATAATTCTGTTGTAATTAATTATCTGTTTATTCTTTGTGTACAGGAGTGGTGAGCAAGGCGAGTCAATGGCCGAGCCTCAGGACTTCCCTAATGCTTTATATGTGCAGCATAGTCAGCTCTACTCAGACCCATACAGAAACCAAACAACTGTGGTCTAGTTCAGACTTATACAGAGACCAAACAACTGTGGTCTAAGGCTAGCTGAGACCCATACAGAGACCAAATCGTGGTAAGGAAACTCGCACCCATACAGACCAAACAAAGTTGGTCCGGTAAACAATGCCGTTATCACTGAAACTCATTAATTCATCGCTTGAAAATAAATCGCATTTGTTTACGAATACCATTTGCTCTAAACCCGTATGGGTAATGCAGCTTAGAGAGCTAACACCCAAACCTCGTGTAATAATGTCATGTGTAACTACAGTCCTGAATTATTATAAACTTGTGGTTACAGTGTATTATTATTATATATTATATATTATTATTATTATTATTATTATATTATTATTATTATTATATTATTATTATTATTTTAATTATATATATTTATGGAAAAGCGGTAAAACCGTCAGAATAATAATGCTAAAATACCTGTAACCAAGAGACTAAATTATTAACATCGTTATTAATAACGCTATTAATAATCGTTATTAATAACGCTATTGAGAGTTGGGAAGAGCCATGTCAGAGTGTCAGAAAGATTAATTAGGGTAATATAAAAAGTGATGGATGCCTTACTCCTAACAAAGGGAATATTATATTTATTGTATTCAGGTTCGATCCGAGGAATAAAGAACCCCTTACCAGCCCCAAGGAACCCCCATCCCCCTTGAATGGAACATTTTGGATTAATGAGGTTTAAAGCCTATCGGCTAAGGTCAGCCTTTGTTGGCCGGGTAATGCTTTAGTGTTATTTTTTTTATAGGCCTAATTAGAGTCTTAGCAGCGCTCATGAAATTATTAGTAAGTTATTGGGGTACAAGTACACATAAAATACAGTTACACAAATTAACATATATAGTAACATATTGTAAATTACCCACCGGATAACTCAAAAAAGTTAGCCAAAGTGACTTATTTCCACTGGGTTCCTTAACATTGCCTTTATCCAATAAGGGAACTCATAAACATCCAAAAGTAACCAATCGGTTTCCTGTCACTGGGTTGGTACGCTTTCCCAGCACACACACTGAAGCCCTATGGTTCAGTCACCTGTAAGTGGGGAAAAACTAGGATGTGTTCCTTAAGGCACCTACTGTCCCTGTTCACCTAGCACTATAAGGGGTACCTAGGTGTTAGTCGACTGGTGTGGGATACATCCTGAGACAAAATTAGCCTAATTTGACCAAAATACTCTGCATAAACCAGGGCTTTCTTAATAGTATATGTCATTGATGTCAGCTATGGTCTGTATACTACTTCTAGAAAAAAAGATTTATAATTACTAATATTATTATTTTTATAATTATTATTATTATTATTATTATTATTTTTATTATTATTATTACATACGTGTAAATTATCTATGATAATCCAAAAAATCGGACAAAGTGATTTATTTGCATTGGGGTCCTTAACTTTACCTCTGTCCAATAGGGTAACTCCCATCATCCCAAAGTAACCAATCAAAAATCTCTAACTGCTTCCCAGTGGAAATGAAGAGTGATAATAATAATAATAATAATTAATAATAATAATAATAATAATAATATCTTTATTTCAAAAAGTACATGGTAAGGTATTACAGTCCATAGCGACATCAATGACATACACTATTTAGAAAGCCGCTTGTTATGCTGAGCATTTCGGGCAAATAAAGTCAAATTTTGTCCCAGGGTGTAACCCACACCATTATTAAATGATGGGTGAACAAGAACAAACGGTGTAAGGAAACACGCCGAATGTTTCCACCCCTTCGCCGGGAATCGAACCCAGACACTTTACCGTGTGAAGCGAGAGCTTTTGCCATGGGGGCACCGTGGGATGTGAAGGAGTTTTCCATCATACACTCGGGTCTCTGATCTTCGCACATTTCATCTCAGCACATCTTGCCCTGCAGTGCTGTGTGACCCTTGTGGGGTTTTGCACTTATTTTATTTGTAAAATAATCCCATACTTGGGAGAGGTGATTTACAATCGCTCAGTAGTAAGAGTAATGACTGTTTTAGACTCCAAATATTCATATAATAAGCTTTTAAGCTATATCAAGGGTCTTATAAAAGTCTTAGACTATACCACCTGTAATATACTAGGACCTTCCATGCCAGGCAAGAAAATGTAATTCCTAAAATAAGGGTGAAAGCAAACTGTCAGCATAAAATACACCGAGAAAAATACACCTGTCAGTGTATATATACTGTGAGAAAGAACAAAAGGAATATTTCCTGTAGTAATGTATAGTAGTCTATTTTATAATTGTATATAATTCTAAGTTAAAAAATGTAATTGTGATTTTTTTAAATTTAAGTGTACTTGGTATGATTATTATTATTTCCAAACAAAGCATCAAATTTGTGTAAAATATTACAGTACAATAATACAGTACAGTATTATGTACAGCAAATAGGTACCAGGTGTTAGTCGACTGGTGTTGGTCCCCATCCTGGGGACAGATTAAGACCCCAATGGAAATAAGTTATCCCGTGACGCAATGACTTTCCTTGGTTATCCTGGGGGCAACCTTCCGGGTAAAAATCCCAAGAAATCTATCTATCTTATCTAGTGTGGAAAATTAAATTTACCTGGATGTACTCATACATAATAACCAGTAAAAGGAACAAAGATAATTATTCTTTATCAAGGTTACAGAGACATGTAGGAAATTTTTGGAACCTAAGTCGCAAAAAAATGCCCCTTCGATACCTACAAATCAACTCTCCACAATCCTCGGACCCATATGAAATTTAAATGAAATATCCCAGGAATTCGGTAAAAACATTAATATAAATATGTGGATTGATATTAAATTTAAAAAGTGAATACATTCATTGAAGGAGATTTTTAATAAAAAGCCCCACCAATTAGTCTGGAGATTACGGTGTG
>NC_069424.1:20975462-21024719 GCF_026875155.1 Cherax quadricarinatus
AGGAAAAAATTTCTCCTCCTATTCCGTGTGCTTTAGTTTCCTCAATAGCCTCTGGTGTGGAACTCTACCGAAAGCCTTACTGAAGTCCATATACACAATATCATATTCATTACCATGATCTACCTCCTGAAACACCTCAGTGAAAAAAGTTAGTAAATTCGTAAACGGGGAACGCCCCTTTGCAAAACCGTGTTGAGATTCATTAATCCAATCTGTGCCTGTCAAGATGTGTCCTTTTACTAAAGACTGTGTCCTTTTACTTAACATATTGTCGGTAATTCTACCAACATTAATACACTCATACTATAATATCAGTTTTTAATATAAAGGCCTCTTTGTAACATTTCTTTAATTTTCTTTGATGAAAGTCCTGCATCAGTTCTTAAAGTGTTGTTAAATAAAGTCAGTAGTTGACAGACGGCGTTTCCCCATAAAGAGACCATCATTAGGTCAGCCAGTCTTCGCTGGCAGTTCAGTGTAAGAGAACCTTAAGCACGTTTTAATGAAATCATTTGTCAGCATCCTGAATCTATGTTGTCCATAAGAAACATGGCCGCGAAGAACATGGAATCTTGTGGTTACTCTTCAGATGACATGGATAACAATAGGAAGAATGTAGTTGTTGAGGCCGAGTGTGTGGCCACCCCACAACACCCACCTGAGGGAGACTCACGTCAAAACATTCTTCAGAATGACACCAAGCCTGCCATAGGCACCCAGGTTGGTACTAGAATTTTTCAAGGGTAGATGCATGTGTTCCCAGCAGGTTTCTTACTTTAAAATTGTTTTCTCGAAGGAGACTTTCACCAGTTGTTACTTGCCAGTTTCTGTTCTTGAGTTCCAGCAGTATTCACACTATCAGGGGGTGATGCTTCAAGGTGCATAGTCAATTATTTACATATTTACGAAGAAGTGTAAAATCCATATTGGGTTAATCTGCAATAGGGAGAAAGAGAGAAAGTGAGGTTTGGTCCATTGAAAGGGACAATAAAAATTAGCAATTTAGTGCACTTAATAATTAATACTGAATCAAGTCTAAGTAACTGACTCCAGTAGAAAGAAAGTATCTGAATGATGTAGTCAATGACGTGTTCGTTTGGAAATGGCATGCGTGTACGGAGTACCTTCGGAAATGACATGTCTTTATCTGCGAAGGCCCGAAGTGCGAGGTGCCACTCTCCTACGAGTGAAGGGCTTTTGGAGGAGGTCGGCTTTACCCACAGTGAGAGCGCAATGCACACCCACATGGGGGCTCCTGACGGAATCTGGTCTTAGAGGTCGGGCTTTGCCACTGTGGGAGTGCAACGCCCAAACCCAGGGGTCAACCTTCGTTTTTTTTAACCTTCTTCAGGGATATATTTTTTCAATCCATAGTAAAGAATTTTTGAGCAGAATTTTCTTACTGGTATACAGGAAGTCCTCAGTTAACGTCGTCGATAGGTTCTTGAACCAATTTTACCATTGGCTAATTGATATAACAAGTGTTAAGTTGCTACTGCAGAGAAAGACTGAGTGGGAGGCAGTAGTGTTGCAGATGCCATGAGTGGAGTATGTCCCCCAGGGGCATCATAAAAATTTTTATAATTTACTCTGTTTATTGACTTAAAAAAATCGAATAAAAGCTCCCATAAAGGAAGAAATTGATATAGTAAATCTGGTAAGCAGCTGCGGCTTCTTTGTTGGGCACTTGCAGACTCACCTGTTATTTATATGTTATGTAGTTTTAAACGTTTCTTAAAAAACATTGTTGTATATTTTATGGAATGTGCATTTACATAAATATTATTCCGTATAGGGTTTTGGAACTTCCTTGCAATTACCAGTTAAAAGGTTAAAATATATAAATCATACAGAAGTGTCTTCGTGTGTGTGTGTCAGCTGAGATCTGTTCAATAAATTATTAAAATTTCTGCGGATTTGTTCAGTTTTGGGGCCGATTATTGTTTTGTACATATAGGAATTTTTCTCAACGTTTTCCAGTATAATGAAGTTTTTTCATCTTATGTTTTTTGTTGAATTTAAGATCTGAGTTCTTAGAATGAAAGAAGTTCCTATATAACTATCACGCCTCTCTTCCCTCAGGTGTTTGCAACACTGGTAATGGCACTGACGCAACTAAGTGCTGGCACGTCATTGGCATTCTCGGGCATCACGCTGCCACAGCTCACTGACCCGCAGAAAAACGACCTCTTCCTAAACCAGTCACAAACAGCCTTCTTTGGTATGAATTTTTAGTGCTATTTTCACTGAGAAACATATAATGGTCAGAAAGTGTCCGGAGTATTTGAGGTAAACAAAGAAGGAGAAAGGAAGTTGTAATTGTTTCGTGAGTCATTTGCCGGACACACACACACACATTTCACACACACACACACACCACACACACCCCCACACACACACACACACACACACACACAACACACCACACACACACACAACACACACACACACACACAGGACGGGGGACATGTAACGACATAGAAAAGCTTAAAATTGGAAAGGGGGACAAAGACTGGATGTTCCAGAGATGACACACAAAAAAGGGGGGACACAATTGGAAGTTGAAGACACAGAAAAAACACAGGGATTTAGGAAGTATTTCTTCACCACTTGTAGTCAGATTTGGAATATTTTGGGAAGCGATGAGTGGGGGCAGGACCCATACATAGTTTTAAACAAGGTAGGATAAAGCTCACAGTTCGGGGGGTGCCCTGTAGCGATCGTGAAGGGCGGGGTGGAGCTAGGATTCACCCCTGCAACCTCAACTGGGGTACAATAGGTGAGGGGTACAAAACCCCACACACACACACACACACACACACACACACACACACACACAACACACACACACACACACCACACAACACACACACAAACACACGGGCCCTAGTGTCTAATCGACATTGCCTAGGAAAAAAATGGTAACTAACTAACTCACCATTTTCTACTTTTTTCTTGGCTGCAAAAAAGGGACACACTTCCTCACAAGAGATTAGTGAAAAAGCTAGAGGATCAGGCACATGAACAGGAAAGGGCACTGAAATGGATAGAAAATCCCTGACAGGAAGGGCAACTCCCTCAGGGTACGTGATGGGGTATCACAGTGGGCGCCTTGACGGGGGGGGGTCCCACAGGGGTCAGCCCTAGGCCCAGTGTATTCTTGGTATTTTGGGAATGACATAAAGGAAGGGTAGACTCAGTATGCCCTTTATTTGCAGATGAGGGAAGATAATGAGGAAAAAAAATAAATGCGGACCAACAGGTCTCAAAGAGCCCTACAGGCGGGACACTGGTCCAGCAACGGGCTCTTAGAAATTTAACCCGCCGAATGCAAAGTCATGAAGACCCGAGAAGAAAAAAGAAAAATGCCACAGGTATAGGCTAGGGGGCCCAAAAGACTGCAAATCACTAAAGGGGAAAAAGATCTGGGGGTGAATAAAACAGCGAGCATGTCGTGGAAGCCCAATTAACCAAGTAATGCTGCGGGTAAGGGCCCGGCAAACTTGGTAGAATTCCGTGCCCACAGCAAGGATCGTTCAAAACTTTTATGCCTTTGTGTACGTAAGGCCCCATACTGGAGTATGTAAACACCCGCAGCACGTTTAAGAAATTTTGAGAAGTGCAAAGGTTTTTCAACAGGCTTGTTCCAGAGCTAAGGGGAATGTCCTATGAAGAAAGGTTAAGGGAAATCGGTTTGACGACACTGGAGGACAGGAGGGTCAGGGGTGACATGATAACGTCATACAAAATACTGCTTGCAATAGATAAGGAGGACAGAGACGGATGTTCCAGAGATGGGACACAAAAACAAGGGGTAAAAATTGGAAGTTGAAGACTCAGACGAGCCGAAAGGATGTTACGAAGTATTTCTTCAGCCACAGAGTTGTTAGGAAGTGGAATAGTCTGGCAATTAATGTAGTGGAGGCAGGAACCATACATGATTTTAAGACGAGGTATGATAAAGCTCAATGAGCAGGGAGAGGGAGGACCCGGTAGGGGTCAGTGAAGAGGCGGGGCCAGGAGCTGAGTCTCGACCCCTGCAACCACAATTAGGCGGGTGGGACACACACACACACACACACACACACACACACACACACACACACACACACACCACACACACACACACACACACACACACACACACACACACACAAACACACACACACACACAACCACAGGGAGATCGATTGGGAAAACCTGGAGCCACACCAGGGTCCCGAAACATGGAAAGCCAAGATGGTGGATGTGGTACTGGAAAACCTCATGCATCAACATGTTAAGGACACTACCAGAGAGAGAGGAGAGGATGAACCAGCAAGACTGGACCTTGTGTTCACCCTGAGCAGTTCAGACTTTGAGAACATCACATATGAGAGGCCCCTAGGAGCTAGTGACCACGTGGTTCTGTGCTTTGAATACATAGTAGAGTTACAAGTGGAGAGGGTAACAGGAGTTGAATGGGAAAAGCCAGACTATAAAAGAGGGGACTACATAGGTTTGAGGAACTTTCTGCTCGAGGTTCAGTGGGACAGAGAACTGGTAGGAAAATCAGTAAATAAAATGATGGAATATGTAACAACAAAATGCAAGCAGGCAGAGGAAAGGTTTGTTACCAAGGGCAACAGAAATAATGGGAAGACCAGATCGAGCCCCTGGTTTACCCGACGGTGTAAGGAGGCAAAAACTAAGTGCACTAGAGAATGGAAAAAATACAGAAGGCAAAGAACACAGGAAAATAAGGAGATTAGTCGAAGAGCTAGGAACGAGTATGCACAGGTAAGGAGGGAGGCCCAGCGACAGTATGAAAATAACATAGCATCGAAAGCCAAGTCTTGACCCGAGACTGCTGTATAGCCACATCAGGAGGAAGAAAACAGTCAAAGACCAGGTGATCAGGCTGAGGACAGAAGGTGGGGAACTCACAAGCAACGATCACGAGGTATGTTAGGAGCTCAACAGGAGATTTAAGGAAGTATATACAGTAGAGACAGGAAGTTCTCTGGGAAGACAACACAGAGGGGAACACGAACAGAGAATATACCAACAAGTGTCGGATGACATACAAACAACTGAGTAGGAGGTGCAGAGGCTGCTAAGCGACCTTGATACCTCAAAGGCGATGGGACCTGACAACATTTCCCATGGGTCCTTAAAGAAGGAGCAGAGATGCTGTACATGCCACTAACCACAATCTTCAATACTTCCCTTGAAACTGGGCAACTACCTGAGGTATGGTAGACAGCAAATGTAGTTCCCATTTTTAAGAAAGGAGACAGAAACTAGACACTAAACTACAGACCAGTGTCACTGACGTGTATAGTATGCAAAGTCATGGAGAAGATTATCAGGAGGAGAGTGGTGGAGCACCTGGAATGGAACAAGATTATAAACGACAACCAGCATGGATTCATGGAAGATAAATCCTGTGTCAGAAACCTTCTAGAGTTTTATGACAATGTAACAGAAGTCAGACACGAGAGAGAGAGGTGGGTTGATTGCATTTTCCTGGACTGCAAGAAGGCCTTCGACACAGTTCCTCACAAGAGATTAGTGCAGAAGCTGGAGGATCAGGGGTGTATAACAGGAAGGGCACTGCAATGGATCAGAGAATACCTGACAGGCAGGCAACAACGAGTCATGGTACGTGAAGAGGTATCACAGTGGGCGCCTGTGACGAGCAGGGTCCCACAGGGGTCAGTCCTAGGACCAGTGCTATTTTTGATATATATGAATGACATGATGGAAGGGATAGAGTCTGAAGTGTCCCTGTTCGCATATGATGTGAAATTAGTGAGAAGAACTAAATCAGATGAGAATCAGGCAGGACTACAAAGAGACCTGGACATGCTGGACATGTGGTCCAGCAACTGGCTTCTTGAATTCAACCCTGCCAAATGCAAAGTCATGAAGACTGGGGAAGGGCAAAGAAGACCACAGACAGAGTATAGGCTAGGTGGACAAAGACTGCAAACCTCACTCAAGGAGAAAGATCTTGGGGTGACCATGACACCGAGCACCTCTCCGGAAGCACACATCAGCTAGATAACTGCTGCAGCATATGGGCGCCTGGCAAACCTAAGGACAGCATTCCGATACCTTAGTAAGGAATCATTCAAGACACTGTACACCGTGTGCGTCACGCCCATGCTAAAGTATGCAGCACCTGTTTGGAACCCACACTTGATCAAGCACGTCAAGAAATTAGAGAATGTGCAAAGGTTTGCGACAAGGTTAGTTCCAGAGTTAAGGGGAATGTCCTATAAAGAAAGGTTAAGGGAAAGCAGCCTGACGATATTGGAGGACAGGAGGGTTAGGGAAGACATCATAACGACATACAAAATACTGCGTGGAACGGACAAGGTGGACAGAGACAGTATGTTCCAGGGAGGAGACACAGAAACAAGAGGTCACAATTGGAAGTTGAAGACAGAGATAAGTCAAAGGGTTGTTATATATATAAATATTATATTATATATATATATATATATATATATTATATATGTATATATATATATATATATATATATATATATAAATATATATATATATATATATATATATATATTATATATATATATATATATATATATATATATATATATATATTATATATATATATAAGTAGTGTAGATTTCTTCTCAGGCATCCCTTCTACAGAGTGGCTCCTCCTCTCAGGCATCCCTACCTCTAGGCATCCCTCCTCTCAGGCATCCCTCCCTCTCGGGCACCCCTTCTACAGAGCGGTCCCCTTTTCACACCTATGTGCAAATGACCTTGACCTCCCCCTCGAGCCCCCCCCTCCCCCTCGAGACCACCTCGCCCCCCCCCCGCGCCCGCCCACGCCCCCTCGCTCACGACCCCCCCCCCAGACCCCCCCCCAAAGTCCCCCCCCGCCCCCCCCCGCCCGTCGCGCCACCCACCTGCCCCGCCGCCCCCTCGCGCCCTCGCGCCCCTCGCGCCCCCCCCGCCTTCGTGCGCTTCGCAGCGTCGTCCGGATCGCCCCGCCCCCCGAATTTTTTGGAATTTTTTTGAATTTTTTTTGAATTTATTTTATTGTGGTCTCCATTCTCGAATCAAATTTTGAGGTTCCCTCCACTTTCTCCCATCCCAAGTATCTCTCCTCCACCCCTCTCTAGGATCCAGTCTCTCGCATCCCTACCTTCAGGCATCCTTCTACAGAGCGGTTCCTTTTTTCACACCTATGTGCAATGACTTGACCTCGCCCTCTGAGACACCTCGCCTCGAGACCAATCTTTGCCCCACCCGTTCCCCCCGACCTCGTCACGACCCCCCCCACGACCCCGCCCAGTCCTCCCCCGACAGCCCCCCCTTCGTCGCTTCCAGACCCACCTGCCTCGCCGCAGCCCTCGGCGCCCCTCGCCCCTCGCGCCCCCGCGCTCTTCTCTGCGCCTCTGGCGTCGTCCGGATCGCCCCGCTCCCGAATTTTTTGCGGAATAGTTTCGATTTTTTTTGAATTATCTTTTATTGCTGGTCTCCATTCCTCGAATCAATTTTTGAGGTTTCCCCTCCCACTTTCACCCCCATCCCAGTTTTTCCTCCATCTCTTTGGATCAATTTTCTCGATAATACAAGTCTCCATCTCCTTGGATTCAAGTTTTCTCGATAATACCAAGACTCATCTCCTCGGATCAAATTTTTCGAGATTTTCACCTCCCCTTTCACCCCAATCCAGTATTTCTCCTCCCTCTTGGGGTCAAGATTTTCTCGAAATACCAAGACTCCTCTCCTAGGGTCATGTTTGAGGTTCCCTCCATTTACCCAATCACAAGTATTTCTCCGTCATTCCTTGGATCAAGTTTTTCTCGGTAATACCAGTCTCATCTCCTTGGTTAAGCTTTTCTCGATAATACAAGACTCATCTCTCGGATCAATTTGAGTTTCCCCTCCACTTTACCCCCTCCAATTTTTTTCGGATTTCATTTCTTATGAACTCCTCAGATCAAGTTTCTTCGATAACAAAGACTTCAATCCCTCGGATCAAATTTCTCCGAATCAATGCCCATTCTCGTGATCAAGTTTTTGGATTCTCCACTGGGGTAAGCATAAATGAACTCCTCCTATGGGGATGGTATTTCTCTTACTACAAGTCTGAAACAGTGTGATGTCAGTATTCCTTCATTATGTGTTTACTCGGCGGTCAGTACGTCACACACACACACTACACCATACAAGTGAATTTGTCGACTTACCCCTATGTCAGTGACGACAGATGACCTCCCATCATACAGGCTCAATCTTGTCGATGTTCACCCCCCCTATGTGTGACGTCACGCGATGAGCCCATAGTTTAGTGATCTTCGTTTGATGATGTTTCAAGAGAATGGACAAAAATGTGTGGTATAGTGGTGAGGGATAAGAATTTGAAAAGTCTTATTGTGGGTATCTTATGATATTGGAGATTAACAGATATGTGTTTGTGTTAGTTTGGTAAAATGTTCATTCAAAGTGTCTGATGTTAGTTTTTGTCGTTAATGTTGTAAAGTCTGGAGATGAGAGTATATGGGATGTGTTGTATTTCAGTTAATGAAATGTGTTAAGTGTAGATAAATATTGATAGATAATTATTTGGGGTATCAAATGATGTTTGGAGTGCTTTCAAGTGTTGTTTGGAAATGTTCAAAGGATTTAGTGAGTATTCAAATGATTATGGTAGAGTTCGAAGTTAAGTTGGTGGTTGTTATGTAGTGAGATGATAAAGTTGTGGTGAGAGATATTTTTAAAAGGTGGTCTCAATGAGTATGAGAGTGTTTGAAGGTTTTTAGGTTAGATTAGGATAGTTAGGTTAGATTAGGTTAGGTTAGGTTAGGTTAGGTTAGGTTAGGTTATAGTTAGGTTAGGTTATTTTAGGTTAGGTTATTTTAGGTTAGGTTAGATTAGGATAGTTAGGTTTAGGTTAGGTTAGATAGGTTAGGTAGGTTAGGTAAGGTTAGGTTAGGTTATTTTTAGGTTAGGTTAGTTAGGTTAGGTTAGGATAGTTAGGTTAGGTTAGGTTAGGTTTAGGATTTAGGTTAGGTTAGGTTAGGTAAGTTAGGGTTAGGATTATAGTAAGGTTAGGATAGGTTAGGTTAGGTTAGGATAGTTAGGTTAGGTTAGGTTAGGTTAGGTTAGTTAGGATAAGTTAGGTTAGGTTAGGTTAGGTTAGGTTGATTAGGTTAGGTTAGGTTAGGTTAGGTAGATAAGTTAGGTTAGGTTAGGTTAGGTTAGGTATTTAGGTTAGGGTTGGATAAGTTAGTTGTTAGGTTAGGTTAGGTTAGGTTAGGATAAGTGGTTGGAGGTTAGGTTAGGTTAGGATAGTTGTTAGGTTAAGTTGGATGGTTAGGTAGGGTGGTTATTTTAGGTTAGGTTAGGTTAGGTTAGGTTCGGTTAGGTTAGGTTAGGTTTGGTTAGGATAAGTTAGGTTAGGTTAGGTTAGGTTAGGTTAGGTTAGGTTAGGATAAGTTAGGTTAGGTTAGGTTAGGTTAGGTTAGGATAAGTTAGGTTAGGTTAGGTTAGGTTAGGATAAGTTAGGTTAGGTTAGGTTAGGATAAGTTAGGTTAGGTTAGGTTAGGTTAGGATAAGTTAGGTTAGGATAGGTTTGGTTAGGTTAGGATAGGTTAGGTTAGGTTAGGTTTGGTTAGGATAAGTTAGGTTAGGTTATGTTAGGTTAGGTTAGGTTAGGTTAGGTTAGGTTAGGTTAGGTTAGGTTAGGTTAGGTTAGGTTAGGATAGGTTAGGTTAGGTTAGGTTAGGTCAGGTTAGGTTAGGTTAGGTTAAGTTAGGTTAGGTTAGGATAGGTTAGGATAGGTTAGGTTAGGTTAGGTTAGGTTAGGTTAGGTTAGGTTAGGTTCCGTTCGGTTAGGTTAGGATAGGTTAGGTTCGGTTAGGTTAGGTTAGGTTAGGTGTGTGTGTGTGTGTGTGTGTGTGTGTGTGTGTGTGTGTGTGTGGTGTGTGTGTGTGTGTGTGTGTGTGTGTGTGTGTGTGGTGTGTGTGTGTGTGTTAGGCGGTCATAGAGTTTTGTGAATATCTTGGTTACAGTGATTTTAGTGGATTTGAGATGGGTGATGAGATGCATTTGTGGATGTGAAATGTGATTTTTGTGTGTGTTCAGAAGAGGTGTGTTGGGAGATGGGTGAGTGGATGTGAAGAAATGCGGGTGAGATGGAGAGGGGTATGGGGAGGGTTGTATTAGAAATTTAATGAAATATGGGGGGATTTTACTGAAAATAAAGGTAATGTGTAAATATTTTAAAAAGAAATTATAGAATTGAAAAGTTATGATATATTGGAAAAGAATGGAGGGTGTTGAAACATGTCGCAATAGTTGGGTAGTGAGATTAGTTGATGCGAGTATAATATCAGTTTATGTGGATACAAGGAGCTGGGTATGGAGAGGATTTTATTAGAATTTTGGTAATGTAAAGAGGAATGTGTATTACATTTAAGATTCAGTAAAAAGAAGGGGGAAAAAATGTGAATAAATTTGGTAAATGATGAGGGTTGTGGGTAATGTTGTCGAACTAGAGTTGCTGAAAAGTGTTTATAAGTGGTGTGGTGACTTTTTCTGATGAAATAGTTAAAACGAGAAAAATGTCTAGACTTGTGCTGAAAAGAAATTGTGGATTGTGGGATGTGGGTGTTGTGGGATGTGGGTGTTGTGGATTGTGGGCGTTGTTGTCGAACTAGAGATATCGAAAAAGTGGTTATAAGTTGTGGGTTGTTGTACCTTTTTCTGATGAAATTAGATAAAACGAGATAAAAAAATGTGGGTTGTGGGTGTTGTGGGTTGTGGGTGTTGTGGGCGTTGTGGGTTGTGGGTGATTTTGGTGGTGTTTTGAGTGTATTCAGTGGTGTATTTGGGAGTACTCAAATGGTGTTTTGGAAGTGATTCAGTGTTGTTTGGAAATGTTCAAAGGTTGTTTTTGAAGGTGTTCAAATGATGTGCAAGAGTACTTATGAAGGTGTTCTGAGAGTATTCAGAGGTGATTTTGGGGGTGTTCGAATGATGTTTTTGGAGTATTCAAAGGCAATTGATGGTGTTTTTTGGTGATGTTCAAAGTAAAGTGTTTGAGTTAGTTTTTGTGATAATGTTGTGAAGTCTGGAGACTGAGGGAGGAGTTTGGGGGGATGAGTTGTAATTTAATGAAATGTGTAAGTGTAGATAAATTAGAGCTGTCAAATCTTATTTGGGAGTATTCAAAATGTTGTCTTGGAAGTGTTTCTGTGTTGTTTGGAAATGTTCAAAGGTATTTTTGTGAGTATTCAAATGATTTATGAGAGTGTTTTGAAGGTGTTCAAAGTAAAGTGAGGTGTGTGTGCGTATTAACTTCGTAATATGTAAAAATTGTGACTAGTGAATTTATCGAAAAGTGGTTATAAATGTTGTGGTGACTTTCTGATGAAATAGTTAAAACGAGAAAAAAAATTGGGGGTTATGAGTGAAAATTGTGAGGTGTTGGTTGGGAGTGTGAGGGTTCGGGAGGGTGGGGAGGAGGAGAGAGAGAAGGTTACTTCGTGGGGAGTGACCTGAGATGAAATAGTTAAAACGAGAAAAATGTCTAGACTTGTGTTGTAAAGAAATTGTGGAATGTTGTGGGTATTAACGAAAAAAATGTGAAATTATTTGGATTAACCTGGGTTAAGAGTGAAAATGTTTTCCCTATGTTGTATATGAAATGTGTAGGGGGGGAAGTCGACAAGATTCAGGCTGTGTGTGTGGGGTCATCGCGTGACGTCACTGACATAGGGGGGGAAGTCGACAAGATTGAGCCTGTATGTGTGAGGTCATCGTGTGACGTCACTGACATAGGGGTAAGTCGACAAGATTCAGCTTGTATGTGTGTGTGTGTGTGTGTGTGTGTGTGTGACGTCACTGACCGCCGAGTAAACACATTAATGAGAGGAATACTGACGTCACACTTGTTTAGACTTGTAGTAAGAGAAAGTACCATGCCCTATAGGAGGAGTTCATTTGAATGCTTACCCCCAGAGGGGGAATCCAAAAACTTGATCCGAGGAGATGGAGACTTTGATTTCGAGAAAATTTGATCCGAGGAATTGGAGTCTTTGTATTATCGAGAAAACTTGATCTGAGGAGTTCATAAGAAATTCGAAAAAAAATTGGGATGCAAG
Organism: Cherax quadricarinatus; assembly: GCF_026875155.1. Lineage (NCBI taxonomy): Eukaryota > Metazoa > Arthropoda > Malacostraca > Decapoda > Parastacidae > Cherax > Cherax quadricarinatus. The sequence goes on from NC_069424.1 coordinate 20,987,594, forward strand.
TGGGGAGTTCATTTGAGTGCTTACCCCCAGAGGGGGGAACCTCAAAAATTTGATCCGAGGAGATGGAGTCTTGGTATTATCGAGAAAAGCTTAATCCAAGGAGATGGAGACTTGGTATTATCGAGAAAATCTTGATCCAAGGAGATGGAGGAGAAATACTTGGGATGGGGGTGAAAGTGGGAGGGGGAACCTCAAAAATTTGATTCGAGGAAGTGGAGACCACAATAAAATGAAATTCAAAAAAAATTCGAAAAAAATCGGAAAAAAATTCGAGGAGCGAGGGCGATCCGGACCACGCTGCAGAAGGCGCAGCAGAAGGCGCGGGCGGGGCGCGAGGGGCGCGAGGGCGCGGCGGGGCCGGTGGGTCGGCGCGACGGGTGGGGGGGGGGGGGGCGCGGGGGGGGGCGGGGGGGGGACGGGGGGGGGACGTGGGCGGGGGTCGTAGGCGGGGGTCGTGGGCGGGCGCGGGTGGGGGGCGAGGTGGTCTCGAGGGGGAGGTGGTCTCGAAAGCGAGGTGGTCTCGAGGGGGAGGTGGTCTCGAGGGCGAGGTCAAGGTCATTAGCACATAGGTGTGAAAAGGAGACCCCTCTGTAGAAGGGATGCCTGAGAGGTAGGGATGCCTGAGAGGAGGGATGCCTGAGTGGTAGGGATGCCTGAGAGGAGGAGCCGCTCTGTAGAAGGGATGCCTGAGAAGAAATCTACACTACTTATATATATATATATATATATATATATATATATATATTATATATATATATATATATATATATGTATATATATATATAAATATATATATAAATATATATATATGTATATATATATATATATATATATATATATATATATATATATATATATATATATATATATATATATATATATATATATATATATATGATAGTTCCTTGATAATGTGAGTAGTCACGAAAGCGCTTGGAATTTCTCTATTCTTTCAGAGTGGTTGTTTTTCTCCTTCCTTCCATAGCTGATCTTTCAACATTACTGCTACCCCTTCCTTAACTCTAACTCTCTCAGATACTCCAGGTTTAATCCCATTTATTTCCCCCCACCGAAACTCCCCTACCCCTTCAGCTTTGTTTCGCTTAGGGCCAGGATATCCAACTTCTTTTCATCAGCAATCATCTGTTTCTTGTCATCCGCACTACATCCACGCACATTCAAGCATCTCAGTTTTTATAATGTTTTTCTTCTCATTTTTAGAAAATGTCTACGGGAAAAGGGGTTTACTAGCCCATTGCCCCGGCATTTTAGTTGCTCATCAAAAGCAGGGCTTTGGAGGAAAGTTCTTTTCACTTCCCCATGGACAATAGAAGAAATAAAGAATATATATATATAATATATATATATTTATAAATATATATATTATATAATTATTTTTATTATTAATTTATAAAGATATATATTTTCTTTTTTGTAATTTAAAAATTAATTTTTTGTCCCAGAAACACCTTAGAAATTTTAATTCATTTTTATAACAACGAAATTTAAAATTTTACTAATCCTCTAAATATATTTTAGTAGTTTACAATAATTAATTTAAAAAAAAACACATGAAACATATTTTTTTCGTTTTGGGTTTAGAAATTTTGCGAAATTTTGCATTCAAGATTTTTGCTTTCCTTATTCGGGAAGGAGCATTTCTATTTTAGCTAAAATACAAGTTTTACCCACTCATCACGCATATAAAAATATATATTTTATTTTATATAATTTTTTATATATATATATTATTTATATATATATATATATATATTTTATTCTATATAATTATATATATAATATATATATAATTTTTTAATATATTATATATATATATATTTGTATGTATATATAAAACACTGACGTCGTGGGGGGCGAAAAAGGGATATGAGGTTTAAGTTTAAAAAAAAATTTGGATGGAAAAACTATTATTGTCAGTTGGTAAGGGGCCCCGCCCGCCTTGTTGCCCGTTGTAGCCCTATCCGTGGACTGTGGAAGTTACGAGGTACTCGCGCACACAGGCTTCACGTGACGTCACAAACGGGTTTCCCTAGGCTAGTAAGGGTCGTATATATAAAAATATGGTAGTACTGTGATACTCAGATAACTATGCAACACGAAAGGGGGATCAGGATAGCTGACACTGACTCTGGCGGGGAAAGGAAGACTCAAACCTATAAACCTTGGGAACAAGGTATGCAGTGTTATACCATCTACCCACATGGGCAATCCCTTTGGCGTGCGCTTGCGCTACCGTTGACCCAAAGGCAGCAGCTTTCAGGGAAAAGGCTTAAGTTTTATCTCATCCCTGCATGAATCAGCCTTATAGGTTTTTAAACAATGCAAAGAATCGCAAGGCGACGAAATATGCACAAGGTTCGTAGGTTCGATTTCTTCAGCCATAGATCAGTGTTTTGTATATTTCGTTGCTCTTGAAAATTCCTTGCATTGAAAATTTCTAGAAGGTTGCATGCGGGGAGAGAAAAAAGCTGTACCCTTCCCCCTGAAGCTGGCTGCCTTGGTTCAGTTTTTAGCGCAAGTTGCACCCCAAAGGTTTTGTCAGTGGGGTGTTGGGTTTTAAGCACTGGTAGTTTTTCCCAAGGTTCGTAGGTTCGAGTTCCTTCACCCAGGACAGTGTTTGTGTAATTTCTCTGCTTTTTCGAATTCCTTGCGATATAAATATATTATTTTAAAATATATATATATATATATATATATATATATATATATATATATATAACTTTCTTAATATTTCACCTCCGCATATTTGAAAGTTATTTTATAATTTTCATGTGAAGATTTTTAAAATTCAAATAATTTTTTACTTCTTCTGGTTAATTATTTATAAAAATTAGAAAGATTATAGATCCTCTCGGCAACCCATTTGTGACATCTCCCCAAGAAGACATTTTTCCTCTTATTTTTCTCTCCGCCAAAAAGTCTCTCGAGCATTGTAATACTTAACTCTTAATTTATCCTATAATTTGCAATTTGCAAATTAATCTTTCATGGAAAAGCTCATTAAACAAGTGTCCTGTGGTTAGGTTGGTAGCGCACACAGGTCACATATTAAGGGTATGTGGTTCAATCCCCGGGATGGGTGGAAACGTTGGGAGTGTTGCCTTACACCTGTTGCCCTTCTTCACCTAGCAGTAAGTAGGTACCTGGGTGTGATGACATCCCAAGTGGAGGTAATATACTGTAGAAAGGGTTTGACTTTAAAGTAAACTGAGTTACGATATCAGATCATAGGTTGTAAAATTGATCTGTGAAAAGAAACTTTCTTAAATCTAGGTAAATACAATTTGCCTATCCGTATCTTGAACAATTTCCGTAACTCTACATATGCATGTGTGTGTGTGTGTGTGTGTGTGTGTACTCATTTATATGTGGTCGTAGCTCCAGATCCCGTCTCTTGGCTCGTCGATACTAGGTTCACTCGTCGATACTAGGTTCACTCGTCGATACTAGGTTCACTCGTCGATACTAGGTTCACTCGTCGATACTAGGTTCACTCTTTTCTGGCTTCGAGAACCTTATCTTTTTATAAAGCTACGTATGGGATCCTGCCTCTGCCATTTCACTCTCCATGTCGTTTACAGTTTCGTGGCAATTAAACTTCAAAAATACTCTCCAGAAGTAGGAAAGACGGTTGGCATATGCTGTACATACTAGTTCTCTGGCTTGGAAATTCTAATGTTTCCAGAAGCTAGTGTCAGTATTTTCTAAATCATGAAAATATTTTTGTTTTGTTAAGTTCGACATATTTAAATAGTAATTTCCCTATACTTCTTTATTTCAGGAAGCCTGGGATACCTGGGAGGAGCTGTTGGGTGTTGTGTGAGTGGACCACTACTAGTGAAGCTTGGTTGCCGAGTGACTCTCCTGGTGATCTTGCCCATCACTGTGGCTTCATGGCTGAGCCTCGCTCTTTCTCCAACTGTCTGGCTGCTCTTAACTAGTTGTACCATTCTGGGTATCACCAATGGCATAATCTATACGGCTAATTGCCTATATATCATCGAAATTGCTCATAAGAACATCCGTGGAATTCTTTCAGGAATCATTTTCTTAGCTATGCTAATGGGACTTCTAATGGTGTCTGCTCTAGGAGTCTGCAAGCTCAACTGGCGACAAATGGGCTTCGTTTGTTGCGGAGTGCCTGCACTTCCTTTCTTTTGCCTCATCCTCCTGCCTAATTCTCCCCGATGGCTCGTCACACATGGTCGTCTTAGCGACGCTCAGAAAGCTCTTGCTTTTTTCAGAGGTAAACATTTCGACTCAGGGCCAGAATTACAGGAAATCACTCAACAAATCAGCACTGTAGATGTGAAACTATGCAATTTATGGCAACAAGTGCGGCTGCTGTTTGAACCATCAACTGCTCGCGTGTTCTTCTTACTGACTCTTTTACATCTCTTGACAAGTATGAATGGATGCTATGTAATAATGTCATACTCAGTGCCCATTTTCCAGGCAGTGGACTCCACCCTCGATCCATACATCAGTGCCATCATATTTAACGGTGTGAGGATTTTTGGAAATTTAGTTTATCTTTTTGCAGTTGACCGTCTGGGACGCAAACCACTGATCATAGTTTCTCATTCTTTGTGCTCGTTGTGTATGGCTACTTGTGGTGTATACTTTTACATGCATAAGACAAGAGATGCAAGTGGTATGGGGTGGATACCTCTTTCAACAACAATGATTTTTATCTTCTTTATCGGAACTGGGCTTCCTAGTTTATTAATACTGTGTGGGGAACTTCTGCCTATAACTTGTCGATCCATTGGAAATTCAATGTTATTCTTTTCATTAATGTGTGGAGCATTTATATCAACTTACACCTATCCCATGTCAGTAGAAGCACTTGGTGAACACGGGACTTTCTGGCTTTTCGGTGGTGCTAGTGCAGTGATAACCTTTGTCAGCGTTGTTGCTCTTACAGAGACTCGTGGACGCTCACTGGAAGAGATCACGGGAAATCTCATTAACAATTGGCACCAAACAACAAGACTCTGAAAGAAACACCAACGCTGCCGTAGCCTCCCACTGTGTTTATACATGAACACATGCGATTGTTACTATGCTATATACCAGCATTGATTCTTCTGCTATTACACAAATAACTCGCACATTAGTAATTCATAAATAATTTTTATTTGTTCTATATCATACTATTATATCTATTGCTTACATATCATATCTGATGTTTTGTAACTCGATATTAAAAAACAATAAAGGCTAATTTGAAAGTTAATATAAATTGTCCTTCATATGTCTAAATAAATGCATGTTTTTCAAACATATGTAAAACTGATGGCATTGGTTTTTTTGTTATCATCGAATAATAGAGAAAATAAAATGAAAGTTAAGACACTTGTGCAACATCTGGTTATCTTTATTGTAGACGTTTCGCCCTCCAGTGGCTTTATCAATACAAATTCTTGGACATAATTAGGAAACAGAAGAACTATATGCAAAAGATGAGGTAATCAGTCCCTCAGCCTTGGAGGTGGTGTTTACAACACCGTGGTTGTAGAGATTCTGAAGCACAGGTAAAGTATACCTGTCTTGCACAACTTGTCAGGCACTGCAGCATCATGGTATCTTGATTCAGAGGACATCTACATGACCTTCTTCACGACTTCTACAACTAGCCCATCAATTTGGGAAGGACCTACTTCCACTGGGGAATCCCGCCTACCAGTGACTATGCCCTCGTCTGCTACACGTCTCTCTTCACTGACGCCTATGTAAGCGCCAGTCTCCTAGCCTGTAAGACACATATGCAACAGTTAGGTATCTTTATTTCGAAACGTTTCGCCTACACAGTAGGCTTCTTCAGTCGAGTACTGTTGCATATGTGTCTTACCTAACAGCAAGATTGTTGCAGGCGAGGTTCCTTGATGCCCGTGAGGGGCTCTTGATTCAAAGAATTAAACCTGACCTCCACTTCTTTTGATCCAACCTTATTGCCTCACATTCCCCTAGTCAGTGTATAACCCCTAGGGGTTTTGAGCTTCTCCCATAAGTGTAGTAATAGTAACAAATATGGAGTGTGAGAGATGTAATTTTTATGGAAGACGATTTTTTTTTTTGGGGGGGGGGATTTGCTACCTACGCGAATAGTTTATCATCTACCTCATACCCATACTGTAGAGGAGAGCCAAAGTGTATATTAAACTTCATCTGCCATTTTTCAGACCAAGACATTAATTTGTCCAAATCGTCCTGGAGTTCATTGATATCCTCCTCAGAGTGAATTATACGGCCTATCTTTGTAGTAAAGTTGGTAGAATTACCGACAATATGTAAAGTAAAAGGACACAAGTGCAACTAATGTGACATTATATTGTGGCAACGTTTCGCTCTCCAGGAGCTTTATCAAGCCATTACAAACAATACATGGACAAAGAGGGTATATAAAGGCTCAAGAGTGAGGTGCAATACTAGTGAGGTACCATTTCGATGTTCACTAGTGGTAGTAGTAGTAGTAGTAGTAGTAGTAGTAGTAGTAGTAGTGACAAAAGTAATACAATATGGTAAAGCAATATGGTAGATGATTCCAGGATTCTTCACTTATTTCTATATCCGACAACTTCAACCAGAATAGTGGCTTCTATAACATAGCTGAACCACTTGCCAAGAAACTTCTTCATCGCTATCCCACATAAGAACACTGTAGAAGGTCTGCTCACAAACTTATCCAATCTCCTTTCCAAGCTACCCAAGATTTTAGACTCTATAACCCCACTCGGTACATCATCAGATGCAGCATTCTCCACCTGACCTTAGCATTCTGAACCTGACTATAAATACTCGCGTCCCTTCCACCCCAGGTAGATCTGTTTGTGACTTGAAAAAGCCCACTGTGTGGGCGAAACGTAGTCAATAAAGGATCACATTATACTGCATATGTGTTTACATTTCCATTGTCTAAATCCTCCTGAAGTTCCCTAACATCTACGTTTGAATCAATTATCCCACCTATCTTTGTGTCATCGGCGAATTTGCTCATATCACTAGTAATACCCTCATCAAGGTCATTGATATATATTATAAACAACAACGGGCCTAAGACTGATCCCTGTGGTACGCCACTTGTTACAGATCCCCATTCGGATTTAACCCCATTTATGGACACTCTCTGCTTCCTATCTGTGAGCCATGAATCGATTCACGAGAGCACTTTTCCCCCAATGCCATGAGCTGCCACTTTCTTTAACAGTCTTTGGTGCGGAACTCTATGAAAAGCCTTACTAAAATCTAAGTAAATAATATCAAATTCTTTATCGTGACTTGTATGGTGTAGCATTAAATGGAGGCCGAAGAATTTTCGTCAAACTGCTATCAGCTACGGTTTATGAATCGTTAGTCACCAGGTTTCAGGGCGTAAGTCTTAGCGTCACACCAGCTGTCAGTGTAAGAATGATAGATGTTTCACGGCATTATACGTGGATCAAGTTACGCAACGTTCCCTTTGAGGCGGACGAGGCAGATATAAGGAAAGTTTTTGAGACGTATGGGACGGTGCATTATGCTCAACATGGTACGTGGGCGGCAGGAGCCTATGCTGGTTTTCCAGAGGGTTCTTTCAATCTCAAAATGACTTTGAGGCACCCAATACCGTCCAATGTGTATCTACAAGATTTCAGGATGCAGGTAATGGTAATGTACCCAGGACAATGACGTACGTGCCGCCTATGTGGTGAGTATGATCACATAGCGGCGACCTGTGACAAGCGAAGACGTGTGTCTGGACCTGTGGTGGACGTCGCAGCCCCTGCTTCAAAGGTGACAGGTGAGGAACAAACATCGGATGGAGGGCGTGGTGTTTTGTGGACCGAGATAGTGGACTGGGCACACAGGATTGACGGTGAGTTGGAGTCCCGCCCCCAGCTGCCTAATCAGGTGTCGTCTCCTGTGGATAAGGAGGAGCAGCAATTACAGGAGAAGGTTCTTGACATTGAGGAGGAATTGGTGGAGGTGTTGAAGACTTTGTCACCGCCAGAGAGGGACGTTACATCTGAGCGTGGTGTCATCGGAGAGTCGTCGCTTCCAGAAAGTCGGAGACATGATAATTTGGGACGTGATGGTGGTTTGGAGTCGTCCGTTGAATCATTAAACGATTCTCAGGTGGAGGTGGAGGTTCATCGAGAGGCAACATCCGACCAAGACATGTGTAACATGACTGTCACGAGAAAGAGGGCGGTTACATCAGATTCTGATGATGTCTTTACGCCTGCACAAAGGCCTGGGAAACAGACTGAGGTGAAGTGTGAAGGTAGTGGTGTAGGTGGTGGTAGCCATGATAGGAGGCACCGGAAGAAGGGGGGAGGGAAAGAGAGCACTCTGAAGGTGTCAAACTTAAATTCAAGCTCTGGAGTTGTAAAGAGTGATGAGAGGAAGCAGGGGTGGAAACTTTAATAGGCCTTAGGTGTATGTCTGTAAATGTTAATGGGTTATGTAGCGGTATGAAGAGAGATTGGTTTCGTAATTTCCTGAATAAATCTAGAGTGGATGTTGTGTTCCTGCAGGAGTACAATTTTAAAGAGGGTTGGGTGTTGGAGGTGGCAGGATTTTGAGTAGTACCCTGCCATCTCCCCGTCTAAAAGGTGGTGTGGGAATTTTAATAAGGGAGACGAGCCCGTTCGTTTTGCAGAGAAGCGAGGGAGGAGGGGGAGGGAGGGTGTTGCGTGTGGATGGGTGGTGGATGGATAAGCGTGTGTCTTTTGTGAGTGTGTATGCGCCGGCAGAAAATAACATAAAGGTAAAGAATGATTTTGTGTGTGAGGATCTTGTGTTTTTCTTAAGTGCACTGCCAGAGGTGGCGATAGTTGGTGGGGACTGGAATAGTGTAATCAGGGTGGCGGATGTGGACCCAAGAGGGGCTGGATATATGTCTGTGGCTCTTAGGGATTTATTTAGGGATGTTAGGTTACGTGATGCCTTTGGGGGGAAGGTGTGGAAGACTGAATATACGTTTGTTAGGAGTGGATATGCTGCGAGACTAGATAGTGTACCTTTCTCAGGGAGTGGATGTGAAATCTTTTAGTACTGTTGAGGCTACAATGTCAGATCATAGAGCAGTGGTGGTGGAGGTTGGGTGGGGGATGCTCGCGGACATATATAGAAGTTATTGGAAATTAAATATAAGTGTGTTAGGTGATGAGGAGGGGTTGGAGGGGTTTTCAGTCCTATGGAGGGAGCTTAGTGTGGAAGAACAGGAGTGGATAACATTGTGACATGGTGGGATAGTGTTGCAAAGGAAAGGATTAGAAAGTTTTATGTGAGAGAAGGAAAACGTATTAATAATTTAAAATGTGGACTGGCTAACTATTTAAGAGGATAGGTTAAGAGGTTGCTATGGGCGGGGGTGGGTGGGAAAATTTCCTATGGATGAAATAGCTGAAATAAAGGGGGGTTGAGTGTGTTGCAAAATGAAAGGTTTCAAGCTGTAAGGGCAGGCAGGGGTGGAAGAAGTGCTTGGTGCGACAAGCCATCAGCGTGTGTTTTGCGGCATCAAAAGCAAAGGCAGGCAGTGACAGCTATCCCATGTTTAGAGGTAACGGAGATGGTTGGGAATTATAGAGCTGGGCAGGAGATACGAACCACGAAGGGGATGTGTGCGTATGCGGAGGCTTGGTACGAGAAGTACTGGAACAGTGGGGGGGGGTGGGTGACGTGGCGTTGACAAGGTGTGTATGTATGTGACGTTTTAATTTAGGAAATAGTGATAGAAAGGTTTTAGTGGGACTATTACGCAGAGGAAATAGAGAATGCGTTAAGGGGAATGAGGAAGGGGAAAGCTCCGGGTATTGACGGTCTCCCAGTAGAATTTTATTTACAACATTGGACGTTAATAAGGGATTTATAGTTAGGTTATTTAATCGTATGAAGGAGAAGGGTAGGTTGGGGAGAGAAGCAGGTAACAGCAGTTTTTAGTGTTGGTCCCGAAGGTCAAGGGGCAGCCCACCCTTCGGAGTACGAGCCATATCACTGATGTGTGCAGACTATAAGTGTTTGCAAAAATTTTAGGTAATAGCTTCAAATGTGTTGTGGGGAGGGTGGTTCAAAATCTCAGTTTGGGTTGCCAGGAAGGTCTATGATATGAGACATGGGATGCTGAGAAGTTTTGTGGAAGCTAAGGTGGGGGTGGAGGGCGGCTTTGTTGGCTCTAGATTGGCAGGAAGCATATGATAGAGTGGAAAGGGGAGCTTTGCAGGTTCTATTTAGGAAGACAAGGTTTTGGGGAGGAAATAGTCAGTGGGTAAATACGTTGTACAAGGGGGCGAAAATGAGGATACAGATTAATGGGTGTATGGGAGGGAAATTGCAATGGGTAGAGGCCTTAGACAGGGATGCCCCATGTCCCAAATATTGTTTGCGTGTTTCCAGGACCCCTTTTTATAGAATGTTGACCGCAGCTTATGTACGCCATGTGAGGAAGTGTGGGGGGTGGAGGGCCTGGCCGGGTTTAATGGATATGTTGACGACACCACTTTTCTCATTCGTGAAGGGGTTTAAAGGGGAGGGTTTGGACGGGGTTTGGGTGCAATTTTTTGGGAAGTGCCACGGGTTGCGGGTAAATATGCGAAGCCCAAGGTGCTTTGGGGAGGGGTTCTTGGGGGGGGGGGTTTTGGGGGGAATCAATTTTGTTAAAAAAAGGGGCGGTGCCCTTTTAAAAATTTTGGGGTTTTTTATTTTTTAAGGGATGACATGGTTGGGGCGGGGGAGGAAAATTCGGATGGGTTTATTGGAAAGGTTTCGTGGGGCTCTAGGGTTCTAAACCCCCAGCCCCTAACCAGATCCCGCGAGGATATTCGTAAAACTTTTTTATTGTATAGAATTTTTGGCATTTGCAGCCTTTTTCCCAATTAAAAGGGACAGTGATTGGGGGGGATTCTAAGAGGGGTTGAAACAAAAATTTGGGGGTTTCACTTTTGGTGTTTTGGTTTACAGAAGGTTTTTTAAAATTTTTCCCCTGTAAGTCAGGGGGGGTTGGGGGGTTGCTGGATTTGAGAGGGAGGGCTAAATGTTTTTTTATTAAAGGGGAAGGTTACGTGATTTTTGGGGAACCACGGGACGGGTTGGGAAGGATACACAACAGGCGGGAAATATTTTGGTTTTGGGGAATAAAGTTGGGGGTTTGCGAAAGGGGTTTTGGGGGCCTGGAGTTGGTTAAAACCCTAAAGGAAAGGTTTCGTAAAAGGCCCAGGTGGGAATGCTGCCCTGATTTTTGTACCGGGGGGGTTATAGATTTTAGACTCAAATCTAAACCTTAGCTTCTAAACCTGACTATAAATACTCGCTTTCCCTTCCCCCCCCAGGTAGATCTGTTTGTAAAATTTGAAAAAGCCCACTTGTGGGTGAAACGTTGTCGACAAAGGGTTTTACATTATACTGCATATGTTTTTTAAAATTTCCATTGTGTCCAGAAATTTTTTACCCTTTTTTTTCCAAAGTCAGTAGCTGAAAAGACGGGGGTTTTCCCCCTAAAGAAACCCCATTTGGCAATTTAGTCTTTTTCTGGGAAATTCAGTGTAAGAGAAAACCCTTAAACAAAGGTTTTTTAAAAAATCATTTCTCAACTTTTCCCGAAACCCAAAAATTTTCCATAAGAAACGTCCGCGAAAGAAAATGGAAACTTGTGGTTACTCATCAAAAAAGCCCTTGGGTAACAAGAGGAAGGGAAAGTAATTTGTGAGGCCGAGTGTGGGGGCCAACCACAACACCCACCTGAGGGGATCCCGTGAAAACATTCTTCAGAATGACACCCAAAAAGCCCCTAGGGCCCCCGGGTTGGGGAATTAAATTTTTTAAGGGTGGATGCATGTGTTCCCACGGGTTTCTGGTTTAAATTTTTCTCTTGAAGAAAGACTTTCAAACCCTTGTTTACTTGCCATTTCTGTTCTTGGGGGTTCCAGCATAAATTTACCTATCAGGGTGGGTGGGTTAAAGGGGCAAAAGTTAATTATTTAAAAAATTTGCGTAAAGTGCAAAAACCATATTGGGTTTAAACTGCAGTGGGAAAAGGGGAAAATGGAATTTGGGCCAATTTAAAGCGATGGTACTTTTTACTTCTTGGATCAAGAAACCCTTTTACTGTTTCAACGCAACTTACTTGAAGGAATAAAAATTAGCAATTTAGTGCACTTAATAATTAATACTGAATCAAGTCTAAGCAACTGACTCCAGTAGAAAGAAAGTATCTGAATGATGTAGTCAATGACGTGTTCGTTTGGAAATGGCATGCGTGTACGGTGTACCTTCGGAAATGACATGTCTTTATATGTAAGGGCCCGAAGTGCGAGGTGCCACTCTCCTACGAGTGAAGGACTTTTGGAGGAGGTCGGCTTTGCCCACAGTGAGTGCGCATCGCACACCCACATGGGGGCTCCTGACGGAATGTGGTCTTAGAGGTCGGGCTTTGCTGCTGTGGGCGTGCAACGCCCAAACCCAGGGGTCAACCTTCGTTTTTTTAACCATCTTCAGGGATATTATGTATCTTTTCAATCCATAGCAAATAACGTTTGAGCAGAATTTTCTTACTGGAATACAGGAAGTCCTCAGTTAACGTCGTCGATAGGTTCTTGGAAACCAATTTTACCATTGGCTAATTGATATAAACAAGTGTTAAGTTGCTACTGCAGAGAAGAGCTGAGTGGGAGGGCAGTAGTGTTGCAGATGCCATGAGTGGAGTATGTCCCTCAGGGGCATCATAAATTTGTATATTTACTCTGTTATTGACTTATAAAAATCGAATAAAAGCTCCCATAAAGGAAGAAATTGATATAGTAAATCTGGGTAAGCAGCTGCGGCTTCTTTGTTGGCACTTGCAGACTCACCTGTTATTTATATGTTATGTGGTTTTAAACGTTTCTTAACAAACATTGTTGTATATATTATGGAATGTGCATTTACATAAATATTATTCCGTATATGGTTTGGAACTTCCTTGCAATTACCAGTTAAAAGGTTAAAATATATAAATCATACAGAAGTGTCTTCGTGTGTGTGTGTGTCAGCTGAGATCTGTTCAATAAATTATTAAAATTTCTGCGGATTTGTTCAGTGTCTGGCCGATTATTGTTTTGTACATATAGGAATTTTTCTCAACGTTTTCCAGTATAATGAAGTTTTTTCATCTTATGTTGTTTGTTGAATTTAAGATCTGAGTTCTAAGAATGAAAGAAGCTCCTATGTAACTATCACGCCTCTCTTCCCTCAGGTGTTTGCAACACTGGTAATGGCACTGACGCAACTAAGTGCTGGCACGTCATTGGCATTCTCAGGCATCACGCTGCCACAGCTCACTGACCCGCAGGAAAACCTCTTCCTAAACCAGTCACAAACAGCCTTCTTTGGTATGAATTCTTAGTATTATTTTCACTGGGAAACGTTTACACAATGGTCAAAAAAGCCCCCGTGGAATTTGGGGTAAAAAATATAATATGTTAAAATGTGTGTGTGTTTTTTAAAAGACTAAACTTTTTTGATTGGAGTTTTCCTTACATTGGGACCTTCCTCACCTATCTTCACGGGGCGCAACGTTCATTGCATCTGTCCCTTCCAGTTGATCATTTTTTTTTTTTCCCCTCACATTTACTTACACTATACTTTTTTAAAAACCCCACGATATGATAGTCACTGTGCATGACCTCACTGGTAAACTAACTTTGTTTAAATACTCCATTCGGCAACTGCAGATTTCCCCAAGCCGACAAAAATTTTTTTAATAAAAATGTCTTATTTTGTTCTTTGCACTAAAATAATTTGTTTTTAATTGTTTTCTTTTTCTAGATAAGTTTCATTTTTCGTCTTCGAAAAAACTAAAAAATATCAAATATCCGCAGAAAAGCGTTAAAAAACTCTGACATTAAAGGTGTGTCGGGTGTGGCAACGGCGGGGTGGTGTGTTTGTACTTTTCTATGTGGTTGAAAGGAGTTGAGTCTCAGCTCCTGACCCCGCCCTTTGTTTTTCGTGCGTAAAGCCTGGTCATGGAGGGGCCCGGGGGGGTGTTGCCCCCCCGAAACCCCCCAAGATACCCAGGTAATTTTCCCTCTTTGTATACGGAACAAGTTACGCTCATAGGCCCCGTCTCCAATGCTCTGCTTTTTTTACAATTTTAAAATTTCTAAGGTTTTGCAGCCTTACTAATTCCTCTTTCACTGCATTACATTTGTCAGCTACCCCAAGAAAATTTCTTTTTATTTATCATTGCACTCCACTTTTTCTTCAACGGTTGCCTCTTGTATCATTTTTGCGGAACTAAGACATTTTATCTGCTTTTTCAAACTTAAAAAGGGGTTTTTTCTTCTTTTTTCCCCCGTCAGCAAAACTTTACGTCCATAAAGTTTTCAACTTTCCATCAAATTCAATTGCCTAATCGGGCACCTTTTAGTAGCTTTTCTTTGAACTTTTTCTAACTTCTTCCCGCTTTTTTTCGGGTGGGGAGGGCCACACGACTTTCTTTTTCGCCTCATATTAGTTTTTAAATAGTTCTTAACATTATATTTAACATTATATTTAAAATTACATTAACATTATATGTTTAGGTATGTCTTCTCTTTTTCCTCCGATCACTAACATTTCATCCATAAAGTTTTCAAATTTCCATCTTAATTTTATTGGGTCTAACTGGCGCCATTTAAGCTTTTCTTTTAAATTTTCTAAACTTTTATATCTTTTTTTCAGGTGGGACCCAACAAGTTTTTTTTTTTCCTCATATTTGTTACAATAACTTTCAACATTTCACCTCCATATATTGAAAGCTAATTTTTAGTTTCCTGAGAAACGATTTTTACATTTTCCCGGGAAAAAAATTCAAAAATATTTTTTTCCCCCTTTTAAATTTTTTAAATAAATTTAAAACATTACGGGGAAGGACAGATGTTTGGACCCCCCTTTTGACATCTCCCCCGGAAAATATTTGTTTTCCTCTTATAACTGTTTGGGATTTTTTTCCCCGCAAAAACGTTCTTTTTTTGGTAACACTTAACTTTTTAAATTTTTTCTATTTTTTGCAATTTCCCAAAATTAGTTTCCGGTGGGTAATTTGTCACCCCGGAAATTTCAAAAGACCTGGGCTGTTTAGGGGAAATTGGGTTGGACGGTTAAAAAAAAGGGTTCCCCTTTTTCATTGTTTTAAATAACTGGGTTGGGGGTTAAAGGGGGGTCTTGCTTTAAAGGGGAAAATTTGGAAAAAGGCTGAAAGGTTCAATAAAGGGGGCCGGGGAAAATTGAGGGGGTTAAAAAAAAAAAGTGGGGAATACTTCTCCCCCATATTTGAAAAATTTCCAAAAACTGTGAGGAATGTAGGTGGGGGGGGGGGTTTTTTGGGTGGGAAGGGGGGGGGGGTTCTAAAACCTCCCTGACCCCTCCCTGTTTTCAAGGGGCATTTGTTAAATTTGGGGACGTTCCAGGTAAAAAATTGAGTGCGGTTTGGGGAAGGTAAAACTTCTTGTTCTCCGGGTGTTTTTAAAAAAGGTTGGATTTTGAAGAGGGTTTTTTCCCCAAGGAAAGGGGTAAGGTTTTTGGGAAAGGTTTCCCCTCTCCGGGAGAAGTTGAGGTGGTTGGAAGGGGGGGAATAAGGGGTTTTGGGGAGTGAGGGGTTGCTTCCCTGGAGGGTGTGGGGGTTGGTAACAACGGAAAATTCGTTTGGGGAAAATCGGCCCAAACCCACCTGCTCCAGTGCGGTTTGGAAAGAAAAGGGGAAAGGTAGGAAAAAAAGAGTGCAGTTTTAAGTAAAGGTTCGCTGGGATTTCATAAGGGGGGGTTAAAGGGGAAGGGGGGGAAAAAACCCTCGCTTGGGGGCCTTTGCTTTTGCCTGAAGGGGGATGAAATGAAGGGGGTTGTCAGGCAATTTTAATTTGTGGTGACAAAATTCCCAAAGGAAGATTAATTTTTGGAAAAAATGGCCCCCCCTTTTAATTGGAAACAAACGGGAAAATTATGTCGGGAATGGGGGTTATTTTCCCCTCGGGGGTGGTAAAAATTGGGATATTGGGGGAAGGATTGGTAAAAAATGCCTATGTTTTTAAACTAAGGAGATAAATATGGGTTTTGGGGAAAAAAAGGTTTTTGGAAAATTGGGGGGAACGTAATGTATAAAAGGAATTGAAATATTTTTAAATTAAAACCCCTTTAAGGAACAGGTAAAAAAAAAGGGGGGGCAGGCGGGGGGGATTTTTCCGCTCGTTCCCCTTTTAAAGGTTTCCTATAAATAGAAGGGTGTTGGAAAAAGATTCCCCTGGGGTAAAATTAAATCTTTTTTAAAACATAGAAAAAATTTAAAAAAAACCCTAAACCCAGGTCCCAAAAAAGGCACAAAAAAATACCCCCTTTTAAATTTTACCTAAAAAACGGGTTTAAAATTTAAAAATCCCCCCCAAGAGGTTCTTCAAAACTTTAAATTTTTGAATAAAAAGCCTTCCCAATTTAAAATTGTTGTGTTAAACAATATAAAATTAAGGAAGGGTCAACCAAAAACTGGGGTTTGGGTCAAGAAAATTTAAAAGGGGTTTTTAGAACAAAATATTTTTTTTTAAGGGCCCAAATTTTTTGGTTGGGGTCCCCAAAAAAATTTTGGGGGGAAAATTTTAAGGCCCCCCCAAAGTTGGAAGGGAGGGAGAAAACTCTAGGATCTTTCCGAACCAAAAATCGAAAGGGTGTCCTAAGATTTAAACTATAAAAGATTGACGGGAACCAATTTGACAGGAAATTTAGGTTGGGTAATTTCTTGTTACGATCCGGATTTTTTTTAAACATTTTTTAAAGCCAACGGGGGAAAAAACCCCTTATTTGGGTTTTCTTGCCGTGGGGAAAACACAAATTTAAAATAATTTGGGGTTTAATTTGATGAGTTTGGGGAGGTGATCACAAATCCCTCATTTTTTTAACCCTATCAGGGAATTTTCCCCTTTTAAGGGCAACAATCTCCGCCCTGATTTTCCCCTTGGGTGTTTTTTTTCATAGGATAAAAAATTTACTTAGGTGGGCTAAAC
Source organism: Cherax quadricarinatus (assembly GCF_026875155.1). Lineage (NCBI taxonomy): Eukaryota > Metazoa > Arthropoda > Malacostraca > Decapoda > Parastacidae > Cherax > Cherax quadricarinatus. Next base: position 21,004,603 of record NC_069424.1, read on the forward strand.
TGGAAGGGCCCTGATGGGGGGGTCAGGTAGGGGGGGAGGGGTTGCCGATAGATGTTTTCCCGGGCCCAAGTTCTAGCGCCAAAAATTTTTATTTTCCCAAAAAAATCAGATCAAAAAAAAAATGACCCTAAAGGGTGAACAATAAAATTAAAAAAATATCTGTTTTGGGTCAAAAGAGGGGCATTTAAGAAAATCAAAAAGGAAAGGGGCAATTAAGAAATCGAAAATATTCATTTTAAAGAAGAAAAAAAAAAAGGGGAATTTAAAAAAGCAAATAGAATTATGGGGTTTAAAGTTGCAAGAAAATTCAAAAAAGGGACTCCCCCCAAAAAAGGAATTTCTTTCAGGTTTTACAGAAAAAGGGATCGGGGGAAAAGATAGGCCCATAAAAAAGTTCCTGGGGTCAGCTCACTGCCAGGGGAAAAGGGAAATGTTAAAATTTTTTAAAACCATATTTTCCCTCTCGTTTTTACACAGGGGGTTTCCAAGGGGATATTCCAGAAGGGTTTAAATTATGTTGAACGGACGAAAAAAACTTTTTGAAAACTATTGGGGGCACAAGGGGAAGGTCCTTGGGCAAATAGAAAAATTTAAAAAACCAAACAAATCCCCGGGCCCTGTTTGAACGTAGGAAAGGGGTTTAAAAAGGGAAAATTTTAAAGAGGAGTTTACCCAAAATTTGGGGCTAATTTTTTTCAACTTTATCACTAAAAACAGGCTTTGGGGGGCCAATAAGGGGGAAAATGGAAAAAGTGATACCTTTTTAAAAACAGGTGACCGCCCTTAGTTTCGAACTTTTTTTTTTGGGGGGGGGGCCCAAATAAGCAATCCATAGGGGGAAAAATTTTTTAGGGGAATCAAAAAAAAATTTTGCCGAGGCATTCGTACCACCTTGAAAACCCAATAAAAAAAAATAAAACGAATCCCCAAAGGTTTTTCCCAAGGGGGGCCCCCTCCCTTCCGAATTTTTTAATTTTTTTCCCACTAAGGTATTTGAGGGGGAAGATATGGAAATTGAATATGATATTGTGTATATGGACTTCAAAAGGGTTTTGCGGGGTTCCCACACAGGGGATATTAAAAAAAATTTAAAAGGGCACATGGAATAGGGGGGAAAAATTTTTTTTCCGGGATAGGGGCAGGTTTGGGAAAAAATACAGCAGAAAAGTTTGCAAAAAATGGGGGGGGAAACGGGAGGGGGGAAGCTCACAGCGGGTTCCCGGGGGTCAGTTTTGGGCCCCCCCTGCTGTTCCCAATTACATAAACGAATAGATGGGGGCTAAAGACGAAAATCGGCAAGTTTGCCGATGACCAAAAATTAGGCCGTCAAATTTTCATTCTACGAGGCATTCGAGCACCCCCCAGGAAGATTTGAATAGCTGATGCAGTGGTCGGGGAAAATGGCAATTTCTTTAAATAGGGACAAAAAAAGTTCTAAATGTTGGGCAGGGGGAATAAACCCTGCCACATATAAACTAAATTAAAAGGGAGTCTTAAAATTACGGGTTTCGAAAAAGTTTAGGGGGTTTGGGTTTCAGAATCTGAAACCAAGACAACGTGCATAATGTTCGCAAAAAAAGCTAAAAAAAAAATCCTTGGGGTTTATAACAAAACAAAATTTAAAAGGGGGTCCTCAGGTTGTTCTTCAACCCCTATACATCCTTGGTTAGGGCCCCCCCTTTAGATTTTCTCACAGTTTTTTCCCCCCGTATTTCAGAAAGGATTTAAAAAATTTCTGGAAAATTAAAAAAAAGGAGGATGACAAAGATATCCCATGTATCAGAAAAAAATTTCCCCTTTAGGGGAAAATAAGGGCCCCCGAAACTGCACTCTCTAGAAAACGTTTGAATTAGGGGGGAATTATTTAGGGTTTTTAAAATAAGACAGGGAAAAAAAAAGGGGGGTAAAAAGGTGCTGAAAATATCTAGCCCAGGGCAGGGGCTCGCAGCAATGGTTTTAAGTTGAAAAATTCAGATTCGGAGGGATATAGGAAAGTCTGGGTTTTGGGCAAGTTGTGGTTTAGTGGGAAAAAACTCCCCAAATACCGTTATAGAGGGCCCAAAAGTTGTGGAGCTTTTAAAAAAAAAAGGGTTGGGTAAAAACCCTAGAAAGTGGGGTGGGGGTATTTACCGATAGCTTTGCAACAGGGCGGGTTTCCGGTTCCTCCCCTTTAAATCAATGTACCCGACCTACTAGGGGTTTGGGGGCATTTTCTTAAGCCGGTAGGGGCTTGGACCTGCCTCGCATGGGGCCCGTAGGCCCTCGGGGAGTGTTCCCCTTTGTTTTTTATGTTTTTTTTTCTTATTTTATCATTTGGGGGGGCCCGGGAACCTTTTCTTAAACTTTTCTTTGAGCTAATATATCTTGCCCTACCCCTTTTACTTTTTCCAGTCGTTTACAATTTTGGTTTACAGTTTTCCATAAAAAAATTACCCTCTAAAAAATAGGAAAAAGGTTGGGATATATTGTACGTTAGCCTCTGGGTTGGAAAATTCCCAATGTTTTTTAGAAGCTAAGTCTGTATTTTCTAAACCTGTGATATTAAGTTTTAAATTTTTTTTTTAAAATTCGATATAATGAAAAAGGTAATATCCTTAAAAAGGGCTTTTTTAGGGGCCTGGAATACCCAGGAGCAAATGTTGGGTGTTTTGTGAGTGGAACCCCCAAAGTGAAGCTTTGGTTTGTCGAGTGACTCTCCGGGGGAAACCCCGCCCCTCAATGCGGCTTCTTGGCCCCCAGCCTCGGCCCTTTTTTCCAAATTCTGGCTGCCCCTTTTTAAAAATCGCACCCAAATTTTGGGGGTTTTCCCATTTTTCATCCTTACCGGTCTTTCCTATATTCTATCAAATTTCCATAAAAACATTTTTTGGGAATTTTTTCTTAAAATTTTTCCTTAGCAAATAAGGGGGTTTTAATGGTGGGCTATTCTACATTTTGCAAGCTCGACGGGGACAAAAGGGGTTTGTTTGTTTCGGAGTGTCGGCCCTTCCTTTCTTTTTCCCAAACTTCCTCCCCAACTCCCCCCTTGGCTCGGCAACCCAAGGGGTTTTTAGCGAAGCTCAGGAAAAATCTTGTTTTTCGAAGTAAACATTTTGGGCTCTGACCCGAATTTTCAGGGGTATCACTCAACAAATTTTAAAAGTTTAAAAAAAACTAACAAATTCATGGCAACAACTGACTGCGTTTTTTTAAACCCAAAAGGGGTCGGGACGGTTTTTTGTTATTGACTGTTTTTTAAATCTCTTCGCAAGTAAAGGGTCATTTAATTAAGTATATTCAGGCCCATTTTCCCGGGGATGGGACTTTTACCCGAACCCCTACACATGCCCTCATATTTTCCGGGGTAGGGTTTTTGGGAAATTTGTTTATCTTTTTTTCAAATTTACCGTTTGGGGGCCCAAAACCCCTGATCATAGTTTCCTTTTTCTTTTTTTTCCCTTGGGTTACCCGGGGGTTACCTGGAGGGGATTCGGGGTCAACGCCCCCCGGCCCGGGCCACGACCCCCTCCCGGGTCAGGGGCCGGGTCAACTAGGCTGTTTTCTGCGGCCGCACGCAGGGCCGACTAGAGCCACAAACCCCTACCGGGGCCCCACGTTGGGGAAACTGTCCAGCTCTCTCTTTAAGGGGAGCCAAAGGGGGTTTTTGGGAAATTCCCCCAATGCTTTGAGGGGGGGCTGGGAACAGTTTTGGGGCCCCGGGCATTAGGGGGTTTTTTTCTAGGTACCAAAGGCCCCCGCCTTTTTTTTTGGGGGCATTTTTCTCGCCGCCCTTTTTTTACTTTCGTAGGGATATTTTTTGTCAGATTTTTGGGCCATTCCTTTTCCCAAAATTTTCCAAGTGTAATTATATTTTTTCCTCCCCCCTGCGTTTTCCAAAGAGTACAATTTAAGTGCTTCCCAACGTTCCCCGTAGTTAAGGTGCTTTACAGAAATTTTACGTGCATAAAGGATCTCTGACCCTCTCTAATCTCCGATTTTACCCCCTTTGTATGGAATGTTAATTTTACGGGATATTCCACCTAAGAGAACAAGTGATTTGAAAAAACATCATGGGGTTGGATCTCTCGTTTTTAAAATTTCCCTTTTCCATCCTTTTCATTTTCTTTGCACGTGGGGATCGTGGCACTGTTGTACCTTTTAAAGTGAGTTTCCCCAGACATTACTACTCCCCCGGCCCCCTTTTCATTATTTTTTCCCCTCTATTTTATGGGCCCGAATCCCAGTATACCTGTTTTTATTATTTTCCTTCCCCGTTTTCCAAAAACGGAGTTTGGGGGGAATTTGGGGCCTCATTGAACATCAATTGTTTACCGTTTGCCCACTGGAAAACTTTGTTTTTTTCTTCTTGGAGGTTAACCGGTCCTCAGCGATGACAGGGCCCATTTAGATCCAAATATCCAACCGCAAAGGATATACTTCGGGGGTGTATATCTTGTTTTTTGTCGGAATTTAATAAGGAATAGAGGGGGGGTACTGGCCTTGTGGAAAAAGGCTCTTTACTATGGGAGCCTCCGATTTAACTCGGGGGACCCCTACTCTTTTTGTCGTTTGGGTTTGGAAATTGAAGATCCCTTTCCCCCCCTTTCCCAGTTACCTTTTCACGAAGGGGGATTACGCCCTGATCGCATTTGTCAAAGGGTTTTGCAAAAACGGGGTTTTAATTTTTTTCGCTTTTGATTTTCTTCCAGGCTTTCCAAGGGCCCTGTCTTTGTGACCATTTTGTAGACAGGAGCGACCCCCCTGAAAACCCCTGTTTTCCCCGGATTTTTGGGAGTTTTTTGGGGAAACCAGGGGATTTTCAAACCTGCTTCTTTCCTCTTTTTAAAAAAATTTTTTTGTTGTGGGGTGTCAAGCTTTTTGGGCAAAAGTTCTTAGCTTTAAAGCTTTGGGGCCCCCTTTAAGGGGTGGGCTATATCCGTTTTTTTAAGTGACTGGGAATTTCACCAAGTCCCAAAACCCTCCTCCATATGTATTAGGGCACCCCAAGGGGTTTTTTTGCAGTTCTTAATGGGAAAAAAAGTTCCACGAGTCTGGGGGCCCGGGGTGGTGCAAAAGGCCCTTTTTTCAAAAGGGTTTTTCGAAATCTACGGGTTAGGGTTAAGGGCGGAAAAAATGGCATTTTCATTTATGGAGTTTTTAGGTTTATTCATGAAGAAAAACATTTGGGGGTTGATCCTCAGAAACCCATTAATGGTTTTTTCTAAAAACAAGGTTGTACTGGGGTTTAAAATTTCATCATTTCCTTGTTGTCTCCCGGTCATCCCACCCGTCTGGGAAGGCCCGATACCATTGTGGGATTTTTCCTTTTTTTTTGGCTATGAAAAAAATTTTTGGGAAATTTTTTTTTAAATTTTTAAATAATTTGCTTTTAAACTCCTCCCGCCTCCTGGGCCTGTAAGAGTCATTTTGCTTTAAATTTGATAGTTTCCAATTCCCCGGGCAGTTTCCCCCTTCGGTATCAGATATTCTAGCCTCCCGAGGGCTCAGTGACTTTTTCGTCGTTTTTCTGGAGGGGGGCTCCTTTTTTTTCCCCCAGTTTTCCCTCTCTTCTTCTTTTTTGGGGGGAAAATGCCTAGAACTGCTTTGGGTACCCGGGAGTTAAACCTTTCAAGGGAAATGGTTTTGGGTTTCCCTGTCATTTTAAAAATCTTCCCCATGTTTCGGTTTTGGACATGGTTTACCGGGGCCCATTTAATTTTTTGTTTTTTGGGAAATTTTATTTTGTAAACACCTTCAAGGTTCATGATTCCGTTGTTTTGGACCCTATGCAAAGTATGTTGGCTTAAATTAAAATTTTTGGGTCGGGGGTTTTTGTTTTTGATATTTTATTTTCTTTTCGGTCCCCATTTTTTGTGAAAATAAGGGCAATTTGTTTTCAGTCTTTTGGGGTCCACTATCTGCTGGCTTAAGGGGTTTTTTTTCGGGGAAAAGGGTTAGTAGCTTTATTGTGTTTACCTTTCATCTGCGTACCTCCGGGGGTTGTTTCAGCTTTTTAAAATTATTTCTAATTCTTCCTTTTGTATGCCTTAGGCTAAATCACCCAAACAGTAAGTGGGTTTGGGGGTAGTGGAAGGGTTTTTCCCCCAAAAGAAAACATTTTTTTTTTAGTTTGCTTTTTCCCTTAACTTTGGGGGGGTTTTCTCTGGTGGCTTTTTATACAACCACCAAGGGCTATTTTGGGTTTTCGATCTTTACGAAAAAACTTCCAAAATACCTCCCTTTGTGTTTTCACAACTCCGGGCGATAAGGGGGCTCTTGCATACAGGGCCCCCCCCCCTTGTTTCCCGTTTTTTCTGTCGTTCTAAAAAGGGTTTTAACCCCTTATCCATATTTTACTGTCAAATGAGGTTTTGTGTGAGTCTCTGTGAAGGGGTGCAACATTTCATTAGACTCCCCAAGGTCCATGATAAAAGGGGATTTTTTGGGGGGTGGATGGCTTAGGCCCTGTTATTAAAAATATGAAAGGTTGTTTCTTTTTGTTGGGGGGGGTTTTTTTGCATCAGTAGTTAAATAATTCTGGAGGGCCCGGGGGGGCCACTGGTGCGCCTCCATCCAAAAAAGGGTCCAGGGGGGGTGGGGCTATTTTTTTTTATTTCCTTTCCATTTTCCCTTTTTTTGTTTTCCCGCCCTAAAAAAAAACCTGGGGTTGGGTTGTCGTTTGTATAATTTTTTGGGCTTGGGGGTCCCGTTTCCTCCGGGCCCTTTTTAATTGGGTTTCAGGGGATTCATGTTTGTAAAAACTCTTCTGGAGGGGCCGAGGAGGGCACATTTTTTTGGGGAAAAGGGAAAGTAAAGGAAAAGAAAAAAAAACATCCTTTTTGACAGGGGGTCGCTACATTTTTTGGGGTGGTCAAAGGGATGTCCCCCTTTTTTCCCCTGTTATTCCAAGCTTCAGGCCCCCAAACATAATATTTGCACCCAAAATTTACCTTTTGGGTTGAAAATTTTTGGGGGGGTTTTCCCAAATTTTTGCAAATTTTTGGGCTGCACTTTTAAAACCTCATATCCAAGCCCGGGGCCCCCCCGGGCCTGGATTCCATCTACTTTCCCCAGTAGAGGGGGGAGGAGACTCCTCTCCAAAATCTGTACTGGGGCCACGGTCTTTTGCAAAAGATTTGTATATTTACTGTTTTTTTTTGGGGGTTTGGGTAGTGTTCCCCCAGGAGGTCCCGGGGGCAGTAGGGCTGGGGGGTGGGGCGGGGCCACTGGGGGTGGGGGGGGGGCTGGGCTGGGGCCCCACCAGCACTGAGGGGTTTTTGGTTTCTTTGCCCGGGGGTGGGGCCCCACCATCACTGTGGGTATTATGATGACTGGGGGTGGGGCTGGGTTTCCCCCAGGGGGGATAGGTAGTTTTGGGGTCAAACTGTTTGTGTTGGGAAATTTTGCATTTTTTTTATACACTATCTCTTTTTTCCCCTGTTTTTTTTTTTTTTTTGGGTAGACTAAACCCAAAGGTCATCCTTGTTTTTTTTGATTATTTTTTTTCATTTAAATTTTCTCCTTTTACTTTTTGGGGAACCTGCCCCAAATTCCCCCATTTTTTAAATTTCCAACCCGAAGCCCCCTTTTAGGGTTCGAGGGCATTTTTTTTAGGCTGTTTTAGTCTATTTTCAAAAAATATGGTATTTGGGAAACTAGGTTTTCATGTGATTCTGGAAAATTCCCTTTCCAAAGGGTTTTTTTTTCAAGTCCCACAGATATTCTGGGCTGGGGCCTCCCGTCTGGGTTTCCCAAATACACTGTATGCCCGGGGGGAAAACGGGTTTCCCTTTAAACCCCTCTTGCTGGGCCAGAATATCAAGAGTATTTAAAAAAAAATTTTTCCTTCAAAAAAAAAAAAAAAAAAAAAGGGAAAAACAAAAAAAAAAAAAAAGGAAAAAAAAAAAAACCAAAAAAAAAACCAAAAAAAAAAAAAAAAAAAAGGAAAAAAAAAAAAAATTTAAACAAAAAAAAAAAGTTTTTAAAAAAATTAAAAAAACCCCCAAACCCCAAAATAAAAAACAAAAAACCTTTTTAAAAAAAAAAAATAAAAAACTAAAAAAAAAAAAAAAAAAAAAAAAAAAAAACCCCAAGTAAATAAAAAAAAAAAAAAAAAAAAAAAAAAAAAAAAAAAAAGAAAAAAAAAAAAAATTTAAAAAATTTTAAACATAGAAAAATTTTTAAAATGGGAAAAAAAAAAAAAAGTTTTTTAAAAAAAAAAACAAGGGTTTTTAAAAAAAAAAAAAAAAAAAAAAACAAAAAAGGCAAAAAAAAAAAAAAAAAAAAAAAAAAAAAAAAAAAAAAAAAAAAAAAAAAAAGAAAAAAAAAAAAAAAAAAAAAAAAAAAAATTTTTTTAAAAAAAAAAATAAATTTAAAAAAACCAAAATAAAAAAATTTTAAAAAAAAAAAAAAAAAAGAAAAATAAAAAAAAAAAAAAAAAAAAAAAAAAAAAAAAAATAAAAAAAAAAAAAAAAACAAAAAAAAAAAAAAAAAAAAAAAAAAAAAAATTTGCCCCTTTGAAACCGTTTTTTGGGGCCAAACCCGGGGACTTTTTCCCTTCCCCCCTGGGCAACAAATTATGGTCTATACTTTTACATGCATAAGACAGGATATGTTAGTGATATGGGATGGATACCTCTTACAGCAACAATGATATTTATCTTCTTTATCGGCATTGGCCAACCTGCTATATTAATATTGAATGGCGAACTTCTGCCTTAACATGCCGATCTATTGGAAATTCGGCGTTGTCCTTAACATTAACGTGTGGAGCATTTATTTCAGTTTTATCTATCCCATGACAGTAGAAGCACTTGGTGAACACGGGACTTTCTGGCTTTTTCAGTGGTACTAGTGCAGTTTTAAAACCTTTGTCAGCGCTGTTGCTCTTACAGAAACCCGTGGACGCTCGTTGGAAGAGATCGCAGGAAATCACATTAACAACTGGCACCATACAACAAGACTCTGAAGTAACCCCAAATTGCCATAGCCTCCCACTGTGTATAAACATAAACATATGGGATGACTTCATGAAATCGTCTGGAGTTTTATGACTCCTGATCGCGGGTTCTAACCCCGCCCGTGGTATGGCTTTTGTTTACATATGTGATGGTTATATATTTATACCAGTTTGGAGTCTTCTGCTATTAATTTTTATAAAAAAATTTTTCTTTTGTTCGTTATATAATTTAAGTCAACTGTTTTGGTATTATATCTGACGTAATATAACATTTAAAAAAAAATAAAGGGTAAATTGAGAATTAATAATTATTATCCTTCACGTGTTTAAAAAAATTTTAGTTTTTAAGTGTCTAGATAAGTTCAAATGGTTTTCAAACATAGGTAAAATTGTTGTCATTGATGTTTTGTTATAGAATATTAGAGAAAATAAAGTGAGACAGAAAAAATTAACAATCATAACACCTAACGAGGCTAGTGTGCCCGAGCACATTAGCTCCGTTAGTGTGCTGGGAACCCACCAAGTGGACTGGTATGAGGGACAACAAGGAACATTTGGGCCCTGCCAGGAGGAAGACTGCCAATACTCAACGCTGAAGACCAGTCAAGACGACAGTCAGAACCTTTATAATTAGACAAGGCGCAAAACCCCATGTGGACTCTTCCTCGAGAGGATTGGTACAGGCTCGATACTCACTTCCGTACTCGCGGGTTAGGCAGGGCTACTCATGGATGACAGGTATACAGGAAGCAGCAAGGACTGTAGAGTGTGGACCCCCCCACAGGCGAGGTTCTTGCTGCCCGTGAGGGGTCTTGATCCACTGAATTAAATCTGACCTTCCCTTGCTTGGACTGAACCTGGTTTGCCTACCATTCCCCAAAAGCTGTATAACCTCTTCCGTTTAGAGCTCCCCGAGAAAGTAATAATAATAGTAATAATAATATAATGACAATAATATAATAATAATAATAATAATAATAATAATCATAATAATAATAATAATAATAATAATAATTAATAATAAATAATAATAAATAATAATAATAATAATAATCTTCTGAACCAAAGCAGTGGAAAACTGAGAAGAATAAAATAATCAAGTATCGCTACCAGGACTCTTAGTAAGATATTTTTTAATCATTATTAATAAAACAAGTCGAATAAAGGTTGATTTGGATGAACACTGGTCAATTGGTTCGACACCCACAGGAGTCATAATTTTTTTATGTTTATAACTTGATGGGTTGTCGCAAGACGCACTGAATGAACTAGAAGTTGTACCGTCACAATGAATATTTTCTCTGGGATGGTCATCCTATGCGCCATCACATCATCTTGTTATTGTGTACGTGACGGTGAGTCTCCACGCGCTTCCGTCAGAATCAGTTACAGTGTTGGTCCCTCCTGAAGGAGAGGTCTCAGCAGCCAGCAATATTAAGACTACTACCTGCTATAATACCAGTGTGATCTAAAAGTTTTATGTAGAAGCGTTCCTACGTTCTCTCTGTAGGAAATTACTGTCCAGTTCTTAACGTATTGGCAGAAAATAACTATGTGGCGGACCGCGTTTCGTCGTAAATGCAACACATCAAGTCCATCCAATAATCTTCACCAGCAATTCTAAATCTATTTCTCAGTTTCAGTAGAATATGAAAACGTATAATCTTATCCATCGTCAAACAGTTCGAAAGTTCTCCGTAACAAGGTATTTTTTATATTGGAGCTTCATATAGAAATACTGCAGGTGTTTTCTTCACCTCAAGGAAGTTCAAGCATCTCTTCATTGGAGTGATACATGGCAAACCAACTTGTCAATTGTTAATGATTGATGCATGCTACATAAATAAAGAGGCTCTCACAGGTCATTATTATAGTTCAGATTTTTTTATCTGCAAATGATTTAATGCCCACACTTTGACATACCGTTTTCCATTTTCGACACCTGATTTCGGTTCCATAACATTTTTAAGTTTTACATTCAATTTAACAAAATAACCATAAAACTTAAAACAAAGATAAATGTACGACGTTAAAGAAGGAACTTTTATTCAGCACATCTACAAAATAATAAAATAATGCCCTGACGAAGAACATGGAATCTCGTATTTTACTCCTCAGATGAAATGGATAACAACAAGATGAATGTGATGTTTGAGGGCCGAGGTGTGGCCACCCCAACTACGCCTGCTGGAGGGAGACTCACGCCAAAACATTCTTCAGAATGGCACCATGCCTGCCATAGGCACCCTAGGTTCTGGTAACTAGAATCTTTCAAGGGTAGATGGATGTGTTCCCTGCAAGTTTCTTACTCAACTTTAACACGAATAGTAATTGAAACGTTTGCAAAAACACCCCATTAACCACGGGTGGGGATTGAACCGCGATTAGAGAGTCATAAATCTCCACACCGACGCGTTATCCATTGGTGTCAGCTGGTTACAATTAAAGATTCATCCATCCACCTAGGTATATTTATACACCATAGGGAAGGTAGCATAGTCACCAATGTGACAACAAAAGCAGTTTTACAGGACAAATCTCTCTGATGTCGGCTGTATAAATATACCTAGTTGGATGATCTTATTTTAGCCAGCTGGCAAATGGCTAATGTGTCGGTCTGGAGTGTTATGACCTCTTGATCGCGGGTTCTATCCCCGCAGGGTATGGTTGTGTTTTATTTCACTTTAAGCTTGACTTTCTTCAAGGTGACTATCACCAATTTGGTTTACCAGCTTCTCTTCTTGAGTTCAGCAGTTATTCACTGAACTACAATGAGCTTTGAGGTATATAGCTAGTTATTTATTACTGAGGAGGTACTAATCCACAGTGGGTTACACAGAAAAAGAGAATGGGGATAGTAATCATGCTCTGTTGGCGCAAAAAGGTTGCAAGACGCTGAAGCTCTTATTTCTGCCTTCATCCCCCCCCCTCCAAAGCTTCACTCTTCCCCCTCAAAAAAAAAAAAAAATAATGAAAACTCAGCTTCAGTTACAACTCCCAAACCAAGGTCATCCCTTCCAACCAAATTAGTACCTCTAAGCATCCTACCATAGACAGTCTCAAGCCACCCTTATTACGTTTGATCTAGGATGTTAAAGTGGCTTTTGAATTGTTGTATTTATTTTTTTCCTTTACCTGGGATGAAGTCACCCGCCTGAAGTGAGTGTGACAGCAGCATGATCTAGAAATGATATAAGCAATTTAGGATATTACTAACTGATATAAATCAAGTCTGATCAGTGAGTCATCTTCAGTTGGAGGAACGTGATTGTGTGATGCGGTCGTTAAAGGACTCCGTCTAAATGGGCAAGCCTTGTACTGTGCCCTTTTGGAGGAAGTCTTGTTTTCGTGTTGTGCTGGTTTTGGAAATGGAGTTTTTGAGGCCTGATGTCAGGACCTCCCACCTGGTTTAGGTGTACAAATATGAAACTGAGGATAAGTTTGGCTACCCTTAGGGGATATCTTGACACCATTGTGTTTTGTTTTTGTCAAAACGGACTCACTCCTGACTTAATTAAAGCTCAAACTCTGAGGCAGTCCAAGCAAGAGCTCTTTTTCAGTGGTTTATTATTTCTGATATTGAAACGATCTTCAAGCAGTTAACATAAGTATCCAAAAAAAAGTAAATAATCTTCTTTTATTCTGTTTCATGGGTGGGAGATAAGGTTACTCGTGACTCGGTTGGTAGGGTCCTCAGTTCGCACACTGAGAGGATTGGGGTATCTTCCGGTACTGTTTGAACGCTGCGTCATGTTTCTTGTACATACTGTCTGAATAATGAATAAAATTAAGATGCTATGTCCACACCTGGGATTGTCCCTGTGTGGGATCACTTCGGATTGACCTGGGCTGGGTCACCTGGGTAATGACCCTGTGGTGGGATCACCTGGGGCGTAACCTGTGTGGGATTCACTGGAGGTTTGACCCTGTGCTGGGATCACTTGGGACTGACCCTGTGCAGGGATCACCTGGGTTTAACCTGTTGCTGGGATCACCTGGGTTTGACCCTGTGCTGGATCCACCCTGTGGATTGAACCTGTGTGGGAATCACCTGGGGATGGACCTGTATGTGGGATCATGGGGCCTGATACCTGTGGTGGGATCACCTGGGATTACCCTGTGTGGATCACTGGGAACTGACCCTGTGTGGGGAATCACCTGGGATTACCCGTGTTGGGATCACTGGGATTGACCATGTGCCTGGAATCACCTGGGATTGACCGTGCGGGGTCACCTGGGACTGCCCCTGTGTGGGATCACTTTGGGGACTGACCCTGTGGGTGGGATCACCTGGGATTGACACTGTGCTGGGATACTGGGATTGACCTGTTGCTGGGATCACCTGGGGATGACCCCTGTGCTGGGATACCTGGGAAGGACCTGTGCTGGTATTCACTGGGACTGGACCCTGTGCAGGGTCACATGGGATTAACCCTGTGTGGATCACCTGGGATTAACCCTGTGCTGGGGATTACTGGATTTGACCTGTGCTGGGATCACCTGGGACAACCTGTGCTGGGATCACTGGGGATTAACCCTGTCTGGGATCACCTGGGATTAAACCCTTGTGCTGGGATCACCTGGATTGACCCTGTGCTGGGATCACCTGGGATTAACCCTGTTCTGGGATTCACTGGATTTGACCCTGTGCTGGGATCCCTGGGATTGACCTGACTTGCTTGGATCACCTGGGACTGACCCTGTGTGGGTTCCCCTGGGACGACCCATGTGCTGGGATCATCTGGGATTAACTCTGGCTGGGATCACCTGGATTAACTGTGCTGGGATCACCTGGCTGGACCCAGTGCTGGGATCACCTGGGATTGACCCTGTGCTGGGATCACTGGGATTGACCTGTTTGTGGGATCACCTGGGACTGGACGCTGTGTGGGGTCAACCTGGGATTGACCCTGGTGCTGGGTTCACCTGGGATTAACCTGTGCAGGGGATCACCTGAGATTGACCCTGTTGCTGGGATCACTTGGGTTGACCCAGTGCTGGGATCACCTGAGATTGACCCCTGTGCTGGGATCACTGGGATTGACCTGTGCTGGGAATCACCTGGGATTTGACCTGTGCTGGGATCACCTGGGATTAACCCTTGCTGGGATCTCCTGGGATTGGGGTCCCTGTGCGGGATTCACTGTGATTGACCTGTGCTGGGATCACTGCGGATTGACTGTGTGGGATCACCTGAGGATTGACCCTGTGCTGGGATCACCTGGGATTACCCTGTGCTGGGAATCACCTGGACTAACGCTCTGCTGGATCACCTGGGACTGACCACTGTGCTGGGATCACCTGGGACTAACCCCTGCTGCGGGAACACCTGGGACTGACCTGTGTGGGATCTCCGGGGATTAACCATGTGCTGGGATCACCTGGGATTGACTCTGTGCTGGGATCACCTGGGGACTGACCCTTGTATGGGATCACTGGGACTGACCCTGTGCTGGGATCACCTGGGACTGACCCAGTGATGGATCACCTGGGACTAAACCCCTTGCTGGGAATCACCCTGGGATGCCTGTGTGGGAGTCACGGACTAAACCCTCTGCTGGGATCCCTGGGGATGACCTGTGCTGGGATCACCTGGGTTAACCCGTGCGGGGATCCCTGGGATTGACTCCTGTGCTTGGGGATCACCTGGGTACTGACCCTTGTACTGGGATCACCTGGGACTGACCCTGTGATGGGATCACCTGGGACTGACCCTGTGCAGGGATTCACCAGGGACTAACCCTCTGCTGGGAATCACTGGGACTGACCCCTGTACTGGGATCACCTGGGGACTGACCCTTTGCTGGGATCACTGGGGCTAATACCCTTTGCTGGGATCACTGGGACTGACCTGTGGCTGGGAATCACCTGGGACTGACCCTGTGCTGGGATCACCTGGACTGACCTGTGCTGGGTACCTGGGCTATTTTGTTTTATTTGATATCTAATAGGATGCGGAGGTAGGCAGTTAAATTCCCTGCTCAGGGCCCTTCAAATGCATTTAGGACTGTAAGGAGTGAAAAGAAACAACGGTCGCACTGATATTCTCCCTTCCCCAGGTCTTGTTAATTGTTAACAACGAAACGTGATGCAACCATTGTTGACTTGATGATTCGTGCTTGTACTGTTGTTTTATATACAGTGGAACTGTTGTATGACTGCTATATTTTATTCTGTATAGTGTAGTGCTACCTTCAACATCTGATATTATCTTGAGAACGGTAAACTTCAACCTTAGAATCAGACACAGTACTTAGAATAAACCGAGCTTAAATTATACCTATCACTTGCTTGTTCCTTCCAACAGGTGTTTGCGACATGGTTATGGCACTCCTGCAAGTAAGTGTGGGTACTGCACTGGCCTTCTCGGGATCACGCTGCCACAGGCTCACTGACCGGACAGACAAAACGACCTCTTTCTAACCAGACACAAACAGCTTTTTTGGTATGGATTATAGTATTATTTATGCAAAGTGGTGAACCATTAGGGTCCATTACAGCACCTGTGAATGGGAGGTAATCAAAATTTATCCAAGAAAAGAGAGGACAGCTCGTAATTCCTCGGAGCATGGGATCTTCTCACAGCGTCCATGGTATCCTCTTAAAGGGTTCATGACTGGAATGTTAGTAAGCCATGGGACAATGTAACACAAACACACTACACACACACACGCACAAACCACACACCCACACAACACACAACACACACACACACACACACACACACACACAAAACACACACGACTCGACCCTGCAACCTCATATAGGTGAGTACAAAAGGTGAGTACACACACCAAGGGAGGGGGAAGACTCAGAGGTTGTCCATGTTCGCAGATGATTGGTGAGTTAGTAAGGAGAATGAAATCAGATGGAGGATCAGGCAGGCCTCAAAAGAAACCTGGACAGATGGATCCTGGTCCAGCAACTGGCTTCTCGAATTCAACCTGCCAATGCCAAAGTCATGAAGTTTGGCGGAATGACAAAGAAGACACCAGACAGAGTGACAGGTAGGTAGCTATGACTGCAAAACTCACTCAAGGAGAAAGATTTTGGCGTGGGTATAAACGAGCATGTCTCCGGAAGCCAATCAACAGTATAACTGCTGCAGCATATGGGCGCCTGGCAAATTTGAGGATTTAGCATTTGATACCAAGTAAGAATCTTTCAAGACACTGTACCACCGTGTTACGTCAGGCCATATGGAGTATGCAGCACTGTTTGGTACCCCGCCCGGTTCATGCACATTAAGAAATTAGAGAAAGTGCAAAGGTTTGCGTCACGGTTAGTTCCAGAGCTAAGAGGATTGTCCTACGAAAGAAGCCAAAGGAAATCGGCCTGACGACACTGGAGAAGAACAGGGGGTTAGGGGAGAATCATATAACGACATACAAAATACTTACGCGGAATAGAAAATCAACGGACGGAGAGACAAGATGTTCCAGTGAGGGGGACACACAAGGGTTGTAGATGACTGTTCAAAGACACGACACGTTGTTTTTATAGGGACACCATGGGAAACATTGGGTTATCTTTATTGAGGGGAAACGTATTCGCACTCAGTGGCCTTCTATCAGGTCATTACAAAGGATAAACTTGAAGAAAACAGGAGAAGAAGGAGGTAATAGTCCCTCAACTTGAGTCGTTGTCAGTCCATCATTCCTATTTCGAAACTGTAAAATCTATTTCCGGAAATTTTAAAAGATTTGTCAATTAATATTTTGGATATTTTAGATTATATTCTACTTCGTAAATCTTAATATTTTTTCGTCTGTGACATCTGGGCTGCAAATGCGCAGAGATCTACAAAATATGGAGAATACATAAACATTTAAATCTATCTGATGTTGAAGATTAATTGTGTTACTTTTTGGAATATTTAGGTTATATATTTTTTGGTTCCACTTAATAATTAAAACAAATAAAAAGAGAAAAAAAAAGGCCTAATGATTATTTCGTTCAAATTGAACCAGTGAACTTTTATGGATGTTAACATAAACCATAAATGGATTTATATCTACATTCTTGGGCATTATGCACAGTTCGGTACATAGTTTACTTATACCTGATATTATATAGTAATTGTCCTGAAACTGCTTCATTGCAGGTAGCCTGGGACCACATGGAGGAATGTTGGGGTGTGTGAGTGGACCTACTATGTGAAGCTTGGTCGTCGAGTGACTCCCTGGGTGACCCTGGCATCACCCCCCCCCCCTGTGGCTTCATGGCTCAGTCTCCCGTCTTTCTCAACTGTCTGGCTGCTCTTAACTAAGTGCACCATTTGGGTATCACCGTTGGCATTACGTTTCCACTAATAATCTATATACTCGAAATCGCTTATAAGGACGTACGGTGGAACGCCTTTCTGGAATCATTAGCTTAGCTAGGGATAGCGGATTTCTATTTGTTGTCTTCTCTAGGAGTTTATAAGCTCGATGGCGACAAATGGGTTCGTTTGTGCGGAGTGTCTGCATTCCTTTCTTTAGCCTATTCTTCCTGCCGAACTACTCCTCGTGTCGTCACTCAGGTGTCTTAGCGAAGCTCAGAAAGATCTTGTTTTTTTCAGAGGCAACCATAACATTATGACTCGGGGAGCCAGAATTGCAGGATTTGATCAACATATTAGTAGGTTGATAGGTATATCAGACAATTTATGGCAAACACAAGTGCGGCTGCGGTTTGAAACCAACAACTGCTCACCATGGTCTTGTTATGACCGTTTTAACTTTCTTGGTAACTCTGAATGGGGTCTTTTAGCTTATAACGTCATATTTAGTGCCCATTGTCCAGGCCTGCGGAGGTTAGATAGATCCATACCCAGCGCCATAATTTTATGTATCGTTAGGATTTTTGGAACTTTAGTTCATCTTGTGTAATTGACCGTTCTGGGACGCAAACATTGATCACAATTTCTTATTTTTGTGCTCGCTGGTATGGCTGCTTATGGTGTATATTTATACATGCATAAGACAGGAAATGTAGTGGCATGGGGTGGATACCTCAGACAACAGCACATGGATATTTAACTATCTTTATTGGCATTGCGCCAGCCTGCTTTTTCAAGTAATGAATGGAGAGAGCTTCTGCCAACATCGTGTCGATCTATTGGCACTTCAGCGTTATCGTGTCACTCATTGCGGAGCATTTATTGCTCATATACACTACTCAATGACAGTAGAAAAGCACTTGGTGAACTTGGCACTTTCAGGCTCTTCAGTGGCGACTAATTGCAACAAATAACCTTTGTCAGCGTTGTTGCTCTTTCCAGAGACTCGCGGGTCGTCATCTGAGAGAAGAGATCACAGGAAAACCTAGCATAAACAATCGTGAGCAAACCATAGAACTCTGAAAAGTACCCGAAACACTGCTGTACCCTTCCACTAGGACTAAATAAGAACATCTTGGATGGTCGCAATGAAATGTACCAGCTTGGATTCTTTTGTTATTCATTTGTAAAGGAAACTCTTCCTGAAATTTATTGTATCATTAAATAAATTGTTTACCCATAGAACCTCATGTTATCGAAGATGTTCAAAATAAAATATAAGAAAAAGAAGAATTCGAGAATTACTAAACATTTTCTTTCACATTCGACAAAAATCCTAATGTTTCAGTATATATAAATATATCTTCTCCATGGGGAAGCATAACAGAATTCTTCCTCCGTAAGCCGTGCGTGTCATAAAGGACGACTAAAATGCCGGGAACAAGGGGCTAGTAACCCCTTCTCCTGTATATATTACTTTGTTATTTTGCATTAAGTCACTAAATTTAGGTCACCCTGTGTCGGTGGTATACGGCCGGTTTGTTAATAATAATAATAATAATAATAATAATAATTAATAATAATATTATATATATATATAATATATATATATATATAATATATAATTATATATATATATAATATATATATATATATATATATAAGGAATTCGCAAGAGCAGGCGAAATATACACAAACACTGATCTCTGGCTGAAGGAGACTCGAACCTACGAACCTTGGAACAAGGTACGCAGTGCTTTACCAATCTACCCACACTGGACCAATACCTTAGAGTCCAGATTGGTAAAGCACTGCATACCTTGTTCCAAGGTTCGTAGGTTCGAGTCTCCTTCAGCCAGAGATCAGTGTTTGTTTTGTTAGTGGGATGAATTGTAAAGGACCTGCCTAGTATGGGCCAACAGGCCTGCTGCAGTGTTCCTCCTTTCTTATAGTCTTATGTTCTTATGTATAAAGCTGCAGTATGACCTCTGGACTTCTGTTGCTTACACTTCTTGATATAAATCCCAGTAATCTATTTGCCTTATTACGTACGCTTTGGCATTGCTGTCTTGGTTTAAGGTTGCTGCTTACCATAACCCCCAAGTCCTTTTCGCAATCTGTATGGCTAAGTTCTACATTATTTAACTTATAAGTGCTAGGATTATGGACACTCCCGAGCTTCAGAACCTTGCATTTATCTACATTGAGCTGCATCTGCCACTTTTCTGACCAAGAATAGAGTTTGTCTAAATCCTTCTGAAGTTCCCTAACATCTACGTTTGAATCAATTATCCTACCTATCTTTGTGTCATCGGCGAATTTGCTCATATCACTAGTAATTCCTTCATCAAGATCATTGATGCATATTATAAACAACAACGGGCCTAAGACTGATCCCTGTGGAACGCCATTTGTTACAGATCCCCACTCGGATTTAACCCCATTTATGGACACTCTCTGCTTCCTGTCTGTGAGCCATGACTCGATCCACGAGAGCACCCTTCCCCCAATGCCATGAGCTGCCACTTTCTTTAACAGTCTTTGGTGCGGAACTCTATCAAAAGCCATACTAAAATCTAAGTGAATAATATCAAATTCTTTATCGTGGTCAACAGCCTCAAAAGCTTTACTGAAGAAAGTTAATAAATTAGTTAGACAAGACCGGCCTCTTGTGAATCCATGCTGAGTATCATTAATCAAGCTATGCTTATCGAGATGGCTCTTATAATCTCAGCAATAATTGACTCTAGTTAATTTGCCTACAAAATTTAGGTCAGGCTTATTGGGCGGTAATTTGACGATAACGACTTGTCCCCCGTTTTAAAAATATTAATTACATTAGCCATCTTTCCCCATATCAGACACAAAACCTGTTTGAAGAGATAAAATGAAAAAATTTTTTAATGGTTCACAAGT
>NC_069424.1:21025219-21079851 GCF_026875155.1 Cherax quadricarinatus
AAAGGGGGAAAGACACACGTAGTCATTCTCCTACACCTTCTCTTTCGCCTCCTCCATATTGTCCTCCTCCCCTAACAACCTCCTCCTTCCCTCGGGATGACCTTGGTGTATCCCCGCTCACCTCTCTAGCGCTGGACACACATACACAACACCCTTCTTGATTCTGAGGAAAGAAATGAAATTCAGGGTCTTCTTGCCACTCAGATACAAGCTGCAGATATTCACACACACGGCTCGGTTATAATAATAATATCTTTATTTTACTACAAGTACATGTACAAGGTATACAGTCCTAGCTGATAACAATGACATACTACTATATAGAAAGTCCCTTGTTATGCTCCGCATTTCGGGCAAATTAGGTCAGTGTCCCAGGATGCGACCCACACCAGTCGACTAACACCCAGGTACCCATTTTACTGATGGGGAACATAGACAACAGGTGGAAAGAAACACGTCCAATGTTTCTACTCTGGCTGGGAATCGAACCCAGGCCCTCGCCGTGTGAAGCGAGAGCGTTAACCACCAGGCCACCAGATAATCCTGGTAGGTGTTCTTGATCCGAAGATATTGTGCCAAAACCACATATGAAGTGCCCTCATCCTGTCTTTGGCAGAGTGGTGACGTGTACTTAGCTCTGTGAAGACCTGTTTGTGTGCTCTCTGTGAATCTGAACCAGGATGCTCTCTCTTGAGCAACTTTACCAGCAGCTGAAAGAAGAGCTTAGGGTTCCTTAGCAGGAGATACCTGGAGGTTATTCCGGGGATCAACGCCCCCGCGGCCCGGTCCATGACCAGGCCTCCCGATGGATCAGGGCCTGATCAACTAGGCTGTTACTGCTGGCCGCACGCAGTCCGACGTACGAGCCACAGCCCGGCTGATCCGGCACTGACTTTAGGTATCTGTCCAGCTCTCTCTTGAAGGCAGCCAGGGGTTTATTGGCAATTCCCCTAATGCTTGATGGGAGGCTGTTGAACAGTTTTGGGCTCCG
This sequence comes from Cherax quadricarinatus, assembly GCF_026875155.1. NCBI lineage: Eukaryota > Metazoa > Arthropoda > Malacostraca > Decapoda > Parastacidae > Cherax > Cherax quadricarinatus. The sequence goes on from NC_069424.1 coordinate 21,026,211, forward strand.
GACACTTATGGTGTTTTCTCTTAGTGTACCAATGGCGCCCCTACTTTTTATTGGCGGCATTTTGCATCGCCTGCCCAGTCTTTTACTTTCGTAGGGAGTGATTTCTGTGTGCAGATTTGGGACCATTCCTTCCAAGATTTTCCAAGTGTAGATTATGATATATCTCTCCCTCCTGCGTTCCAACGAGTACAAGTCAAGTGCTTCCAAGCGTTCCCAGTAGTTAAGGTGCTTGACAGAACTTATACGTGCAGTAAAGGATCTCTGTACACTCTAGATCTGCGATTTCACCTGCTTTGTATGGAGATGTTAATGTACAGCAGTATTCCAGCCTAGAGAGAACAAGTGATTTGAAAAGGATCATCATGGGCTTGGCATCTCTCGTTTTGAAAGTTCTCATTATCCATCCTATCATTTTCTTTGCACGTGCGATCGTGGCACTGTTGTGATCCTTGAAAGTGAGATCCTCAGACATTACTACTCCCAGGTCCCTTACATTATTTTTCCGCTCTATTGTATGGCCGGAGTCAGTAGTATACTCTGTTCTAGTTATTATCTCCTCCAGTTTTCCATAACGGAGTAGTTGGAATTTGCCCTCATTGAACATCATATTGTTTACCGTTGCCCACTGGAAAACTTTGTTTATATCTTCTTGGAGGTTAACCGCGTCCTCAGCAGATGACAGCCTCATGCGATCCTAGTATCATCCGCAAAGGATGATACAGTGCTGTGGTGTATATCTCTGTTTATGTCTGATATGAGGATAAGGAATAAGATGGGGCGAGTACGGCGCCTTGTGGAACAGAGCTCTTCACTTGGCACCTCATTTAACGGGGGATTAAGGGAGGAGAAAAAGAGGATTCAAAGAAATCCCCCGTTGTGAGTCCCCAGGTTAAGAGGGGAGTTTGGGTCAATTCCCGGGCAAAGGGAACCAAGCTGAGGATCAAGAAGACTGTTGGGAGGCAGAAACAACGAGGACCAGAAACTACTGTGGAAACTTCCAACCCATTTTCGGGCTACCTGACGATGTGGGTGTTCTAATGGGAATGTCCAACGAGCCCAAGGAAGCATTGGCTGACATGATGAGACATCCCAAACCCCCAACAAAAACCCCATCGAGAACGTTTGACGAATTCCACAATAAAGGGTGTAGTGCTACCAAACAAAATGTGATCGACTACTGGGAACATCACACGGACGTCGCCAAGGAAGGAAAAAACTTTGTTGTTGTTGGGGTTGCCCAATTTAGGTAATGGATAGGGCATTCTGCTTAAAGGGGTTTGGAGTAGGGGGCAGAGAGTGGTTTTTCCGGGGGCGGAGAAAGATATTGTTAGCCATCTGGATGACATCATAAAGGGGAAATGGGGAAATCCTATTACTGTCTCATGTGGGGGGCAACGATGTTGACAGCGTAGGAGTGAGAACCTGATTAGCGGTATAGGTCACAAATAAAAAATTTAGGGGGGAAGGGGGGGAACCCTGTCATATGTGGTATTTTCCCCAAGGAGAGGGTTGGAAAGAAGGTTGTCCAGAGAAAATTTGGGCAATTTTTGGGCTGGACAATACTGTAAGGAAAATCGTTAACATTATTGACAACTGGGACTTTCTTGGCAGAAATGACATGTACCCAGGGAGGGGTTCATTTACTAGGTTGGGGTAGGAGCACTAGCCAACGCAGTGGGGGAGCTGTTAGCTTTAAATGGGGAAAGTTAGTGGTGGGGGGTTTTTGGGGGGAAAACAGTGAAGTCCAGGTAGAAATTGAGTGTAGGGAAACTGTAATAGGCAAAATGAGGTGGATTTTGGAAAGCCAGTTTGTGAAATAAAAAAAAGGGGACGGGAGGGAAAAGAAAAGGGGGGCCCTTAAAAATATATTACACAAATAGCGTAGTGCTAGAATAAGATGGACGAGTTGAGACTAGTTGCTAGTGCGGGTAACATTATGATTTCCCCATAACTGAGACGGGGTTTAAATTCAAAAGTCGGGACATCCTGCAGAATGTCACATTGGGGGTTTTTAAATTGTTCCAAGTAGATAAAGTAGGGGAAGGGGGGGGGGTGGCATTGTATGTCCGAGATCGTTTGAACTGTTGCATAAAAACGGATATTAAGTCTAAAGAACACATACAGAGTTGTTTGGTTTGAATTTTCAGAGGGCATAAAAAAATTTTTTTTGGTGTGATATACCTTTCCCCCAAATTTAGATAGGGACCAGGGGAGACTCTATGGAGGAAAATTTTTAGGGCCCCCAAGGGACGTAAGTAGTAATTTTTTGGAGACTTTAATTTAGTCATATTATTGGAATTCTTGACTGGGTTTAGAATCATACGATTTTTAAAGAGTTCAGGTTGTTTTTTTTAAACATTTACGAACCCACAAGGGGTAAAACCTCTACTATTCCAAACCAAAAATCCCCATAATTTAAAAAATTTTAAAAATTCACACCACAAAAAACAAAATTTTCCTTAACCCAAATTCATTCTTAAAAAACATATCTTTTATTTTAACAAAAACATCAAAAAATTTTCTAACACAACTCCCCCAAAAACTTTACCCAATAAAGAAATTTCTAAAATGACCCCAAAATGGTGAAAAAAGGCGAAATATTATGGCAAAAAAAGGAATTTATGGCGTTCAAAAGAGGTGAGGGTCATCTTAGAAACAGTATAATAAACATTAAGAGGGACATTTTAAAAAAGGGGGTTTAAAAAAAAAATAAAAGGGACTATAAATTAAAGTTGCTAGGGGTTCTAAAACTAACCCAAAAAGTTTTTTTTCCCGGTTATAGAACAAAAGTTAGAGATAAGATAGGTCCCCTAAAAATAACTATGACATTTACGACAAAGAGAATGAAATGTGCTCGATTTTTAAAAAATTTTTTTTTCCGGTTTTTAACTGGAAAACACTAACAATATTCCAGTAATTATTTTTTATAGTGGGGCAAAGAAATAAAATTTGTAACATCAAGTCACAGTGAAAAAGGTTTGAAGCAAAAGACCCACTAAAGAAAAAAAAAAAGTCACCGGGTCCATGAGGGTTTTTCCAAGGGTTCTTTTAAGGAAAGCAAAAAGGGGAAACCCGTGAACCATTAACTAAAATTTTTCATTTATTCTTCAAACAGGTGTGTGTCTGATATGTGGAAAAGGCTAATGTAATTAATATTTTTAAAACAGGGGACAAGTCGTTACCTCAAATTACCGCCCAATAACCGCCTCAAATTTTGGCAAATTACTAAGTCAATTATTGCTGAATTATAAAAGCCCTTCGATAACATAGCTTGATTTTTGATACTCAGCAGGATTTACAAGAGGCCGGGGCTTTTTAACTAATTTTTTAACTTTCTTTAAAAGCTTTTTTAGGCTGTTTACCACGATAAAAAAATTTGATATTATTCACTTAATTTTAGTATGGGTTTTTTAGATTCCGCACCAAAGACTGTTAAAAAAGTGGAGCCAGGCATTGGGGAAGGGGCTCTTTGGATCGAATCTGGCTCACAACGGAAGAAGAGTGTCCATAAATGGGGTTAAATCCCAGTGGGGATCTGTAACAAATGGCGTTCCAAGGGATCAGTCTTTGGCCCGTTTTTGTTTATAATATGCATCAATGATCTTGATGAAGGAATTTCTGTGATATGAGCAAATTCGCCGATGAAACAAAGATAGGTAGGGTAATTGATTCAAATTAGATGTTTGGGAACTTCGAAAGGGTTTAGACAAAACCCTTTTTTGGGAGGAAAAGTGGAATCAGCTCAATGTAGATAAGCAAGGGTTTGAAACTCAGGAGTGTCATAATCCCCAGCACTTTTAAGTTAAAAATGTAGAACTTAGCCTTTCAGATTTCGAAAAAAGGGCTTGGGGGGGTTTTGGTAAGCGCACCTTAAAACCCAAGGGCAGCAATGCCTAAGCGTAGTAAAAAGGCAAATAGTTACGGGATTTATATAAGAAGTTAAGCCCAAAATCCAAGGTATATGCAGCTTTATGCATAAGAAAAAGAATTTAAGAAAGGGAACCCACGCAGCGCCGTTGGCCCCTACTAGGCAGGTCCCTTTTCAAATTTATCCCCCCTAAAAAAACAAACATGATTCTGGGTGAAGGAGATCGAACCTACGAATCTTGGAACAAGGTACGCAGTGCTTTACCAATATGGACTCTAAGGTATTAGTCCAGTGTGGGTAGATTGGTAAAGCACTGCGTACCTTGTTCCAAGGTTCGTAGGTTCGAGTCTCCTTCAGCCAGAGATCAGTGTTTGTGTATATTTCGCCTGCTCTTGCGAATTCCTTATATATATATATATATTATATATATATTATATATATATATATATATATATATATATATATATAATATATATATAATATATATATATATATAATTTTTATTATTATTATTATTATTATTATTATTATTATTATTATTAACAAACCGGCCGTATACCACCGACACAGGGTGACCTAAATTTAGTGACTTAATGCAAAATAACAAAGTAATATATACAGGAGAAGGGGTTACTAGCCCCTTGTTCCCGGCATTTTAGTCGTCCTTTATGACACGCACGGCTTACGGAGGAAGAATTCTGTTATGCTTCCCCATGGAGAAGATATATTTATATGTACTGAAACATTAGGATTTTTTTCGAATGTGAAAGAAAATGTTTAGTAATTCTCGAATTCTTCTTTTTCTTATATTTTATTTTGAACATCTTCGATAACATGAGGTTCTATGGGTAAACAATTTATTTAATGATACAATAAATTTCAGGAAGAGTTTCCTTTACAAATGAATAACAAAAGAATCCAAGTTGGTGCATTTCACTGCGACCATCCAAGATGTTCTTATTTAGTCCCAGTGGAAGGCTACAGCAGTGTTTCGGGTACTTTCAGAGTTCTATGGTTTGCTCACGATTGTTTAGCTGGTTTCCTGTGATCTCTTCCAGTGAGCGTCCGCGAGTCTCTGGAAGAGCAACAACGCTGACAAAGGTTATTGTTGCATTAGCGCCACTGAAGAGCCAGAAAGTGCCATGTTCACCAAGTGCTTCTACTGTCATTGGATAAGTATATGATGCTATAAATGCTCCGACATTGAGTGACAACGATAACGCTGAAGTGCCAATAGATCGACACGATGTTGGCAGAAGCTCTCCATTCATTACTGAAAAAGCAGGCTGGCCAATGCCAATAAAGAAGTTAAATATCATTGCTGTTGTCAGAGGTATCCACCCCATGCCACTAGCATTTCCTGTCTTATGCATGTATAAATATACACCATAAGCAGCCATACACAGCGAGCACAAAAAATAAGAAATTGTGATCAATGGTTTGCGTCCCAGACGGTCAATTACACAGAGATGAACTAAAGTTCCAAAAATCCTAACGATACTGAAAATTATGGCGCTGGTGTATGGATCAAGGCTAACCTCCGCTGCCTGGAAAATGGGCACTAAATATGACGTTATAGCGAAAGACCCATTCATAGTTACCAAGAAAGTTAAAACGGTCAATAACAAGACCATGTGAGCAGTTGTTGGTTCAAACAGCAGCCGCACTTGTTGCCATAAATTGTCTGTTTTCCTATCAACATTACTAATATGTTGAGTCATATCCTGCAATTCTGGCTCCGAGTCATAATGTTTGCCTCTGAAAAAAACAAGAGCTTTCTGAGCTTCGCTAAGACGACCTTGAGTGACGAGCCAACGAGGAGAGTTAGGCAGGAAGATGAGGCTAAAGAAAGGAAGTGCAGATACTCCGCAACAAACGAAGCCCATTTGTCGCCAGTCGAGCTTAGAAACTCCTAGAGAAGACACAAATAGAAATCCCGCTATCCTAGCTAAGCTAATGATTCCAGAAAGAGTTCCACGTACGTCCTTATAAGCGATTTCGAGGGTATATAGATATGTAGTGGAAATCGTAATGCCAACGGTGATACCCAGAATGGTGCGACTAGTTAAGAGCAGCCAGACAGTTGGAGAAAGAGCGAGACTGAGCCATGAAGCCACAGTGATGGGCAGGGTCACCAGGAGAGTCACTCGACGACCAAGCTTCACTAGTAGTGGTCCACTCACACAACACCCAACAGTTCCTCCCAGGTGTCCCAGGCTTCCTGCAATGAAGAGTTTCAGGACTATTACTATATAATTTCAGGTATATGAACTATGTTCCGTTCTGTGCATAATGCCCAAGAATGTAGATATAAACCATTTATGGTTTATGGTAACATCCATAAAGTTCACTGTTCAATTTGAACGAAATAAGTCATTGCCTTTTTTTTTCTTTTTATTTGTTTTAATTATTAAGGGGAACCAAAAATATATATCCTAAATATTCAGAAAAGTAACACTATTATTCTTCACATCATGACAGATTTAAATGTTATGTATTCTCCATATTTTGTAGATCTCTGCGCATTTGCAGCCCAGAGTTCACAGACGAAAAAATATTTAAGATTTACGAAATAGCATATAATCTAAAATATCCAAAAATATTAATTGACAAATCTTTTAAAATTTCCGGAAATAGATTTTACAGTTCGAAAAAGGATTGATGGACTGACCACATCGACTCAAGGTTGAGGGACTGATTACCTCATTCTTCTCCTGTTCTTCAAGTTTATCCTTTGTATGAACTGATGAAGCCACTGTGTGGCGAAACGTTTCCTCAATAAAGATACCCAAGTGTTGCCCATGTGTCTATATTAACAACGTGTCGGTTCTTTGAACCATTCATCTACAACCCTTTGTGTGTCCCCTCTCTGGAACATCTTGTCTCCGTCCGTTTTTTCTATTCCGCGAAGTATTTTGTATGTCGTTATTATGTCTCCCCTAACCCTCCTGTTCTCCAGTGTCGTCAGGCCGATTTCCTTTGGCCTTTCTTCGTAGGACAATCCTCTTAGCTCTGGAACTAACCTTGTCGCAAACCTTTGCACTTTCTCTAATTTCTTAATGTGCTTGAACCGGTGCGGGTACCAAACTGGTGCTGCATACTCCAGTATGGGCCTGACGTACACGGTGTACAGTGTCTTGAAAGATTCCTTACTTGGGTATCTGAATGCTAATCTCAAATTTGCCAGGCGCCCATATGCTGCAGCAGTTATCTGGTTGATGTGTGCTTCCGGAGACATGCTCGGTGTTATACTCACGCCAAAATCTTTCTCCTTGAGTGAGGTTTGCAGTCATTGGCTACCTAGCCTGTACTCTGTCTGTGGTCTTCTTTGTCATTCCCCAATCTTCATGACTTTGCATTTGGCAGGGTTGAATTCGAGAAGCCAGTTGCTGGACCAGGTGTCCAGTCTGTCCAGGTTTCTTTGAAGGCCTGCCTGATCCTCATCTGATTTAATTCTCCTTACTAACTTCACATCATCTGCGAACAGGGACACCTCTGAGTCTTTCCCTTCCCTTGGTTGTGTGTACTCACCTATTTGTACTCACCTATTTGTGGTTGCAGGGGTTGAGTCGTGTGTGTGGTGTGTGTGTGTGTGTGTGTGTGTGTGTGTGTGTGTGTGTGTGTGTGTGTGTGTGTGTGTGTGTGTGTGTGTGTGTGTGTGTGTTTGTGTGTGTGTGTGTGTGAGTGTACTCACCTATTTGTACTCACCTATTTGTGGTTGCAGGGGTCGATTCACAGCTCCTGGCCCCGCCTCTTCGCTGATTGCTACTAGGTCCTCTCTTCTCCCTGCCCCATGAGCTCTATCATACCTCGCCTTAAAACTATGTATGGTTCCTGCCTCCACCACATCACTTTCTAGGCTATTCCATGGCCTGACTACTCTATGACTGAAGAAATACTTCCTAACATCCCTTTGATTCATCTGAGTCTTCAACTTCCAATTGTGACCTCTTGTGTCTGTGTCCCATCTCTGGAACATCCCGTCTTTGTCCACCTCGTCTATTCCGCGCAGTATTTTATATGTCGTTATCATGTCTCCCCTGACAGGTGTCCAGTCTGTCCAGGTTTCTTTGAAGGCCTGCCTGATCCTCATCTGATTTAATTCTCCTTACTAACTTCACATCATCTGCGAACAGGGACACCTCTGAGTCTTTCCCTTCCCTTGGTTGTGTGTACTCACCTATTTGTACTCACCTATTTGTGGTTGCAGGGGTCGAGTCGTGTGTGTGTGTGTGTGTGTGTGTGTGTGTGTGTGTGTGTGTTTGTGTGTGTGTGTGTGTGTGAGTGTGCGTGTGTGTGTGTGTGTGTGTGTGTGTGTGTTACATTGTCCCATGGCATTACTAACATTCCAGTCATGAACCCTTTAAGAGGATACCTTGACGCTGGTGAAAGATCCATGCTTCGAGGAATTACAGCTGTCCTCTCTTTTCTTGGATTAAATTTGATTACCTCCCATTTCACAGGTGCTGTATGACCCTTATGGATTCACCACTTTGCATTAAAATAATACTAGTAATCCATACCAAAAAAGGCTGTTTGTGTCTGGTTTAGGAAGAGGTCGTTTGTCTGCGGGTCAGTGAGCTGTGGCAGCGTGATGCCCGAGAAGGCCAGTGCAGTACCAGCACTTACTTGCAGGAGTGCCATTACCAGTGTCGCAAACACCTGTTGGAAGGGAAGCAAGCTAGTGATAGTTATATTTAAACTTCGGTTTATTCTAAGTACTGTGTACTGATTCTAAGGTTGAAATTACGTTCTCATAAGATAATATCAGTGTTGAAGGTAGCTCTACACTATACAGAATAAAACAACAAGTACAAGCACGAATTCATCAAGTCAACAATGGTTGCATCACGTTTCGTTGTTAACAGTTAACAAGACCTGTGGGAGGGAGAATATCTGTGCGTCTTGTTTCTTCTCTCCTTAATGTCTAAATGCAGTTGAAGGGCTCTTGAGCCAGGGAATTTAAGCTGCTCTCCGCTTCCTTTTAGATTCAATAATAACAAAATAGCCCAGGTGATCCCAGCACAGGGTCAGTCCCAGGTGATCCCAGCACAGGGTCATTCCCAGGTGATCCCAGCACAGGGTCAGTCCCAGGTGATCCCAGCAGAGGGTTAGTCCCAGGTGATCCCAGCACAGGGTCAGTCCCAGGTGATCCCAGCACAGGGTCAGTCCCAGGTGATCCCAGTACAGGGTCAGTCCCAGGTGATCCCAGCACAGAGTCAATCCCAGGTGATCCCAGCACAGGGTTAATCCCAGGTGATCCCAGCACAGGGTCAGTCCCAGGTGATCCCAGCAGAGGGTTAGTCCCAGGTGATCCCAGCACAGGGTTAATCCCAGGTGATCCCAGCACAGGGTCAATCTCAGGTGATCCCAGCACAGGGTCAATCTCAGGTGATCCCAGCACAGGGTCAATCCCAGGTGATCCCAGCACAGGGTTAATCCCAGGTGATCCCAGCACAGGGTCAATCCCAGGTGATCCCAGCACAGGGTCAATCCCAGGTGATCCCAGCACAGGGTCAATCTCAGGTGATCCCAGCACAGGGTCAATCCCAGGTGATCCCAGCACAGGGTCAATCTCAGGTGATCCCAGCACAGGGTTAATCCCAGGTGATCCCAGCACAGGGTCAATCCCAGGTGATCCCAGCACAGAGTCAGTCCCAGGTGATCCCAGCACAGGGTCAATCCCAGGTGATCCCAGCACAGGGTCAATCCCAGGTGATCCCAGCACAGGGTCAATCCCAGGTGATCCCAGCACAGGGTTAATCCCAGGTGATCCCAGCACAGAGTTAATCCCAGATGATCCCAGCACAGGGTCAGTCCCAGGTGATCCCAGCACAGGGTCAGTCCCAGGTGATCCCAGCACAGGGTCAATCCCATGGGATCCCAGCACAGGGTCAATCCCAGGTGATCCCAGCACAGGGTCAATCTCAGGTGATCCCAGCACAGGGTTTATCCCAGGTGATCCCAGCACAGGGTTAATCCCAGGTGATCCCAGCACAGGGTCAATCCCAGGTGATCCCAGCACAGGGTTAATCCCAGGTGATCCCAGCACAGGGTTAATCCCAGGTGATCCCAGCACAGGGTCAGTCCCAGGTGATCCCAGCACAGGGTCAGTCCCAGGTGATCCCAGCACAGGGTCAATCCCAGGTGATCCCAGCACAGGGTTAACCCCAGGTGATCCCAGCACAGGGTCAATCCCAGGTGATCCCAGCACAGGGTCAGTCCCAGGTGATCCCAGCACAGGGACAATCCCAAGTGATCCCAGCACAGGGACAATCCCAGGTGTGACATAGCATCTTAATTTATTCATTATTCAGACGGTAGGTACAAGGAAACATGCGCAGCGTTTCAACAGTACCGGGAAGCGATCCCCAATCTCTCAGTGTGCGAACTGAGGACCCTACCAACCGAGTCACGAGTACCTTTATCTCCACCAATGAAACAGAAGAAAAAGAAGATTATTTACTTTTTTTTGGATACTTATGTTAACGGGCTTGAGAGATCGTTCAGTATCATAAATAATAAACCACTGAGAAAAAAGCTCTCGCTTGGACTGCCTCAGAGTTGAGCTTTATTAAGTCAGGAGTGAGTCGTTGACAAACAAAACGAAATGGTTTAAAGATTTCACCTAAGGGTAGCCTAACTTTTCCTCAGTTTCATATAGTTTTCCTAAACCAGGTGGGGAGGTCCTGAGCCTCATGCCTCAAAAACACATTTCCAAAACCAGCACAACACGAAAACAAGACTTTCCAAAAGGGCACTGTACAGGCTTGCCATTTAGACAGGAGTCTTTACTGACCGCATCACACAAACACTTTCCTCCTACTGAAGATGACTCACTGGTCAGACTTGATTTAATATCAGTTAGTAATATCGCTAAATTGCTTAGTATCATTCTTGATCATGCTGCTGTCACTCTCACTTCAGTGCGGGTGACTTCATGCCAGGTAAAGATAAATAATACACGAATTTAAAGCCACTTTTAACATCCTTAGATCAAACGTAATCAAGGGTGGCTTGAGACTGTCTATGTAGGAGCTTAGAGGTACTAATTTGGTTGGAAGGGAAGACCAGGGTTGGGAGCTTGTACTGAAGCTGAGTTTTCATTATTTTTTTTTTTTGTGGGGGGAAGAGTGAAGCTTTGGGGAGTTGAGGAAGAATATAAGAGCTTCAGCTTCTTGCAACCTTTTGCGCCAACATTGAGCATGATTACTTCCCATTCTCTTTTTCTGTGTAACCCACTGTGGATTAGTACCTCCTCATTAATATAATAACTAGCTATATACCTCAAAGCTTCATTGTAGTTCAGTGAATACTGCTGGAACTCAAGAAGAGAAGCTGGTAAACTAAGATTGGTGATAGTCACCTTGAAGAAGTCATGTTTAAAGTGAATAAACAAACCATACCACGGGCGGGGATAGAACCCGCGATCAGAGAGTCATAAAACTCCAGACCGACACATTAGCCATTGGGCCAGCTGGCTAAAATAAGATTCATCCAACTAGGTATATTTATACAGCCGTCATCATTAGAGATTTGTCTGTAAAAACTTGCTTTTGTGGTCACATTGGTGACTATGCTAACCTTCCTATGATGTATAAATATACCTAGGTGGATGAATCTTATTGTAACCAGCTGACCCAATGGATAACGCGTCGGTGTGGAGTTTTATGACTCTCTAATCGCGGGTTCTATCCCCACCCGTGTTATGGTTTGTTTGCAATCGTGTCATTACGATTTCGTGGGTTAAAGTGAGTAAGAAACTTGCAGGGAACACATCCATCTACCCTTGAAAGATTCTAGTACCAACCTGGGTGCCTATGGCAGGCTTGGTGCCATTCTGAAGAATGTTTTGGCGTGAGTCTCCCTCAGCTGGGCGTTGTGGGGTGGCCACACACTCCGCCTCAACATCTACATTCTTGTTGTTGTTATCCATGTCATCTGAGGAGTAATTACGAGATTCCATGTTCTTCGCGGGCATATTTTTATTTGTAGATTGTGCTGAATTAAAAGTTCCTTCTTTTACGTCGTACATTATCTTGTTTAAGTTTTATGTTTTTTGTTATATTGATGTAAAAATAAAAATGTTATGGAACTCGAAATGCAGGTGTCGAAAATTGAAAACGGTATAGCAGATATGTGTGGCATTAAATCATTTGCAGATAATTAAATCTGAAATATATGACCTGTGAGAGGCCTCTTTATTATGTTAGCAAGCTCAATCTTTAACTATTGACAAGTTTGTTGCCAATGTATCACTCAAAATGAAGGTGATGCTTGAAATTCCTTGAGGTGAGAAAACACCTGCAGTATTTCTGTATGAGAGCTGCATAAAAAATTACCTTGTTACGTAGAACTTTCGAACTGTTGACGATGGATTATATTATACGTGTTTCATATTCTACTGCACTGAGAAATAGATTTAGAATTGCTGGTGAAGATTATTGGATGGACTTGATGTGTTGCATTTATTACGAAACGCGGTCCGCCACATAGTTATTTTCTGCCAATACGTTAAGAACTGGTACAGTATTTCCTACAGAGAGAACTGTAGGAACGCTTCTACATAAAACTTTTAGATTCACACTGGTATTATAGCAGGTAGTAGTCTTAATATTGCTGGCTGCTGAGACCTCTCCTTCAGGAGGGACCAACACTGTAACTGATTCTGACGGAAGCGCGTGGAGACTCACCGTCACGTACACAATAACAAGATGATGTGATGGCGCATAGGATGACCATCCCAGAGAAAATATTCATTGTGACGGTACACTTCTAGTTCATTCAGTGCGTCTGCGACAACCCATCAGAGTTATAAACATGAAAAATTATGACTCCTGTGGGTGTCGAACATTGACCAGTGTTCATCCTAAATCAGACTTTATTCAACTTGTTTTATTAGATAATGATTAATTAATATCTTACTAAGTAGTCCTGGTAGCGATACTTGATTATTTTATTCTTCTCAGTTTTCCACTGCTTTGGTTCCAGAAGATTATTATTATTATTATTATTATTATTATTATTATTATTATTATTATTATTATTATTATTATTATTATTATTATTATTATTATTATTATTATTGTCATTATTATTATTATTACTATTATTATTACTTTCTCTGGGGAGCTCTAAACTGGAAGAGGTTATACAGCTTTTGGGGGAATGGTAGGCAAACCAGGTTCAGTCCAAGCAAGGGAAGGTCAGATTTAATTCAGTGGATCAAGAGCCCCTCACGGGCAGCAAGGAACCTCGCCTGTGGGGGGGTCACACTCTACAGTCTTGCTGCTTCCTGTATACCTGTCATCCATGAGTAGCCTGCCTAACTCGCGAGTACGGAAGTGAGTATCGAGCCTGTACCAATCCTCTCGAGGAAGAGTCCACATGGGTTTAGCGCTTGGTCTAATTATAAAGGTATCTGACTGTCGTCTTGACTGGTCTTCAGCGTTGAGTATTGGCAGTCTTCCTCCTGGCAGGACCAACTGTTCCTTGTTGTCCCTCATACCAGTCCACTTGGTGGGTTCCCAGCACACTAACGGAGCTAATGTGCTCGGGCACACTAGCTTCGTTAGTGTTATGACTGTTAAATTTTTCTGTCTCACTTTATTTTCTCTAATATTCTATAACAAAACATCAATGACAACAATTTTACCTATGTTTGAAAACCATTTGAACTTATCTAGACACTTAAAAACTAATTCTTTTAAACACGTGAAGGATAATAATTATTAATTCTCAAATTACCCTTTATTTTTTTTTAAATGTTATATTACGTCAGATATAATACGAAAACAGTTGACTTAATATTATGATAACGAACAAAAGAAATTTATTTATAAATGATTAATAGCAGAAGACTCCAAACTGGTATATAATATAGTAACCATCACATATGTAAACAAGCCATACCACGGGCGGGGTTAGAACCCGCGATCAGAGAGTCATAAAACTCCAGACGATTGCATGAGTCATCCCATATGTTCATGTGTATACACAGTGGGAGGCTATGGCAATTTGGTGTTACTTTCAGAGTCTTGTTGTATGGTGCCAGTTGTTAATGTGATTTCCCGCGATCTCTTCCAACGAGCGTCCACGGGTTTCTGTAAGAGCAACAGCGCTGACAAAGGTTAACACTGCACTAGTACCACTGAAGAGCCAGAAAGTCCCGTGTTCACCAAGTGCTTCTACTGTCATGGGATAGATATAAACTGAAATAAATGCTCCACACGTTAATGTTAAGGACAACGCCGAATTTCCAATAGATCGGCATGTTAAAGGCAGAAGTTCGCCATTCAATATTAATATAGCAGGTTGGCCAATGCCGATAAAGAAGATAAATATCATTGTTGCTGTAAGAGGTATCCATCCCATATCACTAACATATCCTGTCTTATGCATGTAAAAGTATACACCATAAGTAGCCATACACAACGAGCACAAAGAACAAGAAACTATGATCAGTGGTTTGCGCCCCAGACGGTCAATTGCAAAAAGATAAACTAAATTTCCAAAAATCCTCACACCGTAAAATATGATGGCACTGATGTATGGGTCAAGGGTGAAGTCCACTGCCTGGAAAATGGGCACTGAATATGACATTATTACATGACTCCCATTCATACTTGCGAAGAGACTTAAAACAGTCAATAACAAGAACGTGCGAGCAGTTGATGGTTCAAACAGCAGCCTCAGTTGTTGCCATGAATTGTCTAGTTTCTTATCTACATTTATAATCTGTTGAGTGATATCCTGTAATTCTGGCTCAGAGTCATAATGTTTACTTATGAAGAAAACAAGAGCTTTCTGAGCTTCGCTAAGACGACCTTGAGTGACGAGCCAACGGGGGGAGTTAGGCAGGAAGATGAGGCAAAAGAAAGGAATGACAGACACTCCGCAACAAACGAAGCCCATTTGTCGCCAGTCGAGCTTGCAAAATCGTAGAATAGACACCATTATAAGTCCCATTATTCTAGCTAAGGTAATAATTCCAGAAAGAATTCCACGAATGTTTTTATGAGCAATTTCGATAGAATATAGGAAAGTAGCGGTAAGGATGATACCCAGAATGGAGCGACTAGTTAAGAGCAGCCAGACAGTTGGAGAAAGAGCGAGGCTGAGCCATGAAGTCACAGTGATGGGCAGGGTTACCAGGAGAGTCACTCGACGACCAAGCTTCACTAGTAGTGGTCCACTCACACAACACCCAACAGCTGCTCCTAGGTATTCCAGGCTTCCTGAAATAACGACGGTTAAGGATATTACCATTTCATTATATCGAACTTAACAAAATAAATATACTCACATGGTTTAGAAAATACAGACATTAGCTTCTGAAAACATTAGAATTTCCAAGCCAGAGAGCTATTACGTACAATATATACCAACCTTCTTTCCTACTTTTAGAGAGTATTTTTTATGCGTAACTGTCACCAAAATTGTAAACGACATGGAGAGTGAAGTGGTAGAGGCAAGATCCATATATAGCTCTATGAAAAGATAAGAAAAGGTTCTCGAAGCCAAAATAGAGTGAACCTAGCAGTGAACAGCAGAGACGGGATCAGGAGCTGAGATACAACCTCTTCAACCACATAAAAGTGAGTACATACACACACGTACAGGCATACACAGATTTACGGAAATTGTTCAAAATATGGAAGGGCAGATAGTATTTACCTAGACTTTTTTTTTTTGTTCACAGATCAATTTTACAAGCTATGATCTGATACCGTATCTCAGCTCATTTTAAAATCAAACCATTTCCACGACATATTACCTCCGCATGGGATGTCACCCACAACAGTCAACTAACACCCAGTTACCTAATTATTGCTAGGTGAAGAGGGACAACAGTTGTAAGGCAATATGTCCAACTTTTCCACCCGTACCGGAGATTGAACCACGGACCCTCGGTATGTGAACTGTGTGCGATATCAACTTGCCCACAGGACACTAATTTGGAAATTGCAAAATATAGAAGAAATTAAAAGCTAAGTGTTACACAACAAAAGAGACGTTTTTGCTGGGGAGAAAATACCAACAGTTATAAGAGGAAAACAAATATCTTCCAGGGGAGATGTCACAAGTGGGGTGCCACAACGATCTGTCCTTGCCCAGTAATGCTTCTAATTTATATAAATAATTAACCAGGAGGAAGAAAAATATTATTTGAATATTTTTCCAGGAAATGTAAAAATCTGTTTCTCATGGAAACTATAAATTAGCTTTCAAATATATGGAGGGTGAAATGTTAAGAAAGTTATTTGTAACTAATATGAGGCAAAAAAGAAACGTTGTGTGGTGTCCACACCTGAAAAAAAGATATAGATAAGTTAGAAAATGTTCAAAGAAAAGCTTCTAAATGGCTGCCAGATTAGAGCAATATGAATTAAGATGGAAAGTTGAAAACTTTATGGATGTAAATGTTAGCTGATCGGAGGAAAAGAGAAGACATACCTACAACATATAATGTTAATGTAATGTTAATATAATGTTAATATAATGTTAAGAAAGCTATTTATAACTAATATGAGGCGATAAAGAAACGTCGTGTGGCGTCCACACCTGAAAAAAAGACGTAAGTTAGAAAATGTTCAAAGAAAAGCTACTAAATGGCTGCCAGATTAGAGCAATATGAATTATGATGGAAAGTTGAAAACTTTATGGACGTAAATGTTAGCTGATCGGAGGAAAAGAGAAGAAATAACCTCTTATAATGTCTTGAAAGGGCAGATGAAAATGTCTTAGTTCCTGCAACAATGATAACAAGAGGCAACCGTTGAAGAAAAAGTGGAGTGCAATGATAAGTAGAAAAGAAATTTTCTTGGAGTAGCTGACAAGTGTAATGCAGTGAAAGAGGAATTAGTAAGTGCTGCAACCATTAGAATTTTTAAAAATTGTAAAATAAGCAGAGCATTGGAGACGGGACACTGTGAGCGTTATTCTGTTCCTGTAGCTACAAAGAGGAAGTTACCTGGAGTATACTTGGAGGGTATTCCGGGGGTCAACACCCCCTCGGCCCGATCCATGACCAGGCTTCACGCACGAAACAGCAAAGAGGCGGGGTCAGGAGCTGAGACTCAACTCCTGCAACCACATAGAAAAGTACAAACACACACACCACCGCCGTTGACCACACCAGACACACCTTCATTGATCAGAGTTTTTCAACGCTTTTCTGCGGATATTTGTATATTTTGAGTTTTCTCGAAGACGAATAATGAAACTTATCTAGAAACGAAAACAATTAAAAACAACTTATTTTAGTGTCAATGAAGCAAAATAAGACATTTTGATTAAAACATTTTTGTCGAGCATTAGGAAGTCTGCAGTTGCAGAAGTGAGTATTAAGCAAAGTTATGTTTACCAGTGACATCATGCTCACAGTGACATATGAAAGTTTAGTGATAAGTAAAGTGTGAGGAAGAAAAAAGAAAAAAGGTGATCAGACTGCGAAGGTACAGATGCAATGATACAGTTGCAATTGCCGCGTGAATGATAGGTGAGGAAGGTCAAATGTAAGAGAATCTCCAATACAACAAGTTTAGTCATTATATACACACACACACATTTATATACATATATATATATATTGTTTACCTCAAATTCCACGGGCGCTTTATGACCATTGTGTAAACGTTTCCCAGCGAAAATAATACTAAGAATTCATACCAAAGAAGGCTGTTTGTGACTGGTTTAGGAAGAGGTTTTCCTGCGGGTCAGTGAGCTGTGGCAGCGTGATGCCTGAGAATGATATTGACGTGCCAGCACTTAGTTGCGTCAGTGCCATTACCAGTGTTGCAAACACCTGAGGGAAGAGAGGCGTGATACTTATATAGGAACTTCTTTCATTCTAAGAACTCAGATCTTAAATTCAACAAACAACATAAGATGAAAAAACTTCATTATACTGGAAAACGTTGAGAAAAATTCCTATATGTACAAAACAATAATCGGCCAGACACTGAACAAACCCGCAGAAATTTTAATAATTTATTGAACAGATCTCAGCTGACACACACACACACGAAGACACTTCTGTATGATTTATATATTTTAACCTTTTAACTGGTAATTGCAAGGAAGTTCCAAACCATATACGGAATAATATTTATGTAAATGCACATTCCATAATATATACAACAATGTTTGTTAAGAAACGTTTAAAACCACATAACATATAAATAACAGGTGAGTCTGCAAGTGCCAACAAAGAAGCCGCAGCTGCTTACCCAGATTTACTATATCAATTTCTTCCTTTATGGGAGCTTTTATTCGATTTTTATAAGTCAATAACAGAGTAAATATACAAATTTATGATGCCCCTGAGGGACATACTCCACTCATGGCATCTGCAACACTACTGCCCTCCCACTCAGCTCTTCTCTGCAGTAGCAACTTAACACTTGTTTATATCAATTAGCCAATGGTAAAATTGGTTTCCAAGAACCTATCGACGACGTTAACTGAGGACTTCCTGTATACCAGTAAGAAAATTCTGCTCAAAAATTCTTTACTATGGATTGAAAAAATATATCCCTGAAGAAGGTTAAAAAAAACGAAGGTTGACCCCTGGGTTTGGGCGTTGCACTCCCACAGTGGCAAAGCCCGACCTCTAAGACCAGATTCCGTCAGGAGCCCCCATGTGGGTGTGCATTGCGCTCTCACTGTGGGCAAAGCCGACCTCCTCCAAAAGCCCTTCACTCGTAGGAGAGTGGCACCTCACACTTCGGGCCCTTACATATAAAGACATGTCATTTCCGAAGGTACTCCGTACACGCATGCCATTTCCAAACGAACACGTCATTGACTACATCATTCAGATACTTTCTTTCTACTGGAGTCAGTTACTTAGACTTGATTCAGTATTAATTATTAAGTGCACTAAATTGCTAATTTTTATTGTCCCTTTCAATGGACCAAACCTCACTTTCTCTCTTTCTCCCTATTGCAGATTAACCCAATATGGATTTTACACTTCTTCGTAAATATGTAAATAATTGACTATGCACCTTGAAGCATCACCCTGATAGTGTGAATACTGCTGGAACTCAAGAACAGAAACTGGCAAGTAACAACTGGTGAAAGTCTCCTTCGAGAAAACAATTTTAAAGTAAGAAACCTGCTGGGAACACATGCATCTACCCTTGAAAAATTCTAGTACCAACCTGGGTGCCTATGGCAGGCTTGGTGTCATTCTGAAGAATGTTTTGACGTGAGTCTCCCTCAGGTGGGTGTTGTGGGGTGGCCACACACTCGGCCTCAACAACTACATTCTTCCTATTGTTATCCATGTCATCTGAGGAGTAACCACAAGATTCCATGTTCTTCGCGGCCATGTTTCTTATGGACAACATAGATTCAGGATGCTGACAAATGATTTCATTAAAACGTGCTTAAGGTTCTCTTACACTGAACTGCCAGCGAAGACTGGCTGACCTAATGATGGTCTCTTTATGGGGAAACGCCGTCTGTCAACTACTGACTTTATTTAACAACACTTTAAGAACTGATGCAGGACTTTCATCAAAGAAAATTAAAGAAATGTTACAAGAAGAGCCTTTATATTAATACTGATATTATAGTATGAGTGTATTAATGTTGGTAGAATTACCGACAATATGTTAAGTAAAAGGACACAGTCTTTAGTAAAAGGACACATCTTGACAGGCACAGATTGATTAATGAATCTCAACACGGTTTTGCAAAGGGGCGTTCCTGTCTTACGAATTTACTAACTTTTTTCACTGAGGTGTTTCAGGAGGTAGATCATGGTAATGAATATGATATTGTGTATATGGACTTCAGTAAGGCTTTCGGTAGAGTTCCACACCAGAGGCTATTGAGGAAACTAAAGCACACGGAATAGGAGGAGAAATTTTTTCCTGGGTAGAGGCATGGCTGACAAATAGACAGCAGAGATGTGGAAAAAGACACTTATGTACAGTTCAGGACATTTATTAAAGGAAACGTTCCGCCGCGAGTGCCTTCTTCAGTCCTAATACAGAGAAAACTAAGAAAACGCAATTATATAGTGGCAGGAGTCAGGTGAAGTGACGCGTGGGTAGAGGTGGTACTAAAGTTAAGACACATGTGCAACATCTGGATATCTTTATTGTAGACGTTTCGCCATCCAGTGGCTTTATCAATACAGGTTCTAGGACATAATTGGAAGACAGTAGAACTATATACAAAAGATGAGGTAATCAGTCCCTCAGCCTTGGAGTTAGTGTTCACAGCATCGTGGTGGAGGAGAATCTGGAGCAAAGGCAGGAAGACTGGCGGTTATATAGGCGTCTGCTGCACGTCCTGATCCACTGACGCCTATATAACCGCCAGTCTTCTTGCCTTTGCTCCAGATTCTCCTCCACCACGATGTTGTGAACACTAACTCCAAGGCTGAGGGACTGATTACCTCATCTTTTGTATATAGTTCTACTGTCTTCCAATTATGTCCTAGAATCTGTATTGATAAAGCCACTGGATGGCGAAACGTCTACAATAAAGATATCCAGATGTTGCACATGTGTCTTAACTTTCATATTGTCGGTATTTTATACCTTTTTTGCACAGAGGTGGTAGTAGTAGTAGTAGTAGTAGTAGTAGTAGTGGAACTAAGGAGGTGAGGTTAGAGAGGGACCTGATTGAACATTAAAATGGTATAAAATACCGACAGGTTGTTAGGTAAGACACATATGCAACAGTTAGGTATCTTTATTTCGAAACGTTTCGCCTACACAGTAGGCTTCTTCAGTCGAGTACAGAAAAGTTGATAGAAGCAGAAGATACTTGAAGACGATGTAATCAGTCCATCACCCTTAAAGTTTTGAGGTGGTCAGTCCCTCAGTCTGGAGAAGAGCATTGTTCCATAGTCTGAAACAATATGGAGTTGAAGTGACAGGATGGAGCCTTATATAGCGCCAGGAGGTGAGACGTAGGTCACTAGCAGAACGCAGATGTTGGGAGGTCAGGTCCCTCTCAAATCCAGCCGTTCTCACTAGTAGAGGTTGTCGAAGTTGATTGCAGGTCTGTACCAAGATACCCTTGGTACAATATGCACAATATGGCTGAACAATCAACTTGCACATAAGTAAAAGGTTATCAAAGCTATTACTTGGGTAGCATAAAAATAGGTTAGACAAATATTTCTGTTAGTGAACATTAAAATGGTATAAAATACCGACAGATATTGGATTTGAGAGAGTCTGTTTCAGGGTTCCTCCTCTGTTACGTTCTTGTGTAGTATTAGCAGCAGAGACTATGTGATGGCAGGTTT
Organism: Cherax quadricarinatus; assembly: GCF_026875155.1. Classification (NCBI taxonomy): domain Eukaryota; kingdom Metazoa; phylum Arthropoda; class Malacostraca; order Decapoda; family Parastacidae; genus Cherax; species Cherax quadricarinatus. Next base: position 21,047,354 of record NC_069424.1, read on the forward strand.
ATTGTTTTGAGAAGGATTTTTGCTAATACGTCATAGATGATGTAGCTGCCTTTATTTTTCATGATTGTGTTAGAAACAACGATTAATGATGATTCAAGGCATTTATGTCTGTGGAAATTAGGTTCTCTGATCACTAGTCGGGCGTCGTTGAATTTCATTTTTGTTAGTAGGTTTACGGTAAACTTGAAATCTTAAATTGTTGTCTACTTTGTGAATGTAAAGTAAAAGGACACAAGTGCAACTAATGTGACATTTTATTGTGGCAACGTTTCGCTCTCCAGGAGCTTTATCAAGCCATTACAAACAATACATGGACATAGAGGGTATATATAGGCTCAGAGTGAGGCGCAATACTAGTGGTGGTAGTAGTAGTAGTGATAAAAGTTGTAGTAGTAGTAGTAATACAATATGGTAGAGCAATTAATTCGTACATGAGTAAAAGGATATAAAAGCTATTATTTGGGTAACATAAAAATAGGTTGGACAAATATAGACTGGTTAGAGAAGGCCTGTTTCAGTGTTCACTCTCTGTAGTGTGCTTTGTGTAGTATAACAGGAGAGACTATGTGATGGCAGGGTTTACTGTTTTCAGGAGGATTCTTGCTAAGACTTCAGAGATGGTGAAACTGCCGTTGTTTTGTTTAATTGTATTCGAAACAGCGATCAGTGCTGATTCGAGGCACTTGCGTCTGCGGAAATTAGCTTCTTTGACCACTAATTGGGCGTCCCTGAATTTCATGAGATGATTGGTGGAATTTCGGTGTTGTACACAGGCGTTGTTCAAGTTATCGTTCCTACATGCGTAAATGTGTTCATTGAGGCGGGTGTCGAGGTTTCTTGCTGTTTCACCTACGTAAATCTTATCACAGAATCCACAGGGTATAGTGTAAACTCCAGCGTTGACTGGTTCGTGGTGCTTTGATTTTGTCCTGGTTAGATCTTTTATTGAAGTGCTAGAAGCGATGGCGACTCTGGTGTTAGCTTGTGAAAGTACTTTAAAAACATTCAGTGCAACCTGGCTGTTGGGAAGAATTATAACTCTGTTGGGAGTGGTGTTGGTGCGTGGAGAATTAATGATCTGAAGAGCTCTTTTCTTGCAGTCTTTGATGAAAAAGGAAGGAAAATGTAACTCAGTGAGTGTTTGGTGAATGTATGTACATTCCTCGTCAAGAAACTCAGGACTGTTAGGTAAGACACATATGCAACAGGACTACAAATTCGGTATGCTCTAAGGAAAAACCAGATGATGATGCCTCTTTTGGCCTTGATATCTTGACTGGAATATAAGTGTGTGAGATCGTTTTTATTGGTAGGTTTCCGATAAACTTGAAATCTTAGGTTGTTGTCTACTTTGTGAATGAGGACGTCGAGGAAAGGTAGCTTGTCATTGGACTCTTCTTCTAGTGTAAACTGTTGTTAGGTAAGACACATATGCAACAGTTAGGTATCTTTATTATGAAACGTTTCGCCTACACAGTAGGCTTCTTCAGTCAAGTACAGAAAAGTTGATAGAAGCAGAAGATACTTGAAGACGATGTAATCAGTCCATCACCCTTAAAGTTTTGAGGTGGTCAATCCCTCAGTCTGGAGAAGAGCATTGTTCCATAGTATGAAACAATATGGAGAAGAAGTGACAGGATGGAGCTTTTTATAGCGCCAAGAGGTGAGACGTAGGCCACTAGGAGAGGTAAGAACTCAGATGTTGAGAGGTCAGGTCCCTCTCAAATCCAGCCCCTCTCATTAGTGGAAGTTGTCGAAGTTGATTGCAGGTCTGTACCAAGATACCCTTGTGTTGCAGTGTACAGACCTGCAATCAACTTCGACAACTTCCACTAATGAGAGGGGCTGGATTTGAGAGGGACCTGACCTCTCAACATCTGAGTTCTTACCTCTCCTAGTGGCCTACGTCTCACCTCTTGGCGCTATAAAAAGCTCCATCCTGTCACTTCTTCTCCATATTGTTTCATACTATGGAACAGTGCTCTTCTCCAGACTGAGGGACTGACCACCTCAAAACTTTAAGGGTGATGGACTGATTACATCGTCTTCAAGTATCTTCTGCTTCTATCAACTTTTCTGTACTTGACTGAAGAAGCCTACTGTGTAGGCGAAACGTTTCATAATAAATATACCTAACTGTTGCATATGTGTCTTACCTAACAACCTGTCGGTATTTTATACCATTTTAATGTTCAAGCTAGTGTAAACTGGATCGCCGGTTCAACTGCGTTGAGCCTCTCCTGAAGATTCCGTACATCAAAACCTTTGGGAGTTATTACGAGGACGTCGTCCACGTAACGTAACCAAGTGACGCTTCAAGGGATGATGTTGGCGAAGTGTTCGGACTCTTCTTTGTTTGTAATGGCTTGATAAAGCTCCTGGAGAGCGAAACGTTGCCACAATAAATTGTCACATTAGTTGCACTTGTGTCCTTTTACCTAACATAGTATGATTGTACTAGAAAATATATTGCTGCACTATTGGTAATGAGGACTTTAATGGGAATTACTGCTATTATTACTGGCCACTGAGGCTCCTCCAGGAGGAACCAACACTGAACAACTGATGCTGACGGAGGCAGCCTCAACACTCACCGAGAGTTAGAGGAAAAGAAGCATCATGTGGCCTCGCATATAATGATTACCTCAGTTTTTTTCATAAACAACGATTAACTAATGATTTTCCTCGTGATTTTTTTAATATTTTGTTGCTGGAAGCTTTATTATTGTTATCATTATTATTATTATTATTATTATTATTATTATTATTATTATTATTATTATTATTATTATTATTATTATTGGTGTTACTATTACCAGCATAATTTTTATATTTATATTCAAAGGTAAGCACTAAACCCGTTGTTCGGAATTCAGCTCCTGGATGATGACGTATTGAAACTGCTTCGTCGTATGTGTTTAAACAAAGCATTCTCGTTAAAAAAATTTACATCGTCTTTTTGTGCCATATTTCGGTTGTTTTACTAAATTGTAGATGAATTGTTCAAAGAACCGACACGTTGTTAAATTGTTAAAGTTTTACTAAACTTTAAAAAAAAATTTCATCCCCTGCGGTTCTACCTCTTCCTCATGAATACGATAATGATCTTGATGCTAATGTATTGGTGAAATGTAGCACCACTACCTCGCTCAGTGCCTCCCTCCTTCCCTCCCTTCCCTCCCTTCCCTCCTTCCCTCTCCTTCTACCTTCCTCCATCCCTTCCGTTTTCAAAGAGAACAAGTACAAAAAATATTTATAAAGAGTCGTATATATTCATTAAATAAAACTATTAAAAGATAAAAACACCGATAAAAACAACAGCAATTGAAACTTGGGCATTAACATGGCGTCTCAGCAGTGACCATAAGGATCCAGCAACAATGTTGATTTTCTATCCAAATGTCGTACTGCCAAAGTATTGAAGAGAAAGACACGTTTTGCAGAATAAGCTTTATATGGACAACGTTTCGATCTGTGTAGAACTTTATCAAGTTGAGACTTTGTAATGATCTAAACAAATGGAAACGTGGTCTCAAAGTAAGCTTATTCTGCACCGAGTATTTATATCAACATCTGTAGTGGTTGTTCCTTGATAATCATCACCAGCTGCACAACACTGGTATTCAGCTGCACAACACTGGTGTTCAGCTGCACAACACTGGTATTCAGCTGCACAACACTGGTGTTCTGCTGCACAACACTGGTGTTCAGCTGCACAACACTGGTGTTCTGCTGCACAACACTGGTATTCAGCTGCACAACACTGGGGTTCAGCTGCACAACACTGGTGCTCAGCTGAACAACACTTGTGTTCAATTACTGTTAACATTACTGGCCACTGAGGCTTCTCCAGGAGGAACCATCAGTGTACGAGTGATGTTGACGGAGGCAGCGACAACACACACTGCCAGCTAGAGGAAAAGAAGCATCATGTAGCCTCACATATAATAACAACCTCAGAAACACTGTTTGTTCTAACGACACTCTTGATTATCATACAGTTTTTTCATAAACAATGATTAACTAATGATTTTCTTCACGATTTTTAATATTTTGTTACCCGAAGCTATGTTGATTATTGTTATTGTTATTATTATAGTTACTTTATTATTATTATTATTATTATTATTATTATTATTATTATTATTATTATTATTATTATTATTATTATTATTGTTATTATTATTCTGTTTTACATTATTTATTATTCATCCTAATTATTGCTTGTTTCCATTATTATTATCATTATTATTATTATTATTATTATTATTATTATTATTATTATTATTATTATTATTATTATTATTATTATCATCATCATTATTATTATTGCTGTTTTATCATTATTTATCATCCTAATAATTGTTATTGTTTCCTCTAGTATTATTCTTATTTTTATTATTATTATTATCATTGTTGTTGTTATTGTTGTTATTATTATCATTATTATTATTATTATTATTATTATTATTATTATTATTATTATTATTATTATCATTATTATTATTATTATTATCAGCATAATGTTTATATTATATATATTCAAAGGTAAGCCCTTAACCCGTTTTTCTACGTTCAGCGCTTGGATGATAACGTACTGACACAGCTTCTCCATACCTGTTTAAAATTAGGCATTCTCTTTAAAAATTTAGCCCCTGCGGTTTTACCTCTTCCTCTTGAATACGATAATAACCCCAATGGAAATAAGTCACTCTGATTTTTTTGTGGTTATCCTAGGTTCTTTACACATATACTGCTATGTATGATAATCTACGTAAAAGTATTTGCGAATACTTGAATAAACTTACTGACTTACTTACTAAATGTGGCGTCACTCCTTTACTCAGTGCCTCCCTCCTTTCCCCTTTCCCTCTCTCCCTTCCTCATTTCCTCCATCCCTTCCGTTTCCTTGAGAAGAACATAAAAAAACTATTTATAAAGAGTTTTATATATTCATTAACCGAAAGAAATAAAAGATGGACATACTGATAAAAAACAATAGCAATTGAAACTTGGGCATTAACATGGCGTCTCAGCAGTGACCATAAGGATCCAGCAACAATGTTGATTTTCTATACAAATGTCGTACTGCTGAACTGCTGAAGGAAAAGATACGTGTTCTAGAACGAGCTTTATACGGACAACGTTTCGATCTGCGTAGCACTTTGTCAAGTAGAGACTTTGTAAAGATCTAAGAGATGAAAACGTAGTATCAATTCAGTCGACCAAAAGTCCACATGAGTTTAGCCCTTGGTGTAGTTATAATTATATTCTGTTGTCTTGACTGGTCTTCAGCGTTGAATGTTTACAGTCTTCATCTTGGTAGGACCAACTGTTGCCTGTTGTCCCTCATACCAGTCCACTTGGTGGGTTCCCAGCACATTAAGGGAGCTAATGTGGTCGGACACACTAGCTCCGTTAGTGTTATGATTCTTAAATTTTCTATCTCATTTTATTTTGTCTAATATTCGATGATACCAAAACATCAATGTCAACAGTTTTATGTGTCTGAAAATATATGCACTTATTTAGACACTTAAAATAAGAAAGAATAATATCTATTAATTTTCAAATTAGCCTTTATTTTTTTAAATATCATGTTATATTACATCATATGTAATATGAAAACAATTGATTTAATATTATAAAGAACAAAACAAATTCCTTTAAAAATGATTAATAGCAGAAGAATCCAAAATGGTATATAATACAGTAACCATCATATATGTTCATATGAATACACAGTGGGAGGCTACGGCAGTGTTGGTGTTACTTTCAGAGTTTTGTTGTTTGATACCAGTTGTTAATGTGATTTCCCGTGATCTCTTCCAGTGAGCGTCCACGAGTCTCTGTAAGAGCAACAACACTGATAATGGTTACAACTGCACTAGCACCACTGAAGAGCCAGAAAGTCCCGTGTTCACCAATTGCTTCTACTGTCATGGGATAGATATAAGCTGATATAAAGTTTCCAAACGCTAATAATAAGGAAAACACTGAATTTCCAATAGATCGACATGTTAAAGGCAGAAGCTCCCCACTCAGTATTAATAAAGCAGGAAAGCCAGTGCCGAAAAAGAAGATAAATATCATTGTTGCTGTAAGAGGTATCCATCCCATATCACTAACATATCCTGTCTTATGCATGTAAAAGTATACACCATAAGTAGCCATACACAACGAGCACAAAGAATAAAGAAACTATGATCAGTGGTTTGCGCCCCAGACGGTCAATTACAAAAAGATGAACAAAATTTCCAAAAATCCTCACACCGTAAAATATGATGGCACTGATATATGGGTCAAGGGTGAAGTCCACTGCCTGAAAAATGGGCACTGAATATGACATTATTGCAAAGCATCCATTCATACCTGTGAAGAGATTTAAAACAGTGAATAACAAGAACATGCGAACAGTTGGTTGTTCAAACAGCAGCAGCATTTGTTGCCAAGAACTGTCTAGTTTCTTATCTACATTGCTAACTTGTTGTGTGATATCCTGTAATTCTGGCTCAGAGTCATAATGTTTACCTCCGAAAAAAACAAGAGCTTTCTGAGCTTCGCTAAGACGACCTTGAGTGACGAGCCAACGGGGGGAGTTAGGCAGGAAGATGAGGCAAAAGAAAGGAATTCCAGACACTCCGCAACAAACGAAGCCCATTTGTCGCCAGTCGAGCTTGCAAAATCCTAGAATAGACACCATTAGAAGTCCCATTAGTCTAGCTAAGGTAATAATTCCAGAAAGAATTCCACGAATGTTCTTATGAGCAATTTCAATGGTATATAGGAAAGCAGCGGTAAAGGTGATGCCATTGGTGAAACCCAGAATGGTGCGACTAGTTAAGATCAGCCAGACAGTTTGAGAAAGTGCGAGACTGAGCCATGAAGCTACAATGATGGGCAGGGTCACCAGGAGAGTCACTCGACGACCAAGCTTCACTACTAGTGGTGCACTCACACAACACCCAACAGCTCCTCCCAGGTATCCCAGGCTTCCTGAAATAAAGAGTTTTAGCGAAATTACTATTTAAATATATAGTACTTAACAAAACAAAAATATTGACATGGTTTACGATATATCCACAGTAGCTTCTGAGAAAAATAGAATTTCCAAGCCAGAGCGAGTACGTACAGCTTATGCCAACCGTCTTCCCTACTTCTAGAGAGTATTTTTGATGTTTAATTGTCACGAAAACTGTAAATGACATGGAGAATGAAGTGGCAAGATCCAATACGAAGCTTCATGGAAAATTAAGGTAAGGTTCTCGAAGCAAGAAAAGAGTGAACCTAGTAATGAGCAGCGAAGAGACGGCATCAGGAGCTGAGATGAAACCCTTGCAGCCACATAAAAATGAGTACACACACACACACACACACACACACACACACACACACACACACACACACACTCACAGAAGGGAACATCAAGAGGGAATATACCAACAAATGTTGGATGACATACGAACAACCGATACCTTGATACCTCAAAGGCGATGGGACCGGACAACATCTCCCCATGGGTCCTTAGAGAAGGAGCAGAGATGCTGTGCATGCCCCTAACCAAAATCTTCAACACATCCCTTGAAACTGGGCAACTACCTGAGGAATGGAAGACAGTAAATGTAGTCCCCATATTTAAGAAAGGAAACAGAAATGAGGAACTAAACTACAGACCTGTGTCTCTGACATGTATTGTGTGCAATGTCATAAAGAAGATTATCAGGAGGAGAGTGGTGGAACACCTGGAACGGAACAAGATTATAAATGAAAACCAGCATGGGTTCATGGAAGGCAAATCCTGTGTCACAAACCTCCTGGAGTTTTATGACAAGGTAACAGAAGTAAGACACGAGAGAGAGGGGTGGGATGATTGCGTTTTCCTAGACTGCAGGAAGGCCTTTGACACAGTTCCCCACAGGAGATTAGTGCAGAAGCTGGAGAATCAGGCGCATATAACATGGAGGGCACTGCAATGGATCAGGGAATACCTGACAGGGAGGCAGCAACGAGTCATGGTACATGAAGAGGTATCACAGTGGGCGCCTGTGACGAGCGGGGTCCCACAGGGGTCAGTTCAAGGACCAGTGCTATTTTTGCTATATGCGAACGACATGATGGAACGAATAGACTCTGAAGTGTCCCTATTCGCAGATGATGTGAAGTTGATGAGAAGAATTAAATCGGATGAGGATGAGGCAGGACTGCAAAGAGACCTGGACAGGCTGGACATGTGGTCCAGAAACTGGCTTCTCGAATTCAATCCTATCAAATGCAAAGTCATGAAGATTGGGGAGGGGCAAAGAAGACCACAGACAGAGTATAGGCTAGGTGGACAAAGACTACAGACCTCACTCAGGGAGAAAGACCTTGGGGTGACCATAACACCGAGCACGTTACCGGAGGCACACATCAACCAAATAACTGCTGCAGCATATGGGCGCCTGGCAAACCTGAGAATAGCGTTCCGATACCTTAATAAGGAATCGTTCAAGACACTGCACACTGTGTATGTTAGGCCCATACTGGAGTATGCAGCACCAGTCTGGAACCCACACCTGGTCAAACACGTCAAGAAGTTAGAGAAAGTACAAAGGTTTGCAACAAGGCTAGTCCCAGAGCTCAGGGAAATGTCGTACGAGGAAAGGTTAAGTGAAATCGGACTGACGACACTGGAGGACAGAAGGGTCAGGGGAGACATGATAACGACATACAAGATACTGCGGGGAATAGACAAGGTGGACAGAGATAGGATGTTCCAGAGAGGGGACACAGAAACAAGGGGTCACAACTGGAAGCTGAAGACTCAGACGAGTCACAGGGACGTTAGGAAGTATTTCTTCAGTCATATAGTCGTCAGGAAGTGGAATACCTAGCAAATGAAGTAGTGGAGGCAGGAACCATACATAGTTTTAAGAAGAGGTATGACAAAGCTCAGGAAGCAGAGAGGGAGAGGACCTAGTAGCGATCAGTGAAGAGGCGGGGCCAGGAGCTGAGTCTCGACCCCTGCAACCACAATTAGGTGAGTACAATTACGTGAGTACATACATACGGAATTTGTTCAAGATATGGATGGACAAATTGTGTTTCCCTAGATTAAAGTTTTTTTTTTTTTTACAGACCAATTTCACGAGCTATGATCTGACATTGTACCTCAGCTCATTTTAAAGTCAATCCCTGTCTAAGGTATACTACCTTCACTTGGGATGCCTCCCACAACAGTCAACTAACAGTTGTAAGGCAACATTTCCAACGTTTCCACCCGTACCGGAGATTGAACCACGGACCCTCGGTATAAGAACTGAGTGCGCTACCAACTTAGCCAAGGACACTAATTTGGAAATTGCAAAATTTAGAAGAAATTAAAAGTTAAGTATTACACTGCAAAAGAGACTTTTTGCTGGAGAGGAAAATGTCAACAGTTAAAAGAGGAAAACAAATATCTTCGAGGGGAGATGTCACAAGTGGGGTGCCACAACGATCTGTCCTTGCCCAGTAATGCTTCTAATTTATATAAATAATTAACCAGGAGGAAGGAAATGTTATTTGAATATTTTTCAAGGAAATGTAGAAATCTGCTTCACACGAAAGCTATAAATTGCCTTTCAAATATATGGAGGGTGAAATGTTAAGAAAGTTATTTATAACTAATATGAGGCAAAAAATAAACGTTGTGTGGTGTCCACACATGAAAAAAAGACGTAAATAAGTTAGAAAATGTTCAAAGAAAAGCTACTAAATGGCTGCCAGATTAGAGCAATATGAATTATGATGGAAAGTTGAAAACTTTATGGACGTAAATGTTAGCTGATCGGAGGAAAAGAGAAGAAATAACCTCTTATAATGTCTTGAAAGAGCAGATGAAAATGTCTTAGTTCCTGCAACAATGATAACAAGAGGCAACCGTTGAAGAAAAATAAATTTTCTTGGAGTAGCTGACAAGTGTAATGCAGTGAAAGAGGAATTAGTAAGTGCTGCAACCATTAGAAATTTTAAAAATTGTAATATAAGCAGAGCATTGAAGACGGGACACTATGAGCGTAACTCTGTTCCTGTAGCTACAGGCAGGTAATTACATGGAGTATATCGGTAGGGTATTCCGGGGTTCAACACCCCTTCGGCCCGGTCCAGGACCAGGCTTCACACAAACACACTCACGCACACGGAACAGCAAAGAGGCGGGGTCAGGAGCTGAGACTCAACTCCTGCAACCACATAGAGAAGTACAAACACCCACACCAACGCCGTTGACCACACAAGACACACCTTCATTGATCAGAGTTTTTTGATGTTTTTCTGCGGATATTCGTATATTTTGAGTTTTCACAAAGACGAATAATGAAACTGATCTAGAAACGAAAACAATTAAAAACAACTTATTTTGGTGTCAATAAAGCAAAACAAGACATTGTGATTAAAATATTTTTGTCGAGCATTAGGAAGTCTGCAGTTGCAGAAGTGAGTATTAATCAAAGTTACCAGTGACGTCATGCTCACAGTGACATACACATATCGCTGAGTTTTAATGAAAGTATAGTGATAAGTAAAGTGTGAGGAAGAAAAAAAAATAAGGTGATCAGACTGCGAAGGTACAGATGCAATGATGCAGTTGCAGTTACCGCGTGAATGATAGGTGAGGAAGGTCAAATGTAAGAGAATCTCCAATACAAACAAGTTTACTCATTACATATATATATATATAATATATATATATATATATATATATATATATATATATATATATATATATATATATATATATATATATATATATATATATATATATATGTATATATATATATATATATATATATATATATATATATATATAATATATTTATATATATTATATATATATATATATATATATATATATATATATATATATTATATAATGTATATATGCAATAAGATCACAGTAAACAAGTGATTTCAGAATATGCAAAACAACCACTGTGAAAGAATAGAGAAATTCCAAGCGCTTTCGTGACTCCTCACATTATCAAGGAACAATGAAAGTAATGCGTCAAAGGAAGGCATATAAAGAGTCGAGCCCACACCTCACTATCACATCCCACAACAAGGCAACACCTGACGTGCGACTCATAAGAAAGGGGACACTGCAGCAGGCCCGCTGGCCCAACTAGACAGGCCCTTCACACAACCCACCAACAAACTATTCTACCCAAGAATTAAGAATTTTTAAATTTATTATTTGTCAAATGTATTATTAGATTCTTCCCAAATTTTATTAATTATAAATGGATCTAATTTATATAAACCAAAGGAAATATTCATATTATTGTCAAAACTGCTTTTTATGAAACAAGATTCAATTATAGTCCTGTAGACCATGGACTTGCTTGATACAACTTTCTCAACTTTTTGAAAATCAATTGGATGGTTAAAATCTCTCACATGAATAAATAGATCATTGGAATCTTGTCCAGTTCTAATGCTATATTTATGTTGTTTTAATCTTAGTTCGAGATTTTTACCAGTTTGGCCGTAATAAACTTTATCGCAAATTTTTCAAGGAATCTTATAGACATATCCGTCAGCATTTTGGGGGGAATTCTTTATCAAAAGTTTTTTACTGTATCAAGATTTTTAAATACAACTTTGATATTAAAAGTCTTAAGAAGAGAAGGCATATCAACCAAGTTTCCATGGTAAGGGAGAACCAACATATTTTTAGTTGAATAAGGCTGGTTGTCCCGTTTTGGATTGTAAAAAGTATTTCTAGCATTTTTAAAAGATTTATCAATTACGTTTCTCGGGTATTTCAAATCATTATGTATTTCATAAATTTTGAATATTTCCTCATCTATGAACTCTGGACTACAAATACTTAAAGCTTTCAAATACATTGATGAGAAAACAGACAGTTTAACTCTATCTTGATGTCAAGAATAATAGTGGACATAGGAACAGTTACTTGTAGGTTTTTTGTAAATTTTAAATTTGAATTCATTATTACCCTTAATAATTAAAACATCTAGTAAAAGCAATGCGTTATTTTCTTCAAACTCAACACTAAAGTTTATAGAATGGGCTAAGCTATTTAATTTGCCAAAGAAATGGTGTATATCTACATTCTTGGGCATAAGACACAAAATATCATCAACATATCTGAACCATTTAGCTCTATTAGGGAGGATTGTGTTAAGCAGCCTTGTTTCAAAAAAATCCATGTATAGGTTACTAAGAACAGGTGAAAGAGGATTTCCCATTGCCATACCAAACTTCTGAGTGCAAAACTTATCATTAAATACAAATTTTGCATCAACAATGCAAAGCTTAATAAGTTTAATGATAGTAGGAACTGGCAATGGTAAATCATAATTAACGAGTTCTTCAGATAAGAAACTTAATAAATCATCAACAGGAACTTTCGTAAACAAGGAAGTAACGTCAAAACTAACTATGACTTAAATTAACGTATTTGTAGTCCAGAGTTCACAGATGAGGAAATATCCAAAATTTATGAAATAGGTAATAATTTGAAATACCGAAGAAACGCAATTGACAAATCTTTTAAAATTGCTAGAAATTCTTTTCACAATCCAAAAAGGGACAACCAGCCTTATTCAAATAAAAATATGTTGGTTCTCCCTTACCATGAAAACTTGGTTGATATGCCTTCTCTTCTTAAGACTTTAATATCAAAGTTGTATTTAAAAATCTTGATACAGTAAAAAAAACTTTTGATAAAGAATTCCCCCCAAAATGCTGACGGATGTGTCTATAAGATTTCTTGTAAAATTTGCGATAAAGTTTATTACGGTTAAACTGGTAAAAATCTCGAACTAAGATTAAAACAGCATAAATATAGTATTAGAACTGGACAAGATTCCAATGCTCTATTTATTCATGTGAGAGATTTTAACCATCCAATTGATTTTCAAAAAGTTGAGAAAGTTGTATCAAGCAAGTCCATGGTCGACAGGACTATAATTGAATCTTGTTTCATAAAAAGCAGTTTTGACAATAACATGAATATTTCCTTTGGTTTATATAAATTAGATCCATTTATAATTAATAGATTTTGGGAAGAATTTAATAATGCATTTGACAAATAATAAATTTTAAAATTCTTAATTCTTGTGTAGAATAGTTTGTTGGTGGGTTGTGTGGAGGACTGTCTAGTTGGGCCAGCGGCCATGCTGCAGTGTTCCCTTTCTTATGAGTCGCGCGTCTGGTGTTGCCTTGTTGTGGGATGTGATAGTGAGGTCTGGGCTAGACACTTTATATGCCTTCCTTTGATGCATTACTTTCATTGTTCCTTGATAATGTGAGTAGTCACGGAAGCGCTTGGAATTTCTCTAGTCTTTCACAGTGGTTGTTTTGCATACATAAGAACATAAGAACATAAGAAAGGAGGAACACTGCAGCAGGCCTGTTGGCCCATACTAGGCAGGTCCTTTGCAGGTTGGATATAGGTTAGATAAATATAGGTTGAATAAATACATGAGTGAGAGAGGTTGGATTTGAGTGGGAGTTCCAAATGAGAGTGGATAGAGTTATCCGAGCTTATTTCTTGGGTGGCATTGAAAATTGGGTTGCGCAAATGTTTTGTTAGTGGGATGGATTGTAAAGGACTTGCCAAGTATGGGCCAACAGGCCTGCGCAGTTGTTCCTCCTTTCTATATATATATATAAATCTATTATAAATATATATATATATATATATATATATAAATAGTATATATATATATCTTATATAATATATATATAAATAAATATATTATAAATTAACACATTGCAACACTTGGGATCTTTATTGAGGAAACGTTCGCCACACAGTGGCTTCATCAGTCCTTACAAAGGAGAATCTTGAAGAACAGGAGGAGAATGAGGTAAACAGTCCCGACAACCTTGAGTCGATGTGGTCATCCAATCAATCTTGAAATAGAATACGGCATACGTGCTGAGAAGGAGCTTATAAACCGTTGGGACAGGAGAGTGCAGCAGTCATTAGGTCGGTAACAAATGTTCAATGTTGAAAGTATGTCGTCCCAAGAATTAGGCAAGCGAAGAATTCCCAAGTATTAAGATCCCAAGAAGTGCAGTGTCTGACAAGGTTTGTAGATGAATGGTTACAGAGAACCGACAAGTTGATAAATTATCACATGTGCAACTCTTAGGGTATCTTTTCTTGAGGAAACGTTTTCGCCACACAGTGCTTCATCAGTCCAATACAAAGGAGAATCTTGAAGAACAGAGGAGAATGAAGTAATCAGTCCCTCAACCTTTAAGTCGATGATGGTCCAGTCCAACAATCTTGAATAGAATACGGCATACGTGCTGAAAGGAGCTATAAACCGTTGCAGGAGAGGTGGCAGCAGTCCAATGTCGGGTAACATTTTGTTCAAAGTTAGAAGTAGTGTGCCCAAGAATTAGGCAAGGTCGAAGAATTCCCAAGTATTAAGATTCCCAAGAAGTTGCAGTGTCTGACAGGTTTGTAGATGAAATGGTTCAAGAACCGACATTGTTGATAAATTAGACACATGTGCAACTCTTGGTATCTTTATTGAGGAAAACGTTTCGCCACAAGTGGGCTCATCAAGTCCATTACAAAGGAAATCTTGAAGAACAGGAGGAAAATGAGGTAATCAGTTCCCCAACATGAGTCGAGTGGTCATCCATCATCTGAATAGAATACGGCACTACGAGCTGAGAAGAAGCTTATAAACCGTTGCAGGAGAGGTGCCAGAAGTCATAAGGTCATGTAAACAAATGTTCAATGTTGAAGTAGGTCCGTGCCCAAGAAATAAGGCAGCGAAGAATCCCAAGTAATTAAGATCCCAAGAAGTTGCAGTGTCTGACCAGTTTGTAGATGATGGTTCAGAAACCGACATGTTATTGGTAATCAATAAAGATACCCAAGAGTTGCACATGTGGTCTAATTTATCAACATGTCGGTTCTCTAACCATTCACTACAAACCTGTCAGACCTCTGCAACTTCGTGGGATCTTAATTACTTGAATCTTCGCTTGCTAATTCTTGGCACGAACCTACTTCAACATTGAACAATTGGTTACACGACCTATACTTTCAGCACCTCTCCTGCCAACGTTTAAGTAAGCTTCTCTCAGCACGTATGCCGAATCTATTCAAGATTGATGACTGACCATCGACTCAAGTGAGGGACTGATTTACACTCTCATTCACCTCCTGTTCTCAAGATTCCCCTTTGTATGGACTGATGAAGCCACTGTGTGGCGAAACGTTTCCTCAATAAAGATACCCAAGAGTTGCACATGTGTCTAATTTATCAACATGTCGGTTCTCTGAACCACTCATCTACAAACCCTCAACCTGGAGTCGATGTGTTCAGTCCATCAATCTTCTACAAGACTGATGGACTGAACACATCGACTCCAGGTTGAGGGACTGATTACCTCATTCTCCTCCTCTCCTTACGCCTTCCTCTTTGTATTGGACTGATGAAGCCACTGTGTGGCGAAACGTTTCCTGAATAAAGATTTCCATATGCTGCATAAGTGTCTCAATCTTCAACTTGTCGGTTTTTCAAACCATTCATCACATACCCAAGAGTTGCACATGTGTCTAATTTATCAACATGTCGGTTCTCTGAACCATTCATCTACAAGCCTTATTCAACTAAAAATATGTTGGTTCTCCCTTACCATGAAAACTTGGTTGATATGCCTTCTCTTCTTAAGACTTTTAATATTAAAGTTGTATTCAAAAATCTTGATACAGTAAAAAAACTTTTGATTAAGAATTCCCCCCAAAATGCTGATGGATGTGTCTATAAGATTCCTTGTAAAATTTGCGATAAAGTTTATTACGGTCAAACTGGTAAAAATCTCGAACTAATATTAAAACAACATAAATATAGCATTAGAACTGGACAAGATTCCAATGCTCTATTTATTCATGTAAGAGATTTTAACCATCCAATTGATTTTCAAAAAGTTGAGAAAGTAGTATCAAGCAAGTCCATGGTCGACAGGAATATAATTGAATCTTGTTTCATAAAAAGCAGTTTTGACAATAATATGAATATTTCCTTTGGTTTATATAAATTAGATCCATTTATAATTAATAGAATTTGGGAAGAATTTAATAATACACTGGACAAATAAATAGCTTGGGGGTGAGTTTTGCAAAGGACCTATCCAAGTTGGCTCGCCGCGCGTCACGTGTTTAACCGTTGTGGGATCTGATAGTGAGGTGCTGGCCGACCCCTTATATAGCTTCCTTGGATGCTTCACTTTCATAGTTCCTTGATAATGTGAATAGTCACGAAAGCGCTTGGAATTTCTCTATTCTTTCAGAGTGGTTGTTTTGCATACATATATATATACATATATATATATATATATATATATATATATATATATATATATATATATATATATATATATATATATAATATATATATATATATTTATATATATTAATATTTTATATATATTTAATTATTTTTATATATACATAAATATTATACAATAATTTTTATGTTAGGAAATTATATTCATATCGATATATTACTGATCTAATAATATACATTATTCTATATATACATTTATAACATATGAAAAGTATATTATATAGATTCTATATTTAAATATATTTAAATAAATATATATATATATAAACATATATATATTTATATATATTATCAACTTCCTTTATATCTCAAAACTTCCGGGCAATTTATGACCATTATCGTGTTTCTATTACTAAAGCACTAAAAATTCAACAAAGAAGGCTGTTTCTGACTGGTTTAGGAAGAGGTCGTTTTTCTGCGGGTCAGTGAGCTGTGGCAGCGTGATGCCTGAGAATGCCAATGACGTGCAGCACTTAGTTGCGTCAGTGCCATTACCAGTGTTGCAAACACTGAGGGAAGAGGCGTGATAGTTATTTTAGGAACTTCTTTCATTCTAAGAACTCAGATCTTAAATTCAACAAAAAACATAGGATGAAAAAAACTTCATTATACTGGAAAACGTTGAGAAAAATTCCTATATGTACAAAACAATAATCGGCCAGACACTGAACAAATCCGCAAAAAAATTTTTAATAATTTATTGAACAGACTCAGCTGACACACAACACACAAAAAACCCCTTTCGTAAAATTTTAATATTTTAAAAACCTTTTAACGGGTAATTCAAGGAAGCCCCCAAAACCCATATATAAAACAATTTTTTATTAAATACACTTTCCATAATAATACAAAAATGTTTGTTAAGAAACTTTTTTAAATCAAACAAAACCATAAAAAATAACAAGTGAGCCCCTGCAAGTCCCCAACAAAGAACCGCACTGCTTACCCAGTTTACTATATCATTTTTTCCTTTTTTGGGCAGCTTTTTTTTCCGTTTTTATGATATGTATCGTTTTTTTAAAGTATTCAAAAAAACCATGTAAAGTTTAAATAATGAAAAATGTCAAAAAACAGAGAAAATATACAAATTAAACCGCCCCTGAGAGAAGTACCCCCACTCGGGCATCCGCAGCACTACGGGCCCTCCCCTCCAGCTCCCCCTCTGCTGTAGCAATTTTAAACTCTTTTTTTATATCATTTGGGCCTATGGTAAAATTTGGGTTTTCTTTTACTTTTTAAAGTCGCTTTTTCCCAAAACCTATCACGACTTTTTAATTTAAAGGACTTCCTGTATACCAGTAAAAAAATTCTGCCAAAAATTTTTTACAAAGGGGGATTGAAAAGATACTAATACCCTGAAGATGATTAAAAAAAACGGAGGTTCCCCCCTTTGGGTTGGGGGCGTTTCACGCCCACATTTAAAAAAGCCCGGGCCCCCCCAAGACCAGTTTCCCCTAAAGGACCCCCCCATGGGGGGTGTGCGATGCGCACACCCACAGGGGTGTATAACTTTGCCCATTTCCAAAACCCACATCGTCCCAACATTTCTTTTCCCCAAACGAACACGCACTGACTGCATCATTCGATATTTTTCCTTTCTACAGGTCATTTTGTTTTAGACTTGATTCAGAAATAAATATTAACTGCACGAAAATTGGGCCAATTTCATCCCTTCAAGTAATTTGCATCGAAAAAGTAAAGGGGTTTTCTTAAATCCTGAAGTAAAAACTAACATCACTTTAAATCTAAAAAATTTTCCCACATCCTTTTTTTTCCCTCCCTACTGCACAAAAAACCCCATTGTAAATTTTTGCACTTCAGGGTAAATATATAAATAATTAACAATACACAATGAACATCCCCGTGGAAGCGTGAATAATGCGGGAACTAAAGAAAAAAAACCCTGGCAATTAAAGATTAGAGAAAGTGTTTTTCAAGAAATAAATTTTAAAGTGATAAGAACCCTGCAGGAACACATGCACCCCACCCTTAAAAGATTCTAGTCCCAACCCTGGGGCCTATGAAAAGGTTTGGGGTGACATTCTAAAATTTTTTTCGGACGGAGTCTCCCTCGGGTGGGTTTTTTGGGGGGGTGCCCACACACTGGGCCCCAACAACAACATTCTTCCTCTTGTTATCCTGCCAACCAAAGGGGAGTAACTAAAAATTTCCCATGTTTCTTCGCGGACATGTTTTTTAAAGGGCCCAAACTTAGATCCAGGCTGCTGACAATTGATTATAATTAAAAAAGTAAATTAAGGTTCTCCCTTTCATTGAACTTCCCAAAGAAAACTGACTGATCTAAAGTGGGCCCTTTTATGGGGGAAAAAGCCGTCTGCCACCTATTGACTTTAAATTTTTCAAAACTTTAAGAACTTTTGTAAAATTTCCATCAAAGAAAATCAAAAGGGAAAAGTTAGAAAAGGAAACCTCTATGCTGGGTATTTGGGTATATTTTGAACTGTACTTAAAAAAAATTGTTTTTCAAAAATTGGTAATTAGGAATGTAATTTAGGATTTCTGTTAATTTCTGGGGCCCCTGAGGATCCCCCAGGAGGAAACCCCAAAACTGTACGAAATGATATTGACGGGGGGCAGCCCCCAAAACCCAAATGGCAGCTGAGAGAAAGGGAAACATTTTTGTACCTCACATATAATAAAATTCCTCAAAACAATGTTCGTTGTGACGACCCCGGGTTTGGGGGGTTTTCGTTTAGTTTTTTCATAACCCAAGATTTTTAAAAATGTTTTTTTCAAAGATAATTTTTTAAAACTTTTTTCTGGAAGTTATGTTGATTATTTTTTTAGTTATTATTATGTTATTTTTATTTTTGCCATTATTTTAAATTTTTATTTTTTATTAATTTCTATTAATATTATTTTTTATAAATTTTTGTTTTTTTAAATTTTTAAAAAATTAGTATCCTAATTATTATTATTGTTTTTTGTTCTTGTTTTCCTTTTAAATTTTTATTTTCGTTACTCTTAATTATTTTTATTATTTTTTATTATTATTATTATTATTATTATTAATTATTAAAATTTTTATTATTTTTATTATACTATTATGATTTTTATTATTATTTTTATTATTTTTATTATTAAATTTTCATTTTTTTATTTTTTTTTTATTATTATTGGGTTTTCAGCAAAAATGTTTAGTTTATACTTAAAGGCCCAGCATAAAACCCTTGTTCGAAAATTAGCGCCCGGATAATGACTTTTTAGACGCTTTTTCGAAGGTGTTTAAAAAAAATTTAAAATTTTTCGTCCTTTTGGGCCCTATTCCTTTTTTTTTTTTAAACTCTTTAAAAAATTTTTTTTAAACCCCCCACGGTTCTAAACCCCCTTCCCCCTTGAATAAGATAAAGGCTTATTGCTAATGATTGGGGGAAAAGTAGCATCACTTTTCCTCGCTCAGTGCCTCCCCCTTTCCCTCTTCTCTCCTTCCCTTCTCCCTCCTCTCCTTCCTTCCTTCCCCCTTCTCTTCTTCCCCCCTTCCCCCTCCCTCCTCCCCTTCCTTTCCTTCCCTCCTTCTCCCCTTTCCCTCCTTTCCCCTCCTTCCCCCCCGTCCTTCCTTTCCCCTTTCCCCTTCCCCCACCCCTTCCGTTTTCAAAGAGAACAAGTAAAAAAAAATTTTAAAAAGAGTCGTATTATTCTTTAAAATAAAACTATTAAAAAAAAAAACCCGAAAAAAACAACGCAATTGAAACTTAGGCATTAACATGGCTCTCACAGTGACCATAAGGATCCAGCAAAAGTTGATTTTCTATCCAAATGTCGTACTGAAAAAATTTGAAGATGAAACCTTTTCAAAATAAGCTTTATATGAAAATGTTTCGACTGTGTTAAATTTTTATCAATTTGGGAAAATTTTGAAATATCTAAACAAAGGGAAAGGTCCAAAGTAACTTATTCTGCACCAGTATTTAACAACATCGTATGGTTTTCCTTTAATCATCACCACTGCACAACCTTTTTCAGCTGCACAACACGGTTTTCGCGGGCACAACACGGTGTTCAGCTGCAAAACACGGGGTTTTTCACCACAACATGGTGTTCACGAAACAACCCCGGTGTTCAGCTGCACAACCGGGTTCAGCTGCACAACACTGGTTCAGCTGCAAAACACGGGTTTCAGCTGCAAAACACGGGTGTTCACTGCACAAACGGGTTTTTCAGCGCACAACACGGGTGCCACTGCACAACCGGGTGTTCAGCTGCACAACACGGTGTTCAGCTGCACAACACCGTGTTCACTGCACAACACGGGTTTTCAGCTGCACCACTGGTGTTCTGCTGCACAACACTGGTGCTCACTACACAACCTGGGTTCATTTTCAGCTTCCAGAAACTAAAGGAATGTACAAACCTTCACGACTCGACAACTACTACTACAACTAACCCGCTTTTGGGGGGCCCTTTCCCAGGGGGGAACCCCCTCCAGGAATACCCTCTTCGCTACACACTTTACTATATAACCCAGGATCCTTTTTTCGTTTTAAATCTCCACGACAGGTGCCATCGCCCCTCTCCTATTGGGGACGATTACCTCATCTTCTTACAAGTTCTACTGTCTTCAATTTATTCCTAAAATTTTGTATTGAAAAGCCACGGGATGGCGAAACTCTACAAAAAGATCCCAGATGTTCACATGTGTCTTAATCTCAACTTCAACGTGCCAGCTAACCTTTCACGCAAACTTTTTTTTTTTTTTTTTTCCACAACAGCCTTAAACCCCCCCAAAAAAGGTAAATCAATGAAGCAAACCATTCATCAAATTTTTTCCATGCTGTTTTTCCAAATTTGAAACATAGAGTTCAAATTACTTTCCAAACTGCAGATTCCCATCCCCCCTTCAGAGTCCAGGAACTTAATTTTCCTCCACCAACTCGCGTCCAAAACCGGTCTAAATTTAGTCCCCCTTTTTTAAGAACAGTTAGAAACCTAGAGATTTTTTATCCACTATGTAACTAAAAGCTGATCAGTAGCCAGGCTTTTTGCTTGGTTATAAATAATTCTTGCAGTTTTGAAGCGCAGAGAGGACAAGGCAAATGGAAAATATGTGGCCAACCAATAGTCACTATCTTGAACACTATTGTTAATTGTCAAACGTTTTGGGAAAATAAGGATATGCAGTATAAAAACCTAAGTGATATTCAAGAATCGTTAATGAAAAACTTGCCACAATTAAAAAAATTTGTTAAATTAAGATAGGTGAACCCTAGTTATTAATCCAAATATATTCCCGTAAGATCTTTTGGGATATAGTTCTTAAGCCTTTTGTGTATCCATGTGCTCTTGTGCCACCCCTCACAGGATGGAAATGAGATGCAGGATAAACTAGGCACTTCGGTGAAATAATAAAAAATCCAGTCTTCCATAAAATTACATCACACTCCATATTTCTTACTGCTACTACATTGTTGAGAGAAGCGCTAAACCCCTGGGTGTCATGTAGTGACTATGGTAATGGGAGGCAACTAGGAAGTGGACCTCAAGCTAGAGTTTCTAGAAGGTCAAGGAAAACTGATTCGAGGTGTAATATACTGACCTCCAGGCTTGGATCACGATAGAGGGAGACTTCTTTGGGACGAAATTGTTAGGGCTTCTAGACACAATAACGTAGTGATAATAGGGGATTTTAACTTTAATCAAATTGACTGGAATTCTTTGACCGGTAACCTGGAGTACAGTGTCTATGGAAGTGGTTCAGGACTGTTTTCTGAAGCAGTGTGTAACAAAGCCTACTAGAGGTAATAATTTGCTCGACCTAGTCTTGTCAAATAAGGAAACACTCGTAAATAATCTGGAGATTGCTGAAGAGCTTAGCGCAAGTGATAACAAATCCATTGATAAATTAGACACATGTGCAACTCTTGGGTATCTTTATTGAGGAAACGTTTCGCCACACAGTGGCTTCATCAGTCCAATACAAAGAAGAAGTCGTAAGGAGAGGAGGAGAATGAGGTAATCAGTCCCTCAACCTGGAGTCGATGTGTTCAGTCCATTCTACAAGATTGATGGACTGAACACATCGACTCCAGGTTGAGGGACTGATTACCTCATTCTCCTCCTCTCCTTACGACTTCTTCTTTGTATTGGACTGATGAAGCCACTGTGTGGCGAAACGTTTCCTGAATAAAGATTTCCATATGCTGCATAAGTGTCTCATTCTTCAGTCGAGTTCTGCTTCTATCAACTTTTCTGAAATCGACTGAAGAAGCCTACTATGTAGGCGAAACGTTTCGAAATAAAGATACCTAACTGTTGCATATGTGTCTTACCTAACAATAGAACATTTGAAGCAGTAAACAATGATGAAGACTATCATACTGTTAATTTGAATTTTAGTAAAGCCTTCGACAGAGTACCTCACAAGAGACTCTTAAGAAAAGTGACAGCTCATGGAGTGGAACAAACTCCCAAGTACCGTTATAGAGGCCAGAACGTTGTGTAGCTTTAAAAATAGGTTGAATAAATACATGAGTAGAAGTGGGTGGGTGTGAGTTAGACCTGATAGCTTGTGCTACCAGGTCGGTTGCCGTGTTCCTCCCTTAAGTCAATGTGACCTGACCTGACTAGTTGTGATGAATGGTTTGAAAAACCGACAAGTTGAAGAATGAGACACTTATGCAGCATAAAGATTCCCATATGCTGAACATTAAAATGGTATAAAATACCGACAGATTGTTAGGTAAGACACATATGCAACATATGGGAATCTTTATTCAGGAAACGTTTCGCCACACAGTGGCTTTATCAGTCCAATACAAAGAGGAAGGCGCAAGGAGAGGAGGAGAATGAGGTAATCAGTCCCTCAACCTGGAGTCGATGTGTTCAGTCCATCAATCTTGTAGAATGTACAGCATAGGGCCCTAGACGTGGCTTATATACTGTAGTGAGGTGACGTGAAGCAGATGGAGGCGGGGTCATAGTGGTACCATCCACTAGTCGAAGTAGGTTTTCGTTCAAAGGTTGAACAAGTGTTGAAGAATTCTTTGTAATAAGACCCCATGATGCTGCCGTGTCTGACAGTTGTGATGAATGGTTTGAAAAACCGACAAGTTGAAAAATTGAGACACTTATGCAGCATATGGAATCTTTTTTCCCGGGAAACTTTTTCGCCACACAGTGGTTTTAAATCAGCCCAATACAAGAGGAAGGCGCAAGGAGAGGAGGAGAATGAGGTAATCAGTCCTCAACCTGGAGTCGATGTGTTCAGTCCCATAAATTTTGTAGAATGTACAGCATAGGGCCCTAGACGTGGCTTATATACTGTAGTGAGGTGACGTGAAGCAGATGGAGGCGGGGTCATAGGGGTACCATCCCAAGTCGAAGTAGGTTTTCGTTCAAAGGGTTGAACAAGTGTTGAAGAATTCTTTGTAATAAGACCCATGATGCTGCCGTAGCTGACAGTTGTGATGAATGGTTTGAAAAACCGACAAGTTGAAGATTGAGACACTTATGCAGCATATGGGAATCTTTATTCAGGAAACTTTTCGCCACACAGGGCTTTATCAGTCCAATACAAAGGGGAAGGGCGCAAGGAGAGGAGGAGAATGAGGTAATCAGTCCCTCAACCGGGAGTCGATGTGTTCGTCCATCAATCTTGTAGAATGTACAGCATAGGCCCTAGACGTGGCTTATATACGTAGGTGAGGTGACGTGAAGCAGATGGAGGCGGGGTCATAGTGGTACCATCCACTAGTCGAAGTAGTTTTCGTTCAAAGGTTGAACAAGTGTTGAAGAATTCTTTGTAATAAGACCCCATGATGCTGCCGTGTCTGACAGTTGTGATGAATGGTTTGAAAAACCGACAATTTGGGAAGATTGAGACACTTATGCAGCATATGGGAATCTTTATTCAGGAAACGTTTCGCCACACATGGCTTTATCAGTCCAATAAAGGGGAAGGCGAAAGGGAGAGGGGGAGAATGAGGTAATCAGTCCCTCAACCGGATCGATGTGTTCAGTCATCAATCTTGTAGAATGTACAGCATAGGGCCCTAGACGTGGCTTATATACTGTATGAGGTGACTGAAGCAGATGGAGGCGGGGTCATAGGGGTACCATCCACTAGTCGAAGTAGGTTTTCGTTCAAAGGTTGAACAAGTTTTTGAAGAATTCTTTGTAATAAGACCCCATAAAGCTGCCGTGTCTGACAGTTGTGATGAATGGTTTGAAAAACCGACAATTTTGAAGTTTGAGACACTTTGCAGCATATGGGAATCTTTTCAGGAAACGTTTCGCCACACAGTGGTTTTATCAGTCCAATACAAAGAGGAAGGTGCAAGGAGAGGAGGAGAATGAGGTAATCAGTCCCTCAACCTGGATCGATGTGTTCAGTCCATCAATCTTGTAGAATGTACAGCATAGGGCCCTAGACGTGGCTTATATACTGTAGTGAGGTGACGTGAAGCAGATGGAGGCGGGGTCATAGTGGTACCATCCACTAGTCGAAGTAGGTTTTCGTTCAAAGGTTGAACAAGTGTTGAAGAATTCTTTGTAATAAGACCCCATGATGCTGCCGTGTCTGACAGTTGTGATGAATGGTTTGAAAAACCGACAAGTTGAAGATTGAGACACTTATGCAGCATATGGGAATCTTTATTCAGGATAAGTGTCTCAATCTTCAACTTGTCGGTTTTTCAAACCATTCATCACAACTGTCAGACACGGCAGCATCATGGGGTCTTATTACAAAGAATTCTTCAACACTTGTTCAACCTTTGAACGAAAATCTACTTCGACTAGTGGATGGTACCACTATGACCCCGCCTCCATCTGCTTCACGTCACCTCACTACAGTATATAAGCCACGTCTAGGGCCCTATGCTGTACATTCTACAAGATTGATGGACTGAACACATCGACTCCAGGTTGAGGGACTGATTACCTCATTCTCCTCCTCTCCTTGCGCCTTCCTCTTTGTATTGGACTGATAAAGCCACTGTGTGGCGAAACGTTTCCTGAATAAAGATTCCCATATGCTGCATAAGTGTCTCAATCTTCAACTTGCCCGGTTTTTCAAACCATTCATCACAACTGTCAGACACGGCAGCATCATGGGGTCTTATTACAAAGAATTCTTCAACACTTGTTCAACCTTTGAACGAAACCTACTTCGACTAGTGGATGGTACCACTCTGACCCCGCCTCCATCTGTTTCACGTCACCTCACTACAGTATATAAGCCACGTCTAGGGCCCTATGCTGTACTTCTACAAGATTGATGGACTGAACACTCGACTCCAGGTTGAGGGACTGATTACCTCATTCTCCTCCTCTCCTTGCGCCTCCTCTTTGTATTGGACTGATAAAGCCACTGTGTGGCGAAACGTTTCCTGAATAAAGATCCCATAGCGCATAAGTGTCTCAATCTTCAACTTGTCGGTTTTTCAAACCATTCATCACAACTGTCAGACACGGCAGCATCATGGGGTCTTATTACAAAAAATTTCTTAAACACTTTTTTCAACCTTTAAACCGAAAACCTACTTCGACTAGTGGATGGTACCACTATGACCCCGCCTCCATCTCTTCACGTCACCTCACTACAAAATATAAGCCACGCTAGGGCCCTATGCTTTTACATTCTACAAGATTGATGGACTGAACACACCCGACTCCAGGTTGAGGGACTGATTACCTCATTCTCCTCCTCTCCTTGCGCCTTCCCTTTGTATTGGATTTGATAAAGCCACTGTGTGGCGAAACGTTTCCTGAATAAAGTTTCCCCATAGGCTGAAATAAGTGTCTCAATCTTCAACTTGTCGGTTTTTCAAACCTTTCATCACACATATGCAACATTTTAGGTATCTTTATTTTGAAACGTTTCGCCTACACAGTAGGCTTCTTCAGTCGAGTACAGAAAAGTTGATAGAAGCAGAAGATACTTGAAGACGATGTAATCAGTCCATCACCCTTAAAGTTTTGAGGTGGTCAGTCCCTCAGTCTGGAGAAGAGCATTGTTCCGTTCAACTTCATATTGTTTCAGACAACGGAACAATGCTCTTCTCCAGACTGAGGGACTGACCACCTCAAAACTTTAAGGGTGATGGACTGATTACATCGTCTTCAAGTATCTTCTGCTTCTATCAACTTTTCTGTACTCGACTGAAGAAGCCTACTGTGTAGGCGAAACGTTTCAAAATAAAGATACCTAACTGTTGCATATGTGTCTTACCTAACATTCCCATATGCTGCATAAGTGTCTCATTCTTGACCTGACTAGGTTGGGTGCATTGGCTTAAGCCGGTAGGAGACTTGGACCTGCCTCGCATGGGCCAGTAGGCCTTCTGCAGTGTTCCATCGTTCTTATGTTCTTATTGAAGAATTGAGACACTTATGCAACACATGGGAATCTTTATTGAAGAAACGTTTCGCCACACAGTGGCTTCATCAGTCCAATACAAAGTAGAAATGGGTAAGGAAGTAGAAGTATGAGGTAATCATCCTCCAGGGTTTAGGGACTGATTACCTCATTACTTCTACTCTCCTTACCCATTCTACTTTGTATTGATGATGAAGCCACTGTGTGGCCCAAACGTTTTCTTCAATAAAGATTCCCATGTGTTGCATAAGTGTCTCAATTCTTCAACTTGTCGGTTTTTTAAAATCTTCATCACTTATGTTCTTATGTAAGGGAGGGAAGTTCTAAACAGGATAGAGGCATGGCTTGGGCCCAAAAGAAAACAGAGAGTTTCCAATAATGGGGTCAAATCTGAATGGGGATTAGTCACTATGGCGTTCGACAAGGATCAGTTTTACCCCTCTCTTGTTCATGATTTACATTAATGAACCCTTTATGAAGGAATTACGAGTGACATGAGCAAATTTGCTGATGAGATTAAGACACATGTGCAACATCTGGGTATCTTTATTGTAGACGTTTCGCCATCCAGTGGCTTTATCATACAAATTCTAGGACATAACTATGGTGATCTTTGCACCTACTCCTAGGTTGAATGACTGATTACCTCATCTTCTGTACATAGTTCTACTGTCTTCAAGTTATGTCCTAGAATTTGTATTGATAAAGCCACTGGATGGCGAAACGTCTACAATAAAGATACCCAGATGTTGCACATGTGTCTTAATCTCATCTTGTCGGTATTATATACCATTCGTACACAAATTTGCTGATGATACAAAAATAGGTCGTATAATTCATTCTGTGGAGAGTACCAATGAACTCCAGGAGGATTTGGATAAATTAATGTCTTGGCCTGAAAAATGGCAGATGAGGTTTAATGTGAATAAGTGTAAGGTATTAGTCCTTGGTAATGAAAATGACTTCGAAGTTATAAACTAGGTGAAGTAGAATTTGATCATAGAGAATGTGAAAAAGACTTGGGATTCATGGTAAGCAGAACTCTAAAGCCAAGACAGCAGTGCCTATGGAACTGAACTTCTCCAGGCCGAGGGACTGACAACCTCAAATTCTACGACTTCAAGGGTGGAAATAAATGGTATAAAATACCGACACAATGGCAATATAAACACAAATGCAGTATAATGTGATCCTTTATTGACTACGTTTCGCCCACACAGTGGGCTTTTTCAAGTCACAAACAGAACTGTTTGTGACTTGAAAAAGCCCACTGTGTGGGCGAAACGTAGTCAATAAAGGATCACATTATACTGCATTTGTGTTTATATTGACTTCAAGGGTGATGGACTGATTACATCGTCTTCACATCTCTACTGTTCCTGCCTACTTTCTGTATTCGACTGAAGAAGCCTACTGTGTAGGCGAAACGTTTCGGAATAAAGTTGTCTAACTGTTACATATGTGAACATTAAAATGGTATAAAATACCGACAGGTTGTTACATATTGTGGTGTGTGTGGAAAAAAGACACTTATGTACAGTTCAGGACATTTATTAAAGGAAACGTTTCGCCACGAGTGGCTTCTTCAGTCCTAATACAGAGAAAACTAAGAAAACCACACATATATATAGTGGCGGAGTCAGGTGAGTGATGCGTGGGTAGAGGTGGTAGTAGTAGTAGTAGTATAGTAGTAATGGAACTAAGGAGGTGAGGCTAGAGAGGGACCTGCTGGCATCAAGTAATACCAGTTCCCAGGATGGGTAAGAACATAAGAACATAAGAACGAAGGAACACTGCAGAAGGCCTACTGGCCCATGCGAGGCAGGTCCAAGTCTCCTACCGGCTTAAGCCAATGCACCCAACCTAGTCAGTCAGTCACATTGACTTAAGGGAGGAACACGGCAACCGACCTGGTAGCACAAGCTATCAGGTCTAACTCACACCCACCCACATCTACTCATGTATTTATCCAACCTATTTTTAAACCTACACAACGTTCTGGCCTCTATAACGGTACTTGGGAGTTTGTTCCACTCATCCACAACTCTATTACCAAACCAGTACTTTCCTATATCCTTCCTGAATCTGAATTTTTCCAACTTAAAACCATTGCTGCGAGTCCTGTCTAGGCTAGATATTTTCAGCACACTATTTACATCCCTTTATTTATTCCTGTCTTCCATTTATACACCTCAATCATATCCCCCCTAATTCTTACGTCTTTCTAGAGAGTGCAGTTTCAGGGCCTTCAGTCTATCCTCATAGGAAGGTTTCTGACACATGGGATCAACTTTGTCATCCTCCTTTGTACATTTTTCCAGAGAATTATATATCCATTCTGTAATAACGGTGACCAAAACTGTGCAGCATAATCTAAATGAGGCCTAACCAAGGATGTATAGAGTTGAAGAACAACCTGAGGACTCCTATTATTTATGCTTCTTGATATGAAGCCAAGGATTCTATTAGCTTTATTGCGAACACTTATGCACTGTTGTCTTGGTTTCAGATTACTGCTAACCAAACTCCTAAATCTTTTTCGCATCCGTAATATTAAGATCTACATTATTTAGTTTATATGTGGCATGGTTATTGTCCTGTCCAACATTTAGAACTTTGCATTGTCTATATTAAACTGCATCTGCCACTTCTCCGACCACTGCATCAGTCTATTCAAATCTTCCTGGAGTGCTCTAATGTCCTCGTCAGAATGAATTCGACGGCCTATTTTGGTGTCATCGGCAAACTTGCCGATGTCGCTCTTTATGCCCTCATCTATGTCGTTTATGTAGATTGTGAACAGCAGGGGGCCCAACACTGACCCCTGTGGAACACCGCTCGTGACGCTTCCCCACTCTGATTTCTCCCCATTTTATGCAAACTCGCTGCTGCCTATTTGTCAACCATGCCTCTATCCAGGAAAAAATTTCTCCTCCTATTCCATGTGCTTTAATTTTCCTCAATAGTCTCTGATGTGGGACCCTGTCAAAAGCCTACTGAAGTCCATATACACAATATCATATTCATTACCATGATCTACTCCTCAAATACCTTAGTGAAAAAAGTTAATAAATTCGTAAGGCAGGAACGCCCCTTTGTAAAACCATGCTGAGATTCGTTGATTAATTTATGCTTTTCAAGGTGGCTACGAACTGCCTCGGCAATTATTGATTCCATAAATTTTCCCACTATGAGGTTAGGCTTATTGGTCTATAGTTCGAAGCTAAGGACCTGTCACCTGTTTTGAAAATAGGTATCACATTTACCATTTTCCACTTATCTGGCACCATGCCAGTTTGTAGTGATATGTTGAAAAGATTAGCCAAAGGTGTGCTAAGCTCCTCTTTACATTCCTTTAGAACCCTTGCATACAGTTCATCAGGGCCTGGGGATTTGTTAGGTTTTAATTTATCTATTTGCCTAAGGACCATGTCACTTGTGACCCTAATAGTGCACAGTTTATTATCGTCCTGTTCTACATAATTTATCATTATCCTCTTGCTTAGTAATTTTGAAATACTGTAACTACCGGATTTTTGCTTTATAGTGTTACTGACAGAAATTAGTGCAGCTTCAATGCATTTTCTCCGTCTTAAGTCGTCTTCTTTAATAACTAGTTAAGCTTCATTGAATTTCATGAGGTGTCCAACATCGTCTCTATGTTGAACACATGCGTTTTTGCGGTCATCATTTCTGCAAGCATTTTTGTGTTCTGCTATCCTAATGTCCAGAGTTCTGGCTGTTTCCCCTACATATACTTTGCCACACCCCCCACATGGTATAGTGTAGATTCCTGCACTTGTGCCAGAATCATGCTTGGGTTTTTGTATCAGGTTCCTAATAGTAGTTGAAGAGCTGGTAGATATTTTAGCCAGTTTTTCTGTCAAACATTTTTGAAACATTAGTGGCAACGTTGCTGACCGGTAAAACGATGTAACTTGGAGGCTTTTCTTCAATTTGATAGTTGTTGGTCTTGCTGAGGATACGTGTTGCACGTTTCCCTGCAGTCACGTATGAAGTGTAGGGAAAGTGTAGTGAACTAAAAGAGTTGGTGATGTATGTACATTCTTCTTCGAGGAACTGCGGACTGGAAATTCTGTAGGCTCTCAGAAAGAAGCCAATAACTACCCCTCTTTTAGTTCTTGTGTCATGGTGAGAGAAGAAATGTAGAAGATCATTCTTGTAGGTAGGCTTCCGGTAGACTTTAAAAGAAAGTTTGTTTTCCCCTGTGCGTAAGAGAACGTCTAGAAAAGGTAACTGGTTGTCCTTCTCCTCCTCTAGAGTAAATTTAATAGTAGGTTCCAGAGTGTTGATGGTGTTGAGGATGCCCTGTACGTCAAGATTTTTGTATCTTGATGAACTCAAGAACTTGGGTGAGTGTGAAGTGAAGCGGTGATTCACATGCATACTTGACTGTTCCAGCACCGAGGCTTTTGTAGAGTTCAGTACAGGTCATGGTGTCAGTATTTGAAGAAGTGTAAAAGGTAAGGTTTTCCCATGAGGGTTTACTGGAGTCGTCGCTATCTTCCTCTTCTGGAGTGGATTCATTGGGAGAATCTACAATGGTGGTAGCAGGTGACTGAGGGTCGACAGGAGCAGCTGTAAGGTGTAATGGTTGTGTAACAGCAGGCTGGAGAGGTGGGAGACGGTGGTTGAGGCAACATGATCAACGTTGTCAGCGGTGGAAGTGGTTATAGAAGTTACAGGAGCAGTTGCTTGGGCAGGAGACAGGTCTGCAGGTGCAGTAAAGTTCAGGACGTTGGGAAGGATCTTGAGGATGTCTGCTGAAGGTGTGGAGTCCGGAAAATTGAAGGCAGGCATGTTGTTCAGACGGAATAGTTCGTTAATAGTGGTGTTGAAAGTGCCGGGGTTTGCTGCGTTTGCAAGGTGTGCATACACCATGCAGTACAGCACCTTTGAGGAATCTCCGTCGGGAATTGGAGAGAGGGAGTTGCTGGGTGATGGTGCCTGTAGATTAACATGTAGAGTCTTGGTGGTGTCGGTTTGTGGTTTGGTTATTGCAGCGTATGTCGGTGAATTGGAGGTGTTCTTCAGAACTTCAGTTTTCTTCAATATGATTTCTTTCCTGAGTGGGCACTTAGCTGCAAGGGTATGATGACTACCCTTGCAGTTAAGACATGTTGGTGCTGTAATAATGGTGCAGGATCTGAAATCGTGTCCATCATTTCCACATTTTGAACAAAACTTCTTATCCTTAATGGGGCAGTCCTTGGTGGTGTGTTTATAGGAGTAGCAGGTCCTGCAGTGGGAGATGTATGTGAAACGTTCTTGTTCTATATGACTAGGGTGAATGTGGTAATATGAATGGCCAAACCGTCAGAGAGAGCTTGGGCAGCCATGGAGATGTCTGAGAATGTAATCTTTAGCATAGATGAGGCATTAGGAATCTTGGAGATGACGTCTACCGAGGCCCAGGTGTTCTGTTCCTCAATAGATGTCTTCAGGGCTTCAGTAGAGAGAGAGGTGACCATATTGTCCAGTCTTTTCACAAAGACCGAACGTTTCGACTTCAAGAATGGAGACGGGGATAGAGTGAATTGTTGTGTTTGTAGGGTCCTAACTGAAGAGTCGTCCATTAGTTTTGATGCTTCCGTGTCGTCTGTGCAGACGACAATGAAGGAGTCCTTCAGAGAGTGGATTGCCGTAAATTTGACCTGCAGGCGGGTCTTAACGACGGTAGCTAAAGCTAATTTCGAGGAGTCATTTACTGCACCATTCGCAGGCTTGATTTTCACACGATTCGACAGCATTGTGAAAAGTATGAAGTCGTAGAATTTAAT
>NC_069424.1:21080351-21146413 GCF_026875155.1 Cherax quadricarinatus
TTAAACAGATTTCCCATTTTGCTTTCCCTTTAGCCCTTGAAAAAACCCACAAAACCCGGTGACTTATTTTGCTTCAGTCGGTCTATTGCTTCACAACCATTTCACTAGTGACTATGATGTTACATAATTTATCTTCTTCTGGCCCACTAAAAAAATTAATTACCGGAACACTACTAGTGTCTTCCTGTGTAAAAACCGAGAGAAAATAATTATTTAAAATCGAGCACATTTCATTCTCTTTGTCAGTAAGATGCCCATAGTTATTTTTAAGGGGACCTATCTTATCTCTGACTTTTGTTCTATATACCTGGAAAAAACTTTTTGGGTTAGTTTTAGAATCCCTAGCAACTTTAATTTCATATTCCCTTTTAGCTTTTCTTATCCCCTTTTTAATGTCCCTCTTAGTGTCAATATACTGATTGTTAGGTAAGACACATATGCAACAGTTAAGTATCTTTATTTCAAAACGTTTCGCCTACACAGTAGGCTTCTTCAGTCGAGTACAGAAAAGTTGATAGAAGCAGAAGATACTTGAAGACGATGTAATCAGTCCATCACCCTTAAAGTTTTGAGGTGGTCAGTCCCTCAGTCTGGAGAAGAGCATTGTTCCATGGAATGAAACAATATTGTTTCATTCCATGGAACAATGCTCTTCTCCAGACTGAGGGACTGACCACCTCAAAACTTTAAGGGTGATGGACTGATTACATCGTCTTCAAGTATCTTCTGCTTCTATCAACTTTTCTGTACTCGACTAAAAGAAGCCTACTGTGTAGGCGAAACGTTTTGGAAATAAAGATACTTAACTGTTGCATATGGTCTTACCTAACACCTGTCGGTATTTTATACCATTTTAATGTTCAATATACTGATTCATAAGATGACCCCGCCTCTTTTGATACGCCTATAAATTCCTTTCTTATGCCCTAGTAGATATTTCAGCCTATTATTCATCCATTTTGGGTCTTTCCTATTTGATCTAATTTCTTTATAAGGGATAAATGTTCTTTGAGCAGCATGTATTGTGTTCAGAAAAACTGTCATATTGATAGCTCTCTTCGTTACCCCAGTCAACAGATGAAAAAGTGTTCTCTAAGCCCATCGTAATCTGCTTAAGCGAAAATCTGGGACTGTTACTGAGTTATCCCTACTATCATACTTCCATTCAATTCTAAATGTAATTGATTTGTGGTCGCTAGCACCCAGTTCTTCTGAAACTTCTAAATTATTAACAATGGATTCATTGTTTGCCAGAACTAAGTCAAGCAGGTTATTACCCCTTGTAGGTTCTGTCACAAACTGCTTCAGAAAACAATCTGAACTACTTCTAAGAAGTCGTATTGTTTTCTAATTCCCAGTCAAGAAATTCCCAAAATAAATTTATGACAAAAAGTTAAAGTCTCCTAGAATTACTACATTATCGTGCCTTGTGCCCTAACAATTTCCTCCCATAGTGTCTTCCCTGGTCCCTATCTAAATTTGGGGGACGGTATATCACACCTAAAAATTAATTTTTCATGCCCCTCTGAAAATTCTATCAAACAGACTCTGTATGTGTTACTTCAGACTTAATACCCGTTTTAATGCAACAGTTCAAGCGATCTCGGACATACAATGCCACCCCAGCCCCCTTCCCGATACTTCTATCTACTTGGAACAATTTGAAACCCTGAATGTGACATTCTGCAGGCATGTCCCGACTTTTCGAATTAAACCACGTCTCAGTAATGGCAAATACATCTATGTTACCTGCACTAGCAACTAGTCCCCAACTCGTCCATCTTAATTCCTAGCACCTGCGACTATTTGTGTAATATATACTTAAGGACCCTCCTTTCTCTTTATCATTCCCGCTCCTTTCTGTTATTCCACTAAACCTATTACTGTCTTGTCAATTAGTGCCATGGCCTTCCAATCCACCTCATTTTGCTATTACTTTGTTCTCCTAGTACTCATATTACTACCCTGAGCTTTACAGTTTTCCCGCAGAAACCCATACCACAAAATATTCCTAGTTTAAAGACCTAACAGCTCCCTCCACTGCGTTGGCCAGTGCTCCCACCCCCACACCTAGACAAGTGAACCCCATCCCTGGCATACATGTCATTTCTGCCATAGAAGAGGTCCCAGTTGTCAATGAATGTTACCGCTTTTCCTTACAGTATTTGTCCAGCCAGCAATTGACACCAATTGCTCTGGACAAACATTTCATTTCCAAAATCCTCTCCTTGGCAAAATGCCACATATGACAGGTTTCCACCCTTCTTCCTAATTATCTCTATTGCTGACCTATACCTGCTAATCAGGTCCTCACTCCTACGTCTGCCAAACATCGTTGCCTCCAGCAACTGAGACAGATATAGGATTGCTCCCATTACCTCTCATGATGTCATCCGGGACGGCTAACAATATCCTTCATCCCAGCCCCAGGAAAACACACTCTCTGCCTCCTACTCCTATCCTTCAAACAGAATGCCCTATCCATGTACCTAACTGACTATCCCCAACAACAACAATGTTTTTCCCTTCCTTGGCGTCGCCCGTAGTGATGCTCCGAGTAGTCGACTCAAATTCGCCAGGTAGCATTACACCACTTGTAGAATTCGTCATGACGTTCTCGATGGTTTTCGTTGGGGTTTCTAGGGATGTCTCACTCACGCCCTGCCAATGTTCCTTGGTGCTCGTTTGTGGCATTCCCAGTAGAACACTCACATTCGTCAGGTAGCACCGAGAATGGTTGGAAGTTTCCACGGCAGTCTTCTGGTTTCTCGTTGTTTCTGCCTCTCCAACCGTTTTCTTAATCTTCAGCTTGGTTCCATGTTGCCCGACCACTGACCAAACTCCCCTCTTAAAACCCGGGGACTCACAACAGGAGGATTACTACGAATCCTCTTGTTCTCCTCCGTTAATCGCCGTATCTCCAGTTTAGCAAATCTGAGTTCTTCTCTCAGCTGCTGGTAAAGCTGCTCAAGAGAGGGCATCCGGTTCAGATTCACAGAGAGCACACAAACAGGTCTTCCAGAGCTAAGTACACGTCACCACTCTGGAAGAAAAACCTGAGGACTCCTATTATTTATGCTTCTTGATATGAAGCCAAGGATTCTATTAGTTTATTGCGAACACTTATGCACTGTTGTTTTGGTTTCGATTACTGCTAACCAGAACTCCTAAATCTTTTTCGCAATCCGTAATATTAAGATCTACATTATTTACTAGTGATATGAGCAAATTCGCCGATGACACGAAGATAGGTAGGATAATTGATTCAAACGTAGATGTTAGGGAACTTCAGGAGGATTTAGACAAACTTACTTTTGGTCAAAAGTGGCAGATGCATTCAATGTAATAAATGCAAGGTTAAAGCCGGGATGCCCATAACCCTAGCACTTATAAGTTAAATAATGTAGAACTTAGCCATACAGATTGCGAAAAGGACTTCAAACAGGTGTAGTGTCTGATATGTGGAAGATGGCTAATGTAATTCCTATTTTTAAAACAGGGGACAAGTCGTTACCGTCAAATTACCGCCCAATAAGCCTGACCTCAATTGTAGGCAAGTTGCTAGAGTCAATTATAGCTGAGTTTATAAGAACCATCTCGATAAGCATGCTTGATTAATATACTGCTGGTTTTCACAAGAGCGGTCTTGTCTAAAATTTTTAACTTCTTCAGAAAGCTTTTGAGGCGTTGACCACGATAAAGAAATTTAATTTTTACTTAATTTTTAAATTTAACCCCCTTTAAATTTCCCCCCAAAGATTTAAGGAAAGTAGAGTGCCAGACAAGAAATGGTATAAACCTTGGTAATAAATACCCAAAGTTGGTTAGAAAGACAGTAAGCAAAACAAAAAACCTTTTATTAAAAAAACTTTCGGGGCCGGGACCTTGATCCTTCTAACATCATGTATGTATGTAAAATGTTCGCCAAGACCGTTCCCGGCACGGTCCAATCTTGCGATACCCGCTCTGGGTCCCGAGGGAGAAAAAGGTTTCTACAATGATGCGACATAAACTGTTTAAGCCTTTTGGTCAGTTCAACTGGTGCATCTCAAAGCGACAACACCGTAGTACTCCAACATGGCACTAGCGAGGGGAGGAATGCGTTATCACAGGGAACAGCTTGTCTGGTTCGTTGACTCCAAGGGACCATGTGGCCGCATATCTCTGGGCCTTTCGGGGGGAAATCATCCTGTTGCCTGCGGGAGCGTCTCAGTACGTCGCACTCCAGAAGAAAAGTGTGTTAGGCGGCCGCAGGACATCGTGCTGACAGTAACAGGCAATCTCCTCCCGCCTTGTCTACATCATCTGGCTGTGGGAAAGCCCAAACGAAGCCGATGGATGGCGGTAAACTGCGCTCCTGGACAGCTTCTATCAAATGGAGGGTGGTTCTACCTGAGTCGCTGCTCGGCTACCACTGTTGAGATGGGGGTTAATCACTAAGACCCTCCCCCATAAGTTTCATGGCTCTGGGCCAGCCACCTGTTTGGTCTGTCGTAGGCTGATTGGTGACAGTAATCCAAACTGTGGATAGTCTGTTGCTGCCTTGGCATGCATAATCTGCCGCTCATTTCCCGGATGCCAGCATGAGCAGGGATCTGTTCTATGTCGATCTGTTACCCTGAATCTTATAAGGGCTTTCATTATGCTCAGGATCGATGTGATAGGTGACCATTGTCCTGTGGTTGAGGATGGGAGAGGGCAATGATTGCAGGACGTGGAATCACATGTAGTGACAGGTCGGAGTCGATGTCGTAGGGCATGTGACAATGCCTGCTGAATCGCACCAACTCAGCTTGGGATAGTGCAGTGGTCAGGGAGTCGCAGCCTTGTGTGTGACCATTGTGGTACAGTCCAGCTGCTGCTCTCTTCCTTTCAGGGGTCGACAGCAACCATCTGTGAAATACACTGCACATGAGCACCTCCCTCTGCCAGTGCCATGCTTGTCTCAGCATGATTGCTGAGAGTGTCTTGACTGCAGAGACGCTTAGAGATGGGTAGCTGCATGATGCAAACATCGGCTGGATCTGGGCGCCAGGGAGGTGGTGGATGGTACCCAGCAACAGGAAGGTCACAACTCTTCTCAAGGAGTAGTTGTATAGGCAGCAGCTTCCGCCCAGCAGCACAAAACGAACGAATCCAGGAGTAGTCCGTGAAGAGTGTGGGATCTTGTGACATGGTTGTCAATATCCGTCTCCTTAGTGGGGTACCTTGCTGCCTGTGCAGAATCGTGGCCACTTTGCAGGCGTTTATGTATCTTACTCTGTCAGCCAAGGAAGGAAGCCGGGCCTCAGATCTGAGACATACTGTGTTGGTCCAGATGGGGGCCCCAAGCATAGTTCTTATCGCCTGATTTTGTACGACCTCCACCTTTGCCTGCTCTGCGGGAAGAGATGAGCTAAAGCCGGTGCACCGTAGTCAATGAGCGAGCGTATAGCTTGTATATAGTACAAGCGAAGTACATCTTTGCTTGCCCCTGCACGGTGCCTCGTCATGGCTCTCATGGCGTTGAGTCTGAGTAGAGCACGTGACCTGACATACTCGGCCTGTTTCTGAAAGGTCAGCTTTTTATCAATGTAGATTCCCAAGTACAGGTAGGAGCCTGTCCACTCAAGTTCTATATCCTGAATACGTAATCTATTCACAGGATCTGGTCCCTTGAACATCATTGCAAGAGATTTCTCGGCCGAGATCTTGAGGCCTAGTTCCTTGCAAGACTGCGTAATTAGGTCCAAAGCTCTCTGAGCCTGTCGTTCTAAATTGCCTTTCCCATTCACTACGAGTGCAAGATCATCAGCATAGCTGAGGAGCTGTGTACCACTATGAAAGGGAAGGCTCACAAGTTCCTGCATAAGGATGTTAAACAGGGTAGGACTGAGCACACCTCCTTGTGGTGTACCGTTTTCCAGGGATTTAAAGGAAGAGTAGTGTCCCTGAAAGCTGACACAGGCCTGCCTGCCCCTAAGGTAGGACTCTATCCAGGCCAGGAGGCGTCCTTTGATTCCCTTCCGAGCTAGTATTGCCAGAATTGCTGTGGGGCTGGCTAGCTCAAATGCCTTTTCAAGGTCGAGGTAGACGACAATACTAGGTTTTTTGTTACTGTCAGCAATCTGGCTTAGTAGAGTGGTTATGCACTCTGCTGTACCCACTCCTTTGGTGAAGCCAAATATGTGATGATGAGAGGGTCCAAGTTTCCATAGGAGGCGGTTTAACACCATCCTCTCAGCAGTCTTGGCTAAGCAGCTGGTCAGCGATATGGGTCTCATACTGCCTGGGTCCTTGGGCTTTGGAATTGGTACGATTGTAGCTTTCTTCCAAGCTGCTGGGAGTGTCCTGGCCCTCCACGACTTGTTAATGACGTCTAGTATGGCCTCCCATCCACTCTGCCCAGCCCGTGCAATCATGGAGTACGTCACACCATCGATGCCGGGGCAGTGTCACCTGTGTTCTTAATGGCACGTCGGAGTTCCAAGTCCGTGAGGTCTACATCAGTCACATCTTCCGACTCACATGCAGCTTGTATCGTTAGCTGGCGCTGTGGCAGAAGATCCGTCTGTATATTCCGGATGTCCTGTGGGAGCTGAGTGGAGGCTCCCTGGAAGTGAAAAGCTCCACTAGTTTTCTCTGCTTCCTGGGATGGGTTCGGGTGTGCTGGTGGCCTCGGCTTGCTCTTGCCAGTTGCTATGTTGAGCTTGCCCCATATCTCAGATAAGGTGGTGTGATGCCCGAATGTTGAGCACCACTCCAGCCATTTCTCAGTTTTTACTCTGAGAGAGATTCTGCGGGCATGCTGCACAATGGCTCTCAGAGTATTCCTGTTCTCTGCCGTAGGGTTACGCCTGTATAGCTTCCTAAAAGAGTTGATGCGGTGGTTCTGCTCCCGCACCTCGTCGTTGTAGAACCACCAGTCTCTTTTGTGAGTGCGTCCTGCGGACTTCTTTGGAATTGCGCACTCTGCTGCCTGGATGAGAACAGTGATTAGCTCCTGTTCAGCCGTATCACAGTCTTCAGATAGAGAGTATGTGGACCACCAGTCATGAAGATAATCCTGGAACACCTTCCAGTTGGCCCTCTTTACGTCCCATCTAGGAGGCAGCACAACTGTGGGAGGCCTGTGATGTTGAAGGTGGTGATCACTGCAAAGTGGTCACTGACAAGGTGAGGATGGTTTCCCATGTGGCTCCTGCTGCGAGTTGTCTTGACCCGAAGGTAAGGTCGAGGCAGCCACCCAACAGGTGTGTGGGGTCTCCATTGTTTAGCAACTTTACCTCTGGAATATCGTGTAGGAGCATTGCTATGTGTCTGCCAGCAGCATTGGTTGCTGAGTGAGAGTGCAGAATAGGGTGATGTGCGTTGAAATCTCCACCCACAATAATACACTCAGTGCGTGCTAGTGCGAGGAGCTCTGCAATGTCGAGGGTGTGTCTTGGGTTCTTGTAGATGTTATAGATGGTAATGGGCGCCCCAGGTATGTGCACAAGGATGGCCTGTACCTCGACATCCTCCCCACAGTCCACAGGGTTGGCTATAACCTCGTGAGGTATTGTATTGGATACAAATACAGCTGTGCCTCTGCAGTGAATGCCCGGGTATGCTGGGCATGGTGTCGAAAATACCCAGCAAAACGGGTAGTCTTGGGCACATAGTCGGGACAGTCAGAGTTTCTTGTAGCAAGACGATGTCAACCCCGATCCCGAATTACTGCCTCCAGCAAGAGGTGCTGTTTGCCCCTCAGGCCCTGAATGTTCCATTGTAGGACCTTGAGGGTGTGATTTGGTACCGAGGTTATTCCATCGCTGTTGTTTCCTGAGCTGGAGACTGAGTCCTGCCCGCTCTGAGAACCTGCAAATTCATGGCATCCACTGTCTCCTCTTCGGTCAGAAAGCACACTCTCAGGAGAGTACTGACCATCTGCCGGAATGCGCTCTGTTGTTCCGTGGAGTTGATTGTGTTGCAAATAAGATCCGTGAACACCTTGATGAGTGCTACGAGATCCTCCCTGGTGAGGGCCTGCTTTGGAGATGGGTTCGAAACAGTGGATATTATCTGGGCTGCTGTGGTCTGTAGGGACTGCTGAGGGTTGGATTTCTTTATTGTATGCACCGTGGTCTGTTGCTGTATACCAGGTTGAGTAGCCGGGATCTGCTGGTGAGGTGCCAGTTGAGTCTGCAAAGCGCCTGTGCCGGGTAAGGAGTGCCTGCGTTGTCGTGCTATGGCCGGTGGGGCTCGTTTAGTGCAGCCTGCTGATCGCATTGACCCGATGCACCCTGTTGACGCCTCCTGTTCCTCTTGTTTCTGTTTCTTCGTTGAGGTAGGGGTGCAGGAGGTTCTTGACCTTGACGCCTGGTTGAGGCTTCTAGGGTTGGAATTCCTGGGCATTGACTTGGTTTAGCTGCTGAGAGATCTGCGGTATGGCAGGGTTCTCGCACCATCGTTTGATGATCCGTCGTAGCCTGTTGCCGAGTTTTTGGCGTCTTCCAGACTTCTTGAATTCTGGCGAGCCTCTGGGGGCATCGGGGTTCCCAGGCGGTGTTTCTGCCTGCTTTTTCGGGATTGGGGAGTGGGGTTGGGATGCATTTTTCAGCTTGGTGATGCTTCCTCGGTGGGGGGGTGCTGGCGCGACCCCGGGCAGATTACTTTTGTTGGGACAAAGTGACCCGGGTGTCCAAAACGCTGACACTTAAAAACAGCGACGGTTTTTGCTGTAAAGGGTTTCCGGAATGTCCCCTCCCCCAAAAACCCCCCGAGGTCCAGCGGGGTTGGCAGTGGCCTCAGCTGAATGAAAAAGTGGGGTTTGGTGCTTTTTGCCTCCCGTCTTTGCCTTGAGACGTGAGCGCCCCCACACGGGGGGTGGGGCGGCTATTTCCCCACGTAGGGGTTTCCTCAGCGGGTACGCATCACTAAAACCCTTTTGGTGATCTTCCCCGAGGTCCAGTTCCTCCAGGGGAATGAGCGATCGGGTTCTCCATGACTCTCTTCAAGGTGGGAAATACATTTCCTTGTTGAGAGGAGCCCAATTTTTGGTTTCCCTAAGTTAAAACCATATCTTGAACTTCGGGTTGTGTCGTAAATTCCGGGGATGAAAAAAACCCCATATTTGGGTTGTGGCCCCCATAAGATTTCACCGGGGAATTTGCCAGGCGGTTGAGTTTTTTGCCTGCCCCTTTGGGAAAGGACGGTGCTTCTTCTTTTTTCCCCACAGTGTTCCACCCCCTCGGGGTTTCGGGGGGTCCCGGTGTTTAATTTCCGCCCCTTTTTCTTTGCGCGGGCCCCAGGGTTTGGGACTGTCAATCTGCAAAAGGGAAAACGGGGCTTCCTCTTCCTCGCAACTTTTTCCCGGGCGAATTTCCCCGGCCCCTTTCCAATCTAAACCCCCTTTTTTTCCGGCCGTGTCCTTTTTAAAAACCCAAGGGGGGGAAAACCTCTTCCTTTTCCCATTTTTAACCCATTTGCCTATTTTCCTTGAAAAGGTAGGGGAACCCCGGGGAATTTTAAATTGGGCCAAAACCCGAATAAAACTATTCTCCAATTTTTGGGAAAACCCTTTATTCCATAATCCTGCATAAATCTAATTTCCCTTTTTTTTTTTTAAAACCATTCAAAAACCCCAGTTTTTTTCCTCCCAGTTTCCAATTGGGGTGCTTGAATACAAAGGGGGGAATTCCTTAAATTTTCTTTTTCCCTTTTACGAAGTTATTCCTAGTTTGGTTTTGGAATAAACCCCAGCCCCTTTTCCCCCAAAAACGCCCACCTAAAACCAGATTTAAATTTTTTTTTTTTAGGCCCAGGGTTTTACTTCAAAAAATTTTTTTTGGGGAGGGGGGACTGAACAATTCCCGTACTTTCCGGGTTGGGGCCCCCCAAAATTTAAAACCAAAAAATTTCCCTTCCTTTCCCCTTGGGGGGCCCACCCCTTTTTTTTGGGGCCGTTGCCCCTTGTGTGGCGAAAGGGTTTTCCGGGGGAATGTTTTTGGAAAAAAATGAAAAAAAATCCCAACTTTGGAAAAAAAAAACCCCAATTATAAA
Organism: Cherax quadricarinatus; assembly: GCF_026875155.1. Lineage (NCBI taxonomy): Eukaryota > Metazoa > Arthropoda > Malacostraca > Decapoda > Parastacidae > Cherax > Cherax quadricarinatus. Next base: position 21,090,375 of record NC_069424.1, read on the forward strand.
AATTAGACACTCAGCAAAAAAAGGGGGTCTTTTTAAAAAAAATTTCCCCAAAAGGGGTTCAACCTTTGGGGGGGGAAAGACCTTTTAAAACATTTAATGGCCCATTTTCCCCGTCCACCCTCTTAAACCCTCACCTTCAAACGTAAAAGATTTTCAACCCCCTTTGCCGGGGTAATTCCACAAGTTTGAAAATTAAACAAAAGGCCCCCGGGTTTTAAGGGACTTTTTTTTTTTTCCCTCCTCTTTTTAAAACCCCCCCTTTTAGGGCTGATAAACCCATGTGTCAAAAACCCCTTTCCCTTTTTAAAGGGGGGATTCCCATTTCTGCAAAATTTCCCTAAAATCTTAAATTTGCCCGGGTTTTTAAAACCATTTCAAACGTCAAAAATTAAAGTTTCCAGGGTTCATTTTAAAAAAAATTTTTCCCTTAAACCCTTTGAAATTTTTTGGGAAACAAAGGACCTACTTCATTTGGGGAGGCCCCCACTTGCCCCCCTAAATTCTTTTCATCGCCCCTTTGTATAAAAAGCCCCTCTAGGCCCAGCTTTAAAAAAGGGGCAGTGTTGAGACATCGAAATTTGGCAACCCAATGACACCCCTCATTTCCGGATTTCACACCTTATCACAAGATAGGACATGGCTTCGCCGAAAAGAAGGGGCCCGAGCTCCAGAACACACGGGGGAAACTCAGATTTGGAAATGTGGGGGGGAAATTTTCTAGCGAAAAAAAGGTTCGAGGGGAAAGGGAGGAAGATCCTGCTCAAAATTGTAGCAGATCTGAAGTCCCAACCATGGACCAGCGAAAAATTAAAAAACGGGTTGGGGAAATAACACCGCCCCCCCCGAAAACCAAGGGGGTGGAACCTGTGGAAAAAGAAAAAGCCCTCCTTTCCAAAGGAGAGGCAAACCAGCTCAACCGACCTGGAAATTAAAGGGGAAAAATTAGGGGGAAACCACAGAACCCATTTAGGGGGTTTTTTTTTCATCCCTGGAATTCACGACAAAACCCTGAAGCCCAAGATATGGTTCAACTTGGGGGGGAAAAACCCCTATTGACTCCCCCTAAAACAAGGAAATGTATACCACCTTAAAAGAAGTCATGGGGGACAGATGCTCATTCCCCTGGAGGAACTGGACTTCGGCAGAAAGATCCCCCGGGGTTTGTAGTAAATGCATCCCCGCTGGGGGATGCCCATCGAGGCAGTAGCACTACCCCAGTGTGGGTCAGCCTCAACGCCCTCAAGGAAAAGACGGCAGGAAAACCCACCAACCCAAACAGGCCTCATTCAGCATGTAGGCCCACCTGCCACCCCAGCGGGCCCTCGGTTTTTGGGGGCAGGTCTTTCAGGCCCTTTCCAGCAGAAAAAAGTTCGCTTTTCAAGTGTAAAGGGGTTAGGGACACCTGGGGCATTTTCGTCCAACAGAGAAATTTTGCGGTGTCTGCAGCCAGCCCCAAACCCTCCCGAGGAATGCATCCCAGCTAAAAAAATGCACCCCCCCCCCACTCCCCCAAATGCCCGAACTGCGGGCAAAAACACCATCCCTGGAATCCTCGTCCCCCGAGGGGTCCCCAGAATCCAAGAAGTCGGGGAAGCCCGAAAAAAAATTTCGCAACAGGCTAGAGGGAATCATCAACCGGGGGGGGTGCGGGAAACCCCGGGCCCATCCCCGAGATTTTCCCCAGCACAAAACCCAAGTCAATGCCCGGAAATTTTCCCAACCCTAGAAGCCTCAACCGGTGTAAAGGGTTTGGGGGAAACCTCCTGGCACCCCTCCTAAATGAAGAAACAGAAACAAGGGAACGGGGGCCCGTCAACGGGGTGCATGGGGTCAATCGATCAGCGGGGGCTGCACTAAACGACCCCCCAAACCGGCCATAGCACGAAAACCCGCCGGGGCCTCCTTACCCGGCACAGGCCTTTCCCGACTAAACTGGCCCCTTTCACGGGCAGAACCCGGCTACTCCCCCCTTTGGTAAACAGAAACAGAACCACGGTCTTTACAATAAAAAAAACCCAAACCCTTTCACTTCCCACGACCACAGCACCCCAAAATTTTAATACCCACTTTTTTTCAAACCCCATCTCCAAAGCGGGCCCTCACCAGGGGGGATCTCGTACCCACCCCTCAAGGTTTTCCCCGGATTTTTTTTGCAACACAATCAACTCCACGGAACAACAGAGCGCATTCCGGCAGATGGTCAGTACTCTCCTGAAGAGTGTGCTTTCTGCCCGAAGAGGAGACAGTGGATGCCATGAATTTGCAGGTTCTCAGAGGGGGCAGGACTCAGTCTCCAGCTCAGGAAACAACAGCGATGGAATAACCTCGGTACCAAATCACACCCTCAAGGTCCTACAATGGAACATTCGGGGCCCTTGAGGGCAAACAGCACCTCTTGCTGGAGGCAGTAATTCGGGATCGGGTTGACATCGTCTTGCTACAAGAAACTCTGACTGTCCCGACTATGTGCCCAAGACTACCCGGTTTTGCTGGGTATTTTCGGCACATGGACCCGGGCATTCACTGCAGAGGCACAGCTGTATTTGTATCCAATACAATACCTCACGAGGTTATAGCCAACCCTGTGGGCTGTGGGGAGGATGTCGAGGTACAGGCCATCCTTGTGCACATACCTGGGCGCCCATTACCATTTATACATCTACAAAACCCAAGACACACCTCGACATTGCAGCAGCTCCTCGCACTTAGGCATGCATGGTGTAATATTGTGGGTGGAAATTTCACCGCCCATCCACCCCTATTCTGCCAAACTCTCATCAGTAAAACAATGCTGCTGGCAGACATATAGCAATGCTCCTACACGCTTTCAGAGGTAAAGTTGCTAAAACAATGGAGACCCACACACTGTTGGGTGGCTGCCTCGACCTTACCTTCGGAGTCAAGACAACTCGCAGGCAGAGCCCACATGGGAAAACTCATCCTCACCTTGACCAGTGACCCTTTGGCCAGTGATCACCACCTTCAACAATCAACAGGCCTCCCACAGTTGTGCTGCCTCCTAGATGGGACGTAAAGAGGGACCAACTGGAGGTGTTCTAGGATTATCTTCATAATGTGTGGTCCACATACTTCTCTCTGGAAGACTGTGATACGGCTCTGAAACAGGGAGCTAATCACTGTCTCATCCAGGCCAGCCAGAGTGCGCAATTCCAAAGAAGTCCGCAGGACGCACTACTCACAAAAAGAGATGTTGGTTCCTAACAACGAACGAGGTGCGGGAGCAGAAAAAACCCCCCACCGCATCAACCTTTTCGGGAAGCTATACAGGCGTAACCCTACGGCAGAGAACAGGAATTACTCTGAGAGCATTGTGCAGCATGCCCGCAGACTCACTCTCAGAGTAAAAACTGAGCAATGGCTGGAGCGCGTGCCCTCAACATTACGCGGCATCCACCACCTTATCTGAGATATGGGGCAAGCTCAACTAAGCACTGGCAAGAGGCAAGGCGGAGGCCACAGCACACCCGAACCCATCCGGAAGCCGAGAAACTAGTAGAGCTTTTCACTTCCACGGGGAGCCTCCACTCAGTCCACAGGACATCCGGAAATACAGACGGATCTTCTGCCACAGCGCAGCTAAAACGAGACAAGCTGCATGTGAGTCGGAAGATGTGATGATGAAGACTCACGGACTTGGAAAACTCAGAGTGCCATTAAGAACACAGGTGACACTGCCCCGGGATCGATGGTGTTACATACCACTGATTGCACAGGCTGGGCACAGAGTGGATGGGAGGCCATACTAGAGTCATTAACTGTCGTAGGAGGGCCAGGACACTCCCAGCAGCTTGGATGAAAGCTACCATGTACAATTCCAAAGCCCACGGTCCAGGCAGTATGAGCGACCCATATCGCTGACAGCTGCTTCGCCAAGACTGCTGAGAGGATGTGTTAACCGCCTCCTATGGCAAACTTGGACCCTCTAATCATCAATTTTGGCTACCAAAGGAGTGGGTACTGCAGAGGTGCAATAAACCACTTACTAAAGCCAGAATTGCTGACAGTAACAAAAAAACCTAGTATTGGTCGCTACCTCGACCTTCGAAAAGGCATCTTGACGCTAGCCAGCCCCACAGCAATCTGGCAATATCGCTCGGAAGGGCATCAAAGGACGCCTCCTGGCCTGGATAGAGTCCTACTTAGGGGCAGCAGGCCTGTGTCAGCTTTCTGGGACACTACTCTTCCTTTATAATCCCTGGAAAACGGTATTATGCCACAAGGAGGTGTTTTCTCAGTCCTACCCTGGTTGACATCCTTATGAGGAAAAACTTGTGAGCCTTCCCTTTCATAGTGGTACACAGCTCCTCAGCTATGCTGATGATCTTGCACTCGTAGTGAATGGGAAAGGCAATTTAGAACGACAGGCTCAGAGAGCTTTGGACCTAATTACGCAGTCTTGCAAGGAACTAGGCCTCAAGATCTCGGCCGAGAAATCTCTTGCAATGATGTTCAAGGGACCAGATCCTATGAATAGATTACGTATTCAGCATATAGAACTTGAGTGGACAGGCTCCTACCTGTACTTGGGAATCTACACTGATAAAAAGCTGACCTTTCAGAAACAGGCCGAGTATGTCAGGTCACGTGCTCTACTCAGACTCAACGCCATGAGAGCCATGACGAGGCACCGTGCAGGCGCAAGCAAAGATGTACTTCGCTTGTACTATATACAAGCTATACGCTCGCTCATTGACTACGGTGCACCGGCTTTAGCTCATCTCTTCCCGCAGAGCAGGCAAAGAGTGGAGGTCGTACAAAACCAGGCGATAAGAACTATGCTTGGTGCCCCCATCTGGACCAACACAGTATGTCTCAGATCTGAGGACCGGCTTCCTTCCTGAACTACTTCTAAGAAGTCGTTTGATTCTAAATTCCCAGTCAAGAAATTCCAATCAATATGACTAAAGTTAAAATCTCCTAGAATTACTACATTATCGTGCCTTGTGGCCTTAACAATTTCCTCCCATAGTAGTCTCCATCCGTCCTTATCTAAGTTTTGGGGACGGTATATCACACCTAAAATCAGTTTTTCATGCCCCTCTGAAAATTCTATCCAAACAGACTCTGTATGTGTTACTTCAGACTTAATATCCGGTTTTATGCAACAGTTCAAGCGATCTCGGACATACAATGCCACCCCACCCCCATTCCCAATACTTCTATCTACTTGGAACAATTTAAAACCCTGAATGTGACATTCCGCAGGCATGTCCCGACTTTTTGAATTAAACCACGTCTCAGTTAAGGCAAATACATCAATGTTATCTGCACTAGCAACTAATCTCAACTCATCCATCTTATTCCTAGCACTACGGCTATTAGCATAATAAACATTAAAAGACTCTCCTTTCTCTTTACCCTTCCTGCTCATTTCTGTTTTTCTACTAAACCTATTACTGTCCTTATCACCTAGTGTCACTGGCTTTTCAATATCTACCTCGTTCTGCTTATTACTAGTTCCCCTAGAACTCATAATATTACTACACTGGGACTTCACTGTTTTCCTGCCAAAATCTATACCACTAACTATTCCTAGTTTAAGGTCCTAACAACTCCCTCCACTGCAGTTGCCAGTGCTCCCACCCCAGACCTAGATAAGTGAACCTCATCCCTGGCATACATGTCATTTCTGCCAAAGAAGAGGTCCCAGTTGTCAATGAATGTTACTGCATTTTCCTTACAGTATTTGTCCAGCCAGCAATTGACACCAATTGCCCTGGACAACCATTCATTTCCAACTCCTCTCCTTGGCAAAATGCCACATATGAGAGGGTTCCCACCCTTCCTCCTAATTATTTCTATTGCTGACCTATACCTGCTAGTCAGGTCTTCACTCCTACTTCTGCCAACATCGTTGCCTCCAGCACTGAGACAGATAATAGGATTGCTCCCATTATCTCTCATGATGTCATCCAGATGGCTAACAATATCCTCCATCCCAGCCCCAGGAAAGCAAACCCTCTGTCTCCTATTCCTGTCCTTCAAGCAGAACGCCCTATCCATATACCTAACTTGGCTATCCCCAACAACAACAATATTCTTACCTTCCTTGGTGTCGTTCGTCATTACATTCCCAGTAGTTGCCTCACATTCGTCGGGTAGCACTGAGAATGTATTAGATGTTTCCACAACATTTTCCACAGCAGTCTCTTTCTTCTTCATTGTTTCTACCTTTCCATTCGTCTTCTTGATCGCCAACTTCGTTCCCTGCTGTCCAGCCACTGACCAGTTTCCCTTCTTGACCTGAGGACTCAAAACTGGAGGACTACTACGAATCTTCTTGTTTTCCTCAGTCAGTCGCCGAATCTCCATCTTCGCCATCCTCAATTCTTCCTTAAGCTGTTGGTAAAGTTGCTCGATGGAGGGCATCTTGGTTCAATCCGTAGAAAGCGCACAAACAGGTTTTCACAGAGCTAAGTACACGTTACCACTGAGTACACGTCACCACTGAGGGAGGGATTGAGAATGAATCCTAAAACTTCTCCCTGTGACTTCAAGAGTTGTAAGTCATTTAGCAGAGACTCTTCCATACCTGCCAGAGTGGCATCATCCAGGTATCAGATATTGAGTTCACTGTCCTCCCTTATCACCATGCAGAAGATAAACAGAGTGAGTGGGTCACTCTGCTGAACCGCTCTGGAACAGCTGCCAAGACCACGTCTCTTCACCAGATTTAAGGCATTCCTAAAATGTAGTTTTACTAAGCCCTAGTCTTCTTTTAAGTTCCTGATGTAGGCACTTGCTGCATGAGCTGCCGCTTCACTGCCATGAGAGTCCCCAGTGCCCAGTTGATTTGGCTGGAGTAAGTTGGCAGCTTCTGTGTGAATATTTCTTACTGCTTCTTTGACAACGAGACGACGAAGAGCGTTACCAACAGCAATGGGTCTGATTTCCCCATCCTTCGTTTTTCCAAAGCACATACTGAGGCTAAGAAAAAGAGTTTTAATTTCTTCAGGAATCTGCCCAGCCAGACAGTTGCTTACGAAGGCTATTAACTCAGAAAGGAGAACTGATGCAGCTGAGCCAAAGCACTGTATTTACCATCTCTTTGATGCATTGTGGTCATATTCCAATGTAACCTCCTGCAGATCCTGCTGGAAATGACATTATTGCTCTATTTTGTCAAAATTAACTGTCCAAAGATGGGGTCATCCTCAGGGTTGTTGTTAGTGCCTCATCTCTGGAAGCAACTGTGTCATAACTTGTGATCATTCTGATTGCTCCCATTGTGTTGTCTTCTTCCGTTTTTTGATAATCTGTGCACAAATATTCTCGTTTTCAGTGGAATTTTCTTGGATTTTCCCCGGTGATTCCTACGATGATGGGGCAAAGGGACACAATTATCTAAGAAGTTGCTCACTGCTCTGGTGATTAATGTGGTTAGCAATTTACCGCTTCTTGAAAGAACTGCAAAGTAGACGTTGCTAAACAGGAGCAGGTTGCGCCAAGCCTTAATGGTACCTCGGGCTTCTAAGCTGGTGGAACCTCCAGTCACTTACTTTAGAAGGTCTGTGAATTTTCCTGTAGCATATGACGAGCAGCTTTAGGAATATGAGAAAATATCTTACTTTCTACAAGTACATGTACAAGGTATACAGTTCTAACTGACATCAGTGACATACTACTCTACAGAAAGCCGCTTGTTATACAGAGCATTTCGGGCAAATTAGGTCAGTTTTGTCCCAGGATGCGACCCACACCAGTCGACTAACGTCCAGGTACCCATTTTATACTGATGGGTGAACAGGGACAGCAGGTGTCCTATGGAAACACGTCCTAATGTTTTCCAGCCGTACCGGAGATTCGAACTTCGGACCTCAGTGTGTGAGTTGAGTGCGCTAGCAATCGAGCTACGGGATTTTGAATGCCTTCAGGAGTTCAACACAAGTGAGGAAGCTGCCAGGGGGGTTTTCACCTGTCTGTGGAGGATGTGAGCTTCTCTCTGCAAAAAGCCCATGCCTGGTCGTGGACCGGGCCGCGGGGGCGTTGATCCCCGGAATAACCTCCAGGTAACCTCCAGGTAACCTCCAGGACCCAACACACCCATTGTGTGCACGGATGAGGCCACTCCTAATGAGGGCCCAATATGCTCCCCACACCTGATGTGCTTTTTTTCTCATTGTTAGGTGCAGTGTTTTCCCGGTGTTATGGTTGGCTAGTTACATCCTCTGCTATCCCTCAATCTGCCTGGTAAACTTGAGCTGGAGGTAAGCTGACACGTGTGGTTGATGGTGAAGGAGTAGCGAGGCGAAGGAGAATGTAGTCCCAGATGTGGTTGGTGGTTTCACGGCCTCATGGGAGGTGATGAAGTTTGGGAGAAGTGGAGGTGGCAACCAGGGCAGGCAGGCCTAGCTGGCCATGTTAGCGTTGCCCGCTCTTCACTCTGCACTATACATCGCTATACACAACTAGTCACTATACACAGCACAACACTATACACAACACTTCACTTTATGCACCGCATACACAACAAACCCCCTTTTTGCACACCCCAATACACAACACACTGTTACACCCAAAGGGAGAAAAAAAAAACACTGCTATTTGAACACTCTGATGATGTGTGTATAGTTGTGGGGAAGGGAAAGGGGAAAAACACATAGCATTCTCCCACACCTTCTCTTTCGCCTCCTCCAATTTTTCCTCCTCCCCCAACAAACCCCTCCTTCCCTCGGGGGAACCTTGTGATCCCCTCAACCCTTTTCTACGCTGGACACACATACACAACACCCTTTTTGATTCTGAGGAAAGAAAAGAAATTCAGGGGCTTCTTGCCACTCAGTACAAACTGCAGATATTCACACACACCTCGGTTTTTAATAATAATATCTTTTTTTTACTAAAATAACATGTACAAGGTATACAGCCAACTGATAACAATGACATCACTATATAGAAAGTCCCTTGTTTGCCCGCATTTCGGGCAAATTAGGTCAGTGTCCCAGGATGCGACCCCACACCGTCGACAACACCCAGGTACCCATTTTACTGATGGGGAACATAGCAACAGGGGAAAGAAACACGTCCAATGTTTTTTTGGCTGGGAATCGAACCCGGGCCCCTCGCCGTGTAAGCGAGGCTTTAAACCCACCCCACCAGATAACCTTGGGTGTTTGATCCGAAGATATTTGCCAAAACCACATAAAGTGCCCTCACCCTGTCTTTGGCAGAGTGGTGACGTGTACTTGCTCTGTGAAAAACCTGTTGTGTGCTCTCTGAATCTGAACCCAGGAGCCTCTTTTGAGCAACTTTACCAGCACTGAAAGAGAGTTTAGGGTTCCTTAGCGGGAGATCCCGGAGGTTATTCCGGGATCAACCCCCCCGGGGCCCCGGCCTGACCGGGCCTCCCGATGGATCGGGGCCTGACAACTAGGTGTTATGCTCCCGCACGCATCCAAACCGACCACAGCCCGATGGGGCATACTTTAGGTTCTGTCCAGCTCTCTCTTAAAGGCAGCCGGGGGTTTTTGGGAAATTCCCCTAATGCTTGATGGGGGCTGTTAAACATTTTTTGGGGCCGGACATTATGGTGTTTTTCTTAGTGTACCAATGGCGCCCCACTTTTTTTGGCGGTTTTTGCATCGCCTCCCCATCTTTTTACTTTCGTGGGGAGTGATTTCTGTGTGCAGATTTGGGACCTTTCCTTCCAGATTTTCCAAGTGTAGATTATGTAATTTTCCTCCCTCCTGCGTTCCAACGAGAAAAAGTCAAGTGTTCCAAGCGTTCCCAGTAGTTAAAGGTCTTGACGAATTATAATGAGTAAAGGATCTTGTACACTCTAGATCTGCGATTTCACTGTTTGTAGGAGTTTAATGTCGCAGTTTTCCCACCCTAGAGAGAAAAGTGTTTGAAAAGGATCATCATGGCGGGGCATCTCTCTTTTAAAAGTTCTCTTTTCCCATCTATCATTTTTTTGCCGTGCATTTTTGGCACTGTTGTGATCCTTAAGTGAGATCTCAGAAAATACTACCCCCCAGGCCCCTTTACATTATTTTTCGTCTATTGTAGGGCCCGGAGTCATAGTATACTCTGTTCTAGTTTTATCTCCCCCAGTTTTCCATAAGGGAGTAGTTGGAATTTCCCCATTGAACATCATTTTGTTTCCTTTGCCCACGGGGAAACTTTGTTTATATTTTCTTGGGGTTAACCGGGTCCTCAAATACACCCTCAGGGGAATCCTAGTTTCTCCGAAAAGGGATGTACGTGCTGTGGTGTTATCTCTTTTATTCTGATATGGATAAGGAAAAGAGGGGGGGAGTACGCGCCTTGTGGAACAGAGCTTTTCACTAGGGGGAAACCCCCGTTTTAAGGGCGATTAAGGAGGAGAACAAGAGGATTCAAAGAACCCTCCTGTTGGATCCCCGGGGTTAAAGGGGGATTTGGGCAATTGCCGGGCAAATGGAACCAAGCTGAGGATCAAAACTTTTTGGGAGGCAGAAACAACGAGGCCCCAGAAGACTACTGTGGAAACTTCCCCCTTTTTTGGGTGCTACCTGCAAAATGTGGGTGTTCTAATGGGAAGCCAACGAGCACCAAGGAAGCATTTGGCTGCATATGAGACCCCTAGAAGCCCCAACGAAAACCATCGAAACGTTTGACGAATTCCAAAAGTGAAGGTGAGTGCTACCTAACGAATGTAGTCGACTATGGGAAATCCGACGGACGTCCCCAAAGGAAGGAAAAAAACTTGTTGTTGTTGGGGTTGCCCAGTTAGGTAATGGATAGGGCTTTTGCTTGGGAAAAAGGAGTGGGAGGCAGAGAAATGTGTTTTCTGGGCGGGGAAAGATTTTGTTAGCCATCTGGATGACATCATGAGAGGTAATGGGGGAAATCCTTTTATCTGTCTCAGTGCTGGGGGGCAACGATGTTGACGACGTAGGATTTAGAACCTGTTAGCGGTATGGTCAGCAATTAAATAATTAGGGGGGAAGGGGGGGAAAACCCTGTCATTTGGTATTTTGCCAAGGAAGGATTTGGGAAATGAAGGTTGTCCAAGCAATGGTGTCAATTGTTGGCGGGAAAAATACGAAAGGGAAAATGCGTTAACATTATTGCAATGGGCCCTCTTTTGGGCAGAAAGACATGTATCCCAGGGATGAGGTTCATTTACTAGGTTTGGGGTGGAGCATGCCAACCGTGGAGGGAGCTGTTGGGTCTTTAAATAGAAATTAGGGGTAGGGTTTTTGGGGGGGAAAACAGTGAAGTCGCAGTTTTTAAAAAATTGTGGGAGAAAACTGTAATAGCAAAATGAGGGGGAAATTTTGGAAAGCCAGTTTTGAAATAAAAAAAGGGGAGCGGGAAGGGTAAAGAGAAAGGGTCCTTAAAAAATTTACACAAAAGCGTGTGCTGGGAAAAAGAGGGACGAGTTGAACTAGTTGCTAGTGCAGTAACATTGAGTATTTGCCTAACTGAGAGTGGTTTTAATTCAAAAATCGGGACATGCCTGCAGAATGTCAATTCGGGTTTTTAAAATTTTTCCAATAGATAGAAGAACAAGGGGGGGGGGTGGCATTGTATGTCCGAGATCGTTTGAACGTTCATAAAAACGATATTAATCTAGAACACATCAAGTTGTTTGGGTGAATTTCAAGGGCAGAAAAATTTATTTTAGGGTGATATACCCTTCCCCCAAAATTAGTAGGGACCAGGGGGGAACCCAGGGAGGGAAAATTTTTGGGCCCCAAGGGACGTAAAGTAGTAATTTAGGAACTTTTTCTTTTGCTTTGATTTGGGAAACTCTTGACGGTTTAGAATCATACGATTTTTAGAAGTAGTTCAGGATTTTTTTTTGAAGAGTTGTGACAGAACCTACAAGGGGTAAAACCTGTTTTTCTTAGTTTCTGGCAAAACAATGAATCCCTTGTTTTAATTTAGAAATTTAAGGAACTGGGTCTAGCGACCCCCAAATCAATTAAAATTTGCTTATGGGGGATTAAAAAGGGTAAAGAACACCTTTTTCCCCCTTGGGTTGGGGGAAAAAAATTTTTTTCCGGGGGGAAAAAAAGAAACTATCAATATACAGTTTTTGAACACTATACATGGGGCTCAAAGAAAAGTTTATCCCATAAAAGAAATTAGATCAAAAAGAAAAGACCCCAAAAAGGGTGAATAATAGGCGAAAAATTTTGGGGATAAGAAAGGGAAATTTTTGGGGATCAAAAAAGGTGAGGGTCTCTTAGAACATATATTGCATTAAAAAGGGGCATTAAAAAGGGGATAAAAAAAAACTAAAAGGGACTATGAAAATTTAAATTGCTTGGGTTCTAAAACTAACCCAAAAGTTTTTCCAGGTTATAGAAAAAAAATTAGAGATAAGAAAGGCCCCCCCAAAAATAAACTATGACATCTTACTGACAAGAGAATTAAATGTGCTCGATTTAAATAATTTTTTTTCCGGTTTTTAAATGGAAGACATAACAAATTTCCGTAATTATTTTTTATATGGGTCAGAAGAAAAAATTATGAACTCAAAGTACAGTGAAATGGGTTTTGGGAAACGATGACCCACTAAAGAAAAAAAAAAAGTCACCGGGGCCCGATGGGTTTTTTCAAAGGGGTTTTTAAGGAAAGCAAAAAAGGAAATTGTGAACCCTTTAATAAAATTTTTTTATTTTATTCTTCAAACGGTTTGTCTGATATGTGGAAGAGGCTAATGTAATTAAAATTTTTAAAAAAGGGGGCAAGTCGTTATCTCAAAATTTCCGCCCAATAAGCCCGCCTCAATTTTTGGGAAATAAATAGAGTCAATTATTGCTAATTAAAGAGCCCTCTCGATAAGCATGCTTGATAATGAACTCAGCAGGGTTCACAAGAGGCCCCCTCTTGTCAACTAATTATTAACTTTCTTCAGTAAAGCTTTGAGGGTGTTGACCACGATAAAAAATTTGAAATTTTTCACTTAATTTTAGTATGGGGTTTTGATAGAGTTCCGCACCAAAGACTGTTAAAGAAAGTGGAGCCCATGGGTTGGGGAAGGGTGCTCTTGGGTCGATCTGGCTCACGACAGGAAGAGAAGTGTCCCTTTAAAAGGGTTAAAACCGAGTGGGGACTGTAACAAATGGCGTTCCACAGGGATCTCTTTGGCCCCTTGTTGTTTATAATATGCATCAATGATCTTGATGAAGGAAATTTCTGGATATAGCAAATTCGCCCCATGAACAAAGATAGGTAGGATAATTGATTTAAATAGTGTTTGGGAACTTCGAAGGATTAGACAAACTCTATTCTTTTTAAAAAGGGCAGAGCAGCTCAAAGAGATAAATGCAAGGTTCGAAGCTCGGAGTGTCCCTAATCCAGCACTTTTAAAATTTAAATAATGTAAACTTAGCCTACGATTGCGAAAAAAACTTGGGGGTTATGTAAGCGCAACCCCTTTAAAACCCAAGACAGCAATGCCAAAACGTAGAAAAAAGGCAAATAATTTCTGGGATTTATATAAAAGGTAAGCAAAAGAAGTCCAGAGGGATATGCAGCTTTATCATAAGAAAAATAAGATTTAAAAAGAGGGAACACGCAGCAGGCCCGTTGGCCCCTACTAGGCAGGTCCTTTAAATTTCCCACTAACAAAAAAAACCTGATCTTGGTGAAGGAGATCGAACCCACAACTTGGAAAAGGTAGCAGTGCTTTACCCTTGGACTCTAAGGGATTGGGGCCTGTGGGGTAGATTGGTAAAGCACGCGTACTTGTTCCAAGGTTCGTAGGTTCGAGTCTCCCTTTGCCCCAAACAGGTTTTTTGTTTAAAATTTTGCCTGCTCTTGCGAATTTCCTTATATATAATAAATTTTTATATTATATATAAAAATTAAAATTTTTAAAATTTAAAATATTTTTAAAAATATTTTTTTTTTATAAATATTTTTATTAAATTTTTATTATTATTTTATTATTATTTAAAAAACCCCGGGCCCTATACCACCGACACAGGGTGACTAAATTTAGTGACTTAATGCAAAAAAAATAATATATACAGGAAAGGGGTTACTAGCCCTTTTCCCGGCATTTTAGTCGTCCTTTATGAACGCCGGCTTACGGAGGAAAAATTCTGTTTTGCTTCCCCCTGGGAAAATATATTTATATTACTGAAACATTAGGATTTTTTTCGTGTGAAAAAAAATGTTTGTAAATTTTCGAATTCTTCTTTTTTTTATATTTTATTTTTAACATCTTCGATAAAAGAGGTTTTTATGGGTAAACAATTTATTTTTAAAGAACAAAAATTTCGGAAGAGTTTCCCTTTAAAATGAATAACAAAGAATCCAAATGGGCATTTCATTTCGACCATCCCAAAATGTTCTTTTTAGTCCCGTGGGAAAGGGTACGCAGTGTTTCGGGTACTTTCAGGTTCTATGGGTTTCCACGATTGTTTGCTGGTTTTCTGTTCTCTTCCTGAGCGTCCCGAGTCTCTGGAAGAGCAAAAACGCTGAAAAGGTTTTTGTTGCATTAGGCCACGAAAAGCAGAAAGTCCATGTTCACCAAGTGCTTTTATGTCATTGGGTAAGTTATGTGCTAAAATGCTCCGACATTGAGTGACAACGATAACGCGAAGTCCAAAAGAAACGAACGATGTTGGGGAAAATCTCCATTCTTTCTAAAAGAGGCTGGCCCCAAGCCAATAAAAAAGTTAAAAATTTATTGCTGTTGTCAGAGGTATCCACCCCCTGCCACGCATTTCCTGCTTATGCTTTTAAAATATCACATAAGCAGCCCTACACAGCGACCCCCAAAAAAAAAGAAATTTGATCAATGGTTTGCGTCCCCGACGGTCAATTTCACAGAGATGAACTAAAGTTCCCAAAAAACCCAAGATATGAAAATTTTGGGGCTGGTATGGTCAAGGCTAAACCCCCGCGCCTGGGGAAAAAGGGGACAAATATGACGTTTTTGCGAAAGACCCATTCTATTACCAAGAAAGTTAAAAAGGTAATAAAAAGCCCCTGGAGCAGTTGTTGGTTCAAACAGCAGCCGCACTTGTTGCCATAAATTGTCTGTTTTCCTATCAAATTACTAATATGTGAGTCATATTCCTGCAATTCTGGCTCCGAGTCATAATTTTTTGCCTCTGAAAAAAACAAGAGCTTTCTGAGCTTCGCTAAGACGACCTTGAGTGACGAGCCAACGAGGAGAGTTGGCAGGAAGATGAGGCTAAAGAAAGGAAGTGCAGACACTCCGCAACAAACGAAGCCCATTTGTCGCCAGTCGGGGCTTAGAAACTCCTAGAGAAGACACAAATAGAAATCCCGCTATCCTAGCAAAGGGCTAATGATTCCAGAAAGAGTTCCACGTACGTCCTTATAAGCGATTTCGAGGGTATAAGATATGTAGTGGAAATCGTAATGCCAACGGTGATACCCGAATGGTGCGACTAGTTAAGAGCAGCCAGACAGTTGGGAAAGAGCGAGACTGAGCCATGAAGCAAAAGTGAGGCAGGGTCACCAGGAGAGTCACTCGACGACCAAGCTTCACTAGTAGTGGTCCACTCACACAACACCCAACAGTTCCCCCCAGGTGTCCCAGGCTTCTGCAATGAAGAGTTTCAGGACTATTACTATATAATTTTAGGTATATGAACTATGTTCCGTTCTGTGCATAATGCCAAAAATGTAGATATAAACCATTTATGGTTTATGGTAACATCCATAAAGTTTCACTGTTCAATTTGAACGAATAAGTCATTCCTTTTTTTTTCTTTTTATTTGTTTTAATTATTAAGGGGAACCAAAATTTTAATATCCTAAATATTCAGAAAAGTAACACTATTTATTCTTCCATCATGATAGATTTAATTTTTATGTATTCTCCATATTTTGTAGATCTCTGCGCATTTGCAGCCCAGAGTTCACAGACGAAAAAATATTTAAGATTTACGAAATAGCATATAATCTAAAATATCCAAAAATATTAATTGACAAATCTTTTAAAATTTCCGGAAATAGATTTTACAGTTCGAAAAAGGATTGATGGACTGACATCGACTCAAGGTTGAGGGACTGATTACCTCATTCTTCTCCTGTTCTTCAAGTTTATCCTTTGTATGAACTGATGAAGCCACTGTGTGGCGAAACGTTTCCTCAATAAAGATACCCAAGTGTTGCCCATGTGTTCTATATTAACAACGTGTCGGTTCTTTGAACCATTCATCTACAACCCTTTGTGTGTCCCCTCTCTGGAACATCTTGTCTCCGTCCGTTTTTTCTATTCCGCGAAGTATTTTGTATGTCGTTATTATGTCTCCCTAACCCTCCTGTTCTCCAGTGTCGTCAGGCCGATTTCCTTTGGCCTTTCTTCGTAGGACAATCCTCTTAGCTCTGGAACTAACCTTGTCGCAAACCTTTGCACTTTCTCTAATTTCTTAATGTGCTTGAACCGGTGGGTACCAAACTGGTGCTGCATACTCCAGTATGGGCCTGACGTACACGGTGTACAGTGTCTTGAAAGATTCCTTACTTGGGTATCTGAATGCTAATCTCAAATTTGCCAGGCGCCCATATGCTGCAGCAGTTATCTGGTTGATGTGTGCTTCCGGAGACATGCTCGGTGTTATACTCACGCCAAAATCTTTCTCCTTGAGTGAGGTTTGCAGTCATTGGCTACCTTGCCTGTACTCTGTCTGTGGTCTTCTTTGTCATTCCCCAATCTTCATGACTTTGCATTTGGCAGGGTTTGAATTCGAGAAGCCAGTTGCTGGACCAGGTGTCCAGTCTGTCCAGGTTTCTTTGAAGGCCTGCCTGATCCTCATCTGATTTAATTCTCCTTACTAACTCACATCATCTGCGAACAGGGGACACCTCTGAGTCTTTCCTTCCCTTGGTTGTGTGTACTCACCTATTTGTACTCACCTATTTTGTGGTTGCAGGGGTCGAGTCGTGTGTGTGTGTGTGTGTGTGTGTGTGTGTGTGTGTGTGTGTGTGTGTGTGTGTGTGTGTGTTGTGTGTGTGCGTGTGTGTGTGTGTGTGTGTGTGTTACATTGTCCATGGCATTACTAACATTTCCGTCATGAACCCTTTAAGAGGATACTTGACGCTGGTGAAGATCCATGCTCCGAGGAATTACAGCTGTCCTCTCTTTTCCTTGGATTAAATTTGATTACCTCCCATTTACCAGGTGCTGTATGCCCTAAATGGATTCACACTTTGCATTAAATAAATATATTCCATACAAAAAGGCGTTTGTGTCTGGTTTAGGAAGGGTCGTTGTCTGGGTCAGTGAGCTGTGGCAGCCGTTTTATGCCCGAGAGGCCAGTGCAAAAAACGATTCCCCCCAAAGGGATATGAAGCCAAGGATACAATTAGCATTATTGCGAACACTTATGCACTGTTGTCTTGGTTTCTGTGAATTAACTGTAAACAGAACTCCTAATTCTTTTTCGCTATCCGTAATATTAAGATCTACATTATTAGTTTATATGTGCATGGTTATTGTCCTGTCAACATTTAGAACTTTGCATTTGTCTATATTAAACTGCATCTGCCACTTTCTCCGACCACTGCATCAGTCTATTCAAATCTTCCTGGGTGCTCGGAATGTCCTCGCAGAATGAATTCGACAGGCCTATTTTAGTGTCATCGGCAAAACTTGCGATGTCGCTCTTTTTTGCCCTCATCTATGTCGTTTATGTTAAGATTGTGAACAGCAGGGGGCCCACACTGACCCCCTGTGGAACACAGCTGTTCGTGACGCATTCCCCACTCTGATTTCTCCCATTTATGCAAACTCTCTGGCTGCCTATTTGTCAACCATGCCTCTATCCAGGAAATATTTCTCCTCCTATTCCATGTGCTTTTATTTTCCTGCGAAGATAGTCTATGATGTGGACCCCTGTCAAAAGCCTTACTGACAGTCCATATACACAATATCTTATTCATTACATGATTACCTCCTGCAAATACCTTAGTGAAAATAAGTTAATAAATTCGATAAGCAGGAAAGGAACGACCCTTTGAAATCTCATGCAGAGATTCGTTGATTAATTTATGCTTTTCAAGGTGGCTACGAACTGCCTCGGCATTTATTGATTCCATAATTTTTCCCACTATGGAGCGTTAGGCTTATTTGTCTATAAGCTTCGGAAGGCTAAGGACTGTCACCTTGTTTTGAAAATAGGTATCACATTTGCATTCTTCCACTTATCTGGCACCATGCCAGTTTGTGTGATATGTTGAAATGATTAGCCAATGGTGTTGCTAAGCTCCTCTTTACGTGCCTTTTAGAAACCCTTGCATACAGTTCATCTGGAGCCTGGGGATTTGTTAGGTTTTTAATTTATCTATTTGGCCTAAGGGACCATGTCACTTGTGACCTATATATGTGCACAGTTTATTATCGTCCTGTTCTACATAATTTATCATTACTGGAATATCGCTGGTATCCTCCTGAAGTAAAATATGAGAGGAAGTTGGTTAAAAATCTACCATTTCCTTATCACTGATCAGTTGAGCTGACCCGAGGACTTTTGAGTGGGCTATCTTGTTCCCTGATCTTATCTCTGTATACCTGAAAGGAATCCTTTTGGGTTAGTCTTCGATTCTCTTGCAACTTTAACCTCATAATCTTATTTGCTTTTCTATTTCCCTTTTTTATTTTCTCTTTAACTGAATATATCGTTTTCTTAATTGCCACCTCTCCTCTTTTGAATTTGCTTATATATGCGCTTCTCTTTGGACCAATCAGATATTTTAATCTTAGTGTTCATCAATTTAGGATCATTTTGTTTGATTGATTTCCCTTATTTGAACATTATTTGATGCAGCTAGAAACTATGCCCTGGAATGCATCATATCGGCACCATCACCACCTATGACCCTAGTCAGGTCAATTCTGTCAGCCCCCTAACGTAATTTTTTTTTTCAGTCCTATGAAATCAGCCAAGCGAAGTCAGGGTCGGAGACTTGATTGCCATTATTAGGGGAGAATTCCATGATATGGTTTAAACTGAGTGATTTGTGATCACTCTCCCCAAGCTCATCATTACCTCAAGATTATAATTTAGTGTTTCCCTACTGGCAAGAACCAAGTCAAGGAGGTTATTTCCCTAGTGGCTCTGTCACAAACCTGTTTTAAAAAACAATCGCCTGGATCGTATCGAGGAAAGTTCACCCGACTCTAAATTTCCTGTCAAATTGCTCCAGTCAATCTGTCTATAGTTGAAAATCTCCTGTTAGCACAACATTTTCGTAATGTAGAAGCCTACGATTTCGACCATAGAAGTTTTCTGCACTCCCTATCAAGATTTGGGGCCCTGTTAATCACACCAAAATTAGTTTTTTCGGCCTCGAGATGCTGTAACCAAACGGATTCATTGGCTGACGGCTTCTAATTTAATATCTTGTTAACACAACAATTTAAATTGTCTCTGACATACATCGCTACGCCACCACCCTTTCCTGTTGACACTGTCTGTGTGGAATAATTATAGCCTTGTATGTGACATTCAGGGGCTTCTCCTCTATCTGTCAGATTGAGCCAGGTCTCTGTTATATGCAATAATATCTATTGTTTCTGCACTTGCAATTAATCTAGCTCATCTATCTTATTTCTAACACTCCTGCTATTAGTATAGTAAACCTTTAGGAAGCTAGTCCCTTGCTGCCCTTCTGCTGTCCCCCTTTGTTTGATGACCTGTTCTATTGTCTTTTATTTATAAACTTCATGCTGAATGCCTTTTATACATTTACTGTTTCCAACCCTACGTGTTGCAACCTGCTTGTTTCCCACACACACCCATACCTCTATCTTCCATCAGTTTAATAATCATAGGCATTTCACCATGGCCTTCTTCAATCGAGGTCTGCAAGTGCTACCACCTGCCCCAGAGAGATGAACCCCATCCCTTGCTACATATCAGTGTGTGCCATAAAAGTTGTTCCCAGTTGTCAATTGAATGGGATTGCAGTTTCCTTGCAGTATCTGTCTATCCAGCAATTTACACCCAATTGCCCTTGACACCATTCATTTCCTACTCCCATACTAGGGCAAGTTGTACATATGATTGGGATCCCTCCCTTAGACTTAATGAAATCTTAGCGACCTGAACTTATCTAGCGCTCTTCTCTCATACCATTCCCAATATCTTTCACCAGCACTGAGACTGATAATGGCTTGTTCCCATTACTGACATGATATTATCCAGTCTGTGGGACAATTGGTCCCCAAACACCAGCTCCAGGGAAGCACACTCTATCTCTCATCTTCTTATTCATATTACAAAATGCACGATTCAACATATCTTACCTGAGAGTCACCAACACAAGAATGCAGTTTCTTCAATTAGCAGGGTGCAGTAGTTACCCTTACCTTCACTGGCCCACGAAGTCATTAAATCCTGGAGAAACCAGGAGAAGCGATTTCCTACCTTCAGATCTGCACACTCTTTAACTTTCCATTACTCTGATGCGCCTGCCATTAATGGACAACTCGCCACTTGTAGCAGGTGCTGGGCTGCCACCTCACTGCGGTAGCGTTGCCTACAACCCCACCTACAGCCTCCTCACTGTGAGAGAAAGACATGCACCTCATGCTAGAAGGCCTCATTCCGTCCCACATCTCCAAACCACCTCACCATTCTTCCCAGGCCATGAGGTGAACTCTTCAGCCTCCTAATCTTCTGGAGAGCAAGACCTCCTCCTTCAACTCTCCAACCTCAGCTTTTAAAACACTGTAGAAGCAAGCCATGCTTTGTAACCGTCCACGCTAATCCCCAAGCAGCTCAGGGTCTGTGACCTCACGTGACGACTGACCACTGAACACTGCAGTGAACAGCAGAGACGGGGTCAGGAGCTGAGATACAACCTCTTCAACCACATAAAAGTGAGTACATACACACACGTACATGCATACACAGATTTACGGAAATTGTTCAAAATATGGAAGGGCAGATAGTATTTACCTAGACTTTTTTTTTTTTGTTCACAGATCAATTTTACAAGCTATGATCTGATACCGTATCTCAGCTCATTTTAAAATCAAACCATTTCCACGACATATTACCAACCGCATGGGATGTCAACCACAACAGTCACTAACACCTGTTACTAATTTTGCTAGGTGAAGAGGGTGACAACAGTTGTAAGGCAATATGTCCAACTTTTCCACCCGTACGGAGATTGAACCACGGACCATGGTATGTGAACTGTGTGCGATATCAACTATACCACAGGTCACTAATTTGGAAATGCAAAATATAGAAGAAATTAAAAGTTAAGTGTTACAAACAAAAGAGACGGTTTTTGCTGGGAGAAAATACCAACAGTTATAAGAGGAAAACAAATATCTGCTCAGGGGGAGTATGTCCACAAGTGGGGTTGCCACAACGGCAATTTTTTTTCCCCTGTCCTTGCCCAGTAATGCTTCTCAAATTTATATTAATAATTAAACCTAGGAGGAAGAAAAAATATTTATTTGAATATTTTTCCAGGAAATGTAAAATCTGTTTCTCATGGAAACTATAAATTAGCTTTCAAATATAATGGATGTGAAATGTAAGAAAGCTATTTGTAATAATTATGAGGCAAAAAGAAACGTGGTGTGGTCGTCCACACTTGAAAAAAAGATATAGATAAGTTAGAAAAGTCAAAGAAAAGCTTATAAATGGCTGCCAGATTAGAGCAATATGAATTACGATGGAAAGGAAAACTTTATGGATGTAAATGGTAGCTGATCGGAAGGAAAAGAGAATGACATACCTACAAATTTATGTTAATGTATGTTTATTATAATGTTAATATAAGGTTAAGAAAGCTATTTATAACTAATATGAGGGCGAAAAAGAAACGTCGCGTGGTGGCGTCCACACCTGAAAAAAAAGACGTACGTAAGTTAGAAATTGTTCAAAAGAAAAGCTACTAAATGGCTGCCAGATTAGAGCAATATGAATTAATGTGGAAAGTTGAAAACTTTATGGACGTAAAGGTTAGCTGATCGGAGAAAAAGAGAAGAAATAACCTCTTATAATGTCTTGAAAAAGACGCAGATGAACAATGTCTTAGTTCCTGCAACAATGATAACAAGAGGAAACCGTTGAAGAAAAAGTGGAGTGGCAAAGATAAAGTAGAAAGAAATTTTCTTGGAAGTGCTGACAGTGTTAATGCAGTGAAAAGAGCGAATTGTAAGTGCTGCAACCATTAGAAATTTTTAAAAATTGAAAATAAGAAGTGCATTGGAGACGGGACCTATGAGCGTAACTATGTTCCTGTAGCTACAAAGAGGAAGTTACCTGGAGTATATTATTGGAGGGTATCTTCCCGGGGGGTCAACACCCCCTCGGCCCGATCCAATGACCAGGCTTCACGCACGAAACAGCAAAGAAGGCGGGGTCAGGAGCTGAGACTCAAATCCTGCATACCACATAGAAAAAAAAAAAAAGTGACAAACACACACACACCGCCGTTGACCACACCAGACACACCTTCAAGGATCAGAGTTTTTCACGCTTTTCTGCGGATTCTTTTGTATATTTTGAGTTTTCTCGAAGACGAATAATGAAACTTATCTAGAAAACGAAAACAAAATAAAAACATCCAGTCCTCTAGATTGTCTACGTAGTCAATAGAGCAAAATGTGACCGATTAGTCACTCGGATTAAAACATTTTTGTCGAGCAGCATTAGGATCATCCAGTCTGCAGTTGCAGAAGTGAAGTATTAAGCAAGTTATGTTTACCTGTGAGGTCATGCTCACGGTCGACATAGAAAATATCGCTGAGTTTTAATGAAACGAACAATAAGCTGTCCGAGCACTGGGCGTGTGTATGTCTCGACCTCCTGTGATAGCCGGACAGCATCAGTCGTGGCGAAAAGGTGACCGCTCTCAGAGTACTTGCGCTTCAAGGGTTATAGATCAGATGCAATACCCGACTAATCATCCCAGTCCCCCCCCCCCCCCCCGTGCAATTGCCGCGTGAATGATAGGTGAGGAGGTCAAATGTAAGTGAATCTCCAATACAAAAACGTTTAGTCAGTAATATTTACACACTACACACATTTATATTACATCATATATATTGTTTACCTCAAATTCCCACGGGCGCTTTATGACCATTGTGTAAAGTTTCCCAGTGAAAATAATACTAAGAATTCATACCACGGAAGAAGGCTGTTTGTGACTGGTTTAGGAAGAGGTTTTCCTGCGGGTCAGTGAGCTGTGGAGCGTGATGCCTGAGAATGCCAATGACGTGCCAGCACTTAGTTGCGTCTGTGCCATTACCAGGTTGAAAACACCTGAGGGGAAGAGGGGCCGTCGTGTGATAGTTAATAGGAGTTCTTTCATTCTTTAGAAAACTCAGATCTTAAATTCAACAAACAACATAGATGAAAGAAACTTCATTATACTGGAATCGTTGAGAAAAATTCTATATGTACAAACAAATAATCGGGCCAGACAACTGACAAATCCGCAGAAATTTTAACAATAATTTATTGAAACAGATCTCAGTGACACACACAACACACGAGACACTTCTGTATGATTCTATATATTTTAACCTTTTAATGGTAATTGCAAGGGAGGAAGGTTCAAACATAGCCGGAATTATAATATTTATGTAATTGCAACATTCCAATAATATTACAAAAATGTTTGTTAAGAAACGTTTAAACCACATAAACATATAAATAACTGGTGAGTCTGCAAGAGCCTACAAAGAAGCCGCAGCTGCTTACCCAAGATTTTCTATATCAATGTATTCCTTTTTGGGAGCGTTATTCGATTTTTATAAGTCAATAACAGAAGTAATATACAAATTATGATGCCGCTGAGGACATAATCCATCATGGCATCTGCAACACTACTGCCCTCCCACTCAGCTTCTTCTCTGCAGGTAGCAACTTAACACTTGTTTATATCAATTTAGCCATGGTAAAATGTGTTTCCAAGAAACCTATCGCGACGTTAACTGAAGACTTCCTGTATTCCAGTAAGAAATTTCTGCTCAAACGTTATTTGCTATGGATTGAAATGATACATTAATATCCCTGAAAGATGGTTTAAAAAACGAAGGTTGACCCCTGGGTTTGGCGTATGCACGCCCACAGCAGCAAAGGCCCGACCTCTCACAAGACACAACATTCCGTCAGGAGGCCCCCTCGTGGCCCAAAGTGTGCGTGCGCCGCAACTGGGGGCAAAGACAGTACCGGTGCCGCATTTTGGCACTGTTACGCGAGTGGTGAGGGCGCTAATCGATAGGCGGGACAGTATGGTGTTTGCACAGGTCATTTCCGATGGTAAACCGTTCCACGCATGGACTTTTCTCCAAACGATCACGTAATTGTCTACATCATTCTGATTACTTTCATTTCTTCTGGATCGCGGCAGTTGTGCTGGGAAGGGTGGACATGGTGTAATGTGGTTGTGCTCGCACACCCCTCAAGTGGCGCTTGACCATAGCGATTTGGGGTGGGACATTAATGTTAAGGGGCGTCTGGGTGTTGTGGGAGTGTGGGGTGGAAACATGTGTCTGGGGTTAGGGTTCCTTTGTTTGGAGTAGAGTACTGCACGAGGGGATTGGGGTAAATTCATGCGATAGGGATAGCGGGCGCCAGACTGATAAGTGTTGGCATTTGATGGTGTGGGATAGGAGTGAGCTTTGTAGGGTTAGTTGGTATTAGATTGTTCCTTTTATTGATCCCACTCGTGAGGCGTAGTGAATACTGCTATGGAACTCTAGAACAGAAACGGGAATGGCAGGCATTTCATCTGGGCGTATGGTATTAGTCAACTAAGTCAGGTCCCGAGAACATAATTTGAAACCGTGTTTCCGGATGGGTGTTCATATGGATTGGAATAAAGGGTTTATGGCGAGGTACTTAAGGTGGCGACGAGGGATGTGGGGATTCGGGATGGAGGTTGTTGGGGAGGCATAGGGGTGGCTGCAGATAGGGGGGGGGGGGGGGGGAGGCCAACTCAAGACCGGCGACGATTCTTGGTATGGCAGTCCGCGTGTGAGAAAAATGGCTTAGGTGGAGTTATCCACAAGTTTCCTTGTTCTTCGCGGTCGTTGCGTTTGGTCTTGAGAGTTGTCGGCAGGGATGGGTTGAGTTATGGGGTGGGAGTATATACCGTGCTCTTAAGGTTCTCTGAAAATGGAACTGCCTGCAAACAGATGATTGACCTAATGAATGGTATCTTGATGGGGGATAAACCGCCGTCCTGTATGCTATCGACCTTTGATAAAAATAAATGGTATATATTATAAAATAACTGACACATGGATATATAATACACCTTATGGCCAGTAATTATGTGAGTCCTTTGTCGCCCAAACGTTTTTCACCCAAACAGTTGGGCTTTTTCAATTCACAAAAAAGATCTACCTCTGGGGTGGAAAGGTACCGCGAGCTATCTTATCAGTCAGGTTTTCAGCAATGCTGAAGGTCGATAGGGTCTCAAAATCTTTACACCCCACCTCGGTACAACATCAGACTGCAGCATTCTCCCAGCGACCTTAATACGTAACCTTCTCAGCTATGTTTGAAAACCATTTGAACTTATCTAGGACACTTTAAAAACTAATTCTTTTTAACACAGTCGAAGGAGAATAATTATTAATTCTCAAATTACCCTTTTATTTTTTTCTAAATGTTATATTACGTCAGATATAATACGAAAACAGTTGTCTTAATATTATGTTAACGAAAATAAGAAATCTTATTTATAAATAATTAATAGCAGAAGACTCCAAACTCGGTTATATAATATGTATCACATCACATATGTAAACAAGCCTTACCACGGGCGGGGCTTAGAAACCGCGATCAGGTGTGTCATTAAAACTCCAGACGATTTCATGAGTCATTCCAATATGTTCATGTGTATACACAGTGGGAGGCTATGGCAATTGGTCGTTACTTCAGAGTCTTTGTTTGTATGGGTGCGTTGTTAATGTGATTTCCTGCGATCTATGCCAACGAGCGTCCACGGGTGTCTGTAACGAGCAACAGCTATTGTCAAAGGTTAAACACTGCACTAGTAACCATGAAGAGCCAGAAGAAAGTCCGTGGTTCACAAGTGCTTCTACTGTTCATGGGATAGATATAAACTGAAATAAATGCTCCACACGTTAATGTTAAGGACAACGCCGAATTTCCAATAGATCGGCATGTTAAAGGCTGAATTTCGCCATTTCAAATATTAATTATAGGCAAGGTTGGCCATTGCCGATGAAGAAGATATATATAATTGTTGCTGTAAGAGGGTATCATCCATAGCACTAACATATCCTGTCTTATGCATGTAAAAGTATAGACCATAAGTTGTTGCCCGAGGGTTGTTTGTGAAGGGGACAGTCGCGCGCGTTTGTGCTCCGTCAAAAAACTGCGTGTCTTGATGGCAGTGGAGGGAACAGGAATGCGGAAAATAAGCGTGTGCTTCCACTCAAAGTGCATATACTCCCTTTGAACAAACAAAAAACGGAATTCATGTGAATGCTTAAATAGGGTAACTATGGATTATAGTGTCAATGGAGAGTGCCGGTGGAGAGAGAAACGGTTACGTGGGAAATGGACCTGACCAGCATTGTGAATTATTTGCCGGGTGTCGACACATGTGGAAATAAACGAATACGTATCTATCTATCTATAAGTTATCTAGTGAGTGTCAAGCGATATATATCGTGCTGTGGCATTAGTGAACTAAAATTGTAGATAGAGTAATCTAAATTATCACAAGTATAGCGTACAATTATAGTGTGAAAGGGGAATATCTTACAAGCGGACTGGCACTAGCGAATATTGCCAGAGGTCCAGTGAAGTGTTAAAACGGAGAAGTAACTACTATAGTCATAAGATATGAAACGTGTGATGGTATATTGAGGCGGCTGGAAAGCACAAGCATACATAAAATTGAGCTTACAACGTTACCTCTACATTATACAGTGTTGCAAGGGGAATATCTTACAAGCGACTGGCCTAGCGAACTTTGCCAGAGGTCAGTGAAGTGTTAATAAACGGTTATAAGTACTTACTATAGTCATAAGATATGAAACGAGTGATGGTAGCATTGAGGTGCAGGGAATCACCAGCATACATTTAATTGAGCATACGACCGTTACCTTCTCTACTAAACAGGGAATTAATCTTTTCCTTAGAAGTGTAGGGGAAAGTTAGAGTAGGCCTAAGTGAAGTGTGGAGTGTGGGCAATCTGGCTCAAGACCCACCTGCACCCACCATACACCACCACCACCCTGCCACCCACCACCCACCCTACACCCCACCCACCCTTCTCCCACCACCCACCCTACCACCACCCTACACCACAACCCACCTTCCCCACCACCCACCCTGCACCACCACCCACCTGCCCACCACCCACCTACACCCACCACCCACCCTACACCCACCTACACCACACCACATACTGCAAAACTTGGTTTGTATAAATAACATCTTGCATATTACTGGCACCAGCAAGAGAAAAAGGTAAAGTGGAAATAGTTTTCTTCCGTGGCATATTACGTGTAGTAGGATACAGGACAGGATGTCAGCATCAGCATATATGGTGGGACATGTAAATAAAAATCCTTGGAAGGAATTCCAGAATCACATGCAACCTATGCTCTTCCCAAATACATATCTCTTGTACTAGACTAAATACAGCCTCCAAAAAATGAACCTCGAACCTAGCAAGGTGCTTTATGGTTGTGCAATAATGAGGGAGAACTCTTGGGCCAGGTATCAGAAGGTACTAAGGAGAGTAATAAATGATAAAAATATCATGAAAACCAAGGAGACCTCTTAGGATGTCTACCAAAAATATATAAAACATGGGAGGAAATAGTAGTGTACCAAAAATGGCAGAATGTCATACCACAACAGATGACTCGAAACTACCTAGTCACCATGGTGCTAAGCCAGACACATCCCCCAGTCATAGCCACTAATACCCACAGTGATGGTGCTGGCCCAGGCTCCCCCAGGCATAGCACCATACCCTCAGTGCTGGTGCTGGCCAGACCCAGCCCCCATCCCACAGCCCCAGTGCTGGACACAAGAACCAGCCCCCAGCCTACTGCCAGCCCAGGACTTCTCCTAGGACACTACCCAAAAACCACCACAAAAACAGTAAATACATCCATCATTGCACAAGGACCGTGGCCCACAGTACAGATGTTGGGGGAGAGTCTCCTCCTTCCTCTACTGGGGGAAAGTAGATGGAATCCAGGACGGGGTGGACCTGGCTTGGGATATGTGGATTTAGTGCAGTCCCTAGAACTGCAGAAATTGACAACACACCTCCCAACAATTCTCAACCAAAGGGTGATTTGTGCAATATCTATGCTTGGGCATCTGTAAGCATGGAATAACAGGGGAAAAAATGGGACATGCACTATGACCATCCCCATCAAAAATTGTAGCGGACATCCTGTCTAAAGGAGTGTGTTGTTTCTTCTTCTGTACTTTCTTTCACCCAAAAATGTGCCACTCCTCGGTCCTCCTGAAGCAGTAGTTAAACATCGAAGCCCTGCTACCATCTTAAAAGGGTACCAGGGAGGCACAGACCCCACAAGACAAACAAGAGTAGTACGCAAACCAACGCCAGGTGATTTTTTTAGTGGCAGGACAACGAAAAGAAAATGGAAGGAAATTAACAAAAATATCCACCACCTTGGAGCCTTGTTGGTCCTGGAGGCTCAGCCAGTGGTTCCACCCATGGCCACTCCGAATTATCTATAACTACTGATTGCAAATAACAAAAATCCCCCCAACAAAACACAGATACAACCTCGTTCGATATTTGGTTAATATACAGGGCCTTAAGCCTCCCCAACAACAAAAACCTTTTATCAGTGGACTTCTAGTGGATTCTAATGCAATGTTTGCAGCCTTCACAGAGACTCACACAAAAAATCACTTTGACACGTTGAAAATATGGTTAAAGTGGTTACAACTTTTTCGAAGCGACAGAAAAAAATACAGGCAACAAGGGGGGGTTGGCCTGTTTGTCAAAGAGTCCCGTATCCTGCACGGAGTTGACTGAACACACAAATGAGGGTAGTTGAAGTTCTATCAGTAAAGATTCGAGAAACCCAAAACATAGTCATTGGGGTTGTATACAAGCCACCAGGATTGCAACCTCCCAACAGTTCAAGGAACAGCCTACTGAAAATCGATTACTGTTTTGGAAAACCTTCCAGCTCCATCCCCAAACCTCTTATGCTTGGGTGATTTCAGCCTAAGGCATACAAAATGGAAAAATGTAGGCAAATTATGTTATAGCTGAAACAACCCGGAGTGTAGGCAGGTTGAAAGGTTCACCACACACATGAGCTACTAATAGTTCTCTGCGAAAAACACACCTTAAAGCCAGGCAGTAGTGGAGCCAACAAGACTAGTAAACACACTTGACCATTATCTTCACAATAATGAGGACCTGATAAGAGACATAAAGATAATCAACAACAACTAATTCCGATCACAATCTAATTGAAGTCAAGGACATACATGCATTGGGGGTCATGAACACACAGAATGCATGTACCTGGAAGGTGTCTTCTCAAATTAAATTTCAACAACAAGAACTGAACTGGGACCAGTTGTAAACCATGTCCTAAACGAAACATGTTGGGAGTTGTACTTAAGTGACATGGACCCAAACAGTGCCTTTAAGATCAACTGCCTGGTAGCCGAAGCATGTTCTAGGCATATCCCCTAGAAAGAAGAAGAGCAGTGAGTAAAATGGAGAGAAAAAGAACGTCCCTCTCAGAAGACGACGAAAAGAAAGAGTCAGCTGAGCTCCTCAGGAGTGCTAGAATTATTGATACACGTAAGGGAGGCACTGACCAGGGAAGTGGAAACTATCGAACTTAAGCTAAATGCTCTTTAGACCAGGAGTGGCAGGGAGAGCTTAAAGCTATTAGTGAAATTGAAAGAAATTCAAAATATTTCTTTTCCTATGCCAAAAAAAGGCAAATACACATCTAGTATCGGGGACCTTACTCAGACAGGAGGGACTGACACGACGACACAGGGAAATGATGTGCTGAAATATTGAAAATCACAGTACGACTCGTGTTAGTGAACATTAAATCGGTTCTGAAGGATCAACGACCCAAATGTTTCTTCATGAATGAGCCTCAAAACTCCATAAAAAAAAAAATATAATTTTTTGGTCATGCCAGATTTCCGACATTCCCTAATCCGATAGATTTCGAAAAAAAGCCATGACAAATGCCTATGCACTCAGCCCCGGGCCCAGACTGTGGAAATATGTTTTCATTAAGAACTGCAAGAAACCCCTCTCGCGTCGCCCTAAGTACACTATGCGAGGGGAGCTTTGGAAATGGGTGAAATTCGCACCGTCACTTATACTACGGGATATAGGCCCCTCTACTTAAAGGTGGCAGTCCAAAGCATTAGCTAAGAAACTATAGGGACCAATAGCTCTGACAATCCACATCAATAAAAATCTTTGAAAGAGTGATAAGATGCAGGATTGCAAATCACTGGTTTCCCAAAATCTGCACAATCCAGGGCAACTTTCGGTTAAGGCAGGGTCGCTCTGCCTCTCACAACTACTGTGATCACTATGACATGGCCTTGGATGCCACTGGAAGAAATCAGAATGCAGATGTAATATTCACAGGACTTTGCAAATGCCATCATTTGAACAAATGCGTCATGGCGTAATAGCCCATTAAAATACGTGCTAAAGGAATAACTGGCGGCAAAGTGGGGAGATGGATCTTCAACTTCCTAACAAATCGAAACAACAGAGTAGTGGTCAACAGAGTTAAATCGGCGCGAGGCTGCCTTAGTGAAAGAGCCTCTGTTCCACAAGGGCACAGTACTGCCCCCCATCTTATTCCTTCTCCTCATATCAGACATAAACAGAGATATACACCACAAGCACAGTATCATCCTTTGCGGATGATACTAGGCTCTGCATGACGGCTGTCATCTGATGAGGACGCGGTTAACCTCAAGAAGATATAAACAAAGTTTTTCCTGGGGGGCAACGGTAAACAATATGTTGTTCTATGAGGGACAAAATTCCAACTACTCCGTTATGGAAAAACTGGAGGAGATAATAACTAGAACAGAGTATCTACTGACTCTGGCCATTCAATAGAGAGGAAAAAATTAATGTACGGGACCTGGGAGTAGTAATGTTGAGGATCTCACTTTCACGGATCACAACAGTGTGCCACGATCGCACGTGCAAAAGAAAAATGATAGGATGGATAATGAGAACTTTCAAAAGAGAGATGCCAAGCCCATGATGATCCTTTTTCAAATCACTTGTCTCTCTAGGTGACTACTGCTGTACATTAACATCTCCATACAAAAGAGGGGTGAATCGCAGAATCAAGAGAGTGTACAGAGATCCTTTACTGCACTTATAAGTTCTGTCAAGCACCTTAACTAATGGGAACGCTTGGAAGAGCACAGACTTGTACTCGTAGGAACGTGGAGGGAGAGATATATCATATCTACACTTGGGAAAATCTGGAGGAATGGTCCCAAATCTGAACACAGATCACTTCCTACGCATGTAAAAGACTGGGCAGGCGATGCAAATGCCGCCAATAAAAAGTAGGGGCGCCAATTGGTTACACTAAGAGAAATACACCATAAGTGTCCGGGGCCCAAAACTGTTCAACAGCCTCCCATCAAGCATTAGGGGATTGCCAATAAACCCCTGGCTGCCTTCAAGAGAGAGCTGGGACAGGATTCCTCAAGTCGGTGACGGATCAGCCGGGTGTGGCTGTACGTCGGACTGCGTGCGGCCAGCGTAACAGCCTAGTTGATAGCCCTGATCCATCGGTGCCTGGTCGTGGAAGGGCCGCGGGGGCGTGATCCCAGGAATAACCTCAAGGTAACCTCCAGGTAACACATCCCAGCACAAAGAACAAGAAATCCTATGATCATTGGTTGCGCACCAGACGGTCAATTGCAAAAAGTTAAACTAAATTTCAAAAAATCCTCACACGTAAATTGATGGCACTGATGTATGGGTCAAGGGTGAAAGTCCACTATGCCTGGAAAATGGGCACTGAATATGACATTATTACATGACTCCAATTCATACTTGCGAAGAGAATTAAACAGTCAACAACAGAACGTGAGAGCAGTTGTTGTTCAAAAAACAGCAGGCCTCAAGTTGTTGCATGAATTGTCTAGTTTCTATATACCCAAATTTTTAATTGTTCGAGTGATATCATGTTAATCTGGTAGATTCATAATGTTTTAATTCTGAAGAAAACAAGAGCTTTCTAGCTTCGCTAAGACGACTTGGAGAGGGACGAGGCCAACGGGGGGTAGTAAGGCAGGAAGATGCGGAAAAGAAAGGAATGGCAGACATCCGCAACAAAACGATGCCCATTTGTCGCCAAGTCGAGTTGCAAAATCGTAGATTAGACCCATTATAAGTCCATTTTTCTAGCTAAGGTAATAATTCCTGGAAAGAATTCCACGATATGGTTTTATGGCAATTTCGATAGAATTTAGGAAAAGTAGGCGGTAAGGATGATACCTCCGGTGATACCCAGAATGGGGCGGGACTAGTTAAGAGCAGCCAGACAGTGGAGAGAAAGAGCGAGGCTGAGCCAATGAAGCCGCAGTGATGGGCAGGGTCACCAGGAGAGGTCACTCGAACGACCAAGTTCATTACTAGTGGTCCACTCACACAACCACAACAGCTGCTCCTAGGCTATTCCAGGCTTCCATGAAATATCGACCGGTTAAGGATATACCATTTAATTATATCGAACTTAACAAAATAAATCTACTCACATGGTTTAGAAAATACAGGAATTAGCTTCTGAAAAACATTTGAATTTCAAAAGCCAGAGTGCTATTAGTACAATATTTACCAACCTTCTTCCTACTTTTAGAGAGTATTTTTTTATGCGTAACTGTCACCAAAATTGTCAAAACGACATGGAGAGTGAAAGTGGTAGAGGCATAGATCATCATATAGCTCTATGAAAAGTAGAAAAGTTCTCGAACGCCAAAAGAGTGAACATAAGACATAAGACATAAGAACGAGAGGGGAACACTGCAGATGGCCTACTGGCCCATGCGAGGCAGTCAAGTCCCTATCCGGCTTAAGCCAATTGCACCCAAACATCGTAAGGTAAGTCCATTGTTAAGGGAGGAACACGGGCACCGACCTGTTTCTACAAGCTATCAGGTCAAACTCACTCCCACCTCATCTATCATTGTATGTTATCCAACCTATTTTTTTTTTAAAGCTTACACAAGTTTCTGGCCTCTATAACGGTCCTTGGGAGTTTGTTCCACTCATTCCACAAACTCTATTACCAAACCAGTACTTTCCTATATCCCGCCTGAATCTGATTTTTCCAACTTAAAAACCATTTGCTGCCGTGTCCTGGCTAGGCTAGATATTTTCAGCACACTATTTACATCCCTTTATTTATTCCTGTCTTCCATTATAAACCCTCAATCATAATCCCCCCTAATTCTACGTCTTTCTAGAGAGTGCAAGTTCAGGGCCCTTAGTCTATCCTCATAGGGAGGTTTCTGATACATGGTATCATCTTGGTAATCCTCTTTGTACATTTTTCCAGAGATTATATCCATTCTGTAATTCGTAGGGTGACCACAACTGTGCAGCAAATCTAAATGAGGCCTAACCAAGGATGTATAGAGTTGAAAAGAAACAACCTGAGGATCCTATTATTTATTGCTTCTTGATATGAAGCCAAGGATACAATTAGCATTATTGCGAACACTTATGCACTGTTGTCTTGGTTTCTGTGAATTAACTGTAAACAGAACTCCTAATTCTTTTTCGCTATCCGTAATATTAAGATCTACATTATTAGTTTATATGTGCATGGTTATTGTCCTGTCAACATTTAGAACTTTGCATTTGTCTATATTAAACTGCATCTGCCACTTTCTCCGACCACTGCATCAGTCTATTCAAATCTTCCTGGGTGCTCGGAATGTCCTCGCAGAATGAATTCGACAGGCCTATTTTAGTGTCATCGGCAAAACTTGCGATGTCGCTCTTTTTTGCCCTCATCTATGTCGTTTATGTTAAGATTGTGAACAGCAGGGGGCCCACACTGACCCCCTGTGGAACACAGCTGTTCGTGACGCATTCCCCACTCTGATTTCTCCCATTTATGCAAACTCTCTGGCTGCCTATTTGTCAACCATGCCTCTATCCAGGAAATATTTCTCCTCCTATTCCATGTGCTTTTATTTTCCTGCGAAGATAGTCTATGATGTGGACCCCTGTCAAAAGCCTTACTGACAGTCCATATACACAATATCTTATTCATTACATGATTACCTCCTGCAAATACCTTAGTGAAAATAAGTTAATAAATTCGATAAGCAGGAAAGGAACGACCCTTTGAAATCTCATGCAGAGATTCGTTGATTAATTTATGCTTTTCAAGGTGGCTACGAACTGCCTCGGCATTTATTGATTCCATAATTTTTCCCACTATGGAGCGTTAGGCTTATTTGTCTATAAGCTTCGGAAGGCTAAGGACTGTCACCTTGTTTTGAAAATAGGTATCACATTTGCATTCTTCCACTTATCTGGCACCATGCCAGTTTGTGTGATATGTTGAAATGATTAGCCAATGGTGTTGCTAAGCTCCTCTTTACGTGCCTTTTAGAAACCCTTGCATACAGTTCATCTGGAGCCTGGGGATTTGTTAGGTTTTTAATTTATCTATTTGGCCTAAGGGACCATGTCACTTGTGACCTATATATGTGCACAGTTTATTATCGTCCTGTTCTACATAATTTATCATTACTGGAATATCGCTGGTATCCTCCTGAAGTAAAATATGAGAGGAAGTTGGTTAAAAATCTACCATTTCCTTATCACTGATCAGTTGAGCTGACCCGAGGACTTTTGAGTGGGCTATCTTGTTCCCTGATCTTATCTCTGTATACCTGAAAGGAATCCTTTTGGGTTAGTCTTCGATTCTCTTGCAACTTTAACCTCATAATCTTATTTGCTTTTCTATTTCCCTTTTTTATTTTCTCTTTAACTGAATATATCGTTTTCTTAATTGCCACCTCTCCTCTTTTGAATTTGCTTATATATGCGCTTCTCTTTGGACCAATCAGATATTTTAATCTTAGTGTTCATCAATTTAGGATCATTTTGTTTGATTGATTTCCCTTATTTGAACATTATTTGATGCAGCTAGAAACTATGCCCTGGAATGCATCATATCGGCACCATCACCACCTATGACCCTAGTCAGGTCAATTCTGTCAGCCCCCTAACGTAATTTTTTTTTTCAGTCCTATGAAATCAGCCAAGCGAAGTCAGGGTCGGAGACTTGATTGCCATTATTAGGGGAGAATTCCATGATATGGTTTAAACTGAGTGATTTGTGATCACTCTCCCCAAGCTCATCATTACCTCAAGATTATAATTTAGTGTTTCCCTACTGGCAAGAACCAAGTCAAGGAGGTTATTTCCCTAGTGGCTCTGTCACAAACCTGTTTTAAAAAACAATCGCCTGGATCGTATCGAGGAAAGTTCACCCGACTCTAAATTTCCTGTCAAATTGCTCCAGTCAATCTGTCTATAGTTGAAAATCTCCTGTTAGCACAACATTTTCGTAATGTAGAAGCCTACGATTTCGACCATAGAAGTTTTCTGCACTCCCTATCAAGATTTGGGGCCCTGTTAATCACACCAAAATTAGTTTTTTCGGCCTCGAGATGCTGTAACCAAACGGATTCATTGGCTGACGGCTTCTAATTTAATATCTTGTTAACACAACAATTTAAATTGTCTCTGACATACATCGCTACGCCACCACCCTTTCCTGTTGACACTGTCTGTGTGGAATAATTATAGCCTTGTATGTGACATTCAGGGGCTTCTCCTCTATCTGTCAGATTGAGCCAGGTCTCTGTTATATGCAATAATATCTATTGTTTCTGCACTTGCAATTAATCTAGCTCATCTATCTTATTTCTAACACTCCTGCTATTAGTATAGTAAACCTTTAGGAAGCTAGTCCCTTGCTGCCCTTCTGCTGTCCCCCTTTGTTTGATGACCTGTTCTATTGTCTTTTATTTATAAACTTCATGCTGAATGCCTTTTATACATTTACTGTTTCCAACCCTACGTGTTGCAACCTGCTTGTTTCCCACACACACCCATACCTCTATCTTCCATCAGTTTAATAATCATAGGCATTTCACCATGGCCTTCTTCAATCGAGGTCTGCAAGTGCTACCACCTGCCCCAGAGAGATGAACCCCATCCCTTGCTACATATCAGTGTGTGCCATAAAAGTTGTTCCCAGTTGTCAATTGAATGGGATTGCAGTTTCCTTGCAGTATCTGTCTATCCAGCAATTTACACCCAATTGCCCTTGACACCATTCATTTCCTACTCCCATACTAGGGCAAGTTGTACATATGATTGGGATCCCTCCCTTAGACTTAATGAAATCTTAGCGACCTGAACTTATCTAGCGCTCTTCTCTCATACCATTCCCAATATCTTTCACCAGCACTGAGACTGATAATGGCTTGTTCCCATTACTGACATGATATTATCCAGTCTGTGGGACAATTGGTCCCCAAACACCAGCTCCAGGGAAGCACACTCTATCTCTCATCTTCTTATTCATATTACAAAATGCACGATTCAACATATCTTACCTGAGAGTCACCAACACAAGAATGCAGTTTCTTCAATTAGCAGGGTGCAGTAGTTACCCTTACCTTCACTGGCCCACGAAGTCATTAAATCCTGGAGAAACCAGGAGAAGCGATTTCCTACCTTCAGATCTGCACACTCTTTAACTTTCCATTACTCTGATGCGCCTGCCATTAATGGACAACTCGCCACTTGTAGCAGGTGCTGGGCTGCCACCTCACTGCGGTAGCGTTGCCTACAACCCCACCTACAGCCTCCTCACTGTGAGAGAAAGACATGCACCTCATGCTAGAAGGCCTCATTCCGTCCCACATCTCCAAACCACCTCACCATTCTTCCCAGGCCATGAGGTGAACTCTTCAGCCTCCTAATCTTCTGGAGAGCAAGACCTCCGCCTTTCACTCTCCAACTCAGCTTTTTAAAACACTGTAGAAGCATGCCATGCTTTGGTAACCGTCCACGCTAATCCCCAAGCAGATCAGGGTCTGTGACCTCACGTGACGACTGTCCACTGAACACTGCAGTGAACAGCAGAGACGGGGTCAGGAGCTGAGATACAACCTCTTCAACCACATAAAAGTGAGTACACTTACACCACGTACATGCATACACAGATTTACGGAAATTGTTCAAAATATGGAAGGGCAGATAGTATTTACCTAGACTTTTTTTTTTTTGTTCACTGATCAATTTTACAGCTATGACTGATACCGTTTATCTCAGCTCAATTTTAAAATCAAAACCATTTCCACGACTTATTACCAACCGCATGGGATGTCAACCACAACAGTCACTAACACCTGTTACTAATTTTGCTAGGTGAAGAGGGTGACAACAGTTGTAAGGCAATATGTCCAACTTTTCCACCCGTACGGAGATTGAACCACGGACCATGGTATGTGAACTGTGTGCGATATCAACTATACCACAGGTCACTAATTTGGAAATGCAAAATATAGAAGAAATTAAAAGTTAAGTGTTACAAACAAAAGAGACGGTTTTTGCTGGGAGAAAATACCAACAGTTATAAGAGGAAAACAAATATCTGCTCAGGGGGAGTATGTCCACAAGTGGGGTTGCCACAACGGCAATTTTTTTTCCCCTGTCCTTGCCCAGTAATGCTTCTCAAATTTATATTAATAATTAAACCTAGGAGGAAGAAAAAATATTTATTTGAATATTTTTCCAGGAAATGTAAAATCTGTTTCTCATGGAAACTATAAATTAGCTTTCAAATATAATGGATGTGAAATGTAAGAAAGCTATTTGTAATAATTATGAGGCAAAAAGAAACGTGGTGTGGTCGTCCACACTTGAAAAAAAGATATAGATAAGTTAGAAAAGTCAAAGAAAAGCTTATAAATGGCTGCCAGATTAGAGCAATATGAATTACGATGGAAAGGAAAACTTTAT
This sequence comes from Cherax quadricarinatus, assembly GCF_026875155.1. Taxonomy (NCBI): domain Eukaryota; kingdom Metazoa; phylum Arthropoda; class Malacostraca; order Decapoda; family Parastacidae; genus Cherax; species Cherax quadricarinatus. The sequence goes on from NC_069424.1 coordinate 21,128,412, forward strand.
GGATGTAAATGGTAGCTGATCGGAAGGAAAAGAGAATGACATACCTACAAATTTATGTTAATGTATGTTTATTATAATGTTAATATAAGGTTAAGAAAGCTATTTATAACTAATATGAGGGCGAAAAAGAAACGTCGCGTGGTGGCGTCCACACCTGAAAAAAAAGACGTACGTAAGTTAGAAATTGTTCAAAAGAAAAGCTACTAAATGGCTGCCAGATTAGAGCAATATGAATTAATGTGGAAAGTTGAAAACTTTATGGACGTAAAGGTTAGCTGATCGGAGAAAAAGAGAAGAAATAACCTCTTATAATGTCTTGAAAAAGACGCAGATGAACAATGTCTTAGTTCCTGCAACAATGATAACAAGAGGAAACCGTTGAAGAAAAAGTGGAGTGGCAAAGATAAAGTAGAAAGAAATTTTCTTGGAAGTGCTGACAGTGTTAATGCAGTGAAAAGAGCGAATTGTAAGTGCTGCAACCATTAGAAATTTTTAAAAATTGAAAATAAGAAGTGCATTGGAGACGGGACCTATGAGCGTAACTATGTTCCTGTAGCTACAAAGAGGAAGTTACCTGGAGTATATTATTGGAGGGTATCTTCCCGGGGGGTCAACACCCCCTCGGCCCGATCCAATGACCAGGCTTCACGCACGAAACAGCAAAGAAGGCGGGGTCAGGAGCTGAGACTCAAATCCTGCATACCACATAGAAAAAAAAAAAAAGTGACAAACACACACACACCGCCGTTGACCACACCAGACACACCTTCAAGGATCAGAGTTTTTCACGCTTTTCTGCGGATTCTTTTGTATATTTTGAGTTTTCTCGAAGACGAATAATGAAACTTATCTAGAAAACGAAAACAAAATAAAAACATCCAGTCCTCTAGATTGTCTACGTAGTCAATAGAGCAAAATGTGACCGATTAGTCACTCGGATTAAAACATTTTTGTCGAGCAGCATTAGGATCATCCAGTCTGCAGTTGCAGAAGTGAAGTATTAAGCAAGTTATGTTTACCTGTGAGGTCATGCTCACGGTCGACATAGAAAATATCGCTGAGTTTTAATGAAACGAACAATAAGCTGTCCGAGCACTGGGCGTGTGTATGTCTCGACCTCCTGTGATAGCCGGACAGCATCAGTCGTGGCGAAAAGGTGACCGCTCTCAGAGTACTTGCGCTTCAAGGGTTATAGATCAGATGCAATACCCGACTAATCATCCCAGTCCCCCCCCCCCCCCCCGTGCAATTGCCGCGTGAATGATAGGTGAGGAGGTCAAATGTAAGTGAATCTCCAATACAAAAACGTTTAGTCAGTAATATTTACACACTACACACATTTATATTACATCATATATATTGTTTACCTCAAATTCCCACGGGCGCTTTATGACCATTGTGTAAAGTTTCCCAGTGAAAATAATACTAAGAATTCATACCACGGAAGAAGGCTGTTTGTGACTGGTTTAGGAAGAGGTTTTCCTGCGGGTCAGTGAGCTGTGGAGCGTGATGCCTGAGAATGCCAATGACGTGCCAGCACTTAGTTGCGTCTGTGCCATTACCAGGTTGAAAACACCTGAGGGGAAGAGGGGCCGTCGTGTGATAGTTAATAGGAGTTCTTTCATTCTTTAGAAAACTCAGATCTTAAATTCAACAAACAACATAGATGAAAGAAACTTCATTATACTGGAATCGTTGAGAAAAATTCTATATGTACAAACAAATAATCGGGCCAGACAACTGACAAATCCGCAGAAATTTTAACAATAATTTATTGAAACAGATCTCAGTGACACACACAACACACGAGACACTTCTGTATGATTCTATATATTTTAACCTTTTAATGGTAATTGCAAGGGAGGAAGGTTCAAACATAGCCGGAATTATAATATTTATGTAATTGCAACATTCCAATAATATTACAAAAATGTTTGTTAAGAAACGTTTAAACCACATAAACATATAAATAACTGGTGAGTCTGCAAGAGCCTACAAAGAAGCCGCAGCTGCTTACCCAAGATTTTCTATATCAATGTATTCCTTTTTGGGAGCGTTATTCGATTTTTATAAGTCAATAACAGAAGTAATATACAAATTATGATGCCGCTGAGGACATAATCCATCATGGCATCTGCAACACTACTGCCCTCCCACTCAGCTTCTTCTCTGCAGGTAGCAACTTAACACTTGTTTATATCAATTTAGCCATGGTAAAATGTGTTTCCAAGAAACCTATCGCGACGTTAACTGAAGACTTCCTGTATTCCAGTAAGAAATTTCTGCTCAAACGTTATTTGCTATGGATTGAAATGATACATTAATATCCCTGAAAGATGGTTTAAAAAACGAAGGTTGACCCCTGGGTTTGGCGTATGCACGCCCACAGCAGCAAAGGCCCGACCTCTCACAAGACACAACATTCCGTCAGGAGGCCCCCTCGTGGCCCAAAGTGTGCGTGCGCCGCAACTGGGGGCAAAGACAGTACCGGTGCCGCATTTTGGCACTGTTACGCGAGTGGTGAGGGCGCTAATCGATAGGCGGGACAGTATGGTGTTTGCACAGGTCATTTCCGATGGTAAACCGTTCCACGCATGGACTTTTCTCCAAACGATCACGTAATTGTCTACATCATTCTGATTACTTTCATTTCTTCTGGATCGCGGCAGTTGTGCTGGGAAGGGTGGACATGGTGTAATGTGGTTGTGCTCGCACACCCCTCAAGTGGCGCTTGACCATAGCGATTTGGGGTGGGACATTAATGTTAAGGGGCGTCTGGGTGTTGTGGGAGTGTGGGGTGGAAACATGTGTCTGGGGTTAGGGTTCCTTTGTTTGGAGTAGAGTACTGCACGAGGGGATTGGGGTAAATTCATGCGATAGGGATAGCGGGCGCCAGACTGATAAGTGTTGGCATTTGATGGTGTGGGATAGGAGTGAGCTTTGTAGGGTTAGTTGGTATTAGATTGTTCCTTTTATTGATCCCACTCGTGAGGCGTAGTGAATACTGCTATGGAACTCTAGAACAGAAACGGGAATGGCAGGCATTTCATCTGGGCGTATGGTATTAGTCAACTAAGTCAGGTCCCGAGAACATAATTTGAAACCGTGTTTCCGGATGGGTGTTCATATGGATTGGAATAAAGGGTTTATGGCGAGGTACTTAAGGTGGCGACGAGGGATGTGGGGATTCGGGATGGAGGTTGTTGGGGAGGCATAGGGGTGGCTGCAGATAGGGGGGGGGGGGGGGGGAGGCCAACTCAAGACCGGCGACGATTCTTGGTATGGCAGTCCGCGTGTGAGAAAAATGGCTTAGGTGGAGTTATCCACAAGTTTCCTTGTTCTTCGCGGTCGTTGCGTTTGGTCTTGAGAGTTGTCGGCAGGGATGGGTTGAGTTATGGGGTGGGAGTATATACCGTGCTCTTAAGGTTCTCTGAAAATGGAACTGCCTGCAAACAGATGATTGACCTAATGAATGGTATCTTGATGGGGGATAAACCGCCGTCCTGTATGCTATCGACCTTTGATAAAAATAAATGGTATATATTATAAAATAACTGACACATGGATATATAATACACCTTATGGCCAGTAATTATGTGAGTCCTTTGTCGCCCAAACGTTTTTCACCCAAACAGTTGGGCTTTTTCAATTCACAAAAAAGATCTACCTCTGGGGTGGAAAGGTACCGCGAGCTATCTTATCAGTCAGGTTTTCAGCAATGCTGAAGGTCGATAGGGTCTCAAAATCTTTACACCCCACCTCGGTACAACATCAGACTGCAGCATTCTCCCAGCGACCTTAATACGTAACCTTCTCAGAATTCCCCCAAAAAACCCCACCTTTAATTTAAACCCTAAAAACTATATTCATTTTTTTATTTTAAAACTCAAATTTAAATTCAAAAACAAAATAATAAAAATTTTTTTAAAATTTAAAAAACCTTTTTCAAAAACAAAAATCCCAAAACAAAAAAACCCAAAATTTTTAAAAAAAAAAAAATCCATACCCCCCAAACCCCAAACCCTTATATTTTTTTTTTAAAACCAAAATTTTTCCCCCCCCCCCCCCAAAAATATTTAAAAAAAACCAAAAAATTTTTAAAACAATTTTTTAAAAAAATTTTTAAAACAAAACATAAAAAAAAAATCCCCAAAAAACCCACCCCCCAAATTTCTAAAATTTTTTTTTTAAATTTTTTCTTTTATAATAATAAAAAATTTTTAAATTAAATTTTTTTTTCCCCTAACATCTCATTCCACCAATTATGCCCCCCCAAGCTTTTCCCTAGGTTAAAAACCCCTTTTTTAAATTGCCTGGAAAAAAATTGTTTCAAATTACCGCGAATTGGGTTCCAAAACCATAAAAAATTTTCAAAAATTTTTTCTAATTAAAAAATAATTACCCCAAATTTTAAAAAAACTTTCCCCTTTTGGGGGTTAAAAACCAAAAAACCCCCTTTAAAACCCCCTAAACCCCCCCCCCCCCTTTTCTCCACCATTCAACCCCTCCCCAAAAAATTCCCCCTTTAAAGGGGCCCCCCCCCTTTTTTAAAAAAAAACCATTTAAACACCCGATGCCATTTCCAAAAGAACCGTCATTGATACATCATTTAGATACTTTTTTTACTGGAGTCAGTTCTTTTGTTGTTCAGTATTAATTTTTAAAAACACTAAATTTATTTTTTTTCCCTTAAGAAGTTGCGTTGAAACATGAAGGGTCTTGATCCAAGAAGTAGAAGTACCATCGCTTTCAATGGCCAAATCTCACTTTCTCTCTTTCTCCCACTGCAGATTTTGCCAAAATGGATTTTGCCCTTTTTCGCAAATTTTTAAATAAATTTAAATTGCACTTTAAGCATCACCCTGATAGGTGAATACTGCTGGAACTCAAGAACAGAAATGGAAGTAACAATGGTTTAAAATCTTCTTCAAGGAAAAAATTTAAACCAGAAACTGCTGGGAACACATGCATCCACCCTTGAAAAATTTTTACCAAACCGGGTTTTCCTATGGCAGTTTGGGGTCATTTGAAAAAATGTTTTCACGGGATCTTCCCCAGGTGGGTGTTGGGGTTGGCCACAACTCGGCCTAAAAATTAATTCTTCCTTTGTTATCCATGCATTGATGAGTAACCACAAGATTCCATGTTTCTTCGCGGACGTTTTTTATGGACAATTTAGATTTAGGATGTTGAGAAAAAGATTTTTTTAAAACGTCTTAAGTTCTCTTACACTGAACTGCCAGCAAAGATGATTTAACTAATGATGGTTCTTTATGGGGGGGAAAGCCGTCTGTCGCTACTGACTTTGGAAAAAAATTTTTATAAAATTTTCTGACACAATGGGAAATATAAACACTATGCAGTATAATTGATCTTTGTCGACAACGTTTCACCCACACGTGGGCTTTTTCAATTCACAAAAGATTTAATGGGGTGGGAAGGTCCCCGAGTATTTTGTCAGGTTCAGAAGCTAAGGGCAGAAGGTTAAAAAACTTAACCCCACCCGGGAAAATCAGGGCAGCTCTCACCGGCCTTTACGAACCTTCCTCAGTTCCCTAACCAACTCCAGCCCCCAAAACCCCCTTTCGATTCCCTCAAACTATCCCCAATACCCCATATCCCGCGTTTTGTACCTTCCCAACTGTCAGTGTTAACCTCACGTAAAACCCTTTCCCTTTAATAAACACACATTTAGCCCTCCCTCTCAAAACCCGCAACCCAACCACCCTGATTACAGGTAAAAATTTTAAAATTCCTTCTGTAAACCCAAACCCCCAAAAGGAACCCAAAAATTTTTGTCAACCCGTCTTAGAAACCCCGCAATCATGTCCCTATAAATTGGGAAAAACGCTGCAAAGCCCAAAAATTACTATAAATAAAATGTTCACGACTATCCCTCGTGTATCGGTTAGGGGTGGGGTTCCCCGAAAACCTAGACGCCCCCCGACCTTTCCAATAACCTTGGTTTTCCTCCTCGCCCCAACCATGTCTCCTTATAAAAATACCCCAAAACTTTTAAAGACACGCCCCTTCTTTAACACATTGCATCTCCCCCCCCCCAAACCCCCCCCAAGAACCCCTCCCATGCACCCTTTACTTCGCATATTTACCGATACCGTGGCATTCCCAAAAAATTTCCAACTGTCAACCCCTCCCTTGAAACCCCCTTCACGAATGAGAAAAGTGGTGTCGTCAAACCATTAAAATATATCTGACCTCGTCGCCAAAGGGAAACGTTGCGTAACTTGATTCCAGTATAATGCCGTGAAACATCTATCATCTTACACTGACAGCTGGTGTGACGCTAAAGACTTCTTACGCACTGAAACTGGTGACTAACGATCATTAAAAACCGTAGTGAATAGCTTTTTGACGAAAATTCTTCGGCCTCCATTTATGTCTACCCCATACAAGTCACGATTAAAAGAAATTTGAATTATTTACTTAGATTTTAGTAGGCTTTTCATAGGTTCCGCACCAAAGACTGTTAAAGAAAGTGGCAGCTCATGGCATTGGGGGAAAAAGTGCTCTCGTGAAATCGATTCATGGCTCACAGATAGGAAGCAGAGAGTGTCCAAAATGGGGTTAATTCCGACTGGGGATCTGTAACAAGTTGGCGTACACCAGGGTTCAGTCTTAGGCCGTGTTGTTTATAATATATATCAATGACCTTGTTGAGGGTTATTACTAGTGATATGAGCAAATTCGCCGATGACACAAAAGATAGGTGGGATATTTGATTCAAATCGTAGATGTTAGGGAACTCAGGAGGAATTTAGACATGAAATGTAAACACCATATGCAGTTATGTGATCTTTATTGGAATACGTTTCGCCCACACAGTGGGCTTTTTCAAGTCACAAAACAGATCTACCTGGGGTGGAAGGGACGCGAGTTTTATAGTCAGTTCAGAAAGCTAAGGTCAGGTGGAGTATGCTTGCATCTGATGATGTTACCGAGTGGGCGTTATGGAGTATAAAATCTTGGGTAGCTGGAAAGGAGATTGGATAAGTTTGTGAGCAGACCTTTACAGTGTTTCTTATTTGGGTTAGCGATGAAGAAGTTTCTTGGCAGTGGTTCAGCTATGTTATAGAAGCCACTATTCTGGTTGAAGTTGTCGGATTATAGTAAATAAGGGGAGAATCCTGGAATCAATCTACCCCATATTGCTTACCATTATTGTATTATTTTGTCACTACTACTACTACTACTACTGTACTACTTACGGACTACCACTAGTGAACCTCGAATGGTACCTCACTAGTATTGCACCTCACTCTTGAGCCTTTATATACCCCTCTTTGTGTCCTTGTTTTTGTTTGTAATGGCTTGATAAAGCTCCTGGACGAGCGAAACTTTGCCACAATATATGTCACATTAGTTGCACTTGTGTCCTTTTACTTACATATGTCGGTAATTCTACCAACTTTACTACAAAGATAGGCGTTATAATTCACTCTGGGAGGATATCAATGAATCCAGGAAATTTGGACAATTAATGTCTTGGTCTGAAAAATGGCAGTGAAGTTAATATACACTTTGGCTTCTCTACAGGTCCATGGGATATATGAGGTAGTGATTATAAACTATTTCGCGCGTAGGTAGCAAAAAAAACCCCCCCCCCAAAAAAAAAATCGTCTTCATAAAAATTACATCTCCTCCACACTCCATATTTGTTACTATTACTACACTTATGGGAGAAGCTCAAAACCCCTAGGGGTTGTATACACTGACTAGGGGAATGTGAGGCAATAGGTTGATCAAAGAAGTGGAGGTCAGTTCTCAGGTTTAATTCTTTGAAATCAGAGCCCCTCACGGGCATCCAACGAACCTCGACTGCCCAACAATCTTGCTGTTAGTTAAGACACATATGCAACAGTACTCGGGGGGGGGGGAACTGAGAAGCCTACTGTGTAGGCGAAACGTTTCGAAATAAAGATACCTAAACTGTTGCATATGTGTCTTACAGGCTAGGGACTGGGGCGCCTTACATAGGCGTCAGTGGAAGAGAGACGTGTTTGTAGCAGACGAGGGCATAGTCACTGGTAGGCGGGTATTTCCCAGTGGAAGTAGGTCCTTCCAAATTGTTGTGGCTAGTGTTAGAAGTCGTGAAGATGGTCATTGTAGATGTCCTCTGAATCAAGATTCCTGTGCTGCAGGTAGTGCCTGACAAGTGTGCAAGGACAGGTATTACTTTACTTTGCTTCTGAATTCTACAACCACGGATGTTGTCCACACCACCTCCAAGGCTGAGGACTGATTACCTCATCTTTTGCATATAGTTCTTCTGTTTCCAAATTATGTCCAAGAATTTGTATTGATTAAAGCCGCTGGAGGGCGAAACGTCTACAATAAAGATAACCAGATGTTGCACAAGTGTCTTAACTTTCTCTTGATTTTCTCTATTATTCGATGATAACAAAAAACCAAAATGCCATCAGTTTTACATATGTTTCAAAAAACATGCATTTATTTAGACATATGAAGGTCAATTTATCTTAACTTTAAAATTAGCCTTTATTGTTTTTTTAATATCGGTTACAAAAATCAGATATGATATGTAAGCACAATAATATAATATATGATATAGAACGCACAAATAAAAATTATCTTATGAATTACTAATGTGCGAGTTATTTGTTGTAATAGCAGAAGAAATCAATGTGGTATATAGCCATAGTAACAATCGCATGTGTTCATGTATAAACAACAGTGGGACGGCTACGGCAGCGTTGGTGTTTCTTTTCAGAGGTCTTGTTGTTTTTGGTGCCAATTGTTAATGAGATTTCCCGTGATCTCTCCAGTGAGCAGTCCAACGTGTCTCTGTAGAGCAAACAAAACGCTGACAAAGGTTATCACTGCATAGACCACCGAAAGCCAGAAAGTCCGTGTTCCCAAGTGTTTACTGACATGGGATAGGTGTAGTTGATATAAATGCTCCACACATTAATGAAAGAATAACATTGAATTTCCAATGGATGACAAGTTATTGGCAGAATTTCCCACACAGTATTAATAAACTAGGAAGCCCAGTTCCGATAAAGAAGATAAAAAATCATTGTTGTTTGAAGAAGGTATCCACCCATACATTGCATCTCTTGTCTTATGCATGTAAAAGTATACACCACAGTAGCCATACACAACGAGCACAAAGGAATGAGAAACTATGATCAGTGGTTTGCGTCCCAGACGGTCTCAACTGCAAAAAGATAAACTAAATTTCCAAAAACTCCTCACACCGTTAAATATGATGTGGCACGATGTTGGATCGAGGGTTGGAGTCCACGCTGGAAAATGGGCACTGAGTATGACATTATTACATAGCATCCATTCATACTTTGTCAAGAGATGTAAAAGAGTCAGAAGAAGAAACACGCGAGCAGTCTGATGGTTCAAACAGCAGCCGCACTTTTTGCCATAAAATTGCATCCGTTTTCACATCTACAGATGCTGGATTTGTTGAGTGATTTCCTGTAATTTGGCCCTGAGTCGAAATGTTTACTCTGAAAAAAGCAGAGCTTTCTGAGCGTCGCTAAGACGACCATGTGTGGACGAGCCATCGGGGAGAATTAGGCAGGAGGATGAGGCAAAGAAAGGAAGTGCAGGCACTCCGCAACAATCGGAAGCCCATTGTCGCCAGTTGAGCTTTGCAGACTCCTTAGAGCAGACACCATTAGAAGTCCCATTAGACTAGCTAAGAAAATGATTCCTGAAAGAATTCCACGGATGTTCTTATGAGCAATTTCGATGATATATAAGGCCAATTAAGCGTATTGATTATGCATTGTGATACCCAGAAATGGTATTACAACTAGTAAGAGCAGCCGACAGTTGGAGAAGTAGCGAGGATCAGCCATGAAGCACAGTGATGGGCAAAGAATCACCAGGAGAGCACTCGGCAACAAGCTTCACTAGTAGTGGTGCCCTCAACAACACCCAACGCTCCTCCAGGTATCAGGCTTCCTGAAAATAAAGAAAAGTATAGGGAAATTACTATTTAATATGTTCGAACTTAACAAAAACAAAATTTTTTCATGATTTAGAAAATATGACACTAGCCTTAGGAAACATTAGAATTTCCATAAAGGGGGCCAGATAATTAGTATGTACAGCATATGCTCAACCGTCTTCCTACTTCTGGAGAGTATTTTTGATGTTTAATTGGCCACGAAACTGTAAACGACATGGAGAGTGAAATGGCAGAGGCAGGATCCATACGTTGCTTTATAAAAAGATAAGGTTCTCGAAGCCAGAAAAGAGTGAACCTAGTATCGACGAGTGAACCTAGTATCGTCGATGTGAACCCTAGTATCGACGAGTGAAACCTAGTATCGACGAGTGAACTAGTATCGACGAGCAGAGACGAGGATCTGGAGCTACGACCACATATAAATGAGTACACAACACACACACCCACACACACCACATGCTTATGTAGAGATTACGGGAAATTGTTCAAGATACGGTTAGGCAAATTGTATTTTACACTCAAACCTCCCCTGTTCTTTTCACAGATCATTTTTACACCTATGATCTGATATCGTAACTAGTTTACTTTAAAGTAAAACCCTTTCTACAGTTATTACCTCCACTTGGGGATGTCCATACACCAGGTACCCCTACTTACTGCTAGGTGAAGAAGGGCAACAGGTGTTAAGGCACACTCCCAACGTTTCCACCCATCCCGGGGATTGAAACCACATACCCTTAATATGTGACCTGTGTGCGCTACCAACCTAACCACAGGACACTTGTTTAATGAAGCTTTTCCATGAAAGAATTAATTTGCAAATTGCAAATTATAGGATAAATTAGAGTTAAGTAATACAATGCTCGAGAGACTTTTTGGCGGAGAGAAAAATAAGAGGATACATGTCTTCTTGGGGAGATGTCACAAATGGGTTGCCGAGAGGATCTATAATCTTTCTAAATTTTTATAAATAATTAACCAGAAGAAGTAAAAAATTATTTGAATTTTAAAAATCTTCACATGAAATTATAAAATAACTTTCAAATATGCGGAGGTGAAATATTAAGAAAGGTTATATATATATACTATATATATATATATATATATATATATAATATATATATATATATATATATATATATATGCGCAAGGAATTCGCAAGGCAGGAGAATATTACAAAACATGATCTCTGGCTGAAGGAGACTCGAACCTACGGAACCTTGAACAACGTACGCAGTGCTTACCAATCTTACCCACACTGGACAATACCTTGGCGGCAACTTGCGCTACCGTTGGATCCAAGGCAGCCAGCTTTCAGGGAGAAGGCATACAGCTTTTCGTCTATCCCCTGCAGGCATTCAGCCTTACTAGAGATATTTAACAATTGCAAGAATTTGCAAGAGCAGACGAAATATACACAAACACTGATCTATGGCTGAAGGAGAATCGAACCTACGAACCTTGTGCATATTTCGTCTGCTCTTGCGAATTCTTTGCATTGTTAAAATCTCTAGTAAGGCTGATTCATGCAGGGGATGAGATGAAAAGCTGTAAGCCTTCTCCCTGAAAGCTGGCTGCCTTGGATCAACGTGTAGCGCAAGCTGCACGCCAAGGTATTGCCCAGTGTGGGTAGATTGGTATAACACTGCATACCTTGTTCCAAGGTTCATAGGTTCGAGTCTCCTTCAGCCAGAGATCAGTGTCAGCATAGTCGCTGATCCCCTTACATGTGTTGCATAGCTTATCTGAGTATCACAGTACTATCCATATGTTTTATATATACGATCCCTTACTAGGCCTAGGGACCAGTTTGTGTGACGTCACGTGATGCGCATGTGTGCGCGAGTACCTCTGTAACTTCCACAGTCCACGGATAGGTCTACAACAGGCAACAAGGCAGGCTGGGCCTCCATTACCACAGTCTGACAATATATAGCATTACCATCCACAAGTGTGTTTATCTTCAACCATCATATCTCCTTTCGAACCCCCACGACGTCAGTGTTTATATATACATACATATATAAAAATATATAAATATATATATATATATATATATATATATATATAAAATATATTATATAAAAGATATATATAATATATATTATATATATATATATATATATATTATATATAATATATAATATATATATATATATATAAATTTTTATATGTCGTGATGAGTAGGTAAAACTTGTGATTTTAGCTAAAATAGAAATGCTCTTCTTCCCGAATAAGGCAAGCAATAATCTGTGAATGCAATAATTTCGCAAAAATTATTCAGAACCTAACGAGAAAAATATGTTTCATTGTGTTTGTTTATTATTAGATTTTTTGTAAACTTATCTAAAATATATTTAGTAGGATTAGGTAAATTAAATTGCGCTTGTTATAATAATGATATGTAACATTTCTAAGGTGTTTCTGGTACAAAATTATTAATTTTTAAATTAGCATAAATGAAAATATATATCTTTATATAAATATATTATATATATAATATAATAAATATATATATATATATATATATATATATATATATATATATATAAAATTCTTTATTTCTTCAATTGTCCTGGGGAAGTGGAAAAGAATCTTTCCTCCATAAGCCATGCGTGTCGTATGAGGCAACTAAAATGCCGGGAGCAATGGACTAGTAACCCCTTCTCCTGTAGACATTTACTAAAAATGAGAAGAAAAACATTATAAAACTGAGATGCTTGAATGTGCGTGGATGTAGTGCGGATGACAAGAAACAGATGATTGCTGATGAAAAGAAGTTGGATATCCTGGCCCTAAGCGAAACAAAGCTGAAGGGGGTAGGGGAGTTTCGGTGGGGGAAATAAATGGGATTAAAAACCTGAGTATCTGAGAGAGTTAGAGTTAAGGAAGGGGTAGCAGTAATTTTTGAAAGATCACTATGGAAGGAAGGAGAAAAACAACCACTCTGAAAGAATAGAGAAATTCCAAGCGCTTTCGTGACTACTCACATTATCAAGGAACTATCATATATATATAATATATATATATATTATATATATATATATATATATATATATATATATATATATATATATATAATATATAAATACATATATATATATTTATATATATATTTATAAAATATAATAAAATATATATATATATATATATATATAATATATATAATTATATATATATATATATATATATATATAAGTAGTGTAGATTTCTTCTCAGGCATCCCTTCTACAGAGCGGCTCCTCCTCTCAGGCATCCCTACCACTCAGGCATCCTCTCCTCTCAGGCCCCCTACCTCTCAGGCATCCCTTCACAGAGGGGTCTCCTTTTCACACCTATGTGCTAATGACCTTGACCTCGCCCTCGAGACCACCTCCCCCTCGAGACCACCTCGCTTTCGAGACCACCTCCCCTCGAGACCACCTCGCCCCCACCCGCGCCCGCCCACGACCCCCGCCTACGACCCCCGCCCACGTCCCCCCCCGTCCCCCCCCCGCCCCCCCCCGCGCCCCCCCCCCCCCCACCCGTCGCGCCGACCCACCGGCCCCGCCGCGCCTCGCGCCCCTCGCGCCCGCCCGCGCCTTCTGCTGCGCCTTCTGCAGGCGTGGTCCGGATCGCCCTCGCTCCTCGAATTTTTTTCCAAATTTTTTTCGAATTTTTTTTAAATTTCATTTTATTGTGGTCTCCACTTCCTCGAATAAAATTTTTTGAGGTTCCCCCTCCCACTTTCACCCCCATCCCAAGTTTTTCCCTCCTCCATCTCCTTGGATCAAGATTTTCTCGATAATACCAAGTCTCCATCTCCTTGGATTAAGCTTTTCTCGATAATACCAAAGACTCCATCTCCTCGGATCAAATTTTTGAGGTTCCCCCCTCTGGGGGTAAGCACTAAAATGAACTCCCCACTTGCATCCCAATTTTTTTTTCGAATTTCTTATGAACTCCTCAGATCAAGTTTTCTCGATAATACAAAGACTCCAATTCCTCGGATCAAATTTTTCTCGAAATCAAAGTCTCCATCTCCTCGGATCAAGTTTTTGGATTCCCCCTCTGGGGGTAAGCATTCAAATGAATCCTCCTATAGGGCATGGTACTTTCTCTTACTACAAGTCTAAACAAGTGTGACGTCAGTATTCCTCTCATTAATGTGTTTCCCCCCCTTCGGCGGTCAGTGACTCACACACACACCACAACACACACAACACAACAATACAAGTTTAATCTTGTCGACTTACCCCTATGTCATGACGTCACACGATAAACCTCACACATACAGGCTCAATCTTGTCGACTTCCCCCCCTATTTTCAGTGACGTCACGCGATAAACCCCACACACACAGCCTGAATCTTGTCGACTTCCCCCCCTACACTTTTCATATCCACATGGGGAAAACATTTTCACTCTTAAACCCCAGTTAATCCAAATAATTTCAAAATTTTTTTCGTTAATACCCACAACATTCCACAATTTTTTACAACACAAGTCTAGACATTTTTCTCGTTTTAACTATTTCATCTCAGGTCACTCCCCACGAAGTAACCTTTCTCTCTCTCCTCCTCCCCACCCTCCCGAACCCTCACACTCCAACCAACACCCCACAATTTTTCACTCATAACCCCCAATTTTTTTTTCTCGTTTTAACTATTTCATCAGAAAGTCACCACAACATTTATAAACCACTTTTCGATAAATTCACTAGTCACAATTTTACATATTACGAAGTTAATACGCACACACACCTCACTTTACTTTGAACACCTTCAAAACACTCTCATAAATCATTTGAATACTCACAAAAATACCCTTTGGGAAAATTTCCAAACAACACAGAAACACTTCCAAGACAAAAATTTTGGGAAAACTCCCAAATAAGAATTTGACAGCTCTAATTTATCTACACTTACACATTTCATTAATTACAACCATCCCCCCAAACTCCTCCCTCAGTCTCCAGACTTCACAACATTATCACAAAAACTAACTCAAACACTTTACTTTGAACATCACCAAAAAACACCATCAATTGCCTTTGAATACTCCCAAAAACATCATTCGAACACCCCCAAAATCACCTCTGAATACTCTCCGAACACCTTCATAAGTACTCTTGCACATCATTTGAACACCTCAAAAACCCTTTGAAAATTTCCAAACAACACTGAATCACTTCCAAAACACCATTTGATACTCCCAAATACACACTGAATACACTCAAAACACCACCAAAAAACACCCACAACCCACAACGCCCACAAACACCCACAACCCACAACACCCACAACCCACATTTTTTTATCTCGTTTTATCTAATTTCATCAAAAAAGGTACAACAACCCACAACTTATAACCATTTTTCGATATCTCTAGTTCGACAACAACGCCCAAAAATCCACAACAAACCCCCATCCCACAACCCCACATCCCCCAATCCACAATTTCTTTTCAGCACAAGTCTAGACATTTTTCTCGTTTTAACTATTTCATCAGAAAAAGTCACCACACCACTTATAAACACTTTTCAGCAACTCTATTCGACAACATTACCCACAACCCTCATCATTTACCAAATTTATTTTACCCTTTTTTCCCCCTTCTTTTTACTGAATCTAAATGTAATACACATTCCTCTTTACATTACCAAAATTCTAATAAAATCCTCTCCATACCCAGCTCCTTTATCCACATAAAATGATTTAATACTCGCATCAACTAATCTCACTACCCAACTATTGCGACATGTTTCAACACCCTCCATTCTTTCCAATAATCATAACTTTTCAATCATAATTTCTTTTTAAAATATTTACACATTACCTTTATTTTCAGTAAAATCCCCCCATATTTCATTAAAAATTTTTAATACAAACCCCCCATACCCCTCTCCATCTCACCCGCATTTCTTCACATCCACTCACCCATCTCCCAACACACCTCTTCTGAACACACACAAAAATCACATTTCACATCCAAATGCATCTCATCACCCATCCCCAAATCCACTAAAAAATCACTGTAACCAAGAAATTCACAAAACTCTATGACCGCCTAACACACACACACACCAAAACACACACACACCACACACAACACACACACACCCCACACACACAACACACACACACACAACACACAACACACACACACACCCAACCTAACCTAACCTAACCGAACCTAACCTATCCTAACCTAACCGAACGGAACCTAACCTAACCTAACCTAACCCAACCTAACCTAACCTAACCCATCCTAACCTATCCTAACCTAACCTAACTTAACCTAACCTAACCTAACCTGACCTAACCTAACCTAACCTAACCTATCCTAACCTAACCTAAACCCAACCTAACCTAAACCCAACCTAAACCTAACCTAACCTAACCTAACCTAACATAACCTAACCTAACTTATCCTAACCAAACCTAACCTAACCCCAAAACCCATCCTAACCTAACCAAACCTATCCTAACCTAACTTATCCTAACCTAACCTAACCTAACCTAACTATCCTAACCTAAAACCCAACCTAACTTATCCTAACCAAACCTAACCTAACCTAACTTATCCTAACCTAACCTAACCTAACCTAACCTAACTTATCCTAACCCCAACCTAACCTAACCTAACCTAACCTAACCTAACTTAAACCTAACCAAACCTAACCTAAAACCCAACCGAACCCAACCTAACCTAACCTAACCTAAAAAAACCTAACCTAACTTATCCTAACCTATCCTAAACCCAACCTAACCAAAATTATCCTAACCCAAACCTAACCTATCCTAACCTAACTTATCCTAACCTAACCTAACCTAACCTAACCTAACATAACTTATCCTAACCTAACCTAACCTAAAATAACCTAACCTAACCTAACCTAACCTAACTTATCCCAACCTAACCTAACCTAACTCATCCTAATCTAACCTAACCTAACCTAACCTAACCTAACTTATCCAACCTAACCTAACCTAAAACCCAACCTAACCTAACCTTTTCCTAACCTAACCTAAACTATCCTAACCTTACCTAATCTAACCTAACTTACCTAACCTAACCTAACCTAACTTTCCTAACCTAACCTAACCTAACCTACTTATCCTAACCTAACCTAACCTAACCAAACCTAAAATAACCTAAAACCCAACTTATCCTAAACCCAACCCAACCTATCCTAACCTAACCTAACCTAACTCATCCTAATCTAACCTAACCTAAAATAACCTAACCTAAAATAACCTAACCTAACTTAACCTAACCTAACCAACCAACCTAACCTAACCAATCTAACCTAACTTATCCTAATCTAACCTAAGAACACCTTCAAAACACTCTCATACATCATTTGAGACCACCTTTTTTCAATATCTCTCATCCACAACCTTTATCATCTCACTACAGAACAACCCCAAGATTACTTCGAACTCTCTCATAAATCATTTGAAAAACTCACATAAACACCTTTGGAAAATTTTCCCAAAAAACACTGAAGCACTTCCAAAATATCATTTTGATTACTCCCAAATAAGATTTATCATATCTAATTTATCTACACTTACACATTTCATTAACTGAAATTACAACACATCCACCATACTACTCCCTCAGTCTCCAGACTTTACAACATTAACACAAAAACTAACTCAGACACTTATGACATGAGACATTTTACAAAAACTAACACAAACACATATCTGTTATATCCCAATATCTAAGATCACCACAATCAAGACGTTTGCCAAATTCTATATCCCCACCACTAAGACCACACATTTTTTTGTACACATTCTCTTGAAACATCATCATAACGAAGATCACTAAAACTATGGGGTCATCGCGTGACGTCACTGACATAGGGGGGGGGGAAGTCGGAAAAAGATTGAGCCTGTATGTGGGGGGTCACATGTGACGTCACGACATAGGGGTAAGTCGACAAGATTCAGCTTGTATGTGTGTGTGTGTGTGTGGGGGGACGTCACTGACCGCCGATAAACACATTAATGGGAATACTGACGTCACACTTGTTTAGACTT
>NC_069424.1:21146913-21156913 GCF_026875155.1 Cherax quadricarinatus
TTTTCATCTTTTCCCCGCGGGGCCCAAAGAGTGGAGGTCGTACAAAATCGGGCGATAAAAAAATATGCTTGGGGCCCCCTCTGGACCAAACAGTATGTCTCAGATTTTAGGCCCGGCTTCCTCCTTGGCTGACAGAGAAAGATAAAAACCCTAAAAGTGGCCCGATTCTGCCAGGCAGCAAGGTACCCCCTAAGGAGAGGGTATTGACAACCCATGTCACAAGATCCACATCTTCAGGGATACTTTGGTTTCGTTCGTTTTTGCGCTGGGGGAAGCGCTGCCTTAAAAACTACCCCTTGAAAGATTGTGACCTTTCCCCTTTTTTGCGGGACCATCCCCCACCCCCCGGGGGCCCCAGTCAGCCATGTTTGATCATGCACTCCCCATCTTAAGCGTCTCTGCGTAAGACACTTCAGAAAATCATGGAGACAAGCATGCACGGGCAGAGGGAGGCACATGTGCAGTGTATTTCACAGTGGTTCTGTCAACCCAAAGGAAAGAGCACAGTGGATGTCCCACAATGGTACACCAAGGCTGGCGATCCCTGCCCATGCACGATCCTTAAGCTGAGTTGGGGCGATTAGCAGGCATTGTCACATCCCCTACGCTCGACTCCGCCCTGTCATAATGTTGATTCCACGTCTGCAATAATCCCCTCTCCCATCCTCAACCACAGGCAATGTTCACCTCATCCCATCGACCCTGAGCATAATACACCCTTTTAAATTTCAGGGTAACAGTCGACATTAAAATGGCCCCCAGCCATGCTGGCACCCGGGGGAAATGAGGCGGCGATGATGCACCAAGCAGCAACAACTACCCACTGTTGGGTTACTGTCCCAATCCCCTACGAAGACCAAATGGTGGCTGCCAGAGCATAAAACTTTGGGGGGAGGTTTAGGTGATACCCCATCTCAACATGGTACCGAGCAGCGACTGGGGGAAACCCCCCCCATATGATAGGTGTCCAAGGCGTGTCCCCCATCCACGGCTTCGTTTGGGCTTTCCCACAGCCAAGAGATGGTAGACGAGGTAGGAGAATGTGCCCGTACTGTCAGCACGTTGTCCACGGCCCCTAACCAATTTTTGGAGTGCGAAATTTCTGGCGCTCCCCCAGGCAAATAGGAGTGATATTCCCTCCGAAGGGACCCAGAGTGACGCGGCACACTAGTGTACCCTGGAGGCAACGAACCAGACAAGCGTTACCGTGATAAGACATTCCTCCTCGCTTGTCCCATTAGGGTACATACGGTTTTCGCTTTTGAGATGACAGTTTGAACTGACCAAAAAGTGCTTGAACGCATATGTCGATCATTGTAGAAACCTTTTCCCCGGGAGCCAGAGAGGGGATCGCAAAATTGAGAGCCCTGCCAGGGTACGGTCTTTGGCGAAAAATTAACATACACATACGCATTAATGAGGAGCAACGACTAAGTGGGGGGGGGGGTCATAGAACGCCTGCTGAACGAAATGTGATGTGGTACCCTTTCCTCAGATCAAGATTCCTTCACCTACCACCAGGCACGTCCTTTGAAGGAAAAATAATAATTACATAAATAAAAATTTCCACGTCATCCTGATTTGTCCTGTTCGAGGGGTGGGAGGGTGAGCCTCTGGACACCCTCTATCCCTTCCCTGCTTAAGCATAATGTGGCATGATGAACATCAAAATGGTATACATAAGAACATAAGAATGTAGGAACACTGCAGAAGGCCTACTGGCCCATACGAGGCAGGTCCTTATCAAAACGACATCTACCTAAAGTTACTCAAGAAATAACTCCCGTACCCCTTGACACCAATCAAACCCAGCCCCTCCCACTCATATACTTGTCCAGTCTCTTCTTAAAGCTACCCAAGGTCCTAGCCTCTATCACCCCACTGGGAAGACTGTTCCACGCATCTACAACTCTGTTAGAAAACCAGTACTTACCTATGTCCTTTCTAAATCTAAATTTATCCAACTTAAATCCATTATTCCTAGTTCTTACCTGGTTCGACACCCGCAGTACTTTATTAATGTCTCCCTTGTTTATGCCCGTCATCCACTTATACACTTCAATGATATCTCCCCTCATTCTACGCTCTCCAGAGAGATGGAGTTTAAGGCTTTTAAGTCTATCTATACGGGAGGTTCCCCTTTACACAGTAAATCATTTTAGTCATTTTCTCTGTAGTTCCTAAGAGTCTATGTCCATCCCGTAGTAAGGGGACCAAAACTGAGGCAGCCCTAATTAAATGAGGCCTCACTAGTGATGTTGAGCTGTAAAATAACTTTTGGGCTTCTGTTAAATTATTCTTCTTGAGATAAATCAAATAATTTGTTGGCCTTTTGCGCACACGAGCCTGCTGTCTTGGCTTTAGATTTCTGCTTACCCTGGGCTCCCAATCTTTTCACATTCCCGTTGACCCAAGCTCTACTTCACCTGATTATAGCTTCGAGGTTATTTTCATTAACAAGGGCAAGTACTTCAACTTATCCACAATTAAAATTCATCTGCCATTTTTCGACCAAGACATTAATTTTGTTCAAATCGTCCTGGAGTTCATTGTTTTCCTCCTCAGAGTGAATTTACGGCCTAAACTTTGTATAAACAGCAAACTTTTCTATGTCCTAGTAATCCTTATCAAGGTCATTAATGTAAATTATGAACAAGAGGGGCCTAAAGTCCTTGGGAACGCCACTAGGTAACCCCCAGTTTTCACTCCTTAATGGTAACTTCTGCTTTCTATTGGTAGCCATGCCTCTTCATTTGAACTTTCCTCCTATACATGAGCTGCCACTTTTTTTAAGAGTCTCTTGTGAGGTACTTTTTGTCGAAGGCTTTACTAAAATCCAAAAAAACAATATCATATTCTTATCACTGTCAACTGCCTCAAAATGTTTATTGAAAAAAACGTCATAAGTTTTTTCGGGCGGGAAACGACCTCTCGTGTATCCATGCTGAGATTCATTATCAAGTTATGCTCTTCAAGGGGACTTCTGATATGTCAGCTATAATTGATTCTAATAAAATTCCCCAATATAGATGTCAGGCTTATTGGACGGTAATTTTAAGGAGGGACTTATCCCCCGATTTGAATATAGGAACACATTAGCCATCTTCCACATCTCGGCACAACACTTTGGTAAGGATGGACGCATTGAATACACTCGTTAATGGCTGACAAAAGCTCCATCTTGCATTCCTAATTTCCCTTGAAAAAAAAACTAATGGGTCCCGGGGACTTTTTTTTTTCAGTTTGTCTATCTTTTTTAAAAAAACCCCTTGCCCCTCGGGCCCGTAATATTATTTTAACTTGAATTCATCAGGAACTAAAAAAATTGTTAATTAGGGAAATTTAAATTTACATTTCCTGTTGAAAAAAATTGAAAAAAAATAGTCATTAAAAAAGGGGAAAACATTTCCGGGTTCATTACCCCATCAGCTGCCCATTCCCGGGTTTCAGAGGTCCTCTTTTTCCTTCCCCTTCTTTCTTAAACATTGGGAAAAGAACCCCTTTGGATTAGTCTTTAAATTCATTAGCAACTCAATTTCTTAGTCCGTTTGCCTTTCTAATCGTTTTTTTTTATTTCTCTTTTAAGTGAACATTTTGGTCAGAAAGGTTTAAACCCTCTCCTCTTCTGATGCGTTTTAAAAATTTCCCCCTTTTCTCCCCTAATAGATGTTTTGGGCCTTCCTTTTAAACCCCATTTGTGATCGTTATTTTTAGCCCTTTAATTTCTCTCTGGGGGAATGTATTTACTCTGGGCACTGTGTACTTTTATTAAGAAAACAATCTAAAAGCAGATCCTTTAAAATTTCTTAAGTAGGGTTTTTATCGTCAAAAATCATTTAGCTAGAAAACCCCAATCAAGATTAGAAAAGATTTTCCCCTAAGTCCATTATAATGGGCCAAAAACGAAAATGGGGGGGTTTTTTTACTGTATTTTTCTTTATTCTTCATTCCCAATTAATGTTTAAAGGTGATGGATTTTTTGACACTTACGCCAAGCTTTCAGTGATCTCCAGATTATTCACGAGTGTTTCCTTATTTGACAAGACTAGGTCTAGCAAATTATTCCCCCCTGGTAGGTTCGTTAAAACTTTTTTCAGAAAAACAGCCCGGAACTGTTTCCATGAAGTCCTGGACTTAGTTTCCTGTAAAAGAATTCCAGTCAATGGGGTTTAAATTTAAAAAATCCCCTCTATGATACGTTCTGTGTTCAGACCCCTAAAAATTTTTCGTCCCAAAGAAGCCCCTCTACCCGTGACCCAAGCCTGGAGGCGGTTTATTAACCTAGAATTAGTTTTTTTTGACCCCCCAAAACGAACTCTACCCCAAAACCCGACTCTTTACTGCTCCATTTTTTTTTAAATTACCTGTTTTTATGAAAAACAATTTTTTTTTTCTCAAAACATACAATGAAATCCCCCCCCCTTTCCCCATTAATCTATCCAATTGAATAACTTAAACCCCTAATATTACCTTCAAAGTCTTTATCCCGACTTTTTTTAAATCATACCACGTTTCATTTAATGCAATGTTTATAAAAAGTTCCCAGCACATGCTCCCAACGTAGTTCTTTAAATTTTTATTTCTTGCCCCTTAAAATGTTAGCTTTAAAATCCCCATCATATGTTTTTTCTTCTCCCACATTTTTCCTTTTTCATCTTTGTTTTTACACAATTTTGAAATTATCAAAACCAGATTTACTCCAGGGACGTTATATTAAGATTTTTAAATATCAGAGAAAAAAGTCAATATATCCATACTCATTATTAAAAATTTTCCCAAAACCCCATCCCTTTAAAACAAATTTCCTAGTTTAAATTTCCAAAAAACCCCCCCTCAACTGAGTTAGCAAAAAAAACCCCACCCTCCCCTGGATAAGTGAACCCCACCCCGGGGTACATGTCATTTGGCCATAAAAAAGTTTTTCCCAGTTTTTTAAATTTTAAAATGGTACTGCTTTTACCCTTACAGTGTTTTTTTTCCAGCCAAAAATTTTTTTTCCCAAATTTGGGTTGGCAACCCACCCCTCAAGGAAAGGTTTCCCTTGTTTTGGGTGGGGGGGGGCCTTTGTTTTTTGGGGAAATTGGGGTTTCTTTTGGGCTCCAGTTCCCCGAATTAAGCCTGAAATCCCTTTCCCACCCCCCCCCCCCCCCGGGCGCTGTATTTTCCTCCGGGGGTTTAAAGCGTTTTCCCTTGATTAAAATAATAATAATCTGGACAACCATTAAATTTCCAAACACCTCTTTTTGGGAAAAATTGCCACTTATAACAGGGCGCCCCCCCTTTTTTCCAAATTCATGTCTATAGCTGCCCTAAAACTTTCTAACAAAATCCTCACTTTTTCGCTTCCCACATCATTGCCCCCAGCACTGAGGCAAAAAAATAGGATTGACCCCCTTAAACCGTTCATGATGTTGTAAAGCCGGCTAAACAAGGGTCCTCCATTCCCAGCCCCGGGGAAAGCATCCCCTTTTTGTCCCCTATTTCCTGTCCTTCAAGCGGGGAATCCCCCAAACCCATGTATCAAAAACCTGGTTCCCCCAAAACAACAAAAATTTCTTACCTTCCTTTTTGTCGTTCGTCGGGGACGATCCAGTAGTAACTCACATTGTCGGGAAAAGAAACCGGGGAAAGGTTGGGGGTTTTTCCACGGGATTTTTCCCCCGGGCAGTCTTTTCTTCTTCTGGGTTTTGGTTTTCCCTTTCGTCTTCTTGATCGTCAACTTCGCCCCGCCCCCTGCTGCCCAAACCCTCCCCCACGCCCCCCTTTTGACCTGAGGACTGAAACAGGGGGAAATACACGAATCCTCTTGTTTTCCTCGGTAAATTTTCCCCCGTATCTCCATCTTCGCTGCCCTCAATTCTTCCTTAAATTTTGCTGGTAAAGGTTGCTCGATGGAGGCTTTGGGTTAAAGGTCCAGGGGAAAAGCAAAAAAAGACATTCTTCAAAAGGTTAAATTTTAAAAGGTCAGAAACTAAAGTACAGGTCACCATTTAAAAGGCACCAAACAGGTCTTACCCATAGATTTTCCTGACTATGGAACTGAACTTCTGGGGGCCCGGGGACTGACAACCTCAAATTTTTACGACTACAAGGGTGTTGGCTGTTTAAAAATCGTCTTCACATTCTACTTTTCCCCTTCCCCTATTTTCCCCTGTATTCGACTGAAAAAGGGCCCTGGTGTAGGCAAAAACGTTTTTCGGAAAAAGTTGTCTAACTGTTGCATATGTGTATACCTAACTTTTAATGTGGCATGAGTAAATAGGGGGTTTAGCGTTTGGGTTTTCCAGTATTACATAAAAAACCCAAAAAAAAAGGAGGATAACTTGGGCGGGCCCTTTGTTTGGCCCAAAATGGGGCGGTCCTTTACAATCCATCCCACTAAAAAAAACCATTTCCCCCCAACCCCAATTTTAAATTTGCTACCAAAAAAAAAATCATGTTAACTCTACCCAATCTTTTTCCCAATTTCCCATTTCAAACCCAAAACCCTTTCACTCATATTTTTAAAACCCAAATTTAAAAATTTTTAAAAACTCCCAAAGTCCTAGCCTCAATAACCCAATAGGTAGACTGTTCACTCATCAACTACCCTTTTCCCAAAACCAAAATCCCTTTCCCTAGCCCCTTTCAAAATTTAAAAAAACTTTTTAGATGAAGGGTTTCGGGAAAACCCGCCCATGTTGAAAAATTTAGACACATGTGCAACTCTTGAGTACCCTTTTTTTGGGGAAACGTTTCGAAAACCAGGGGGCTTATCGGGCCCCAAAAGTGGAGAAATTGAAGAACAGGAGGAGAAGGGGTTTAATCGGGCCCCTAAAACTTGAGTCGAGTGTTCAGCCCCTTCAATATATATATATATATATATATATATAATATATATATATATATATATTTAAAATATATATTATATATTATATATATTATATTTTATATATATATATATATGTCGGGGGCCGAAATATTTTAAAAACGGGTTTAAATTTTCCCCAAGAAAACTAATTTAAAATTAAGCCCTTTTCTAAAATTTTCTCTTATACTTTTAAAAGGGATATATTTTTTTAAATTAATGTTGATGAAAAAATTTTTTTAATTTTGCCCCAAAAAAAGAATCTTGGGAAAAATTCCCAAACCTTATTATAACAAGCCCCAATTTTTTTTTAAGGGGCCAAACCTAATAAATATATTTTAGATTTTTTTACAATAATTCATTAAAATGAACAAATTTCAGTGAAAAATTTTTTTTTGTTAGGTTCAGAATATTTTGGCCCAAATTATTTCATTTTCAGAAAAATTTTTCCCTTTTTCCTATAAGGCAAAATGGGGCGGGTTGCTATTTAAGCCAAGATCGCAAGTTTGCCTATTCGGCACGCATATATATATTTATATATATATAATTTTAATATTTTTATTTTTTATTTTTTATATAAAATATTATTATATATATATATAATATAAATGTCGTGATGAATATTAAAAAAATGGTCAGTTTGCAAGAAATATTTTAAAAAAAAATTTCCCTTTTTGGGAATTTTTTTCTTAAGTTTAAAGATATTTTTTTTCATTAATGTTAATGTAAATTTTTTTTTTTTTTGCCCCCAAAAGAATCTTTTGAAAACCTTTTCCCAAACTTATAAAAACAAGAAACCCAAATTTTTTTTAGCCTAAAACCCAAATAAAAATATTTTTTTTATTTGTTTACAAAAATTTAAAACTAAAAAAAAACCCAGTGAAATATTTTTTTTTTTCGGGTTTGGGTTTAGAATCATTTTGGGCGAAAAATTTTTGCATTACAAATTTTCACTTGTCCCATATGGCAAGAAGAAAAGTTTTCTATTTAAAACCAAATCGCAAGTTCTGCCCTTTTTGGCACGCATATATATATATATATATATATATATATATATATATATATATTTTATATATATATATATATTATATAATATATATAGTTTTATATATTTAATATATATGTGTGTGTCGGCCCAATTTGCCCAAAAATGGTAAAATTTGCAAGAAACTATTTAAAATTAAGTCCTTTCTGAAAATTTTTCTTATACGTTTTTTAAAAATATATTTTCTTTAAATTTAAAGTTAATATAAGAAAAAATTTTAAATTTTTTCACCAAAAAGGGAAACTTTGAAAAAATTACCTAAAAACCCTTTTTAAAAAAAGAGCAATTTATTTTTGCTTAAAACCCAAAATAAATTTATATTAAATACGTTTTCAATAAATTTTGTACCCAAACAAAAAACAATCCCAAAAATATTTTTTTTCGTTAGGTTCAGAATGAAATTTTTGGCGAAATTTTTTTGCATACACAAATTTTTTATTTTCCTATAAAGGCAAGAGAGCGTTGCTATTTAAGCCAAGATCGCAATTCTGCCTATTCGGCACAAAAATATATATTTTATATTTATTATATTATATATATATATATATATATTTATATATATATATAAAATATATTATTATTATTATTTTTTATTAAACACACTGGCCGATTCCCACCAGGGAGGGTGGCCCGAAAAAAAAAGAGAAACTTTTCCCCCATCATTCACTTTCCAGGGAAAGGGTTTCTTTACCTTCAGTTTTTTTAAAATACAAAAATTAACAAACCCCCCTTCAGAGTGCACGAAGTACTTCCCATCTCCCCGACTCAAGTCCGGCCCGCCGGGTTTTCCCCAACCCCTTTATTAAAAAAGTTATTTTGCTCACCCCAACAGCCACGTCAAATATTTAAAAACCCTTTGTCTTCCCTTTTACTCTATCAAAACCCCGTCAAGCATTGGGCCCGCTGGAAAATCCAAGCCCCTCGAAACAAAAACCCCCCTTTAAACCCCCCCCCTTTCCCAAACCCTTTCCCCAGGCCGACCCGTACCCCGCCTTCCTTCCAAACGGACTGATACTCTCTTGAAGTTTACTCGTTTCGGTTTCCCTTCCCCTCTACTGTCCGAAACCCCCTCAACAACCCTTCTCAGCCCCCTGGAAACAGTTTTGGAAAACCCCACCTCCTCCTAACTTCCAATTCGAAATTTTCTGCATTTTAAAATTTACACCCCCCACATTTTCCCTCAGACTGACTCTCCACTGCCCCCCAGCCTTCTCCTCGCTTTCAACATTAAACACCCATGCTTCACACCCATTTTAAAGGGGCGTTTGGTTTTAAAAAATATACTCTATTACTTTCCCCCCTTTGCCTCCCCAAAGGAAAAAAGTTCTTTGTCTCCAAAAGACTCCCAAGGGGGCACCAAATCACCCCTTTTTCCCCTCATCAGTTCTATGATTCACCTCATCTTTCATGACCCATCCGCTGGGCAAGTCCACTCCCAAATATCTGAATACATTTATCTCCTCCTAATCTCTCCCTCCCAAACTAAAATCCAATCTTTCATCGCCTAATCTTTTTGTTATCCTCAAACCTTATCTTTCCTGTATTCACTTTTAATTTTCTTTTTTTTGCCAAACCCCCCTACCCAAAATTAAACCCCCAGTTCTGCAACTTCTCTTCAGAATTTTCCCCAAAAGCAAAGGGGTCATCAGCAAAGGCAACTGTGCAAACCCCACTTTATGGGTGATTTTTATTTTTTAACCCACGCCTCTTGCCAAGGGCCCTCGTTTTTCTTCTCTTACAACCCCCTTTTAAAAAATATTAAACAAAACCCCGTGACATCCCCCGCCCTCCTTGTCTAAAAGGCCCACTTTTATGGGGAATTTAAATTTTCCCCCCCCTTTTCCTTTCTACTCTAACTTGAGCCTAATATCCCGTAAAAAAACCCCTTCACTGCTTTCAGTAAACCTACCTCCTACACCACACACCCGCAACATCTGCCCCATTGCCCCCCCCATCCACCCCCGTCTACGCCTTTTCCAAAAATTTATAAATGCCACAAAGAACCCCTTTAGCCCTTAAAAAAAATTTCTGTTTACTTATATGTTTTTACTGTAAAAAACCTGGTCCAAAACACCCCCTTCCCTTTTAAAAACCTCCCTTTTTCATCT
>NC_069424.1:21161913-21175617 GCF_026875155.1 Cherax quadricarinatus
GATCCAACCCCCTTTCTTATTAAGATCCAACCCTTACTTATTAGGTCCAACCCTTTCTTATTAAGATCCAACCCTTTCTTATTAAGATCCAACCCTTACTTATTAAGGTCAACCCTTACTTTTAAGATCCAACCCTTTCTTATTAAGATCCAACCCCTTTCTTATTAAGATCCAACCTTACTTATTAAGGTCCAACCTTACTTATTAAGATCCAACCCTTTCTTATTAAGATCCAACCCTTTCTTATTAAGATCCAACCTTACTTATTAAAGGTCCAACCCTTACTTATTAAGATCCAACCCTTTCTTATTAAGATCCAACCCTTACTTATTAAGATCCAACCCTTTCTTATTAAGATCCAACCCTTACTTATTAAGATCCAACCCCGTCTTATTAGATCCAACCCTTACTTATTAAGATCCAACCCTTTCTTATTAAGATCCAACCCTTACTTATTAAGATCCAACCCTGTCTTATTAAGATCCAACCCTTACTTATTAAGATCAAACCCTGTCTTATTAAGATCCAACCCTTTCTTATTAAGATCCAACCCTTTCTTATTAAGATCCAACCCTTACTTATTAAGATCCAACCCTTTCTTATTAAGATACAACCATTACTTATTAAGATCCTACCCTTTCTTATTAAGATCCTACCCTTTCTTATTAAGATCCAACCCTTTCTTATTAGGATCCTACCCTTTCTTATTAAGATCCTACCCTTTCTTATTAAGATCCAACCCTTACTTATTAAGATCCAACCCTTTCTTATTAAGATACAACCCTTACTTATTAAGATCCTACCCTTTCTTATTAAGATCCTACCCTTTCTTATTAAGATCCAACCCTTTCTTATTAAGATCCTACCCTTTCTTATTAAGATCCAACCCTTTCTTATTAAGATCCTACCCTTTCTTATTAAGATCCAACCCTTTCTTATTAAGATCCTACCCTTTCTTATTAAAATCCAAC
This sequence comes from Cherax quadricarinatus, assembly GCF_026875155.1. NCBI lineage: Eukaryota > Metazoa > Arthropoda > Malacostraca > Decapoda > Parastacidae > Cherax > Cherax quadricarinatus. The sequence continues at coordinate 21,162,885 of NC_069424.1, forward strand.
CCATTCGTATTAAGATCCTACCCTTTCTTATTAAGATCCTACCCTTTCTTATTAAGATCCTACCCTTTCTTATTAAGATCCTACCCTTTCTTATTAAGATCCAACTCTTTCTTATCAAGATGCTACCCTTTCTTATTAAGATCCAACCCTTTCTTATTAAGATGCTACCCTTTCTTATTAAGATGCTACCCTTTCTTATTAAGATCCAACCCTTTCTTATTAAGATCCAACCCTTTCTTATTAAGATCCTACCCTTTCTTATTAAGATCCTACCCTTTCTTATTAAGATCCTACCCTTTCTTATTAAGATCCTACCCTTTTTTTATTAAGATCCAACCCTTTCTTATTAAGATCCTACCCTTTCTTATTAAGATCCTGCCCTTTCTTATTAAGATCCTACCCTTTCTTATTAAGATCCAACCCTTTCTTATTAAGATCCTACCCTTTCTTATTAAGATCCTACCCTTTCTTATTAAAATCCAACCCTTTCTTATTAAGATCCAACCCTTTCTTATTAAGATCCTACCCTTTCTTATTAAGATCCTAACCCTTTCTTATTAAGATCCATCTCTTTCTTATCAAGATCCTACCCTTTCTTATTAAGATCCAACCCTTTCTTATTAAGATGCTACCCTTTCTTATTAAGATGCTACCCTTTCTTATTAAGATCCAACCCTTTCTTTTTAAGATCCAACCCTTTCTTATTAAGATCCTACCCTTTCTTATTAAGATCCTACCCTTTCTTATTAAGATCCTACCCTTTCTTATTAAGATCCTACCCTTTCTTATTAAGATCCAACTCTTTCTTATCAAGATGCTACCCTTTCTTATTAAGATCCAACCCTTTCTTATTAAGATGCTACCCTTTCTTATTAAGATGCTACCCTTTCTTATTAAGATCCAACCCTTTCTTATTAAGATCCAACCCTTTCTTATTAAGATCCTACCCTTTCTTATTAAGATCCTACCCTTTCTTATTAAGATCCTACCCTTTCTTATTAAGATCCTACCCTTTTTTTATTAAGATCCAACCCTTTCTTATTAAGATCCTACCCTTTCTTATTAAGATCCTGCCCTTTCTTATTAAGATCCTACCCTTTCTTATTAAGATCCAACCCTTTCTTATTAAGATCCTACCCTTTCTTATTAAGATCCTACCCTTTCTTATTAAAATCCAACCCTTTCTTATTAAGATCCAACCCTTTCTTATTAAGATCCTACCCTTTCTTATTAAGATCCTACCCTTTCTTATTAAGATCCATCTCTTTCTTATCAAGATCCTACCCTTTCTTATTAAGATCCAACCCTTTCTTATTAAGATGCTACCCTTTCTTATTAAGATGCTACCCTTTCTTATTAAGATCCAACCCTTTCTTTTTAAGATCCAACCCTTTCTTATTAAGATCCTACCCTTTCTTATTAAGATCCTACCCTTTCTTATTAAGATCCTGCCCTTTCTTATTAAGATCCTACCCTTTCTTATTAAGATCCAACCCTTTCTTATTAAGATCCTACCCTTTGTTATTAAGATCCTACCCTTTCTTATTAAAATCCAACCCTTTCTTATTAAGATCCAACCCTTTCTTATTAAGATCCTACCCTTTCTTATTAAGATCCTACCCTTTCTTATTAAGATCCATCTCTTTCTTATCAAGATCCTACCCTTTCTTATTAAGATCCAACCCTTTCTTATTAAGATGCTACCCTTTCTTATTAAGATGCTACCCTTTCTTATTAAGATCCAACCCTTTCTTTTTAAGATCCAACCCTTTCTTATTAAGATCCTACCCTTTCTTATTAAGATCCTACCCTTTCTTATTAAGATCCAACCCTTTCTTATTAAGATCCTACCCTTTCGTAATAAGATCCTACCCTTTCTTATTAAGATCCAACCCTTTCTTATTAAGATCTAACCCTTTCTTATTAAGATTCTACCCTTTCTTATTAAGATCCTACCCTTTCTTACTAAGATTCAATCCTTTCTACTAAAATCCAACTCTTTCTTTTTAGGATCCAACCGTTTCTTACTAAGATCCAGTCATTTCTTACTAAGATCTAACCAGTTCTTACTAAAATCTAACCACATCTTACTAAGATCTAACTATTTGTTACTAAGATTCAACCTTTTCTTACTAAGATCTAGCCATTTTTTCTAAGATTCAACCTTTTCTTACTAAGATCTAACCATTTCTTACTAAGATTCAACCTTTTCTTAATAATATCTAACCATTTCTTACTAAGATTCAACCTTTTCTTAATAAGATCTAACCATTTCTTACTAAGATTCAACCTTTTCTTAATAAGATCTAACCGTTTCTTGCTAAGATTCAACCATTTCTTACTAAGATCAAACCATTTCTTGCTAAGATTCAACCATTTCTTTCTAAGATCTAACCATTTCTTACTAAGATTCAACCTTTTCTTAATAAGATCTAACCATTTCTTACTAAGATTCAACCATTTCTTTCTAAGATCTAACCATTTCTTACTAAGATCCAACCTTTTCTTACTAAGATCCTCCCCTGGTATAGAAGGTCACCTGTAAGGAAGAGGAAGACAGCTCCAGCAGTAGAGTGAACGAGATTATCGAGAGTGTTGTGATCTGAGGTGAAGTCACACATGACCATCCCTGGCTTCTCCACCCCACACAGACACTGCCGTGCAGTTTAACGTCGCTAAGCACATATTTCTACACCGACCTGCGGGCAGAGAATCTCTTTACTGGGATTCAGCGGAAGCACTAAACTCACATGTGGGTAGTTTCAAATTTAGGTTGGATAAGTACATGAGTGGGAGGGGTTGGATTTGAGAGGGACTTGCACATCGGAGCTTGTTTCTTGGGTGGCATTGAAAATTGGGTTGGTCAAAGTTGTGTTAGTGGGATGAATTGTAAAGGACCTGCCTAGTATGGGCCAACAGGCCTGCTGCAGTGTTCCTCCTTTCTTATGTTCTTATGTTCTTATGTGTGTGTGTACTCATCTACTCACCTAATTGCTGATGCAGGGGTTGAGACTCAGCTCCTGGCCCCGCCTTTTCACTGAGTGCTATTAGGTCCTCTTTCTCCCTGCTCCATGAGCTTTATCATACCTCATCTTAAAGCTATGTATGGTTCCTGCCTCCACTACCTCACTTGCTAGGCTGTTCCACTTCCTGGCAACTCTATGACTGAAGAAATACTTCCAAACATCCCTTTGACTCATCTGGGTCTTCAGCTTAAAATTGTAACCCCTTGTTTCTGTGTCACATCTCTGGAACATCCTGTCTCTGTCCACCTTGTCGATTCCACGCAGTAATTTCTATGTCGTAATCATGTCTCCCCTGACCCTCCTGTCCTCCAGTGTTGTCAGACCGATTTCCTTTAACCTTTCTACATAGGACATTCCCCTTAGCTCTAGAACTAGCCTTGTTACAAAGCTTTGCACTTTCTCTAATTTCTTGACGTGTTTGACCAGGTGTGGGTTCCAAACTGGTGCTGTGTACTCCAGTATGGGCCTGACGCACACAGTGTATAAAGTCTTGAAGGATTCCTTACTGAGGTACCGGAACGCCATTCTCAGGTTTGCCAGGCGCCCATATGCCGCAGCAGTTATCTGGTTAATGTGTGCTTCTGGCGATGTACTCGGTATTATAATCACTCCTAGATCTTTCTCCTTGAGTGAGGTTTGCAGTCTTTGGCCACCTAGCCTATACTCTGTCTGCGGTCTTCTTTGCCCTTCTCCGATCTTCATGACTTTACATTAGGCAGGGTTAAATTCTATGAGCCAGTTGCTGGACCACGCATCCAGCCTGTCCAGGTCACTTTGTAGACCTGTCTGATCCGCGTCTGAGTTAATTCTCCTCATTAACTTCACGTCATCTGCAAACAGGGACACTTCTGAGTCTATCCCTTCCGTCATGTCGTTCACATATACCAAGAATAGCACTGGTCCTAGAACTGACCCCTGTGTGTGTGTGTGTGTGTGTGTGTGTGTGTGTGTGTGTGTGTGTGTGTGTGTGTGTGTGTGTGTGTGTGTGTGTGTTGTGTGTGTGTTGTGTGGTGTGTGTGTGTGTGTGTGTGTGTGTGTGTGTGAGTGTGTGTGTGTGTGTGTAAGACGACAACGCAAGGAGTGGTGGAGAAAATTATTATTGTTATTATTATTATCATTGTTATTGTTGCTGCTATAATAATAATAATAATAATAATAATAATAATAATAATAATAATAATAATAATAATAATAATAATTATAATAATAATAAAAATAATAATAATAATAAAAATAATAATAATAATAATAATAATAATAATAATAATAATAATAATATTATTATTATTATTATTATTATTATTATTATTATTATTATTATTATAATATTATTGCAATTGTTGTTGTTTTTATAAAAAACAACAACTCCTTATAAGTCATTCACAAGAGTGTACTAAAATAGTCGAGAGGGATTTGCACATGAGTTATGGTTATCAAAGTTTATTCCTTGGGTAGCATTAAAAATGGGCTGGGCAAATATTTTTGAGTTTGAGAAGGACCTGCCTTGTATGGGCCAGTAGGCCTGCTGTAGTGCTCCTCCTTTCTAATGTTCCAATTAATGAGTGGGAAAAAACAAGCACTTACACGGAGAATGAGCCCGTTCACGCCTCCACACAGACATACGCGAGGAGAAAGAAGCTCCTCTCCTGACAGTGTAGGTAGCAGAGTCCTGCCTCGCTACCACCACTACCACCATCGCCACGACAACCACCATCATCACCGTCACTACACCAGTCGCCTTCATGGTCACTTCCCGAGCCTAGCACCTGCCGCTCCTCTCTCGGGTACCTACGTATGGAAGGAGAGAAGTCTTAAGTGTTACTAATCCTATTTATATTCATTGTATGAAATACATACATACATACATATATATATATATATAATATATATATATATATATATATTATATATATATATATATATATATATATATATATATATATATATGTATATAAATGGGGGGGGGGGTTCTTTTAACATAATACAACGCTAGCAAGAGAAGGTGTGCACTTTAAATGATTTATATGAAGCGGAAGGACCACTGTGTAAATTTTACAGCTTGAAAAATTACCCCAGCAAATATGTGTCAAAGTTTACAACATGGCAGCAAAACTTTATTTACGCAGCAAATAAATCCATGACGGGTTGGTGTGCAACGACAACAAATCACATCACTGATATGAATTGTGATTTGTTGGTCATGTTTCTTTCGTGAAAATGTAAACCTGACAAAAATGGTATTTCTTTGCTTTCCTTTGTAGTTATATATATATATATATATATATATATATATATATATATATATATATATATATATATATATAAATATATATATATATATATATATATATATATATATAAATATATATATATATATATATATATATATATATATATATATATATATATATATATATATATATATATTATATATATATATATATATATATATATATATATATATATATATGTGTGTGTGTATATTGTGTGTGTGTACTCACCTAGTTGTACTCACCTAGTTGAGGTTGCAGGGGTCGAGTCCAAGCTCCTGGCCCCGCCTCTTCACTGGTCGCTACTAGGTCACTCTCCCTGAACCATGAGCTTTATCGTACCTCTGCTTAAAGCTGTGTATGGATCCTGCCTCCACTACATCGCTTCCCAAACTATTCCACTTCCTGACTACTCTGTGGCTGAAGAAATATTTCCTAACATCCCTTTGATTCATCTGTGTCTTCAGCTTCCAACTGTGTCCCCGTGTTGCTGTGTCCAGTCTCTGGAACATCCTGTCTTTGTCCACCTTGTCAATTCCTCTCAGTATTTTGTAAGTCGTTATCATGTCCCCCCTATCTCTCCTGTCCTCCAGTGTCGTCAGGTTGATTTCCCTTAACCTCTCCTCGTAGGACATACCTCTTAACTCTGGGACTAGTCTTGTTGTAAACCTTTGCACTTTCTCTAGTTTCTTTACATGCTTGGCTAGGTGTGGGTTCCAAACTGGTGCCGCATACTCCAATATGGGCCTAACGTACACAGTGTACAGGGTCCTGAACGATTCCTTATTAAGATGTCGGAATGCTGTTCTGAGGTTTGCTAGGCGCCCATATGCTGCAGCAGTTATTTGGTTGATGTGCGCTTCAGATGTGCCTGGTGTTATACTCACCCCAAGATCTTTTTCCTTGAGTGATGTTTGTAGTCTCTGGCCCCCTAGACTGTACTCCGTCTGTGGTCTTCTTTGCCCTTCCCAAATCCTCATGACTTTGCACTTGGTGGGATTGAACTCCAGGAGCCAGTTGCTGGACCAGGTCTGCAGCCTATCCAGATCCCTTTGTAGTTCTGCCTGGTCTTCGATCGACTGAACTCTTCTCATCAACTTCACGTCATCTGCAAACAGGGACACCTCGGAGTTTATTCCTTCCGTCATGTCGTTCACAAATTCCAGAAACAGCACTGGTCCTAGGACTGACCCCTGTGGGACCCCGCTGGTCACAGGTGCCCACTCTGACACCTCACCACGTACCATGACTCGCTGCTGTCTTCCTGACAAGTATTCCCTGATCCATTGCAGTGCCTTCCCTGTTATCCCTGCTTGGTCCTCCAGTTTTTGCACTAATCTCTTGTGTGGTACTGTGTCAAACGCCTTCTTGCAGTCCAAGAAAATGCAATCCACCCACCCCTCTCTCTCTTGTCTTACTGCTGTGTGTGTGTGTGTGTGTGTGTGTGTGTGTGTGTGTGTGTGTGTGTGTGTGTGTGTGTGTGTGTGTGTGTGTGTGTGTGTGTGTGTGTGTGTGTGTGTGTGTGTGTGTTGTGTGTGTGTTATGAACATTAAAATGGTATAAAATACCGACAGATTGTTAGGTAAGACACATATGCAACAGTTAGGTATCTTTATTTCGAAACGTTTCGCCTACACAGTAGGCTTCTTCAGTCGAGTACAGAAAAGTTGATAGAAGCAGAAGATACTTGAAGACGATGTAATCAGTCCATCACCCTTAAAGTTTTGAGGTGGTCAGTCCCTCAGTCTGGAGAAGAGCATTGTTCCGTTGTCTGAAACAATATGAAGTTGAAGGGACAGGATGGAGCCTTTATATAGTGCCAGGAGGTGAGACGTAGGTTGCTTTGGGAGGGCAGGTCCCTCTCAAACCCAGCCGTTCTCACTAGTAGAGGGTCGAAGTTGATGGTCTGTACCAAGATACCCTTGTGTTGCAGTGTCTGACAGAATGAACATTAAAATGGTATAAAATACCGACAGATTGTTAGGTAAGACACATATGCAACAGTTAGGTATCTTTATTTCGAAACGTTTCGCCTACACAGTAGGCTTCTTCAGTCGAGTACAGAAAAGTTGATAGAAGCAGAAGATACTTGAAGACGATGTAATCAGTCCATCACCCTTAAAGTTTTGAGGTGGTTAGTCCCTCAGTCTGGAGAAGAGCATTGTTCCGTTGTCTGAAACAATATGAAGTTGAAGGGACAGGATGGAGCCTTTATATAGTGCCAGAAGGTGAGACGTAGGTTGCTTTGGGAGGGCAGGTCCCTCTCAAACCCAGCCGTTCTCACTAGTAGAGGTCGAAGTTGATGGTCTGTACCAAGATACCCTTGTGTTGCAGTGTCTGACAGAATGAACATTAAAATGGTATAAAATACCGACAGATTGTTAGGTAAGACACATATGCAACAGTTAGGTATCTTTATTTCGAAACGTTTCGCCTACACAGTAGGCTTCTTCAGTCGAGTACAGAAAAGTTGATAGAAGCAGAAGATACTTGAAGACGATGTAATCAGTCCATCACCCTTAAAGTTTTGAGGTGGTCAGTCCCTCAGTCTGGAGAAGAGCATTGTTCCGTTGTCTGAAACAATATGAAGTTGAAGGGACAGGATGGAGCCTTTATATAGTGCCAGGAGGTGAGACGTAGGTTGCTTTGGGAGGGCAGGTCCCTCTCAAACCCAGCCGTTCTCACTAGTAGAGGTCGAAGTTGATGGTCTGTACCAAGATACCCTTGTGTTGCAGTGTCTGACAGAATGAACATTAAAATGGTATAAAATACCGACAGATTGTTAGGTAAGACACATATGCAACAGTTAGGTATCTTTATTTCGAAACGTTTCGCCTACACAGTAGGCTTCTTCAGTCGAGTACAGAAAAGTTGATAGAAGCAGAAGATACTTGAAGACGATGTAATCAGTCCATCACCCTTAAAGTTTTGAGGTGGTCAGTCCCTCAAGTATCTTCTGCTTCTATCAACTTTTCTGTACTCGACTGAAGAAGCCTACTGTGTAGGCGAAACGTTTCGAAATAAAGATACCTAACTGTTGCATATGTGTCTTACCTAACAGTGTGTGTGTTATGGAAAGCGTGCGACCGAAATATAAGGGTCTGCCTATAGCCGTTTTCTGTATGTAATTTGTAAAAAAAAAAAACAGAGCAGTTTGATTTTTATTTTTTTGGAATGTGCGAGGATACAGTAATGATGTTAAGAAAAAGGCCGATTTTCAAAGTTTTTAAATGAAAGAAAGCTGTAGCTCTTGGCACTGGTTGAAACATATTAAATAGTGGTTTGAAATTTCCCGTGACAGTAGATGTAAGCAATTACCTCCAGTGGATGAGAAAAAATGAGAACTAGAAGAGTAAAAGAAATGTCCAATCTGCCTTTTTTTTTTAAATAAAAAAAAAGGTACAAATGCTTAAACTGAAGAACTCTCTGGTTGAAAATAAAATTGTGATGTAGACAATTCGGGCGACAAATGGGAAAGAAAGATATAATTTTAATTGACTGATGAATCTGTAAACACAGAGAGATTTTTTAAATTTCCTGTCTGGAGGGGCAGGTAACAGCGAGTATTTATATGCATGGAAATAAAAGAAGTATGTATAGAGGGATGCTGGGAGGTGGAACGTTTATTTTAATGGACTGAACACATCGACTCCAGGCTGACGGACTGATTACCTCATTCTCCTCCTCTTCTTGCACCTCTCTGCTTTGTATTGGACTGATGAAGCCACTGTGTGGCGAAACGTTTCCTAAATAAAGATTCCCATATGGTGTGTGTACGAATGGTATATAATACCGACAAGATGAGAGTAAGACACATGTGCAACATCTGGGTATCTTTATTGTAGACGTTTCGCCATCCAGTGGCTTTATCAATACAAATTCCAGGACATAACTTGAAGACAGTAGAACTATGTACAGAAGATGAGGTAATCAGTCCCTCAACCTAGGAGTAGGTGCGAACAGCACCATAGTCGTGGAGATTCTGAATCTCCACGACTATGGTGCTGTTCGCACCTACTCCTAGGTTGAGGGACTGATTACCTCATCTTCTGTACATAGTTCTACTGTCTTCAAGTTATGTCCTGGAATTTGTATTGATAAAGCCACTGGATGGCGAAACGTCTACAATAAAGATACCCAGATGTTGCACATGTGTCTTACTCTCATCATTCCCATATGGTGCATAAGTGTCTCATTCTTCAACTTGTCGGTTTTCAAAATCATTCATCACAAGAGAATAACTGTTTATGAGATGATAATGTCAGAGATATTGTTGTAGTTGGTATAGTAGAAAGTTTTGAGTACTAGAAATAAAACGAGTTGCGTTTAAACATTGGTTTGATATATAAAATATCATTCTAGGAAAGAATGAATATGAATCGAGGTAAACTAAATACTGTCAACTGGTGGATAAAACACTGACGGGTTGATTTGTGGATGTACGTGATTATAGGGGAGTGACCCCTACATCTCAGCATTTTTAATAATAGCTAGCAAGTTAGAGAGTAAGGTGAACAATGCCAGTGGAAAAGCCTGCGCTGAGGAGACGAGGAGTTTCGACTGCAAAGGCACCCAAGTGTGGCACGTGTGTCTAATTCATCAATATGTGTAGTGTCAGCTCAAAACAGAAGAGTAAAGAAAAACTGTTGTTTGATTACTACAGGTGTGCAGGTCGTTGTGATGAACGACCCCGCTCAGCCACCTGTACACCTTCTCTATCATGGAATATTTATTATTAGTTAGGAATTTGCGATGTTATTATCTTGTCTCATTAATTACAGAAAATGTAAGTCACTTGGATACGCGAAGTTCTTCAAGGTAAGTATATATATAGTGATATATAAAAACATAAGAACACTCTCTAGAAAGACGTAGAATTAGGGGGGATATGATTGAGGTGTATAAATGGAAGACAGGAATAAATAAAGGGGATGTAAATAGTGTGCTGAAAATATCTAGCCTAGACAGGACTCGCAGCAATGGTTTTAAGTTGGAAAAATTCAGATTCAGGAAGGATATAGGAAAGTACTGGTTTGGTAATAGAGTTGTGGATGAGTGGAACAAACTCCCAAGTACCGTTATAGAGGCCAGAACGTTGTGTAGCTTTAAAAATAGGTTGGATAAATACATGAGTAGATGTGGGTGGGTGTGAGTTAGACCTGATAGCTTGTGCTACCAGGTCGGTTGCCGTGTTCCTCCCTTAAGTCAATGTGACCTGACCTGACTAGGTTGGGTGCATTGGCTTAAGCCGGTAGGAGACTTGGACCTGCCTCGCATGGGCCAGTAGGCCTTCTGCAGTGTTCCTTCGTTCTTATGTTCTTCTTATGTTCTTAAGAAAGAAGGAACACTGCAACAGGCCTACTGACCCATGTGAAGCAGGTCGTTGTCCCCCCGAATTGGCCCAATGACCCACATAGTCAGGTCACTTCCACTTAAGGAAGGAGCACGGCATCAGATCTAGTAGCACAAGCTAGTCAGGTCCAACTCACACCCACTCATGTATTTATCTAACCTATTTTTTTTTAAACTACACAACGTTTTAGCCTCTATAACGGTACTCGGGAGTTTGTTCCACTCATCCACAACTCTATTACCAAACCAGTGCTTTCCTATATCCTTCCTGAATCTGAATTTTTCCAACTTGAAACCGTTGCTACGATTCCTGTCTTGGCTGGAAATTTTCAGTACGCTATTTACATCCCTTTTATTTATTCCTATTTTCCATTTATACACCTCGATCATATCCCCCCTAATTCTACGCCTTTCGAGAGAGTGCAGATTCAGGGCCCTCAGTCTGTCCTCATGGGGAAGATTTCTGATTTAGAAAACGTTTCGGTCCTGGGACCTTGATCTAAGTGATCAAGGTCCCAGGACCGAAACGTTTTCTAATAAATATGTCATAGTGTTTGCTCACGTGTCTTTCTAAACCAACTTGTCGGTATTTATTACCAAGGTTTATACCAAGATTTCTGATACATGGGATCATCTTTGTCATCCTCCTCTGTACGTTTTCCAGAACATTTATATCCATTCTGTAATATGGTGACCAGAACTGTGCAGCATAATCTAAATGAGGCGTAACCAAGAATATAAGATAAGATAAGATAAGATAAGATTTCGTTCAGATTTTTAACCCCGGAGGGTTATCCCACCCAGGATAACCAAGAAAGTCAGTGCGTCATCGAGGACTGTCTAACTTATTTCCATTGGGGTCCTTATCTTGTTCCCCAGGATGCGACCCACACCAGTCGACTAACACCCAGGTACCTATTTGCTGCTAGGTGAACAGGACAACAGGTGTAAGGAAACTTGTCGAAATGTTTCCACCCGCCGGGAATCGAACCCGGGCCCTCCGTGTGTGAAGCGGGAGCTTTAGCCACCTGAAGACTTCTATTATTTATACTTCTAGATATGAAGCCAAGGATTCTGTTAGCTTTATTGCGAACACTAATGCACTGTTGTCTTGGTTTTAGATTACTGCTAACCAGAACTCCTAAATTCTTTTCGCAATCAGTGGTACTAAGATCTACATTATTTAGTTTATATGTGGCATGGTTATTTTCCTGTCCAACATTTAGAACTTTGCATTTGTCAATATTAAACTGCATCTGCCACTTCTCCGACCATTGCATCAGTCTATTCAAATAATCCTGGAGATGCTCTAGTGTCCTCATTAGAGAACTCCAGGATGATTTGAATAGACTGATGCAATGGACGGAGAAGTGGCAGATGCACTTTAATATAGACAAATGCAAAGTTCTAAGTGTTGACTTCATATATATAGATAGATAGATACTAGATGGACACATATTAGAGTATGCAGCACCAGTGTGGAACCCACATCTTGTCCAGCTTGTCAAGAAATGGGAGAAAGTACAGAGGTCTATAAGCGAGACTATTCTCGGAGCTAAGGGGTATCTCCAATGAGGAGAGGTTACTGGAAGAAACCTGATGACACTAGAGAAAAGGACTCTGGGTGATATAATAACAACATTCCAAATGTAATAAAGTTGGTAGAATTACCGACAATATGTAAAGTAAAAGGACACAAGTGCAACTAATGTGACATTTATTGTGGCAACGTTTCGCTCTCCAGGAGCTTTATCAAGCCATTACAAACAATACATGGACACAGAGGGTATATAAAGGCTCAGAGTGAGGTGAATACTAGTGAGGTACCATTCCGATGTTCACTAGTGGTAGTAGTAGTAGTAGTAGTAGTGGTAGTGACAAAAGCAATTAATTCGTACATGAGTAAAAGGATTATAAAAGCTATTACTTGGGTAACATAAAAATAGGTTGGACAAATATAAACTGGAATGAGGCAGGTTGTTTCAGTGTTCACTCTCTGTGCTTTTTGTAATAACAGGAGAGACTATGTGTGGCAGGGTTTTCTGTTTTCAGGGATTTTGCTAAGATTCGGAGATGGTGAAGCTG
>NC_069424.1:21176117-21181117 GCF_026875155.1 Cherax quadricarinatus
ATGGTAAAAATTTTATAAACAAGAGGGGGCCTAAAACGATCCTTGTGGAACGCCACTAGTACTAATCCCCATTCAATTTTTCACCCCATTAATGGAAAACTCTCTCTTTCTTTTGGTAACCTGCCTAAATCCAGCTAAATTTACCTCCTAACCATGAGCTCCCACTTTTTTTAAGAGTCCTTGTGAGTACTCTGTCGAAGGCTTTTAAAAATCCAAAAAACAATATCAATTCCTTATCACTGTCAACTGCCTCAAATGTTTTTGAAGAAACTATAAGTTTGTCAGGCGGAACGACCCTCTCGTAAATCCAGCTGATTCATTTATCAAGTTAGCTCTTCAAGGTGACTTCTGATAATGTCACATAATTGATTCTAATAACTTCCCCTATAGATTCAGGCTTATTGGAGGGTAATTTGAAGGAGGGATTTATCCCCTATTTGAATAAGGGAAACCACATTAGCCACTTCCCATCTCTGGCACAACCTGGAAAGGGAGGACGCTTTAAAATACACTCGTTAAGGGGCTGACTAAGCTCCATCTTGCATTCCTAAGGACCCTGGAAAAAAACTCATCGGGCCCCCCGGGGACTTATTTTTTTCCCGTTTTGTCTATCTGTTCAATAACCGTCCCTCGTGACATTTAATATTAGTTAACTTAATTCATCAGGAACTAAAAAATTTTAATTTACTGGAATCTCTTTAATCTTCCGGAAAAAACACAAAAAATAGTCTTTAAAAAAGGGAAAAATTTTTCCAGTTCTTATCCATCAGCTGTCCATTCCCGATTCAGGGGTCCCCTTTTTTTCCTTAACCTTCGCCCCTATACATTTGAAAGAACCCCTTTTTTTTTCTTTTTTCATTAGCAACCAATTTTCCCTAGTCAGTTTAGCCTTTCTAACGTTTTTTTTTATTTCTCTTTTAAGCTGAACAAATTGGTCAGAAAGGTTTTTACCTCTCCTTTTCCCTATCCCAAAATTCCCCCTTTTCCCCCTAATAAGCTTTAGCCTCCTTTTAAAACCCATTTGTGATCGTTATTATTAGACCAATTTTCTCTGGGAATTATATACCGGGCACTGTTACATTATTAAAAAAAACAATCATAAAACAACCCCTTTTATATTCATAAGTATGATTATCGTCAATAAAATCTTTTACTAGATAACCCCAATCAAGATTGCCCAATGTTCCCTAAGTCCATTAAAAATGGGCAGAACGAAAATCGGGGATTTTTTCTGTTTTATCATTATTTTTGCTTCCCAAATTTAAATGCTAAAGTATGGATTTGTGATCACTTACGCCAACCCTTTTTCAGTGATCTCCAGATTATTCCGAGTTTTCCCTTTATTTGACAAAACTAGGTCTAGAAAATTATTACCCCGGGTAGGTTCAGTTACACTCGTTTCAAAAACAGCCTAAACTTTTCCATAAGTCACTGGACTCTAGATTCCCTTTCAAAGAATTCCAGTAAATTTTGGCTAAAGTTAAAGCCCCCTACAGACTATTACGGTACAGAACCCTAAAAATTTTCGTCCCAAAGAATCTCCCTCTATCTACCAAAACCGGGAGGTCGGTTTTTACACCTAAAATTATTTTTTTTTGACCCCCACAACCACCCAAACACCCCTCTTTTTACTGCTCCATTATTTTTACCTTTTTTTTATCAAAAATTTAAATTTTTTTCTCGAACATACAATGCAACTCCTCCCCCTTTCCCCTTTACATCACCACTTTGAATAACTTAAATCCCAATATTACACTCAACATCAAACACGACTCTTTAAATCATACCCTTTCATTAATGCAATGAATCAAAGTTCCCAGCACATGCTACCAAACGTATTCATTAATTTTTTTTCTTGCACTTCGACTGTACATAAAATACCATCAAATTTTTTTTCTTCTGCACATTTTTCCTATTCTCTTTGTTTTACACAATTTCTGAAATTTTCATTTCCCAGAGTTACTCCATACATTTTCATTAAGATTTTTAATATCAGAGCATAAGTCAATATACCATACCATTATTAATCATTTTTAAACCCATACCTCTAACTAATCCTAGTTTAAAGTCCTAACAACCCCCCCCCAAATGATTTGCAAAAAACCCACCCTGCCCTGGATAATGAACCCCATCCCGGCATACATTCATTTCGGCCATAGAATTTGTCCCAGTTTTTCAATGAATGGATGCATTATCCTTACAGTGTTTACCACCAACAAATTTAAAACCAATTGCTCTGGCAACCATTATTACCAAAACCTCTTTTGGCAAAATGCCACAATAACAGGGGGCCCCCCCCTTCTTCCAACATGTCATACTGTCCTGAACTTTCAAAAATAAATCCTCATTCACGCTTTTCCTACATCATTGCCTCCAGCACTGAGGGAAATAATAGGTTGATCCCTTACCGTTCATGATGTTGTCAAGCCGGCTAACAATGTCCTCCATCCCCGCCCCAGGGAAAAATCCCTTTCCCTACCCTGTCCTTTAAGCAGAATCCCATCCATGTAACTAACCTGGCTATCCCCAACAAAAACAATATTCTTCCTTCCTTGTTTTCGTTCGCGTGACGATCCCGTAGTAACTCAATTCGTTGGGGAGCACCGAGAATGCGTTGAGGTTTCCACGGAGTTTCCACACAGTCCCTTTCTTCTTCATCGTTTCTGGCTTTCCATTCGTCTTTTTGATCGTCAACTTCTCGTCCCCTGGTCCAGCCCCTGACCACGATCCCTTCTTGACCTGAGGACTCGAAAAAGGAGGGCTACTAGAACCTCTTGTTTTCCCGTCAATCGCCGTATCTCCATCTTCGCTGCCCTCAATTCCCCTTTCCTTTAAATTGCTGGAAATTGCTCGATGGAGGGGATCTTGGTTCAGTCCACGGGGGCAAACAAACACTTCTTCACAGATTTTTAAATACAGTCAGCCTGTTTTTTAGGGAAACACATATGCAACAGTTAGGGGATCTTATTATAAAAAAGTTTCGCCTCAAGTAGGCTTCTTCATCAAGTACAGAAAATTGATAGAAGCAGAAGATACTTGAAGACCCAGTAATCAGTCCACCACCCTTAAAGTTTGAGGTGGTCAGTCCCTCATCTGGAGAAGACATTGTTCCATAGTATGAAACAATATGGAGAAAAAAGTGACAGGATGGAGCTATTTATAGCGCCAAGAGGTGAGACGTAGGAGAGGTAAGAACTCAGAGTTGAAGGTCCCTCTCAAATCCACCCCCTCTCACTAGTGGAATTGTCGAATTTGATTGCAGGTCTGTACCAAGATACCCTTGTGTTGCAGTGTCTGACAGATTGAACATTAAAATGGTATAAAATACCGACAGGTTGTTAGGTAAGACACATATGCAACAGTTAGGTATCTTTATTATGAAACGTTTCGCCTTCACAGTAGGCTTCTTCGTCAAGTACAGAAAATTTGATAGAAGCAGAAGATACTTGAAGACGATGTAATCAGTCCATCCCCCTTTAAAAGGGGTGATGGACTGGTATGGACTTTTTTTTTTTTTTTTATCACACCGGCCATTCCCACCAAGGCAGGGTGGCCCGAAAAAAAAAAAACTTTCACCATCATTCACTCCATCACTGTCTTGCCAGAAGGGCTTTACACTACAGTTTTTAAACTCAACATTAACACCCCTCCTTCAGAGTGCAGCACTGTACTTCCCATCTCCAGGACTCAAGTCCGGCCTGCCGGGTTTTCCCCGAACCCCTTCATAAATGTTACTTTGCTCACACTCCAACAGCACGTCAAGTATTAAAAACCATTTGTCTCCCTTCACTCCCCATCAACACGCTCAAGCAGCCTGCTGGAAGTCCAAGCCCCTCGTACACAAAACCTCCTTTACCCCCTCCCTCCAACCTTTCCTAGCCGACCCAAACCCCCCCTTCCTTCCACTACGGACTGATACACCTTGAAATCACTCTGTTTCGCTCCATTCTCTCTACAGTCCGAACCACCTCAACAACCCTTCCTCAGCCCCCTGGACAACAGTTTTGGTAATCCCGCACCTCCTCCTAACTTCCAACTACGAATTCTCTGCATTATATTCACACCACACATTGCCCTCAGCATGACATCTCCACTGCCTCCAGCCTTCTCCTCGCTGCAACATTCATCACCCATGCTTCACACCCATATAAGAGCGTTGGTAAAACTATACTCTCATACCCTTCCCCTCTTTGCCTCCAAGGACAAAGTTCTTTGTCTCCACAGACTCCTAAGTGCACCACACTCACCCTTTTCCCCTCATCAGTTCTATGATTCACCTCATCTTTCATAGACCCATCCCCTGACAAGTCCACTCCCAAATATCTGAATACATTCATCTCCTCCATACTCCCCTCCCTCCAATCTAATATCCAATCTTTCATCGCTTAATCTTTTGTTATCCTCATAACCTTATCTTTTCCTGTATTCACTTTTAATTTTCTTCTTTTGCACGCCCTACCAAATTCATCCACCAGTCTCTGCAACTTCTCTTCAGAATCTCCCAAGAGCACGGTGTCATCAGCAAAGAGCAACTGTGACAACTCCCACTTTATGTGTAATTCTTTATCTTTTAACTCCACGCCTCTTGCCAAGACCCTCGCATTTACTTCTCTTACAACCCCATCTATAAATATATTAAACAACCACAGTGACATCACGCATCCTTGTCTAAGGCCTACTTTTACTGGGAAATAATTTCCCTCTTTCCTACATACTCTAACTTGAGCCTCACTATCCTCGTAAAAAACTCTTCACTGCTTTCAGTAACCTACCTCCTACACCACACACCTGCAACATCTGCCACATTGCCCCCCCCCTATCCACCCTGTCATACGCCTTTTCCAAATTCATAAATGCCACAAAGACCTCTTTAGCCTTATCTAAATACTGTTCACTTATATGTTTCACTGTAAACACCTGGTCCACACACCCCCTACCTTTCCTAAAGCCTCCTTGTTCATCTGCTATCCTATTCTCCGTCTTACTCTTAATTCTTTCAA
>NC_069424.1:21186117-21188617 GCF_026875155.1 Cherax quadricarinatus
TTAAGATACAACCCTTACTGATTAAGATCCAACCCTTTCTTATTAAGATCCAACCCTTTCTTATTAAGATCCAACCCTTTCTTATTAAGATCCAACCCTTACTTATTAAGATCCAACCCTTTCTTATTAAGATACAACCCTTACTTATTAAGATCCAACCCTTTCTTATTAAGATCCAACCCTTACTTATTAAGATCCAACCCTTTCTTATTAAGATCCAACCCTTACTTATTAAGATCCAACCCTTTCTTATTAAGATCCAACCCTTACTTATTAAGATCCAACCCTGTCTTATTAAGATCCTACCCTTACTTATTAAGATCAAACCCTGTCTTATTAAGATCCAACCCTTTCTTATTAAGATCCAACCCTTTCTTATTAAGATCCAACCCTTACTTATTAAGATCCAACCCTTCTTTTATTAAGATACAACCATTACTTATTAAGATCCTACCCTTTCTTATTAAGATCCTACCCTTTCTTATTAAGATCCAACCCTTTCTTATTAGGATCCTACCCTTTCTTATTAAGATCCTACCCTTTCTTATTAAGATCCAACCTTTACTTATTAAGATCCAACCCTTTCTTATTAAGATACAACCCTTACTTTATTAAGATCCTACCCTTTCTTATTAAGATCCTACCCTTTCTTATTAAGATACCAACCTTTCTTATTAAGATCCTACCCTTTCTTATTAAGATCCAACCCTTTCTTATTAAGATCCTACCCTTTCTTATTAAGATCCAACCCTTTCTTATTAAGATCCTACCCTTTCTTATTAAGATCCAACCCTTTCGTATTAAGATCCTACCCTTTCTTATTAAGATCCTACCCTTTCTTATTAAGATCCTACCCTTTCTTATTAAGATCCTACCCTTTTTTTTATTAAGATCCAACCCTTTCTTATTAAGATCCTACCCTTTCTTATTAAGATCCTGCCCTTTCTTATTAAGATCCTACCCTTTCTTATTAAGATCCAACCCTTTCTTATTAAGATCCTACCCTTTCTTATTAAGATCCTACCCTTTCTTATTAAGATCCAACCCTTTCTTATTAAGATCTAACTCTTTCATATTAAGATCCTACCCTTTCTTATTAAGATCCTACCCTTTCTTATTAAGATCCAACTCTTTCTTATCAAGATGCTACCTTTCTTATTAAGATCCAACCCTTTCTTATTAAGATGCTACCCTTTCTTATTAAGATGCTACCCTTTCTTATTAAGATCCAACCCTTTCTATTAAGATCCAACCCTTTCTTTATTAAGATCCTACCCTTTCTTATTAAGATCCTACCCTTTCTTATTAAGATCCTACCCTTTCTTATTAAGATCCTACCCTTTTTTATTAAGATCCAACCTTTCTTATTAAGATCCTACCCTTTCTTATTAAGATCCTGCCCTTTCTTATTAAGATCCTACCCTTTCTTATTAAGATCCAACCCTTTCTTATTAAGATCCTACCCTTTCTTATTAAGATCCTACCCTTTCTTATAAAATCCAACCCTTTCTTATTAAGATCCAACCCTTTCTTATTAAGATCCTACCCTTTCTTATTAAGATCCTACCCTTTCTTATTAAGATCCATCTCTTTCTTATCAAGATCCTACCCTTTCTTATAAGATCCAACCCTTTCTTATTAGATGCTACCCTTTCTTATTAAGATGCTACCCTTTCTTATTAAGATCCAACCCTTTCTTTTAAGATCCAACCCTTTCTTATTAAGATCCTACCCTTTCTTATTAAGATCCTACCCTTTCTTATTAAGATCCAACCCTTTCTTATTAAGATGCTACCCTTTCTTATTAAGATGCTACCCTTTCTTATTAAGATCCAACCCTTTCTTATTAAGATCTAACCCTTTCTTATTAAGATTCTACCCTTTCTTATTAAGATCCTACCCTTTCTTACTAAGATTCAATCCTTTCTACTAAAATCCAACTCTTTCTTTTTAGGATCCAACCGTTTCTTACTAAGATCCAGTCATTTCTTACTAAGATCTAACCAGTTCTTACTAAAATCTAACCACATCTTACTAAGATCTAACTATTTCTTACTAAGATTCAACCTTTTCTTACTAAGATCTAGCCATTTTTTCTAAGATTCAACCTTTTCTTACTAAGATCTAACCATTTCTTACTAAGATTCAACCTTTTCTTAATAAGATCTAACCATTTCTTACTAAGATCCAACCATTTCTTACTAAGATCAAACCATTTCTTGCTAAGATTCAACCATTTCTTTCTAAGATCTAACCATTTCTTACTAAGATTCAACCTTTTCTTAATAAGATCTAACCATTTCTTACTAAGATTCAACCATTTCTTTCTAAGATCTAACCATTTCTTACTAAGATCCAACCTTTTCTTACTAAGATCCTCCCCTGGTATAGAAGGTCACCTGTAAGGAAGAGGAAGACAGCTCCAGCAGTAGAGTGAACGAGGTTATCGAGAGTGTTGTGATCTGAGGTGAAGTCACACATGACCATCCCTGGCTTCTCC
>NC_069424.1:21193617-21243617 GCF_026875155.1 Cherax quadricarinatus
TTAGAGAGTAAGGTGAACAATGTCAGTGGAAAAGCCTGCTGAGGAGACGAGGAGTTTCGACTGCAAAGGCACCCAAGTGTGGCACGTGTGTCTAATTCATCAATATGTGTAGTGTCAGCTCAAAACAAAAGAGTAAAGAAAAACTGTTGTTTGATTACTACAGGTGTGCAGGTCGTTGTGATGAACGACCCCGCTCAGCCACCTGTACACCTTCTCTATCATGGAATATTTATTATCAGTTAGGAATTTGCGATGTTATTATCTTGTCTCATTAATTACAGAAAATGTAAGTCACTTGGATACGCGAAGTTCTTCAAGGTAAGTATATATATAGTGATATATAAGAACATAAGAACATAAGAAAGAAGGAACACTGCAACAGGCTTACTGACCCATGTGAAGCAGGTCGTTGTCCCCCCGAATTGGCCCAATGGCCCACATAGTCAGGTCACTTCCACTTAAGGAAGGAGCACGGCATCAGACCTAGTAGCACAAGATAGTCAGGTCCAACTCACACCCACTCATGTATTTATCTAACCTATTTTTTTTTAAACTACACAACGTTTTAGCCTCTATAACGGTACTCGGGAGTTTGTTCCACTCATCCACAACTCTATTACCAAACCAGTGCTTTCCTATATCCTTCCTGAATCTGAATTTTTTCCAACTTGAAACCATTGCTGCGAGTCCTGTCTTGGCTGAAAATTTTCAGCACGCTATTTACATCCCTTTTATTTATTCCTATTTTCCATTTATACAGCTCGATCATATCCCCCCTAATTCTACGCCTTTCGAGAAAGTGCAGATTCAGGGCCCTCAGTCTGTCCTCATGGGGAAGATTTCTGATTTAGAAAACGTTTCGGTCCTGGGACCTTGATCTAAGTGATCAAGGTCCCAGGACCGAAACGTTTTCTAATAAATATGTCATAGTGTTTGCTTACGTGTCTTTCTAAACCAACTTGTCGGTATTTATTACCAAGGTTTATACCAAGATTTCTGATACATGGGATCATCATTGTCATCCTCCTCTGTACGTTTTCTAGAGCATTTATATCCATTCTGTAATATGGTGACCATAGCTGTGCAGCATAATCTAAATGAGGCGTAACCAAGGATATAAGATAAGATAAGATAAGATAAGATTTCGTTCGGATTTTTAACCCCGGAGGGTTATCCACCCAGGATAACCCAAGAAAGTCAGTGCGTCATCGAGGACTGTCTAACTTATTTCCATTGGGGTCCTTAATCTTGTTCCCCAGGATGCGACCCACACCAGTCGACTAACACCCAGGTACCTATTTGCTGCTAGGTGAACAGGACAACAGGTGTAAGGAAACGTGTCGAAATGTTTCCACCCGCCGGGAATCGAACCCGGGCCCTCCGTGTGTGAAGCGGGAGCTTTAGCCACCTGAAGACTTCTATTATTTATACTTCTAGATATGAAGCCAAGGATTCTGTTAGCTTTATTGCGAACACTAATGCACTGTTGTCTTGGTTTTAGATTACTGCTAACCAGAACTCCTAAATTCTTTTCGCAATCAGTGGTACTAAGATCTACATTATTTAGTTTATATGTGGCATGGTTATTTTCCTGTCCAACATTTAGAACTTTGCATTTGTCAATATTAAACTGCATCTGCCACTTCTCCGACCATTGCATCAGTCTATTCAAATAATCCTGGAGTGCTCTAGTGTCCTCATTAGAGAACTCCAGGATGATTTGAATAGACTGATGCAATGGACGGAGAAGTGGCAGATGCACTTTAATATAGACAAATGCAAAGTTCTAAGTGTTGACTTCATATATATAGATAGATAGATACTAGATGGACACATATTAGAGTATGCAGCACCAGTGTGGAACCCACATCTTGTCCAGCTTGTCAAGAAATGGGAGAAAGTACAGAAGTCTATAAGCGAGACTATTCTCGGAGCTAAGGGGTATCTCCAATGAGGAGAGGTTACTGGAAGAAACCTGATGACACTAGAGAAAAGGACTCTGGGTGATATAATAACAACATTCCAAATACTGAGAGGAATTGAGAAGGTGAGCAGGAACCCGAGGTCACAGCTGGAAGTTGAAAACAAGGATGAGTCCCAGGGACGTTAGGAAGTGTTTTTTCAGTCTTAGAGTAGTCAGGAAGTGGAACGACCTGGAGAATGAAGTGGTAGATGGAGAATCCAAACATAGCTTTAAGAAGAAGTACGATGAGGCTCTCATTTAGATTATGCTGCACAGTTCTGGTCACCGTATTACAGAATGGATATAAATGCACTGGAAAAGTACAGAGGAAGATGACAAAGTTGATCCCATGTATCAGAAATCTTCCCTATGAGGACAGACTAAGGGCCCTGAATCTGCACTCTCTAGACAGGCGTAGAATTAGGGGGGATATGATCGAGGTGTATAAATGAAAAACAGGAATAAATAAAGGGGAAGTAAATAGCGTGCTGAAAATATTCAGCCAAGACAGGATTCGTAGCAATGTAGATCAATGGTTCAGAGAACAGACACGTTGATAAATTAGACACATGTGCAACTCTTGGGTATCTTTATTATCAATAAAGATACCCAAGAGTTGCACATGTGCCTCGTAGCAATAAGAACATAAGAACAAGTTGGTTTCAAGTTGGAAAAATTCAGATTCAGGAAGGATATAGGAAAGCACTGGTTTGGTAATAGAGTTGTGGATGAGTGGAACAACCTCCCGAGCACCGTTATAGAGGCTAAAACGTTGTGTAGCTTAAAAAATAGGTTAGATAAATACATGAGTGAGTGTGGGTGGGTGTGAGTTGGACCTGACTAGCTTGTGCTGCTGGGTCTGGTTCCGTGCTCCTTCCTTGAGTGAAAATGACCTGACTAGGTGGTCATTGTTCTAGGCCGTGGGGTGGCATGGACCTGCTTCGCATGGATCAGTAGGCCTGTTGCAGTGTTCCTTCTTATATTCTTATGATAGTGAACCTAATAGCGACCAGCGAAGAGGTGGGGCCAGGAGCTATGAATCGACCCCTGCAACCACAACTAGGTGAGTACACACACTGCGTGGAATAGACAAGGTGGACAGAGACAGGATGTTCCAAAGATGGGACACAGAAACAATGGGTCACAATTGGAAGGTGAAGACTCAGATTAGTCAAAGGGATGTTAGGAAGTATTTCTTAAGTCATAGAGTTGTCAGGAAGTGGAATAGCCTAGAAAGTGACGTAGTGGAGGCTGGAACAGGGGGAGGACCTAGTAGCAGTCAGTGAAGAGGCGGGGCCAGGAGCTATGAACTGGCCCCTGCAACCACAAATAAGTAAGTACACGCACACACACACACAAAAAAAAAAAAAACACACACACAGGGAGACAGAGGCAACAAACTTCACATTAGGAAAACCAACTGAGTACAATGTATCATTATGCACGACTGGAGAGCATTTAATGGCCTGACGAAGGGAGAAGCTACGAGAGGGTATCTCACTGGTGCAGTCCATGTACAGGGGCTCTGAGGAGCTGATTCAGTCACCATGCAAAGGAATAACAAATTTATCACTGAAAAGAAACCTGCTGCTCAACATTATAAGGGATATACGAGCCTACAAGAGTATACCTGTAAATAACGTCTCGCAACAGTTGTTTACTATTCTCCCAGAGATTGATTGCATCATAAGGATTTAGTAAATATACGAATGTGCTTCGAAATGGTGTAAAGGCAAAGAAAAAAAAATGGATGTAAAAGATTAGGAAGTTAGTACGTAAAATCAGTAGTAAGGAAAAAAAAAAATTGAAAATTTTGGGATTGAAAATAAAACTGGAAAATTTTTAATATTTATGCGAGTTATGGATCGGGGAGAGGGGAAGGGGAGAGGAGGGGGGGTTTAGGAGGGGGAAAAGTACTAATATTCTAAAGGAACGCTAAACCCTTGGGGGTAAGCCCCCAGGAGAGCACGCAGGGGGAGAAAAAAAAAAAAAGGGTAAAGTAAAGTAAAGGGTACAAAAGGCTGAAAATGGACCCCTAAAAAGTGATAAACCTAGACGTTAAGAAATTACCAAATTCGTCTGGGATATATTTTATTATTGTAACAGGAGGAGCGCAAAACCCGTGGGATTATAGAGCGCATTACGGGGGGGGGGGGGGGGAAACCAAGCACATTTCCAATTCCCTAATAATGGCCCTCCAGGGTCAAGGGAAACCTCCCTGGGGGGTTCTCACCGGAGCGGGGCCCCCCAGGGGGCCCCGGGGGGCCCCCCAGGAGGGCCCAGGAGGGCCCCTAAAGACCCACCAAGGTCATTCTTAATGAAGTGATTCTGTGATTTTTTTGTTAATCTACACCTTGTAGTTACGACGTTCTTTATAGTTTTTAAATGTTATTTGATTAATTCCACTTTTTATTTTGGTTAATTTCCACTTTTTTTGTTTAATTTCCCCACGTTTTTTTGTTTTAATTCCCACGTTATTTGATTAAATTTCCACGTTTTTTTGATCAATTCCCACGTTATTTTGTTTTCCCCCAGGGTTTTTTGTTTAAATTCCACGTTATTTTGATCAATTCCGTTATTTTGATTAATTCCACGTTATTTTGATTAATTCCACGTTATTTTGATTAATTCCACGTTATTTTGATTAATTCCACGTTATTTTGATTAATTCCACGTTATTTTGATTAATTCCCCAGTTTTTTTTTAAATTACTTTTTTGTTTAATTCCACGTTATTTTGATTTTTCCACGTTATTTTTTTTTAATTCCACGTTTTTTTGTTTAAATTTCCCACGTTATTTTTTTTAAATTTCCCACTTATTTTGTAATTTCCCCACTTTTTTGTTTAAAATTCCACTTTTTTTTGATTATTTTCCCGTTATTTTTTTAAAATTCCGTTTTTTTTGATTAATTCCACGTTATTTTGATTAAATTTCCCACGTTATTTTGTTTAAATTTCCACGTTTTTTTAAATTTAAATTTTCCCCTTTAGGAAATTAGTCCTGAAAATTATTTACTCTAAATGGGGAAAAAAATCCCCGGATTATCCTTTAGGTATTATTTCCTAAGATGAATGGAGAAATAGAATATAAAATTGACCCAAAAATATTTACGGATTTAAAAGAAGTCGTAATATAACGTCGGTATTTTGCAAAAAAAAATTGCACGGTCTCTTAGTTAGATAATGGACCCCTGTTGGGGTGGGCATGTCAATATTGCAAGGACAGTGGGTTTGTTCGGGACTGATTTTTGTTTTTACGGAGGGCGTTGAAAAAAAATGGTAAATCCGACCAGTGGAAACAAAACACATTTGGTTTTAAAATGTGATCCTTTTTTGCAACGTTTCCCCCACCAGTGGGTTTTTTAAAGTCACAAAAAATCTACCTTCACCCCGGGTAGATCGTTTGTGACTTGAAAAACCCCCACTGTGTGGGGAAAACTTTAAAATTAATCACATTAAACGCATAGTTTTATTTTTTCCATTAAGAGGGTTTTCACTCCCGAGGTGCCCCTAAATTGACCTTTAAAATTTAAGATAATCAAAAATGCCCTAGTGTGATTTTTTATCAAACTTGTTACGCTCACATAGTTAAAAAAGATCACAGTTTCAACAGTTGTGTTTTTTTCCATCGGTGGGTAGTTTATACCTTTTACTCTAAAATTTTTAATATTTAACAAACCTAGATTTTTTTTTTTTGGGGGGTTTTTTTTTCTTAAGACTAAAAATTTTTTTTAAATGCTTTCAACATTTTTTTTCTTATCAATACCGCACCAATTTCCCTGAAGGAGGTGTTGGCAGGGGAAAAGAAAGAGCGAGTGAAGTGTTGGTACTAAGGTTTTGGGGGTGGCCTGAGCTCACGCCTGCGCCATCATCCTCTAAAAACCCATTGATCAGAGCTAAAGCACACTTTTAAATCATTTTTCTGAACCCCCTTTTTTATGCTGGTCAAGCTATCTTCTAAATATTTTGTGGTTTTAAAACCCGAAAAAACTACATAAAAATTGATTTTTTTTTTTGGTTTGTCTTTATAGAGTAATGCAGATAGGGGAAGGGAGAGTGAAGGGGGGGAAGGATAAATTTGGATGGGGGGGTGAAAGGTGGGGGGGTAATTAGAAGCAAGAGGAAAAAGGGGAAAAAAATGTGTGGTCGACCATCTTATTGGGGGGGATAAAGAATATTTTAGTTATCATAGTCTTAATTACCTGGAGTTCCCCGGGAGGGCTTCCGGGGTAAACGCCCCCGGGGCCCCGGGCCCACGACCAGTGGAGGGTGGGTAGTTGAGTGTCGCTTCTTAGGGGGAGGGGGAAGAGTGGGGCTGTATGACTGTCTGTGGCCCCTTTCAGTATTTCCCTGCAAGTGTTCGGACTCTCAGTAAGTAAAAGCAAATGGCAAGTTTATCCGTAGGAAAAAACATTTGTGTATTTTAAACCACGAAAAACCATTTATTGAATTGACTCATTTTTCTGAGAGAATCTTACTTTCTATGACTCTGTTATATCCAGAGAAGCGGTAAAGTCGTGGGGTTTAGCTCTGGGAAAGGGTTGGACAATGCTGGTGGGAGAGTTTGCTTTTGATGGGCCTCCTTGTAGGGGCCCAGTGCCTCTGCAGTGCTCCTCCAAAACTGGAAAAAAAAAACTCCATTTCCTGGATAACCAAGCCCCTGGAGAATCTATCATCACTTGCAGACATTAATAGTGAACAATACTGACAATTCGTGGGGAAACGTGTGAACATTTGGGATGCCCTCCGGGCCGGGAAAGCGTTCCCCTTTCACAGCAGATTTTAATATTAATATTACATAATGCTTTTCCCCCAATAGTGCTATTAATATAGTGCTATTATGGATTTCTGTTGTTACTTATTCCCAAAAGTGATGTTAAAATTGCAATTACTCTGGGGCAAATTATTCTTTGTAAAAAATGCTATTACAGGGGGGGTATACGCAGTCTTTTACATTATGTATTTTTATGGAATAAGTATTCATTATTATATTGCTATTATTGTAGTGGAAAAAGTATTATTTATTATTTTGCTATTATTAAGTTGTTCTATTCTTGTACTTTGGAAATTTGCCCCGGGTTTAATATATAGTAACACTAAAAAATGCACTATATTGGAGCACTGTATGTTAAAAACACTGTGGTAATACCCTATGCTTAATATCAGAATAAAATAGAAAAAAAAAAAAACATACCGGGGTGGGGGGTTAAAATCCGGCGGAGGTGCCCTTAAAGCTTCAGGCCATAAGAAATAACATTTTCGCATCCTCTGTTTGACTTGAAAAAGATTTTACCAAACCCGAAAATTTGCCCCGGAAAGATTATTCTTGTTTACGAAAAATTCCAATGTAATTTATTTTTCCCTTATGGGTTCTTTGCCTTTGTTGGGAACGACTGAAGTTTTAAAAAAAATAAACTTCTGTAAAATAAGCTATTTATGAAGGGAAAAAATGATCCAGTTAAAAAAGGTTCATTTAATTAGGTGCGCGACATGCGCTGCACTTTTTTAGGTCGTTTTGAAGTTTTGTTTAATTTTTTAAATAAACAAAAAAATTTGGCAATTTGTAGAGGTTGCAAATTTTAAAATTTGCAGGCCCCCCCTGATGTGTTCATTATTGCCCTTTATACGTCAAGCTTTGAAATTAACGTGCGTTCACATTTTTTTCCCCTCTACTTTATTATTCGTGATGCGAAGGACAATTAGAATAAATTTTTTTAAGGACAAAAAATTTTATTATTTTAATTTTAAATGGGGTATTTGATTTTTGGTTGTTTATGCCTTCTCGAAAAAAAATTGAAAAACCCTGGAAGGAGGGGGAGGTAAAACAGAAAACTGGAAGCCCGACACCTGTGCATCTTCAAAAAGTGCTTGAGCCTTCCGGGCTTCCTATTTCCCTGGTGGGGGCCCCCAAATTCAGCGCCATCGAAACCTCCTGATTTTGACATCAACAAAGGCTCTCGATCTTTAAATGAAAATCACTAAGGCTTGAGGAAAAAAAATCCCATTGACATAAAAAGTTTGGTTGTGAACTTTAAGTCAAATTTCCGTCTTTCTCCCTGCATCTCTGTGCTAATTTACAGCTAAATGATAAAAATTCAAAAAAAATTAAAGATACTGAAGCTAAAATTAAAAAACAATGTCTCATCGGCTGTTGAAACACTTCGTTAGCGCGTTATTTTTGCTGTCACCTTCCTCTCTCGGTGATATACACTTAGATTTTATTTTGACTCTTTTTCCCAAGGGGTTTCTTAACTGAGAGTGCACACTAAATGCAGTCTTGAATCCTTTAGAAGAAAAAATTAATTTTCTTTTACTGTTCCCCTTTTTCCGTTGCCCCATCATTTTTAACGCATGTGATAGATTTAGGTTAACTTACGCTTTTTAAACTTAAGATATCTTTTTTAGGTATTTCCTTTGGTGGGAGTTTATTTTCCAACTTGACAAAGCGGGGGAAAAGTTTGATCAAGTACCGGCAGGGAAACGTCCCCTAAATAAGCTATCAAAATGCTCGAAAAACGTTCCATTTCCTAACTGGAGTTTTGGTATACAAACCGTTCTATTGGTAAACGAAGGAAATAAAATGGAAACTTTAAAAAAAAAATAAAAATAGACCCAAAAAAAAATGAAAAAAAAAAATTCGTTTTACTCAAAAAATTTATTTGACTCATACACAACATTTAACCAACATTTTTAATGTGCACTTGTTAAGCGTATTTATTCATCTTTATTCTTTTGCACATACAACTTAAGTTTTTTTTGGGCAACCCCTTCGTGCGGTTTAATACAGAATACTCGTGTAAGGGAATAAAATAAATATTCACCCGAAAATAAACTATAACAAAGTGAAAGTCACGTCTGTGGGCTGGAACTTTTTAAAAAAATAACCCGCAAATGGAAAATAGAAAGACTTCTGTCGATCCTGGGTCACAAAAATTTTCGATTTGGGGGTTAGTTTATAATCGAAACACACTTTAAAACACATCTCAAAGGCTTTGGGGGAATGTTTCCTTAAACTCCTGGAACTATGTGGCTTTTAATCCCTTCCTTGCCCCCCCACATGTCTGGGACTAGTGGTCGTTTACACCCTTCCTTGCCCCCCACATGTCCTGGAGACTTGTGGTCTTTTTCTCCCCTTTCCCTTGACCCCCCACTGTTTGGAGATATGTGGTCGTTTATATACCCTTCCTTCCCCCCCACACTGTCGGAGACATGGGGTTTTATATACCCTTCCTTGACCCCAACTGCCGGGAGACTATGTGGTCTTTTTATCTACCCTTCCTTGACTCCCACACGCCCTGGAGCTATTGGTCGTTTTTACCCTTTTTGCCCCCCCACATGCCCTGGAAACTTTTTGGTCTTTTATCTCCCCTTCCTTGCCCCCCACACTGTCCTGGGACTATGTGGTCGTTTATTCCCCTTTCCCTTGACCCCCCCGCCCGGGAAAACTATGTGGTGTTTATCTACCCTTCCTTGCCCCCCCAACTGTCCTGGAGACTATGTGGTCGTTTTTTACCCTTCCTTGACTCCCACATGCCCTGGAGCATAGGGTCTTTTGTCTCCCCTTCTTTACCCCCACATGTCCGGGAAAAATTGGGGTCGTTTTCACCCTTCCGCCCCCCACATGTCCTGGAGACTATTGGTCGTTTACTCCCCTTCCTTGACCCCCCACTGTTCGGAGATTGGGGCTTTATTACCCTTCCTTGCCCCCCACCCCCGGGAGAATTTTGGGTCGTTTTATTACCCTTCTTTGACCCCCACACTGTCCTGGAGACTATGTGGTCGTTTATCTACCCTTCCTTGACCCCCACACTGTCCTGGAGACTATGTGGTCGTTTATCTACCCTTCCTTGACCCCCACACTGTCCTGGAGACTACGTGGTCTTTTAATTACCCTTCATTGACCACCAAACTGTCATGGAGACTATGTGGTCGTTTATCTCCCCTTCTTTACCCTCCACAGTCTCCACTTTTCGGAGACTATTTGGAACTTACCACTGATAAAATTTTCTCACAACAATATAAATAAATTTTTAATGCCTCCAGAGATTAACTTGAGACACTTTAAAAAACTTTTAAAATGCGATGACTAAGCGACGTAGGTCGCTGAGAGAGGATGATTATCAAGTAGGAGAAAAAAAAAAACATTATATTTTATTTGGGAGAAGGGTAAGTCGGTGTGTAAATAATTATTTTGTTGCGGGTTTTTAAAATTTTTTTTTCGATTACAAACTCAGTGATTGCCAAGTGTGTCCCCAAACCCCTTCGCCAACTTTGAAATCTTATTATCACAGCTGTAAGTACCAGTATGATTGCAAAAAAATGTAACAGACTCCAAAACATCTCTTGTTAGTACCAGTATGATTGCAAAAAAATGTCACAGACTCTCAAAATCATATCTTGTTAGGACCCAGATATTGCAAAAGATTCAACAACTCCAAAATCATTTTGTAGGTACCCGTATGATTGCCCAAAAAATTAAAAAGACTCTCAAAATCATCATCTTTTTTGGTACCCCGTATGATTAAAAGTTTTCAAAAAAAACTCTCAAAATCATCATCTTGTTAGGTACCAGTATGATTGCAAAAGATGTCAACAGACTCTCAAAATCATCATCTTGTTAGGTACCAGTATGATTGCAAAAGATGTCAACAGACTCTCAAAATCATCATCTTGTTAGGTTCCCCGTATGTGCAAAAGATGTCAAAGACTTCAAATCATCTCTTGTTAGGTACAGTAGAGCAAAGATGTCAACAACCCCAAAAATCACATCTTGTTAGGTACCCTTAATTTCAAAAAGTGTCAACAGACTTCAAAATCATATCTTGTTAGTACCCGTATGATTGCAAAAGATGTCAACAGCCTCAAAATCTCATCTTGTTAGGGACCAGTATTTTGCAAAAAAAGTCAAAAATCTCAAAATCATCTCTTGTTAGGGGGCGTAGGGTTGCAAAAGATGTCAACGACTCTCAAAAAAATTTATTTGTTTTGGTACCATAGTGCAAAAAATTCAACAGAATCTCAAATCATATTTTTGTTGGTACCAGTTGATTGCAAAAGATTCAACAGACTCTCAAAAAAATCATCTTTTTAGGTACCAGTTATTTCAAAAATGTCAACAGACTCTCAAAAAACTCATTTGTTAGGTACCCGTAGATTGCAAAAGGTCAACATGCTCTCAAAATCATCATTTGTTTGGTACCAGTATGATTCAGAAGTGTCAACGGCTCTCAAAATCCCAAAACTTGTTAGGTACCGTTATTGCAGAAATGTCAACGGTCTCAAAAAACATCTTTTTGGGGCCGATGATTGCAAAAGAGTAACAACTTCCCAAAAACATATCTTGTTAGGTACCAGTAGATTGCAAAAAAAGTCAACATGCTCCAAAATCATCACTTGTTAGGTACCCGTTGATTTGCGAAGATGTCACGGCTCCAAAAAAATCATTTGGGTTTGTACCATTGATGCAAAAGATTCAACATGCTCTCAAAATATCATCTTGTTTTGGTACCAGTATGTTGCAAAAGAGTCAACAGACTCTCAAAAAACATCATCTTTTTTAAAGGGACCAGTTTATTGCAAAATATGTCAAAAGGCTCTCAAAAAAACATTATTTGTTAGGTTTCCATAGTTGCAAAGATGTCAAAAAGACTCTCAAAATCTATCTTGTTAGGTCCATATGATTGCAAATTGTCACACTCTCAAAACATCATCTTTTTAGGTACCGTAGATTTGCAAATATGTCAAAAGCTCTCAAAATATTATCTTGTTGGCCAGTTGATTGCAAAGATGTCAAAGGGTCTCAAAATCATTATTTGTTAGGTACCAGTAGATTGCAAAATATGTCAACAACTCTAAAATCATCTCCTGTTAGGTACCCGATGATTGCAAAAGATTCAAAAAGACCTTTAAAATTCATCTTTTAGGTACCATATGATTGCAAAAAATGTCACAGACTCTCAAAATCATCATCTTGTTAGGACCGTATTTTCAAGATATCAAAAGTTGGGTTTTACTTTACATATGGGAAAAGAACAGAACACCTTTTTTTTTTAATTTTCAGAAAACGAAACCCATACCCCAATTTTTTTGATTCACAAGCCCCCGGGGTTTTGGGGGATCCCCGGGGTTAAAAAAACCCCTGGTTTTAAAGGCTTTGAAAGCAGTGAGAAAAATGGTTTCCACCTAATGTTTAGCTTAAATTTTTTCATTGTTTTATTTAGGGCAGCAGCCAATGTTTTACAACGTGCCTTGGGTTCCCAAATTTAAAGTAAGGGCCCCCGATTTTTAAAATTTCTTGTTTGGGACTGCTCTTATGCAGGGTATCCCCGGTTTTGCATAATCTTATTTTCGTTAATTATCCCATGCGAGAATCATGTAGCATAAGTACGTTTTGTAAATTTTTAATTTTTAATTATATAGGGGGCCGCCATTAAGACCACAAGTTTAGTAACTTGGGGCCCGGGGTAGCCCCTTGGGGATATAAAGGCATGTAAAAAAATTTTGTACTTATTTTGGGGTATCACGTGGCTTGGTTATGCAAGGTGGGAGTGGGTCCCCGGGAGGTTCCCAGGACGGAACCCGGCCGGGTCTTCTCCTGGTGACTGGCATTAGTGAGTGGCAGTAGGACCCTTTTGTAGTGCTTGTCATGTAGTGACTTTCATGTATGACCTGTCTTAGTGACTAGCTGTAGTGTCGTTCATGTAGTGATTGTCATGTAGTGACCTGGCAGTGTGACCTGCATGCAGTGACCCGTCATGTAGTGGAACATCAAAACCCTTTTTCTCCTTAGCACCAAAGTACCGAGTTAATTTGGCCCAAACCAACCTATTTCCATTTTAAGTTCAAATGAAAAAAAACAAAGGCAGCTTTGTTTTGGGTTACAAAAAACGCCCCGTCTTGTTGTTCCTTAAATACTTTTATTTACAAACCAACAAAAAATCAAGTAAAAAAGAAGGAACAACCTTTAAGAATATTTTCTTTATAAAAAACTGGAAAAAAAAAAAAAAAATGTAGAGAATCATGGGAATACCTGATGTCCGCACCTGTAGATTCACTAGCAAAAATAAATAACATAGATACTGCACACAGTCAAAAAGTTCGTTGGTGAAGACGGCCATTTCTTTTTCGAAAATGAAAAGGAGGGCATTTTCAAGGAATTTTTTGTACTTGGGGGAAACATTTGGTTTACCCAAAATTCCCATTTTAAAATTTTTCCTTTATAACTAATTATGACTAAGGCATTAACCAACGATTTTTTTTTTAACACGTATGCATAGGAAGTACAAAAGAGTCCAGAAACAATGCGAGCTTGGTGAGTGGCAAGATGATTTGAACCCCTTTTTGTAATTTGAAAATAAAAACTTGACGCTTTTCCGTCCTTCTGATGTTGCGTTCAATCCAGTGTTTAAATAAACAAAAATAACTCTGTGTCTTTTTATAAGGGAAAACTAGCTGGGTTCATTTCGAGGAATTGGCGCGGGAGTATGACCCGTCAGCTTTTGATTTTAGGTTGGTCTGATACTGGACCAAAAACCAACACAATCCTTTACTTTTTTCAAATACAGGGTTTATCTACTTGTTTTCCCCCCGGGGGAAAAAACACTAACATAAGACTTTTTGGGGGAAATAATAACCCTTTGTTCATTTTGGGCGAGGGAAGGAAAAAAAATAGTGTGACCCCCGTTTGTTTTTTTTCAACGATTTTGGGGGGAAAAAAGCGAAGTTGGAGGCAGACTTCAGACGTCTAAAGAAGCCCTCGATGCTTTTTAAAATAAACGTTAAACTTAGCGTAGTCTATTTACAATGAGATGCTACCAACAATAAAAATAAGTGGCAGAGAAGCGAGATATAATGCTGGTAGCCCCCTTTAAAGGGACGTAATTTCCCCCCCCCCGTCTTTAATAACTGGTTCTTTTTTCCCTAAATCTACCTTCCCCCTAATTACTATCGCATTTGCTTTTTCTGTTTGAAGGGGAAGTCCAGGGTCGTTCCTTAATTTTGGTATATCTTAAAAAAAACTTGAGGCAGTTGTGTTGCAGAGGTCGACCTTTGCTAGATCTCGCAAAACATTGTCCTCAAAATTTTTTTAAAATTACAATGAATTAAAGGGAAAAACCGGACTTCACCCACAAAAAAAAGCAAATGCGATAGTAATTATGGACAAGGGGAATTTTGTGGGGAAAAAGAACATATTTTAGACCGGGGAATTTACGTCCTCTTAACTTTCTTGTTAATTTTGCCACAAAAGGGGGAATTTGTAGTACCAGGGAGGTCGCCTGTAGACGCGGAAGCTTTTTCCCTCAAAAGCTTTCCCGAGTCTTGTGCCCTGCGTGCTTTTGGGGTTTTTTCGTTTGCATCGTTCCAGGAGGGGCCGACTACCCCTATACTTCCTGCGGTCACGATCCGCCAAATCGCGGTCTTTAGGTCATGGCGATCTGTGCGGGCGTGGGGGTGTGGCGGGGCGTGTTGTCCCGGGAGTGTCTCGTCCCGACTTATGTCTGTGTCCATGTGTGGGGGGTTGCGGCGCTTCTCCGGGGGGTTTTTTACATGGCGGCCACGCGTTGCATCATTCCGAGCCATACGGAGACCCCCATGACCCATTGAGCGTGTGGACCTGAAGTCTGGTGGTAAAAGTCTCCGTGCGCCCCAGACGGGGGTGACTGACTTTCTCCAGGTCCCCCCCGCCCAAAGCCTCCTTCACGCAGGTTCCCAGGCCTTCTTTGTAGTACTTTTTGGGCCCTGACCCCTTAAGACGACGGCGTAGGAAGAAGCGTCCCGTCATCGTTCCGACGCAGTACTTCTGGTAGGTCCCTGCTGGTCCTGAGGAAGTGGGGTGTCAACAATCTCATAGGGGTCATATTAACTAGTAAGGGCTCATGACTAAACCCCTTTCAATTCACGGGGGCCTGTAAAGTTAAGTTAGTAGGTGTTAGTTGCTTTTACATGGGTTGGGTCGAGCTGGGCAGGTTTTACAGCATACAACACCCCATGTTTACTCTTACACGTCAGTAGCCTACTCCTGTACAAATTTTAAGCAGTTTCCGGCTGGACATACAACTTGCAT
Organism: Cherax quadricarinatus; assembly: GCF_026875155.1. Taxonomy (NCBI): domain Eukaryota; kingdom Metazoa; phylum Arthropoda; class Malacostraca; order Decapoda; family Parastacidae; genus Cherax; species Cherax quadricarinatus. Next base: position 21,208,644 of record NC_069424.1, read on the forward strand.
TAATTTGTGAACTGTTAGTACAGGGACGGGGGGGCTTTTTGTAAAGTGTGACTTCAACAAGGGGCTTTACCGGTCTGCAGTCTGAGTAACAAGGAGGGCAGGGGGAAGCGCAAAATACTGTGAACACTAACACCACAATACCAAGCTTTGTTGAATGCTGTCCCGTGGCACCCGCCCCTAACATCAACACAGGTCCCGTGAAATTGCCATTTAAAAACCATCACCTGATATTATTTCGTCAAACCACACCACACATACAAAAAAAACGCACATACATCACTCTTCTTGTTCTATATACAAGGGGCAAAAGGTGTGGTGAATTTTATTAGAAATTGTATTTTTTTTGGGCAGAATTGAAGTGAAGACTTTGTAGAAAAAAAAAAGTGTTTGCAAACGATTCTTGTGTCAGGAAAACCAATGGAAAAAAGGGTTTTGAGATATATATATATACATTTCCTTTTGATTATCTAATCATATAATGACTGCAGTTAGTCGAGAATTTTTGTAAGAGATAAATCATAAGAACCCGGCAACTTATTTTGGGGAGGAAAAAATTTTAGTGGCTGCAGAAGCGCAACGCAGTGTAAAGCAGAAATATTACAATGGTGGATCAACAAGAGTCATAATGGATCAACAAGAGCCACGATAGATCAACAAGAACAATGCTACATAAAGCTGTAGAATGACATGTGATTAGGCAGAATAAATATAAGTTTTACACTGTGACTGTTGAATACAGTGCATGCTACAAGCGTTAACTACAGTGCTACTACAACTTGTACAGCAGCAGTAAAGAGAGGCGAGTCATGAGTCCAGTAGTAAAATTTTTGTAAAAATGACAATTCTTTCTATGTGTTTTAGAAAAGCCCGACCTTACACACATCTTAACCTATTAATAAATAATTAGTATTAGTAACCCGTGTTAATATTTACAAGTAAACTTCACGTATACACTTAAAATAAAAATTGTGATTTATTATGTAGGCAGTTTGTCTCAAAAAAAAAAAGGCAACTGTACAAGTTTTTTTTTAAAGGTCATTTACTGTTAAAAATTACCCCAAAAAGATGCATCGTTGAAATGTCAGACCTTTTATTTACTATTTATGTTACACAGGAACTAAAATAGTTAATCACGACAAAATTTTGAACTGCAATCAGGGAAAAGGACTCTGCTCGTTAATGGTAAGTAAAAAGAGTTAAAAAAACCCCGGTTTTTGATCGGCATCCATTGAAGGTTAGTAATGGGGTGAATGGTTTTTTTTTTGGCTTAAAAAAATTAAGAATAATTTTGGGGAAAAAAACAAATAATTTGAACCCTTCCCACTAACCAAATCAGTGGTTACTGAAGAGTCAGTTGTCAGAGAAGTGTCAGAGCTTCGTCCGTGAGAGTCTTCGTGGAGTCAAGTGTCATCGTTCACATCATGGCAAAATCTGTGCTGTATAGGGATACTTCAGGACAGCAGCCGATAGATGCGAGAAGAACAAAAATGCAGGATGTACAGAGAAGGAAGAACGTACACTGAGGCCCCGGAGGAGGAACGCCCTGCGGTAACACCACTGGGAGCGCAGGGGCATGCAGAAGAGTTTCAAGAGAACGTGGTGGCGCCGATGTAGAGGGTAGCGGCGGAAGTTGGCCTCTTGGGTGGGCGTACCTCGAGTCGTTGGGCGGTGCGTGGGCGTGCAGAGAGTAGGCTTTAGTGACTAGAATAATGATCAGCCCTGGGCGTAGCTCGCGAGAGCAACTCCCGTCTGCCCACCGTCACGTCAGGGAAGGGAAGAGCGAGCAGTGTGTACCAGCGGGATCCTGGGAGCGGTGTCGAAGTTCGCAGCTCTTTGTCGAGCGACGTCGACCCACTAAGAGAGCACTTGGATCAGCAGGGATGGGCGGAGGTGCAGGAGGGAAGGGGCCTCAGCCACCTGACACTCATATACTCATTTATACACTCCAAGCACTCGTGAAGGATCTGCACACTAACACTAACATACGAACGTGACAAACATGAAATAATTCTTACACCTAACTACAAAAACTACTCTGAACGAGTAACTAAGATGAAAAGATATGAACAAAAGCATACGTTGCCTATTGTGTGTAGGAAGCAATACATGTATACACAGCCACTCTTATCAGGCACCAACCAAAACAAAACAGGGCACCAAGGAATGACAGATATATCTTAAAAAAAAAATAGTCAAGGAAGATGAAATAAAAAAGATGGTGTTTGAGGAATGTGTGTGAGGATGGCAGTGACTGGGATGAGGAAGGAAGGTCGTAGCTGGGTCGTGCTAGCGGGACAGGAAAAGACTCGTTACCCTGAGGATCATCAGGGTTGTATATAAGTCGTCCTCATGAACTCAACTACCGAGCAGTTACACAAGACAGTTACGAATAAATGCATGCATATCTGAGACGTAATCGAGGGAGATGTGACTTATTAGTACCATTAACTTACACTGCATTGTTAATTGTTAATATATTAATAACAATAATAACTATGACAAGATACATCAACTATTAGATATGGAGAGAAGAAACCTTTGCAGCTGAGGCTTCCAGCTGTGGTGGCTGATACATGCAGCTGAGGCTAGTGCATGCAGCTGAGCTCACTGCTTACATATAGTAAGCTTGAGCGTGCAGTGAGCAGGTTAACATTAGAGGCAGAAAACATGCCCAAGCTTTAGTAAGCCCACTATTGTTGCTGCCAACTGCAATAGTTCCGCCCCCACTTTATTAGTGCTGACACTTGCTGGGAATAACAAGTGTAACTACGTCCTGCAGTTAATGAGAAGCGATCACCAGCTCCTTCTCAGCACTCAAACATTAATTGTTAGTATTGTAAATAAAATTACTGAACATGAAAGAAAAACTGGTAAAATAAATTGTATCTTTTCCGAGTTGTGGATATTTTGTGAAGATTTTTTGTGTTTAAAATGTGCACACACACACACACACACACACACGTTTTGTGTGTGTGTGTATGTTGATATATAATATATATATATATATATATATATATATATATATATATATATATATATATATATATATATATACATAATGTGTGTGCGTGTGCTCTGAAATGTTATGAAATAATGATATCATATGTAGTGAAGTTATTACATAATATTGTTATTGCCGTGTTATGTGAGGTTATCACGTGGAAGTTATCGTCTAGTTAAATTATGTTATAGACTGAAGTTATCATGTAGTGATGTTATTTAGTGATGTTACCTTAGTGTGTACACCTGAAGTGTGTATACTTGCCGTGTTAATGCCTGTAGTATGAATACCTGCTGTATGGTTGCCTGCTGGGTGTATGCCTGTCATGTGTATGTCTGCCATGTGTTTGCTGTGTGTTTGCCTGTCAGGTATACACCTGTAAGGGGTGTATGTGTGTGTGTGTCTACCGTATGGACACCTGCCGTGGGTACGCCTGGGGTGTGTGTACCTGGCGTGTATGGGTAGATGGGTAAAACTTACCTTCTGACCAGGATGACAATAGTGGTGATCACGGCAGCCAGGAACACGAAGCCACCGAAGACACCGAGAGCGATGATCCCTCCTGTGGATACACAAGACGCAGATTGAAAAAGATGTACACAGTATGATGTAACAGAATGAAGGAACCAGTGAAAGATGGTACATAGGGTGAGAGATGCTTGTAATGATATATCTTTTGCTGGCATAAGCAAAACTAATTACACTCTCGAGCGGGGTAAATCTTGTACATGGTAGATAAGATTTTCGGATTTTTAACTCCGGGGGGTTATTCATCAAGGGACTGTCTGTCATAAAGATACCCAAGAGTTGCACATGTGTCTAATTTATCGACTGTCTGTCATGTTTCCACTGGGATCCTCAAGCTTGACCGCCAGGATGCCACCCACACCAGTCGACTAACACCCAGGTAGTTGCTTGCTAGGTGAACGGGACAACAGGTGTAAGGAAACACGCACAGTGTTTTCACCCTTGTCGGGGATCGAACCACGGACACTCAGCGTGTGAAGCAAAAGCGTTACCTACCAGGCCACGGACCACCACGTTAAGGAAACCTGGTGGCAGCGTTGACTGGCAACGTGATAGTTACGTTACCGCTGACCTAACATTTTTTATCACTTCCGAGTGTTTTTTTTTTAGTACCGTTCATGCAGGTTTTAAGACCTATGTCATACTCGACACAGTTACACTTTACCCACCATATAACTCACATTTACTCACCACTTACGTTTTATATTCTCAGCTACCTGTCACCGAATACTTCCTCTGCTCGCTAAATCCTTTACTCACTACATCCTCCACAACTCACCAGCATTAATTTTAGTCAGTGACCCATTCTAGCTATCCAATGTATTTATTTACCATACTCATCCCGTTCACTATCTATCCACTCTCCACATCACTCACCCGACTCACCTGGATACTCTCTGACCCACCTTCTATATCCATCAACTTTCCATTGCACCTACCACAGTCACCCACACTCACCACACTCATCTACCACACTCACCCAGATGGAGTTTCTCTGTGACTTTGGCTCCACCTTCCTCCTTCAGGTCGTAGCTCGGTCCATCAATACTCTGACCTCTGTCGTCGTTGATGTTGTTGATCTTGTTGTCGTGGCCGGCCTCAAGCGAGGGCAGGACGGTGGCCAGGCTCGGGTTGTTGGCCTCCACGTAGTTGTCCTCCACTTCTGCGAGGTAGGGAGGCCTGGGACGCTGTTGGTTAGGTCTGCGAGGATGGTCTGGTCTCCTGGATCCCGGTCTGCGGCTTTCTGTTAGGTCCGGCTTAGTAGCTTCGTCCACTGTTTTTTCAGGGATGAGATTACTAACATTAGTGACTGAGTTTAAATTCCGTAATGCTCTTTGATTGACTCAACACTCCTTGAGCTGTATGACCCATTGGGACCTAAATCTTTAAACACATCTAACAGTAATAACTGAAATACAGGACTTGAGAAAGTTGTTAGGATGTTTCTGAATGTAATCCACGAATGACTTGACTACTAAAAGAGGAACCGTTATCAGCTGTGGCCGATAATGGTCGGAATTTATTAACTAAATGTGATATGCTTGTGAAGGCCAATAATAAATACACATACAAATAAAATTAAACAATTTTGCAATAAAATCTTAGTAAAGGTGAGATTTTGTAACAAAAAAATCCCAGAAAATGTCCTCAAATGTAAGTTAATATTTATAAAATGCTCATGAGGCATCGTATGAGGCGGCGTTATGAACACACCACGAGCTCAAAGAGAACCACTGAACACTAAATTCCTCAGCGTTCATACATTTTAGAGATGTTAATCAGGGAAGCGAAATAGAATCTTGATTTTACCCAACTAGACTTCCACAGATGTCAAGACGCATCTTACCTCTCGCATTGCTTAGGCATGGGTTAATTTACACGTAATAACTCCAGAAAATAGTAATACATGTTTGTTGACAACTCAAAGGGATTCGAACCCGTGGCCGGGAAGGTCTTGAACCATCAAGCTAATGTACTTAGCTACTAGGAACTGAAGCTTTACAAATATTTTTCCATCTAGGTATATTTATATACTAGAGACTATAATGAGGCACCACTTGGTAGTGTTAAAGCTGACTTTTACAGTGGTCGAATCAAACTCACATTCTCCCACGTAGTGATAAGCTTACACAAGTGGCTGAGATTTACATCCTTAAGTAAGAATAACACTCAGCATTACGTTATTTCCCATAATGATAACATTAACGCAGAAAGTATGTGAATCTGTTACATGTATACCCAAGAAACGAGACGTACCCCTCACACCCTAGAGGAACAACCTTACTGCTGTAACACACACATAATTTACACCGGTAACTGTAGTCGATGTTTAATATCCATGGTGAAATTCTCTTATTCAAGATGTGAGCAACATACCACTACCACCACCGATAGCAAATGTTAAGAACTTAGGTTAGGTTAGGTAAGGTTTGTGAGGAAAGACGACAAGTGTTTCCTGACGTGTGTCTTAGTTATAGCTGTCATCATTGTCAGGCGCCCTCTACAGTCTTCAACTGTGGTTAGTTATAATGGTATTAAAACGCATATTTTGCATGGCAGAGACAGCCAGAGTGGGCACCTTGTCACCCGTGGCTACTAAGATGTTACTGGTGGGGTTGCCTTTACCTTGGCAGCGAGGGGGCTCTTGATTGAAGGTGCCTGCAGAGGTGCAGGTGATGAGGCGAGGCCCCACCAACACGTAGTCGATGTCGCAGGAGTAGGCGACGGAGACACCGACGGTGACAGTAGGAGAGGAGAAGTTGGTGGAGCCGTGAAGGAGGGGAGGAGGAGCGTCACAGGTCACCGCTGTTGGATGACCCACACAACATTCAGACACAAGGAAGGAGGGTCAGAAAAAAAAGAGATTGTCTTTCAGAGTTATTAGAAAGTACAGAGTGATATGCAAGTTCGAGTCATGTTTGATGCTGCTGTGTGGTGGTACAGCGTGCAGCAAGACGTAGCCAACCTGCCCTCGCGTCCTCAACGATCAATGTCTAATTTTCAATTTTCTGCGCTTAGTACTTAAAATAAAATTACGTGGAGGTAAACAAAGCTAATCCTGTACGAGTACACGTATGTTAATACCGATAGATTACTGGAATACAACACAAATGTATAGTCAAGATACTGAAAAGACGCTGCGGTACTTGTGCCAATAAAACCACAAGTGACAAAACGTTTTCAATAAACATCTTGAGTGAGTATATGTGTCTTGTTCCCACAAAACCTAATCTTAAAAGAAAAATATTAAATGCTTCAGAAATTTATGAAGATCTTAAGAAACAAGAGGACGGGTGGAGGCTGCTGCTGCTGCCACTTACTGCAACATTCTCTGGTTAATGTGCTTGATCGATAATGCAAATGTTGCATATAGTATGAAATAATGTTTTGTGAGTCAGTTTTATAGTAAGAATGATTATTAATATTAAAAAAAAAACCACGAAGTAAAGATTGTCAAGTTAAGTCAAGTAACTTAGGTAAGAAAACGAAGATAAATATTTAGGTAAGTCATTGGAAGTAATGATTTATTTAGCATTATGAAGTGTTTATATATGTATATAGTGACTCTCATACACAGTGTGAAGGTTATACACACCAGAGGTGTATGTTCACGTGTTATATATATATTATATATATATATATATATATATATATATTTATATATATATATATATATATATATATATATATATATATATATATATATATATATACACCTCTCAATGCATATACCCTGAGAGACATACACCTCTCAGTGTATATACCCTGAGAGACATACACCTCTCAGTGTATATACCCTGAGAGACATACACCTCTCAGTGTATATACCCTGAGAGACATACACCTCTCAGTGTATATACCCTGAGAGACATAACCTCTCAGTGTATCATACCATGAGAGACATACACCTCTCAGTGCATATACCTGAGAGACATACACCTCTCAGTGTATATACCCTGAGAGACATACACCTCTCAGTGTATATACCCTGAGAGACATACACCTCTCAGTGCATATACCCTGAGAGACATACACCTCGGTTTCCTGAGTGACATACACTCAGTGTACACCCTGAGAGACATACACCTCTCAGTGTATATACCCTGAGAGACATACACCTCTCAGTGCATATACCCTGAGAGACATACACTCTCAGTGTATATTACCCTGAGAGACATCAACCTCTCAGTGATATACCTGAGAGACATACACCTCTCAGTGCATATACCCTGAGAGACATACACCTCTCAGTGTATATACCCTGAGAGACATACACCTCTCAGTGTATATACCCTGAGAGACATACACCTCTCAGTGTATATACCCTGAGAGACATAACACCTCTCAGTGTATATACCCTGAGAGACATACACCTCTCAGTGTATATACCCTGAGAGACATACACCTCTCAGTGCATATACCTGAGAGACATACACCTCTCAGTGCATATACCTGAGAGACATACACCTCTCAGTGTATTACCCTGAGAGACATACACCTCTCAGTGCATATACCCTGAGAGACATACACCTCTCAGTGCATATACCCTGAGAGACATACACCTCTCAGTGCATGTACCCCGAGAGACATACACCTCTCAGTGTATATACCCTGAGAGACATACACCACTCTGTGTATATACCCTGAGAGACATACACCTCTCAGTGTATATACCCTGAGAGACATACACCTCTCAGTGTATACCCTGAGAGACATACACCTCTCAGTGTATATACCCTGAGAGACATACACCACTCAGTGCATATACCCTGAGAGACATACACCTCTCAGTGCATATACCCTGAGAGACATACACCTCTCAGTGTATATACCCTGAGAGACATACACCTCTCAGTGTATATACCCTGAGAGACATACACCTCTCAGTGCATATACCCTGAGAGACATACACCTCTCAGTGCATATACCCTGAGAGACATAAACCTCTCAGTGTATATACCCTGAGAGACATAAACCTCTCAGTGCATATACCCTGAGAGACATACACCTCTCAGTGCATATACCCTGAGAGACATACACCTCTCAGTGTATATACCCTGAGAGACATACACCTCTCAGTGTATATACCCTGAGAGACATACACCTCTCAGTGTATATACCCTGAGAGACATACACCTCTCAGTGCATATACCCTGAGAGACATACACCTCTCAGTGTATATACCCTGAGAGACATACACCTCTCAGTGCATATACCCTGAGAGAATACACCTCTCAGTGCATATACCCTGAGAGACATACACCTCTCCTCTCATTACGAAATTATTGAGGTCTTGAGTGTTACTATCCTACGGATAACATTATGTTCAAAATTAAACGTCATCGAGACAATCGTGCAAAGCAATTATATTTTTACTAGATTTAAAATTAAGAAAGAAGACATTTAATTATATATATATAAATATATATATATTATTACTAGGAATATATATATATATATAGATAATATATATTATTATTATATATAATATATATATATATACTATATATATATACTGGAAGACTGACAGACGTGCAATACTAGAGAATAAAGGAGTCCAGATAGAGGATCTGCTAAAGGCTGAAAGAGAATATCACCTATCGTGTAGGGACTCGAACCACCGTCTCTTTCAATTATAGCCGAGTCGGTAACTCCGTGATAATTCTGGGAAAGAGCTGGCAGGAGGTAACTCGAGAGAGGCGGGGGATAAGAGGAGGAGATAACGAGTGGAGATGCCAGTAGCTGACCAACATTACTTTACTTCGCAGCTGGAGGAGGACCCTTCCATACGTTCATCTAGTCACAGATGAGTTGTCTACCGATGACACATAGCCTAGCCTTGCACTCATACCTGACGATGCTGAGGTAGTAGCGACTTCCCGTTAACAGCGTGTATGTACCGTTGGAGAGCCGGCGGTCCCACTCGAAGTCTGTTATGACAGGGCAAAGTGTAACTCCACGAGAATTATGCACAATACCGCGCTAGAGAATTTTCACCGTTAATCACATTAGGAGAGGAACCTTATATACGACGTTTTCGCTCGTCATGGAGTATTGTATATGACTTAACAATAGTCAGGAGGACCGAAACATCGTCAACAACTTTCTCCCCATAAATATAGGCTTTCGCTAATGTGACTCTACGTGGCAGAGAGACTTCTGCCAAAATGTAAACCCATTTTAAAAAAATATACAACTATTTAATGAATGGCCTTTCAGAAGCTGAAGGCAGCCTTTCCCCAAGTTTCTAGGTCACTCAACACCCCTGCCTTCGTTTTCTGCGACAATCTTATTCGTCACTTGACCAATGAACAAGAAAAAAAAAAATTCACACATTGATCCGTAAAACCGTTCATTAGAGATTCCACTAAAACTACTGTTATATATATATATATTAATATATAATATTTATATATAATATATATAATATATAATATTATTACTTAGATAACAAATCAAATTTTAAATAGCAACATTTCAAACTTTAGAATAAGTACTACTACTACTACTACTACTCTACTACAATTCACCTAATAATATAGGAAAATTATAAATTTATCAGGCCTGATTATTTTTTTTGTGTGATGATGATCGACAACCATGCACAACTTCCCTATAGGGTTGGGTAGGTGCCTGAGCCGAGCCTTTAGCTCATAAGACTGTCATTCCCATTAGCCCCATTGTGCGGGGATGGCAGAACAGAGAGCCTAGCTTGTGGCTTAGGCCTGGGGACGTTGGTCCAAAGAGGGAGGTACTTGTGCCTCTCCCTGGCAGAAATTAGGTCCTTGACACTTCACTAAAGAGAGCAAGGCCGGCCATCACTTGAAAAGCCGGTCCGACTAAAACCGGCTAATTTATATAATAATAATAATTATTGTGTGATATATCGAAAGTTTAAAGCAAGACAGAACCTACTTTGAAATCACCAATTAATACACAATATAAATAATCAACCTGGGGGATGTTGGCTTCGATGTGCTTAATTATACACAAGATTATTTAATTAACCTTATAGGTTACTGAAGTATCCTTAATGTTGGTGTACTAGAATTACTGCGGAAGATAGTTATTTAAGTGTATAGAAATCTGTAAAATGATCGTAATCGAAGATACAGCCTGACAAGTCAACTACATAGTTGAGAAATCGTTGAAGAAGCCGATTGATTTGGGATATATCGGCTAGAGCAGAACCCATAACCTCAGATATCACCTGGCGGGGTCACAGCGGTACTCTACAACATGTTTGTCTTGCCTCCACGTATTGTAGTTCGCATCCACCATGGGGTGGGAGTTGGGCGGCCCTGCTCAGCGGACTCCATTACCGCCATCGTCGGCTTCGCACGTCTGCGGACCTGAGGAGTAAAAGCAAGATCTTGTCAAAGGAAAGTGTCCAGTTGCTGAAATCAGAGTTTGCTTCCCCAGTACCGTGACTTTCCAACAGCCTCCCATCAAGGTTGATGGACTGATTACACCATCTTCATCTCGCTACTACCCCTGCTGCTTCTGTATTTGACTGAAGAAGTCCTATTGTGTAGGCTGTGTAGCCTATTTCATAGCCTTCTTCAACATAGCCTCCCATCATAAGTAAGGCGGATCGCCAACACACCTTTGGCTGTCTTCAAGAGGAAACTCAATAAACTCACACTGATTCATGATTATCTGGGCTGCGGTTCGTACGTTGGACTGCTTGTGACCGGCAGTAACATCGTTCTTCATCAGGCCTTTATTCACCGGGAGGCCCGGTCTGGGACCTAGCCACAGGGGCGTTGACCCCGGAAACCTTCTCAAGGTAGGTGGATATGGAAGAAGGGAAGAAGATTTAATCAGAAGGTGTGTAAAGACGGGAAAATAAGAGCACTAGGGAAGGGGGAAGTACGGGAGAGCATCAAGGCAGCACTTGTGAGGCTGAGGATTTAGGTGCAATAAAAGAGTGATGGAGGTAACAGAATAGTGATGGAGGGAACAGAAAGGTGGAGACAACAGGAGGATAATGAAGGCAACAGAAGGGTCATGGAGGCAATAGAGAAGTAAAAGAGGCGATAGAAGGGCGTTTGAGACGATATCAGAGTGGAGACAACAGAAGGATGATGGAGACAACAAAATGATGATGGAGACAACAGAAGGATGTTGGAGACAGTAGAAGAGTAATGGAGACAACACAAGGATAATGGAGACAGCAGAAGGATGATGGAGACAACAGAAGGATGATGGAGACAACAGAAGGATGATGGAGACAACAGAAGAGCAGAGGCGGCAACAGAATAATGGAAATAAGAAAACGCCTGGAACAGTTGCGTTTATGACTTTTTTTTACATATAAAAGCGTAAATAATTCCATTTTTTTTTGTGTTCCAGTGTTCCATGGTTTTCCACCTTAAAAAAAACAGTTTAATTATTACACTATTTTTAAAGTATTTTGCAAAAGTTAATTTGAGAACAAAATTTACAGTATAGTGGCTGGAACAATTAACAACTAATTCACAATACCCTGAATGGAACAATTCACAACAAACCCACAATACCCTGACTGGAACAATTCACAACAAACCCACAATACCCTGACTGAAACAATTCGTAAACACTCCGGACTGGACCATTATCAAATCCAGGATGGATGGAAACGTCATTTACTGCTTCCTCTAAAAAAATAATATCCGCGTTAACTACCCAGGTTGGCACAACTCACGGTGTTGGCAGATGAAGTTCAGGTCGAAGTTGCAGTTGGTGTCAGACCAGAGCCACCCTTTAGTGCCATCGAACCTGGCACAATTCTCGTTGCCCCCTGGTAGGTTCCAAAAGGACACTGTGACGTCCCGCCCGTTGATCCATTTCCAGTTGTTGATGTCTTCAGGGTCCCTGACCGCGCCCATCCAGTACTGACCGTTCGGGTCTCCCCTGTGATGGTGAGAGACAAATGCAGTGGTTAAGTAGGTCTCTGATAATAATAATAATAATAATAATAATAATAATAATAATAATAATAATAATAATAATAATAATAATAATAATAAGACGAAGAAGAAGAAGAAGAAGAAGAAGAAGAAGAAGAATTTCTACAAGTATATGATACAACTTATACAGACCATAGTTGACATCAGTGTCATACTATACAGAAAACCGCTGGTTATACAGAGCATTTCGGGCAAATTAGGTTAATTTTGTCCCCAGGATGCGACCCTTGGGATAACACCCAGGTACATATTTACTTCTAAGTGAAAAGTGACAGAAGGTGACTTTAGGAAACACGCCCTCGGACCTTACTGTGTGAGTCTTTGTCTGACTTTTTTGTATAATAACCTACATTCATTACCAGTCAGGGATACTTTAATATCAAAAATCAAGAGTAAGGAATACTCATTGTATATACCCTGTGAAACTTACAGGGTATATACCCTACCCATCAAGGTAGGATGACCCAAACAAGATAAAAACATCTACCATTACTCGTTCCCTAGCTGCCTTTCCAAATTTTTACTGGTAATTACAAACTTCCTAATAATTAAAAAAAAAAGAAGATTTATGATAGACAATAATCTTGAATAATACAATATTATATTTCTTTATCTCTTAAGAAAAAAAGAAATTTATATTTTGCAACAAACATCACCTTTCTTTTTTCTTACTCTTGAAATATAACGATTGAAAAACGACTTGAAGTAAGACTTTTATTAATCTAATAATGTCGTACAATGTCAATAAATACGAAAAAAAGCATTTTACACGACTGATTTTGGCCTTAACAGCTGTTATATTTTTCGATCAGTTTATTTGGGACATCACATTTGAGGCTGGATTGGTAAATTTCTGGACGGTCGGCAAGAATGATAATGGAGAACTCTGCAGTATTTTATACTGGAAACTCCAACGTAGTAGTGAAGCGGAGCCGAGTGTACCTTTATGACTATGCTTGTGTGACTCGGTTAACATAGATATCAAGTGTAGTATTGTGATTTGTTGTGATGTGTGAACTGTGTGGCGAGACCACGTCCAATGTAGACACAATTTACTTCCATGTTTGCGTGTGTTTGTGTTTGTGTTTGTGTGTGTGTGTATGTGTGTGTGTGTGTGTGTGTGTGTGTATGTATGTGTGTGTGTGTAGTTTCAAGACGAGACAGTGTTTATGCACGTGGTGTCCCGTATTTAATGTTTAATCTAACATTCTTTCGGACATAGTTCTGTTGTCTTACCTCTCGATGTGTGCGTATTTGTATTGAGTCGACGTCCGTTTAACAGTTAGCTTTGTAGGTGAATGTGTGCACGTGTGTTTTCGATACTGGATGCTTGCACGATCCGTCGCTTGTGTGTTTGTTTTAGGGTCACCATTGTGATGGTTCTCAGCTGTGATCCGACTCTATCTTTGTGGTGGTAACTATTCCGTACGGTACACAAATAACCCGTACGGGATTGCGTTTGCCTAATCGTATTTACATTTGTATGTCTTAACCTCGGCTTTAGTACTCCGTTGTGCCTACGAGTACATCTCTGACGTGTGTTTGTGTCTGCGTCCACTATTTCGTTAGGGAAAACTAAAGCGTATTTCTGATCCCCAACTTTGCGTTTCATTTGACTTGTGCGTACATCTTTGACGAAGAAAAGACACAGGTTACAGAAGATGTTTTTATTGGGACGATTTTTCACTTTGTTGACAAGTTTACCAAGTCCTCATCACTTGATGAGTCTCTCCATAAAGCTTGTTCTCTTAACGTGAGCCTATTCTTCACTATTGATGGCATTACGCCATCAAGCGTCCTCTTTGCATCTGCTGACGATCTTACTTGAATTTACGTTTGTGCCTTTACTGATGCTCTAACCTGTGTTCATATTTATACCTGTGTTGTCGAGCTCACCTGTGTTTACATCTATACCTGTGTTGTCGATCTCACCTGTGCTTACGCCAGAGCTCCCAGCTGAGGAAACCTTGGAGGGCCGGGTTAGTCTCATCCACCAGAGAGCCGCCTCGACTTCGACAGAACTCCAGAGCATTGTCGAAATTTCGGGGCTGTTGGTTGTAGAAGATATAGCACTTGCCGTTGTAGGTGGCGGTACTGCCCGGAGGCTGGTCGCGGAAAGACGGACACCTTTCAATAGGCAGCGCCTGAAGGAGGGAATAAGGGAGGCTGTCAAACGCAGTCCACATGATACATTTTCTCAGCAAGAAATGTAATGTATTGGGTAACTTAATAGGGATCGTATGTGTAAATATTTTGTTCAGCAGAATGATGCTGGTGTATTCTTCGATGGGCAGGAGAGGTGAAAGAAAGAACAGAGGAGGTTAATAGGTTTAAATAAATTGACAAATAGGTATAAACAATCTACACTATACCTGATTTGTGTAAGCATCCCACACTGTACCTGATTTGTATAAGCATCCCACACTATACCTGATTTGTGTAAGCATCCCACACTATACCTGATTTGTGTAAGCATCCCACACTATACCTGATTTGTGTAAGCATCCCACACTATACTTGATTTGTGTAAATATTTACACAGACCAGGTATAGTGTGAAATATTTACACCCCCCAACCACGATTAACAGACGAGAGGTTCGAACCTCCACCACTCCTTTAAGAAGTACAGTACAGTGTACCTGGTCTGTGTAAACGAAAGCTTCACAAATGGAGAGCTGGGCGCCAGGGGGAGCCTCGAAGTGGACACTGACGAAGGCCCCTGGCATGGGCGGGTTGCAGGGCAGGAAGAGCGGTCGCCCTTCCTCCAGGAGACCCACGAACCGGTTGCAGATGGGGTTGACGGCCAGGTCGGGCCGGTTGTTGCCCACCCTCACCACGATGGTTGCTGGCTGGTCACCTGTGCACCGAGGAATGAAAGATCAAGACATGGTCTGAAAAACTGGAAGGACTCGTCAGGTCTCTTTCTTAGAAAAGAATAATGAGTAGGTAAAGGCTTATGGTTGTTGTTGTTGTTATTTATAGGGTCACTGACAGTATACGCCGTATCGAATCCTAAAAAGGCTTCTGATTGAAGGGGCAAATATGAGAGACAATTGAGACCCCTCTGGAAGAAATGTAAGGGATACTGACTGCTTAATATATTTATCCACAATATGTTAGGTACAAGGACACATGTTCAACTAATGCGACATTTTACTGTGGCAACGTTTCGCTCTTCAGGAGCTTTGACAAGTAGTTACTGCTTGGAGAGCGAAACGTTGCCACAATAATATACCACATTAGATGCAAGTGTCCTTTTTACCTAACATACGAAGATAGTGACAGCCAGCAAGCTGACGTCAAGGGGAAACAACAAGTATGACCGGTGTTTCGCCCAAGACTGATCTTTATGAAGTCCGATGAAGCTCAGTCTTGAGACAAAAAGTCTAAAATAAAACATTCCTCTTAATTGCTATGAGACTTACAGCAACTCAAAAAACTAACTCGCATGCAACACTTGGGCATCATTATTGCCAGCGACAAACATACCCCAGGTTTCGCCTGGGGTTTGTTTCCTGCTGGCAATAATGATGCTTCAAGACTTAAGAAGACCCTCTTGGCGAAACGTTTCCTGTAATAAATGTCCTGACTATATAAGTGTCTCTTCCGCATCTCGGTATCACCTATGCCATTTTTTCACCCTGTCGGTATTGCGTACCATTGCGGTACCGATTACTATTGCTTACCATTGCGGTTCCCTGCGGTACCGATTACTATTGCATACAATTGCTGTACCCTGCGGAACAGTTTACCATTGCGGTACCCAGCGGTACCGCTTACCATTGCTGTACCCTGTCATTATGTACCATTACTAACAACATGACAACCCCGTGGGACTCACCACAGCAGGACTGTCCGAAGTCGAGTCTGACCAACTGCACCATATATGGCTCCAGCAAGTTGACATACCACCAGGGCTGTCGTTCTCGGGTGGTCAGAGTGCAGGTGTCACTACTGAAGGTGTTGGAACTGGAGCCATCCACGGCCTTCTGCGGGATGCCTCCCTCGGCCACTGAAGACTGCATAGGCGCCTTCCCCGCCGCCACGTTGAGCACTGTGGAAGTGACAGAAGGTGTGAGAGGGAGAGAGAGGCGACTCAGAAGTCTTGCTTGTGGCTGTGACAGTACAGGATCTGCGTTGCTGTGAGTGAACGGAGGACCGATACTTTGTTGCTTCTAGTGATGCTTCTTGTGTTCAGTAACTTGAATAATTTTTGTGATAATAATATTATTAATAATAATAATAATAATAAATAATTATAATAAATAACAATAATAATAATATAGTAAATAACAATAATGATAATTTAAATATAATAGTAAAGTATAATTAATAATATTATTTTATTATTATTGTTATTATTATTAAACAGTTTATCAGTCTAAACAAGTTGATATAAAGCGCTAAACTCGTAGGGCTGTATAACACCTTGAGGATAGGAGGTAATCAGTAGTGGATGGCAAATGTGGTTTCTCGCAGCGACGCCCCTTCAACTAACATTATATATATATATATATATATATATATATATATATATATATATATATATATATATATATATATATATTATATATATAATATTTATATATATTATATATATATATATATATATATATATATATATATATATATATATATATATGCAAAACAACCACTCTGAAAGAAATTCCAAGCGCTTTCGTGAATACTCACATTATCAAGTTCCTTGATAATGTGAGTAGTCACGAAAGCGCTTGGAATTTCTTTCAGAGTGGTTGTTTTGCATATTTTGAAATCACCTGTTTTTGTGATCTTATTGCATATATATATATATATATATATATATATATATATATATATATATTATATATATATATATATATATATATATATATATATATATATATCGACGTGATTCCTCGATATTTTTCACAAGTGGGTTGAACCTCTTCCATTAGGAGGCGGGTCACTGTGTAGCTGCGGGAACACCCACATCACATCTTTCTCCTGACGAAGAAAACACCTCCAAGAGCACGGTAACCACCTGCCTGGTCCAGCTGAATCATCTTGCTACTCCGGACAGAGGAGCGAGACTCAGGATTTGTTCCCCAGGTAATTCAAGAGAATATATGTATTTATAATCACGCGGGCTATAAACAACAGCTGCTTCGTGAAACAACAGCCTCCGTTATAAACAATAGCGTAACAGTTAGTCACATGTCAGCTATGACTTTAGAATTCAAGCTCTGGGACACTTTTCTTTCTACTCTAGGGGATGCATTACATGTGTGAAACGACATTTGCCTTTTTTCTTGACCCTTTTTCATATTCTTTTAAGAGCAGAGAATCTGGTCATGTTTTCAAAACTCAGGTACAAAGCACATCTCTTGTCCAGACTTGATGATCCTGATGATTACACTGTCACACGCAAACGTAAACTTTACTAGCATTTCTAGTATTGTTTCCTTGTTGTTGTTGCATTTATGGCTGGGAGTATCAGAGCTTGTGAATGTCCGAAAAGAATAGCAGCTCAAGAATAAGAAAATCACTAATTATTATTCTTCTTCTTCATTATTATTATTGTTATTATCAAGCTTGATCGACTTCCATTTTCCAGGGGCTTTATAACTATAACGGATTTACCGTTTTCCCCTTGAACACCGTAACCCGTAATTCGACTAACAAAAATCCTTCTCAGATTAAGTTGAGACGCAGTTGTCAACAAAGCACCAAGGTTCTTCCGTGTCCTTGCATGTCCAGCGCATCCATTTCCCAGTTTCCACCAAAAAAGATGTGGTCAGGAAGGATAAAAAAACACGACAGCATAACGAATGCTAGCGGGTGTTCTGGTGAAGGTCAAAGCCATTACTGGCTGGGAAGCAGAGATGTAACCGGGGGAGTTTCACACATTATTTGTAGTTATTTAGATGCTGAATCTGTAGCTTAGGGCGCTGTGTTGTGGCCTGTCGGTCTGCCAGCTTGTCTGACGGTCAGTGTGTCTGCTTGTCTGTCCGTTACTCTACCTGGCTGTCTGTCCGTCTGCCTGCGTGTATGTAGCAAGAAGGCTACATATACGCAGGAGATCATTTCGAATTCATTCACTTTGAATAACACCTTTAATGAAGACGTTTCGGTCCTTGGACCTTGATCACTTCCCTCCCTCTGTATTGAAAGTGATTAAGGTCAAGGACCGAAAGGTCTTCAATAAAGGTGTCTTAGGTGAATGAATTTATATCCATTGCCCTCAAGACTGCGTACCTGACTGTTTTTCTGCCCAGGGAATTATCTGACTCTCTTCTTTGTAGTGGTAGTACCTGTCTGTCTTCCTACCCAGGGCAGTACCTGCCTGTCTTCCTGCTAGTGGCAATACCTGCCTGTCTGACTGCCCAGGGCAGTACCTGCCTGTCGCCTGCCCAGGGCAGTACCTGCCTGTCGCCTGCCCAGGACAGTACTTCCCTATCTTCCTACTCACGGCAGTATTTAACTGTCTCAACGTTTCAATATAACTCCTCATTCTCCTTTTAATAAATATTTTGCATAGCTGTCAGCTGTAAGTGCGTCTGTCAGTCTTTTTCTGTTAAGAAGTGTGTTAAGACACGGCTGTCTGTCTCTGTTTAAAAAAGAGTGTTTTGAAAGATGTCTGTGTGTGTCTGCGATGATGTGTGGGTGTATGTGTACACCTGGATACACGTATGGTTGACTACACATGTGTGTTGATCTTTGCAGGCTGTGTGTACTCACCGAGCTGTGCTTTACGGGGGTCAAGTTTCGGTTCCTGCCCGGGCTTCTTAACCTATAATTCCTTGGTTCTTCTCAAGAATAAAAGGCTCAATACCGTGACTGAAACAATACACAAATAACCCGTTTCTGTCTACCTTGAACTATTAGCTAGTCACAGAAGCAATCCCCTTCTCGTATATATGTATACTGGCTCCCTTCCCTTCGCGCTTCTGTGTGACTAGTTGATGGTTTAAGTCGGACCGAAACATCGTTATAAATTTCACTCTCCTACGTGTGGGTTATCTGTACTGTTATTTGTTAATTATGTGCGAGTTATATGTTCCTTATCATATTCACTTCTTGATCTGTGAGTGGATTTCGTGTTTGTGTACGTGAGTGTTGATGCTGCCTCATCTCTTCCCTGCCAGTCGTTTTCCTTCGGTGAATGATTATCGATTGTTTTAGCACGATTATATGTCTACATTCTTCTACCTTTCTGATTATCATCTTTCCTTGGTCTCTCTCTCTCTCTCTCTCTCTCTCTCTCTCTCTCTCTCTCTCTCTCTCTCTCTCTCTCTCTCTCTCTCTCTCTCTCTCTCTCTCTCTCTCTCTCTCTCTCTCTCTCTCTCTCTCTCTGCCTATATCTTCCTTGCTTTCTCTCCCTGCGTCACTACGCACACCGACAGCACTAGAGACTAGAGCCACCCTTAGCCTACTCACAATATTACTCGCAGCACTGTTGATATTCACGCCAGAGGAAGCATAGAGAGCAGGGCGGAGCAAGAGTGTATGAGAGCATGCAAGAGCTACACGTGAACCAAGAGTTAGCAAGTAAACAAAAAATTTCGTGTGCTTTCTCGCATGTCTGCGGGAAAGCACACAAAGTCAAGCTTGACGAAGCGTTTACCTACGATAAATGCCCTGAAGTGTACACAAGTGCCCTTTCCCACAGTTTCTAGCAGATCTGCTGAAGTGGGGGGGGGGGAGAAGAGAGCTCTGGCTCCTGGTCGCCATGGGTGACGGGTGTTGAAAATGGTATATAATAGCGACAAGTTGAAGAGTAAGACACAAGTGCCGCAGTTGGGTATCCTTATTGAAGAAAAGTTTTGCCTACACGAAAGACTTCTTCTGTCAATTAGAGAGTATTTGGTACCAGGTCTCTTGGGCGGAAGAGGACGATGAATCATTGTGGTTGTTGGGGGACCATCACCTGAGACGGTCAACCATGAAGGCTCATCATCTGAAGAGTGAGAAGACTCATTATCTGAGGAGTGAGTAGACTTATCCTCTGAGGAGTGAGTAGATTCATTATCTGAGGAGTGAGTAGATTTATCATCTGGGGAGTGAGTGGACTCATTATCTGAGGAGTGAGTAGGCTCATTATCTGAGGAGTGAGTAGAATCATTATCTGAGGAGTGAGGAGACTCATCCTCGAGGAGTAGACTCATGCACTGAGGAGTGAGTAGATTCATTATCTGAGGAGTGAGTAGATTCCTCATTTGAGGAGTGAGTAGACTCCTCATCTGAGGAGTGAGTAGACTCCTCACCTGAGTAGTGAGTAGACTCCTCACCTGAGTAGTGAGTAGACCCATCCTCTGAGGAGTGAGTAGACTCAGCCTTAGAGGAGTGAGTAGACGTCCTCTGAGGAGGGGAGAAGAGCAGCTGAGTAGACTCCTCACCTGAGGAGTGAGTAGGCTCATCCTCTGAGGAGTATGACTCATGTCTCACAGTGTAGGTGAAGGATCAGTAATCATGAGATAACAACAGCTATTTTGCTCTGGAGTCACTACCACTGACTCAGGATTCTAGGAAACAGTTAATGGTGTCCTCTTCCACTGATAGTCGAGTCTCAGCTCCTGGCCCCCCTCGAAGCTGCTTACTAACAGCTTCACTTGTTGCCTGACCAACTGGCTCAGTCGTACCCATCCTCGAACCTGTGCAGTGGTTCTGCTGAGGTTTTACTATGGTTTTACTGGTTTTTACTTTGGTTTTACTGATTTTACTTTGGGTTTGACTGAAACTCTTTGACTGAGATTTTCAAGTGGTTTTCGAAGGAGGTTTTCCTACGGTTCTCGACGAGGTTTAACTCCGGTTTTGACTGAGGTTTTACTATGGTTCTTCAGAGAGGTTTTACTCCGGTTTTTGACTGGGGTTTTATTACGGTTTTTAACTGAGGTTTCATTTCGGTTTTTACAGAGGTTTTACTACTATTTAAACTGAGTTTCACTATAAGTTTTTACTGGAGTTTTACTCACGTTTAAAAATAAGGTTCAAGTGCGGTTTTTACTGTGGTTTTATTACGGTTTTTATTTAAAGACAGCAAGAAAATAATTCCTCTACGTAGAAGGAAGTAAAGAAGGAAAAATGTAGTGAGGGAGGCAAGAGAAAGAGAAGAAGAAGAAGAAGAAGAAGAAGAAGAAGAAGAAGAAGAAGAAGAAGAAGAAGAAGAAGAAGAAGAAGAAGAAGAAGAAGAAGAAGAAGAAAAAGAAGAAGAAGAAGAAGAAGAAGAAGAAGAAGAAGAAGAAGAAGAAGACGAAGAAGAAGAAGAAGAAGAAGAAGAAGAAGAAGAAGAAGAAGAAGAAAGAAGAAGAAGAAGAAGAAGAAGAAAGAAGAAGAAGAAGAAGAAGAAGAAGAAGAAGAAGAAGAAGAAGAAAGAAGAAGAAGAAGACGAAGAAGAAGAAAGGAAAGAAGAGAGAAGAAGAAGAAGAAGAAGAAGAAGAAGAAAAGAAGAAGAAGAAGAAGAAGAGGAAGAGGAGGAGGAGGAGGAGGAGGAGGGAAGTAATTTTATTAAATTATCTGTTAGAGGAGATTCGGTTAGTGGGTCGCCCGACATGACAACCTTGTGTACACCCTGTGTACACCTTGTCTGTATACACCCTGTGTACACCTTGTCTTTATACACCCTGTGTACACCCAAGGTGTATATCTGTACATCCTGTGTGTGTATACTATTATATATATTATATATATATATATATATATATATATATATATATATATATATATCGAAGAGATTTGAATTTCTTCTTCCTGAAGTCAGAGTACATTTTATAATGTGTGAGTGGTTACACTCATCCTCTGGAAGCAATAATTATGTGCACTCTGCCAGGAGCAAGCACTCGGAACCCTCGTATGAGCAACATAAGTTAAGGCTTCCAATACTCCAGTCATGTCTTGCAACCCTCTATCAGAAGACTGCAACACAGGAAGAGGAAACTGAGAGAGGACGGGGAGGGAGTGGGGGAAGGAGGGAGGGAGGGAGGGAGAGAGAGAGAGTAAAAAGAGAGAGAGAGAGAGAGAGAGAGAGAGAGAGAGAGAGAGAGAAGAGAGAGAGAGAGAGAGAGAGAGAGAGAGAGAGAGAGAGAGAGAGAGAGAGAGAGAGAGAGAGAGATAGAGAAACAGAGAGAGAGAGAGAGAGTATATTGAGCAGTTAGGGAGGGGAGAAGAGCAGCTGTCTTAAGCCCCCTTCGCCACCCTTCCACCCCCTCTTTCCATCCCTCCACCCCTTCTTCCCATCCCTCTACCCCTTCTCTCCATCCCTCCACCCCCTCTCCCCATCCCTCTACCCCTTCCCCATCCCTCCCCCCACTACTGAAGTAAGAAACATGGAGAGGAAACTCATTTTCAACCCTCCCTCTCTCTCTCCACCCCTTCCATCCATTGTCCTGCCGTCGACGCACACTGAGAGACGCAACAACAATAGCAGTGACACAAGCGACAACAGCAACAACAAAGGAGAAGGAAAACATAACAGAAGAAACGAAAAGCACGCGAAGAATCCTTCACATGTACACAGTTAGGCTGAAGATATTCCACAACAAGAGATACATTATGCAGGATCATGCAACGTCTACACAACCAGGAGGAGGACCAAGCAACAACGGGCCATTGACCATAACATCAGAACCAGCCTCGCGTCGAGACAATAACTTAGCACTAAATACCAGTGACCAAAACAGGAGGATTTGATGGAAGTACACACTAACGCCGAAGCATTCCTAGCAAGAGGCACTACCCAAACAATATCTGATTAAGTCAACAGGAAAACAACGGGAAGTTCAAGATTCCTAAATGCATAAATCTTCGAGACACCTGGAGTAAATCCCTCCTGCACATGGACTGTGAAAAGTCAAATAAAGTTCGATCTAAGAGAATCAATAATGAAATAATGAGAGGAAGGTGAGGCCGGAGAACCTGACACACATCGCTGCTGAGCATCCACAATAGCTTGACACAAATGTAAACACAAGCTCTCATAAAGTCGGGCATCCCTACCAAACACCAGGAAGCTAACTAGAACTTGTTTTGCCTTTGAACCCATGAACCACTGAACCCATTAACGTCACAGGTGACCTAACACAGCAGCCGACCCACTGGAGACTCTCAAAAAGCTAGTCATCCCTACTAATGTAGTATTTGACACACCTGAGAGCCCGGCCAGGTGACACAAGCCAGCTGGTCACACATGAAAAACTCAGAGGTCATTAATGAGTTAGACACACCTGCTACACTAGCAGAAGGTGAAGAGACAGCTACCTGTTGATCCTGCAGGTTGTGCACAGACGACAAACTCGCTGGTACATTCAGATGGTGCGCAGCCTAAGGTCCTTCTTCACCTTCTGGCACTCAGAGCAGAGTTACAACAGAGAGTTGACTCTGCAACGTTTGGTAACAGACTGTGTAAACTGTAAACATTGGTCGATGGGATGGCAATGAAAAAATAAATATCCATTGAAACGAAGCCATTAATACCGAGGCTTCCTAGATGTCTGCAAGAGGGAACTGGATAAGTTCCTAAAGTTCAGTTCCTGACCAGACGGGTTGGTCTGGAACAGACCCAGGCCTCCTGATGGATCAGGGGCTGGTCATGGAGCAGGCTGTGGGGGGCGTTGACCCACGAACACTTTCCAGGTATGTAGGCTGGTTTATATATTTTGACTACGTCATATAATATAAATTAACAGCTATCCAACTATCGGGAGGCAGGTTGTACATGAACGGTATAAAGTACCGACAAGACGAAAATGTACAATGTCTGGGTATATTTATTGTAGACGTTTCGCCCTCCAGTGGCTTTATCAATACAAATTCAAGGACATAATTGGAAGATAAGAACTATATACATAAAATTTGGTAATCAGTCTTTCGGGAGACCGTGTAAATCAGTGGGTATCAAAACATACATACAAATGCGATGTTTGGTCTTGAGAAACTGCAAAAAAATTCCAGAAGAAAAAGAAACACTTGTACCATCTCTCAAGCAAGAGACTAGAAGAATCGAACTGGTGAGTAACATGAGAGTACATTGTGCTGCAACACTGTGTCCATAATTATGAAAGAGGTTACCTGACTCGCATCACAACAATGTTGCCAGGATATATACTCAGTATATCTCTCAACGTATATATGCTGAGAGTTCACTTTAATGACCCTGGTGTAGTCGATAGGCTTCAAACCCCGTTAAGGGTAATTCATGATCAAGGAGTGCAGCCTCGATCCTCCGTCCGCCAAACATACACATGTTTGTCCAGCAACTGCATCATGACGATCAGCTGACAGAGTTGTAAAATTAGGTACTTGTGATACTTATAGTAGAAGTAGTAACTAGAAGTAGTACTGCTAGTAACACAAAGTAGTTAAGAATAGTAGAAATATTACTTTAGCAGTACTAGTAGTTGTAACCCTCGTCTACCATACACATCTCTCCTGTCAATTCCCTGCCATTTTTTCAATATGGGATGGTTCATTTTTACTCTGTTTTCATGCCGGCAGTGTCCGGAGGAAGTGGAGGGTGGGGAGAGAACCTTCTGCTTTCCTATCCTTGACTCACACGCTGAGATAATACACGATAGTTCTTTCATCTTGATAGAAGTGGATAATCCTTATGGGAGAGTCTGTGTGGCCCGGTGGCCTGGTGGCTAAAGCTCCCGCTTCACACACGGAGGGCCCGGGTTCGATTCCCGGCGGGTGGAAACATTTCGACACGTTTCCTTACACCTGTTGTCCTGTTCACCTAGCAGCAAATAGGTACCTGGGTGTTAGTCGACTGGTGTGGGTGGCATCCTGGGGGACAAGATTAAGGACCCCAATGGAAATAAGTTAGACAGTCCTCGATGACGCACTGACTTTCTTGGGTTATCCTGGGTGGCTAACCCTCCGGGGTTAAAAATCCGAACGAAATCTTATCTCTCAGTTGACTCTCAGGTCCTCTATTATCTGCCCACCTTCTGTACACAGATATACTCCCATGTACACCTATTTCCATGTATACCTATGTACTCTCATGTACATCAATGTACTCTCATGTACACCAATATGCTCCCATGTAAATCTATATACTCCCATGTACACCTATGTACTCCTATGCACATCCATGCACACCCATGTACTCCCATGTATACCCATGTACTCCCGTGTACACCCAGATACACTCATGTACTCCCATGTACATCCATTTCCATGTACACCTATGTACTCTTATAAACATCCATATACTCCCATGTACACCCATGTACTGCTATATGCACCCATGTACACCAATGTACAGCCATGTACTGCCATATACATCTATGTACACCCACGTACAACCATGCACTCCATTAGCCTCCCTTTTCTATTCTCCCTTTCTCCCTGCCTCCAGGCTTGACGGTCAAGGTTACACATGGAGGCAGTCAGTAAGGGTGATCTCGCCCAGTTTTACCTGGCAATTTGACGCTTGCTGCACCAGGGAAGAGTCACAGCATAAGATGGTCAATAAGGGCGATCTTCCGCTGTCTTACTAGGGGTTAATTTGAGGGAGAATGAAGGAGCAGTCCGTAAGGGTGATCTCACGCAGTCACACTGGGAGAATCTGACACTTGCTGCCTTCGGAAGGAGTCTGAAGGGAAGGAATGGTTTTTTTTTTAAGGAATACGTCAAGGTTTTTTTTTTGTGTGGCGTCTGTGGTTTATTCTTGAGAGTGAGGGGGGGTTAGTAAGGGGGAGGGAGGATAGTAAGGGGGGGAGGTAGGGAGGGGATTAAGACTGAGGGACTGATAACCTCAGCACTGTTTCTTCATGACTGAGGGACTGATAACCTCAGCACTGTTTCTTCGTGACTGAGGGACTGATAACCTCAGCACTGTTTCTTCAAGACTGAGGGACTGATAACCTCAGCACTTTCTTCATGACTGAGGGACTGATAACCTCAGCACTGTTTCTTCATGACTGAGGGACTGATAACCTCAGCACTGTTTCTTCATGACTGACGGACTGATAACCTCAGCACTGTTTCTTCATGACTGAGGGACTGATAACCTCAGCACTGCTTCTTCAAGACTGAGGGACTGATAACCTCAGCACTGTTTCTTCAAGACTGAGGGACTGATAACCTCAGCACTTTCTTCATGACTGAGGGACTGATAACCTCAGCACTGTTTCTTCATGACTGAGGGACTGATAACCTCAGCACTGTTTCTTCATGACTGACGGACTGATAACCTCAGCACTGTTTCTTCATGACTGAGGGACTGATAACCTCAGCACTGTTTCTTCAAGACTGAGGGACTGATAACCTCAGCACTGTTTCTTCATGACTGAGGGACTGATAACCTCAGCACTGTTTCTTTAAGACTGAGGGACTGATAACCTCAGCACTGTTTCTTTAAGACTGAGGGACTGATAATCTCATATTCACCTCAGCACTGCTGCTGCTCTCTCCAGTATTTAACTTATCTCTGCACTCCAAAAGCCTGCTGAGCAGGCGATTTTTTTTACCATAGTACAGATACCAAAGCTTTGTACGTGTGTCTTATTCCTCCAGTGGTATCACTCTCAGTGGTATTACTATCAGTATAATAATAATAATAATAATAATAATAATAATAATAATAATAATAATAATAATAATAATAATAATAATAATAATAATAATATTAATAATAATAATAATAATAATAATAATAATATTTATTTTTACAAGTACATGATGTAATTTATAAAGTGATATTACTGTCAGTGGTATCACTATTCATAATATCAAAATGGTATCACTTTAAGTAATATCAAAGTGGTATCACTCTCAGTGGTATCACTCTAAGTAATACCAAAGTGGTATCACTCTCAGTGGTATCACTCTAAGTAATATCAAAGTGGTATCACTCTAAGTAATATCAAAGTGGTACCACCCTCAGTGGTATCACTCTAAGTAATATCAAAGTGGTATCACCCTCAGTGGTATCACTCCCAGTAGTATCACCCTCAGTGGTATCACTAAGCAATATCAAAGTATCACCCTCAGTGGTATCACTAAGTAATATCAAAGTGGTATCGCTCTCAGTGGTATCACCCTCAGTAGTATCACTAAGTAATATCAAAGTGGTATCACCCTCAGTGGTATCACTAAGTAATATCAAAGTGGTATCACTCTCAGTGGTATCACCCTCAACGGTATCACTAAGTAATATCAAAGTGGTACCACCCTCAGTGGTATCACTCTAAGTAATATCAAAGTGGTATCACCCTCAGTGGTATCACTCCCAGTAGTATCACCCTCAGTGGTATCACTAAGCAATATCAAAGTATCACCCTCAGTGGTATCACTAAGTAATATCAAAGTGGTATCACTCTCAGTGGTATCACCCTCAGCGGTATCACTAAGTAATATCAAAGTGGTACCACCCTCAGTGGTATCACTCTAAGTAATATCAAAGTGGTATCACCCTCAGTGGTATCACTCCCAGTAGTATCACCCTCAGTGGTATCACTAAGCAATATCAAAGTATCACCCTCAGTGGTATCACTAAGTAATATCAAAGTGGTATCACTCTCAGTGGTATCACCCTCAGTGGTATCACTAAGTAATATCAAAGTGGTATCAACCTCAGTGGTATCACTAAGTGGTATCACTCTCAGTAGTATCACAGCCACACAACACTGACATAAGTCCGTATTTTTGCATCACACTGAACCACTGTGATTACCGTCACCAGAACTCATAAAACACACAAAAAAAAACCCCCAACCCCACCACATTACGATCGTCACGGATTCCGCCGCAAAGAAACAAAAATTCTTTGCTAAGAATTTCAAAGGAACGACCGCAGGAGAAATGTTACTTTGACGCAACACTCTAATGTCTCTGTACGTGATTTTTTTTTTTTTTTGGTCGAGACCGTGAATCTGTAACTAAAATAGGTAGGAGATGCGTCGGTGACTTGGCTGAAATCTTATGCTAAGTTCCCGAGACAATAGCAAGTTCCGCTCTGTCTTATACGCCTGCGTAAGCGTTAGCAGATTGGTTGGCGCATGTGTTAGCGCAGATATTTTTTTGCGTATATGTAGATAAATAAGATGGGGACGCTATCTATATCTAATACATGTAGGTAAATTCATTTCCCTATCAAAAGTATGCTTCAGTGGTGTATATGTTTTTCAGAGCCACGGAACGTGACAGGAACGTGACGGGAACGTGACGGGAACGTGACAGGAACGTGACAGGAACGTGACGGGAACGTGACGGGAACGTGACGGGAACGTGACAGGAACGTGACAGGAACGTGACGGGAACGTGACAGGAACGTGACAGGAACGTGACGGGAACGTGATGGGAATATGACCGGAGTGTGACCGAAATATGACTAGAATGTGAACAATAACAGAAGTGAATAATTTAAGAAGTAAGTTTACATGAGCTATGATGATGATGATGATAATAATAATAATAATAATAATAATAATAATAATAATAATAATAATAATAATAATAATAATAATAATAATGACAGGGTAGGAAAT
This sequence comes from Cherax quadricarinatus, assembly GCF_026875155.1. Classification (NCBI taxonomy): domain Eukaryota; kingdom Metazoa; phylum Arthropoda; class Malacostraca; order Decapoda; family Parastacidae; genus Cherax; species Cherax quadricarinatus. The sequence goes on from NC_069424.1 coordinate 21,237,597, forward strand.
ACAAAAAAGCTGGAATACTCTTGAAGAACAGAACATCAACACATCAACTGTATCGTAGCGAATCGGAGGTCAAACAGCATCAATAATAAGATTTTTTGATACAGATCTTGTATGAGGGAGATGATGCATAAGTGAACGGTACAAAAATTCTGTTTGGTTGAGGTTAACAGGTAACGGAAGCCTGCATCGTGGGCTCCGTTGTGTGTGTGTGTGTGTGTGTGTGTGGACTGTTGTAACCAACAGATGACGTTAGGCTGATGAACAGCTGAGGATGTACAGTTCTGCAAACAGTAACTGTTCCAACAGAAGCTTAGTCTTAAATTGAACTAAAACAGAAGTATAACTATCCAACAGAAGTTCAGTCTTAAGACTGATATTGCTTAAACATAACTGAAGGAAGATTGGATTAAAGTCTTACTAGGTCCTGGGTACACCCATGATGGTGGGTCCTGGGTGCACCCATGATGGTGGGTCCTGGGTACACCCATGATGGTGGGTCCTGGTTATACCCATGATGGTGGGTCCTGGGTACACCCATGATGGTGGGTCCTGGGTACACCCATGATGGTGGGTCCTGGGTACACCCATGATGGTGGGTCCTGGGTACACCCATGATGGTGGGTCCTGGGTACACCCATGATGGTGGGTCCGGGGTACACCCATGATGGTGGGTCCTGGGTACACCCATGATGGTGGGTCCTGAGTACACCCATGATGGTGGGTCCTGGGTACACCCATGATGGTGGGTCCTGGGTGCACCCATGATGGTGGGTCCTGGGTACACCCATGATGGTGGGTCCTGGGTACACCCATGATGGTGGGTCCTGGGTACTCCCATAATGGTGGGTCCTGGGTACACCCATGATGGTGGGTCTTGGGTACTCACATAATAGTGGGTCCTGGGTACACCCATGATGGTGGGTCCTGGGTACACCCATGATGGTGGGTCCTGGGTACACCCATGATGGTGGGTCCTGGATACACCCATGATGGTGGGTCCTGGGTACACCCATGATGGTGGGTCCTGGGTACACCCATGATGGTGGGTCCTGGGTACACCCATGATGGTGGGTCCTGGGTACACCAATGATGGTGGGTCCTGGGTACACCCATGATGGTGGGTCCTGGGTACTCCCATAATGGTGGGTCCTGGGTACTCCCATAATAGTGGGTCCTGGGTACACCCATGATGGTGGGTCCTGGGTACACCCATGATGGTGGGTCCTGGGTACTCCCATAATAGTGGGTCCTGGGTACACCCATGATGGTGGGTCCTGGGTACACCCATGATGGTGGGTCCTGGGTACTCCCATAATGGTGGGTCCTGGGTACTCCCATAATAGTGGGTCCTGGGTACACCCATGATGGTGGGTCTTGGGTACTTCCATAGCGGTGGCTCCTGTTGCTGTGACCTCTGATCATTCCCAGGATTACTGTTGTCAGATCAACCAGGCTGTCACGGATGTGCGGGCCAACGGACAGCCGGCAGCAACAGGTTATGGTGACCAGGCAAACACCACACGAGCCTGGACCAGAGCAGGGCACGGGAAGTAAGAAAAACACTCTTGAAATCTATCATAGGTATATCAAAGACGACCTCTGAGCATCCCCAGGAGGCTTATTACCGTGGCCTCGTTTATCTCAACAAGCATCCTTTATCTCCAACTCATAAGTGATTATCTCAGCTTCATTTCCCCTCTTTGGGTAGTTAGCGTCGTTATCACAAGCTTAATTGTACTGATTTACTCTGTAAAATGACTGATATATCCTGCTCTCTCTCTCTCTAAATACATTATATATATATATATATATATATATATATATATATATATATATATATATATATATATATATATATATATATATATATATATGGTATAAACCTTGGTAATAAATACCGACAAGTTGGTTTAGAAAGACACGTAAGCAAACACTATATAACATATTTATTAGAAAACGTTTCGGTCCTGGAACCTTGATCACTTCTAAACATACATATGTTAGAAGTGATCAAGGTCCCAGGACCGAAACGTTTTCTAATAAATATGTTATAGTGTTTGCTTACGTGTCTTTCTAAACCATATTATTATATATATATATATATATATATATATAACTATATATATATATATATATAATATATATATATATATATATATATATATATATATATGGAGGTACCATCTCTTACTTCAGGGAAAACTCGAGATTGTCCCCGGAGCATTTGGATATATTCTTCTCCTACCACCCCTGCTTGTATGGGCCAGTAGGCCTTCTGCAGTGGTCTCAATTTCTTAGTTCTAAACTTTATTAATAAACAAAATATATCAACAAAGATACATGAGAAATGAGAAAATCACAACTAACATCTCAGAGCCTTCATCTCAGGCACTTCATCCAGCTCACGGAGGTGGACCGCGTGCTAGAATGCTGCAGACATTTCCTCTCTAGATCGCAATACTGAGTTTTCTGAGAAAGGAAGCTGGCCGCTCTGTGGTTCTTGGTTCCTGTGGTGAGCATTTCACCCAGCTCTCTGAGGAACTTTAGAACACAATTGCCGAATAGGTAAAACTTGCTATTTTGGCTTAAATAGCAAACGCACTTTTTGCCGAATAAGGGAAGCGAAAACTTTTGAATGCAACAATTTCGCCCAAATTATTCTGAAAATAACGAAAAAAATATATTTCTTAGTGTCTGCTTATTATTAAATTGTTGTAAACTTATCTAAAATATATTTAGTTGGATTAGGCTAAATTTTAAAATTTCGCTTGTTATAATAAAGTCAGGTAGGTTTTCTAAAGTTCTTTTGGTACAAAATTATTAAAACTTTACATTAACAAAATAAAAAAAAAAATATATGTATCTTCAAACGTATAAGAGAAAAATTTTAGAAAGGACTTAATTTTAAACGAGTTCTTGGTAATTGACCAGTTTTACATATTAGGCACGACATATAAAATATATATATATATATATATTATATAATATATATATATATATATATATATATATATATAAAATATATATATATATATATATATAATATATATATATTAATCGTGGCAGAAAACGGAACAAAGAGCTTGAAAAAACAATATATATATATATAATGCATTTTTTTACTGGTGCGACAAATGTATATTATTGAGTTGAAAAATTTTTTCTTAATTGTCAACTTGGCAACATGAAAGTGTTGAGCTGATGACAGGTGCTGATGACAGGTGCTGATGACAGGTGCTGATGACAGGTGCTGATGACAGGTGCTGATGGCAGGTGCTGATGACAGGTGCTGATGACAGGTGCTGATGACAGTTTCTGATGACAGGTGCTGATGACAGGTGCTGATGACAGGTGCTGATGACAGGTGCTGATGACAGGTGCTGATGGCAGGTGCTGATGACAGGTGCTGATGACAGTGCTGATGACAGGTGCTGATGACAGGGGCTGATGACAGGTGCTGATGACAGGTGCTGATGACAGGTGCTGATGACAGGTGCTGATGGCAGGTGCTGATGACAGGTGCTGATGACAGGTGCTGATGACAGGTGCTGAGACAGGTGCTGATGACAGGTGCTGATGACAGGTGCTGATGACAGGTGCTGATGACAGGTGCTGATGACAGGTGCTGATGACAGGTGCTGATGGCAGGTGCTGATGACAGGTGCTGATGACAGGTGCTGATGACAGGTGCTGATGACAGGTGCTGATGACAGGTGCTGATGACAGGGGCTGATGGCAGGTGCTGATGACAGGTGCTGATGGCAGGTGCTGATGACAGGTGCTGATGACAGGTGCTGATGACAGGTGCTGATGACAGGTGCTGATGACAGGTGCTGATGACAGGTGCTGATGGCAGGTGCTGATGGCAGGTGCTGATGGCAGGTGCTGATGACAGGTGCTGATGTCAGGTGCTGATGACAGGTGCTGATGACAGGTGCTGATGGCAGGTGCTGATGACAGGGCTGATGACAGGTGCTGATGACAGGTGCTGATGACAGGTGCTGATGACAGGTGCTGATGACAGGTGCTGATGACAGGGGCTGATGGCAGGTGCTGATGGCAGGTGGCTGATGACAGGTGCTGATGACAGGTGCTGATGGCAGGTGCTGATGACAGGTGCTGATGACAGGTGGTGATGACAGGTTCTGATGACAGGTGCTGATGGCAGGTGCTGATGACAGGTGCTGATGACAGGTGCTGATGACAGGTGCTGATGACAGGTGCTGATGGCAGGTGCTGATGACAGGTGCTGATGGCAGGTGCTGATGACAGGTGCTGATGACAGGTGCTGATGGCAGGTGCTGATGACAGGTGCTGATGACAGGTGCTGATGACAGGTGCTGATGGCAGGTGCTGATGACAGTGCTGATGACAGGTGCTGATGACAGGTGCTGATGACAGGTGCTGATGACAGGTGCTGATGACAGGTGCTGATGACAGGTGCTGATGACAGGTGCTGATGGCAGGTGCTGATGACAGGTGCTGATGACAGGTGCTGATGACAGGTGCTGATGACAGGTGCTGATGACAGGTGCTGATGACAGGTGCTGATGACAGTGCTGATGACAGGTGCTGATGGCAGGTGCTGATGGCAGGTGCTGATGACAGGTGCTGATGACAGGTGCTGATGACAGTGCTGATGGCAGGTGCTGATGACAGGTGCTGATGACAGGTGCTGATGACAGGTGCTGATGACAGGTGCTGATGACAGGTGCTGATGGCAGGTGCTGATGACAGGTGCTGATGTCAGGTGCTGATGGCAGGTGCTGATGACAGGTGCTGATGTCAGGTGCTGATGACAGGTGCTGATGACAGGTGCTGATGGCAGGTGCTGATGACAGGTGCTGATGACAGGTGCTGATGACAGGTGCTGATGACAGGTGCTGATGACAGGTGCTGATGACAGGTGCTGATGACAGGTGCTGATGACAGGTGCTGATGACAGGTGCTGATGGCAGGTGCTGATGACAGGATGCTGATGACAGGTGCTGATGGCAGGTGCTGATGACAGGTGCTGAGACAGGTGCTGATGACAGGTGCTGATGACAGGTGCTGATGACAGGTGCTGATGGGCAGGTGCTGATGACAGGTGCTGATGGCAGGTGCTGATGACAGGTGCTGATGACAGGTGCTGATGACAGGTGCTGATGACAGGTGCTGATGGGCAGGTGCTGATGACAGGTGCTGATGACAGGTGCTGATGGCAGGTGCTGATGACAGGTGCTGATGGCAGGTGCTGATGGCAGGTGCTGATGACAGGTGCTGATGTCAGGTGCTGATGACAGGTGCTGATGACAGGTGCTGATGGCAGGTGCTGATGACAGGTGCTGATGACAGGTGCTGATGGCAGGTGCTGATGGCAGGTGCTGATGACAGGTGCTGATGACAGGTGCTGATGAAGGTCTGTGCTGACAACACTTAACAGCACTTGACAACACTTGACAACACTCGACAACACTCGACAACACTTGAGAACACTCGACAACACTTGACAACACTCGACAACACTTGACAACACTCGACAACGTTTAGCAACACTCGACAACACTTGACAACACTCGACAACACTCGACAACGTTTAGCAACACTCGACAACGCTTGACAACGCTTGACAACACTTAACAACACTCGACAACACTTGAAAACACTCGACAACACTTAACAACACTCGACAACGTTTGGCAACACTCGAAAACACTTGACAACACTTGACAACGTTTAGCAACACTCGACAACACTTAACAACACTCGACAACGTTTGGCAACACTCGGAAACACTTGACAACACTTGACAACACTCGACAACACTTGACAACACTCGACAACACTTGACAACACTCGACAACGTTTGGCAACACTCGACAACACTTGACAACACTCGACAACACTCGACAACGTTTAGCAACACTCGACAACGCTTGACAACACTTGACAACACTTAACAACACTCGACAACGTTTGGCAACACTCGACAACACTTGACAACACTCGACAACACTTGAAAACACTTGACAACACTCG
>NC_069424.1:21248617-21268894 GCF_026875155.1 Cherax quadricarinatus
AATGATTTAGTACAATGATCTAGTACAATGATTTAGTACAATGATCTCGTACAATGATCTAGTACAATGATCTAGTACAATGATCTAGTACAATGATCTCGTACAATGATTTAGTACAATGATCTCGTACAATGATTTAGTACAATGATCTAGTACAATGATCTAGTACAATGATCTCGTACAATGATTTAGTACAATGATCTAGTACAATGATTTAGTACAATGATCTCGTATAATGATTTAGTACAATGATCTCGTACAATGATCTCGTACAATGATTTAGTACAATGATCTAGTACAATGATCTAGTACAATGATCTAGTACAATGATTTAGTACAATGATCTAGTACAATGATCTCGTACAATGATCTAGTACAATGATCTAGTACAATGATCTAGTACAATGATTTAGTACAATGATCTCGTATAATGATTTAGTACAATGATCTAGTACAATGATCTAGTACAATGATCTCGTATAATGATTTAGTACAATGATCTCGTACAATGATCTAGTACAATGATCTAGTACAATGATCTCGTATAATGATCTCGTACAATGATTTAGTACAATGATCTAGTACAATGATCTCGTACAATGATTTAGTACAATGATCTAGTACAATGATCTAGAACAATGATCTAGTACAATGATCTAGTACATTGATCTAGTACAATGATCTCGTACAATGATTTAGTACAATGATCTAGTACAATGATCTCGTACAATGATCTCGTACAATGATCTAGTACAATGATCTCGTACAATGATTTAGTAAAATGATCTAGTACAATGATCTCGTACAATGATCTAGTACAATGATCTAGTACAATGATCTAGTACAATGATCTCGTACAATGATTTAGTACAATGATCTAGTACAATGATCTAGTAGAATGATCTCGTACAATGATTTAGTACAATGATCTAGTACAATGATCTAGTACAATGATCTAGTACAATGATCTCGTACAATGATTTAGTACAATGATCTAGTACAATGATCTCGTACAATGATTTAGTACAATGATCTAGTACAATGATCTAGTACAATGATCTAGTACAATGATCTAGTACAATGATCTCGTATAATGATTTAGTACAATGATCTAGTACAATGATCTAGTACAATGATCTCGTACAATGATTTAGTACAATGATCTAGTACAATGATCTAGTACAATGATCTAGTACAATGATTTAGTACAATGATCTAGTACAATGATCTCGTACAATGATCTAGTACAATGATCTAGTACAATGATCTAGTACAATGATTTAGTACAATGATCTAGTACAATGATCTCGTACAATGATTTAGTACAATGATCTAGTACAATGATCTAGTACTATGATCTAGTACAATGATTTAGTACAATGATCTAGTACAATGATCTCGTACAATGATTTTGTACAATGATCTAGTACAATGATCTAGTACAATGATCTAGTACAATGATCTAGTACAATGATCTAGTACAATGATCTAGCACAATGATTTAATTCAGCGAGATGTGAGTTAACTACTTGACAAAGTTGTTAAATTTAGCCAGATACCTGCTAACTACAAGTTGTTACAACCAGCTGAAGCTGAAATTAACAACTGCTCTCTGGGATAAACTGAATCACAGGTCCAACAGATCACCAGCTGTGTTGACACGAGAGAGAGAGAGAGAGAGAGAGAGAGAGAGAGAGAGAGAGAGAGAGAGAGAGAGAGAGAGAGAGAGAGAGAGAGAGAGAGAGAGAGAGAGAGAGAGAAATCTGGAGTGAGCACACAAAGAGCTATTGACCAGGTATAAACACCAAGGTGCGTGTGTGTGTTCTCAAAGTTGATTTAATGTGTTGTTCAGGTGTTTTCCCCCCCCCCCCCTCGTGTGTTTGACTAAACTTGAATTTCTTACTGTGTTTGTTTTGCTGGGTCACTTGTGGCTATGTGCATCAATAATAATAATAACAATAATAATAATAATAATAATAATAATAATAATAATAATAATAATAATAATAATAATAATAACAATAATAATAATAATGATGATAATTATATTATTATTATTATTTTTAATTTTCATTATTGCTGTTTTTATTACCTGTATTAAGTGTTGATTTTTTAGATATCAGAGAGAGAGAGAGAGAGAGAGAGAGAGAGAGAGAGAGAGAGAGAGAGTGAGTGAGAGAGATTATGTAAAGTTTTCGGTCCACTGCTCTCTCTCTCTCTCTCTCTCTCCCCTTTTCCTCTCTCTCTCTCTCTCTCTCTCCTCTCTCTCTCTCCTCTCTCTCTCTCTCTCCTCTCTCTCTCTCTCCTGTCTCTCTCTCTCTCTCTCTCTCTCTCTGAGAAACCATACTTCCGTAATACACTCTTCTTTATATAAACTCAGAAGAGCTGGTAAGCTGGTGAGCTGGTGAGCTGGTGAGCTGGTGAGCTGGTGAGCTGGCAAGCTGGTGAGCTGTTAAGCTGGTGAGCTGGTGAGCTGGCAAGCTGGTGAGCTGTTAAGCTGGTGAGCTGTTAAGCTGGTGAGCTGGCAAGCTGGTGAGCTGGTAAGCTGGTGAGCTGGTGAGCTGGTGAGCTGGCAAGCTGGTGAGCTGGTAAGCTGGTGAGCTGGTAAGCTGGTGAGCTGTTAAGCTGGTGAGCTGTTAAGCTGGTGAGCTGGCAAGCTGGTGAGCTGGCAAGCTGGTGAGCTGGTAAGCTGGTGAGCTGGTAAGCTGGTGAGCTGGTAAGCTGGTGAGCTGTTAAGCTGGTGAGCTGTTAAGCTGGTGAGCTGGTAAGCTGGTGAGCTGGTAAGCTGGTGAGCTGGTAAGCTGGTGAGCTGTTAAGCTGCTAAGCTGGTGAACTGCTAAGCTGGTGAGCTGTTAAGCTGGTAAGCTGGTGAGCTGGTAAGCTGGTGAGCTGTTAAACTGGTAAGGTGGTGAGCTGGTAAGCTGGTAAGCTCACTCTGTCTCTAATCCTCAACACTCCTGCATCATGGTCCTCTAACTCACAGCTTCACCTTGATAACATAGCTATAAGAAGAATTTCACTCCAGTATTGATGAGTTCCCCTTGATGCCGGTGAAGGGCTCTACATCTAAGGGATGTGAAGCTCCTCCTCCCTTACCCTTCAAGACTGTGTTGGCTTGAACTTATGGTAACTCAAACTGAACGGAATTAAACTTTGTATTAATAATAATAATAATAATAATAATAATAATAATAATAATAATAATAATAATAATAATAATAATTAAAATTGATTAATAAATAATAATAATAATAATAATAATAATAATAATAATAATAATAATAATAATAATAATAATAATAACAAGAACATTAAACGTAGTCTAGACTACATTTGGAGTTTTTTTTCGATGCAATGGACGACCTACAGAAGGATAACAGTTTCAGTCACTCTAACCACCTGAAGTGCGTCTGGGCGTATGTTTTACCCACTGAGGAAACACTTAACGATGAGCTCCAAGCAATTTACACAAAGTTTTCTACCTTGAAAGTTCAAACAACCCGAGGAACTTTTTTTCCGGAGTCTTTGTTTCCAGTGGATACCCGAGGCAGTGCACTTGTCTGGTGTTTGGTTGCGAGGTTCGAGTCTCGGCTCCTGACCGAGTCACAGGCGACGAACTAGCTTTTGTGTGTGACTTTGGAAGCTGGTTCTTCACCCGTGGATTATTCAGCGTGTCATACCTGTTTGTTAAGCTGTGTATATGATATCTGGCGCAAGTTTATCTAGGGTATTCCACTTCTTGACTGCAGTGTGGATGTTATGTTGCTTAACTACTGACAAACGTCTTAATGGGAGATTTCAAATGGGTTTTACAGCATGGATGATAAGGATAATTAAAATTATCAGTACCATACTGTGTGTGTGTGTGTGTGTGTGTGTGTGTGTGTGTGTGTGTGTGTGTGTGTGTGTGTGTGTGTGTGTGTGTGTGTGTGTGTGTGTTGAAGATGGTGGGTGGTGGTGGTGGTGGTGGTGTGGTGGTGGTGTGGTGGTGTGGTGTGGTGATGGTGGCGGCAGTGGTGTGGTGGCGGCAGTGGTGGTGTGGCGGCAGTGGTGGTGGTGGCAGTGGTGGTGGTGGTACTGGTGGTGGCAGTGGTGGTGGTGGCAGTGTGGTGGTGGCAGTGGTGGGTGGCGGCAGTGGTGGTGGTGGTGGTGGTACTGGTGGTGGCAGTGGTGGTGGTGGCAGTGGTGGTAGTGGTAGTAGTGTGGTAGTGTTGGTGGTAGTGGTCATGGTGGTAGTGGTCATAGTGGTAGTAGTGGTGGTGGTAGTAGCGACAGTGTTAGTGGTAGTGATGGTGGCAGTAGTGGTGGTGGCAGTAGTGATGGTGACAGTAGTGGTGGTGGTGGTAGTAGTGGCAGTGTTAGTGGTAGTGATGGTGGCAGTAGTGCTGCCGCGGCAAACAGTTACACAGTGTTGATCCTCCAAACAAACTTGAGTGTAAACAACTAGTCAACCTCAAGCCGTTAAACGGGGCTCGGGCCGGCTTGTTTGCCCACCTGTAGGAAGTGCGAAGCCAAAGTTACCAACCTGCGTCTCTCCACGCTTCCACCTCCATACACTTACGCTATGTACACACCCACAAACCATTCACACAGCTCTAGGAAGCCTGGTCTGCGACCACTTCGTGGAGGCCAGTCTAGCAAGCCTGGTCTGGGACCACTTCGTGGGGGCCAGAGTAGCAAGCCTGGCCCGGGGCCCAAACTTCGGGGGGGCCAAGTAGAAAGGCCTGGTCGGGGAAACCGGGCTTCTTTGGGGGCCAGAGAAGCAACCCCCTGGCCCTGGGACCGCTTCGGGGGGCCATGACCACAGAAATAAATTTCCCCTGACAAAATTGAAAAAAAAAAGGGGATAAAATACGTAAATTGGTAATCAAAAACGGGTTTAATTAGAAATAAATTAAAAAAGACAAAAATATGTAATAAGAAATAGAAATTTTCCCAAAAAAAATTTAATTGGGGAAAAAGGAAAATTAGAAAAAGATAATTGCAAAAAAGGGAAATTGGGTATACTTAATTAGCAATAATAATTACAGGTAGTATTTCTCCCTTTTTCCCGCGAATAATTTATTAAATTTTATTCCCCAAATAAACATTTCGAAAGTTTATTTTAAAATGCATAATTTAAATTTATAGAACCTAAAATTTTAAAATAACTTATAATTATGGGTTTTCTTTTTGTACCCTTTTATAATATTTTACAGTTTCCTCTGCAAAATTTATTAAGAAAAAAATTTTTTGGGGGAACCAAATTAAAATTTTTAAAAGTGCATCATTTTTTTAGGGAATTTTTAAAACACAAACTCCAGCTTTGAAAAATATTGGGGTTTTTGATGCCCATTTGAGACGTGGGGTTGTGTGGTGTGTTTTGGGGTGTGTGGGGTGTGTGTGGTGTGTTGTTGGGTGGGGTTGTGTGTGTGTGTGTGTGTGTGTGTGTGTTTTGTTTGTTTTGTGTTTTTGGGTGTTTTGTGTGGGGTTTGTGTGTGTGTGTGGGTGTGGGGTTTTGTGTGTGTGTGTGGGGGTTTTGTGGTGTGTGTTGTGTTTGTGTGTGTGTGTGTGTGTTGTGAGAGAGAGTTTTTTCCTGAACTATGAGCATTGTTGGGGTCTGCTAAAAATCAAAACATCGAAATTAAAACAAGATTCTGGGTTTTATATACATCGTATAAGGACGTAAACCCTAGGGCAAAAAAACCATTGCATGAAAAATTAGAATCAAGGTATAAACATTGCATGATAAATAGAATCTAGGGCAAAGGAACTTTGCATGTTTAAATAGAATCAGGGCTAAAACTTTGGCATGATAAATAGAATCTAGGGCCCCTATAAACTTTTGGCATGAAAAATTAAAAATCTGGGGCTATGAAAAATTGCATGATAAATAGAATCTAGGGCAATAAACCTTTTGGCATGAAAAAATAGAATCTGGGCTATAAAACATTGCATGAAAATAAAAATCTAGGGCTTTTAACATTGCTGGGAGGAAAAAGGAAATACAGAAGTAAAACATTCCAAAAGGGACTCACTGCGCTATTTTTAAACCTATTATCATTAACATTTTTATATTATTTTTAAATTTTATTATTATTTTTATTATTATTATTATTTTTTATTATTATTATTAAAATTAATAGTAATTATTAAAATTAAAAAGGGAAAGCACTAATTTCCGAAGGATTCATGCAACTCCAGGGGAACCGGAGGAGACTAATTTCAATTTGAGGTCGGGAGGAATGCTCCCGTTCCCCGCATCAAGATCCCTTCACATGCACGGGTTAATTAACCCTGCAAGGGCTAATTAACCCGAGCTGAACCACCACTTTAGCAACCATTAAAAAAAATTCAAAGTGAAAATTTGCAACACTTTAAAAAAAACTGGAAATTACAGTGGCGGGTGATCCTGAAGTTCTTTATATATATTATATATATATATATATATATATATATATATATATATATATATATATAATATATATATATATATATATATATATATAATATATATAATATATATATTGTAACCTGTTATTGTTGCCGGTCTGCTGTATTCCGTGAGGGGGGGGAGGGGAAATCGTGACTCTAATCTTTAAGCGAATTTCGTGTTCAGTCGTGGGTTGGTCGGTGTGTTGGGTTTACAGACTATCGACTACACTTGGGTCGTTAACACAGAGATTAAAGTGAACTTTCGCTGTGTATTCACTGAGATACATAAATCTTGGTGTATTAACACTGAGAGATATTTACTTGATGTATATACACTACGAAATACACACCACTTGGTGTGTATACACTGCGAGATACACATCATGGCGTATATATAACTTTCGCGTATTCCGCGTAGATTGTGCAACGATTTGGGCGGAAGTAACATATATCTCAACTCTGGAAATCTTAAAATTTATGAGAGGAAGTCATTGCTACGACAGTCTTAGGAATATAAGAACAATAGCGGTAACAGTAAGAACATCAGGAAGAACACTAGGTAAGAGCATTAATAAAAATACTAGTAAGAATATCAGTGAGAACATCAGTAAGGAATGAGTCCAAGTGAGAGGGAAGGAGGAGTGTGGGTCAGTTACCTTGGTGCAAGATGCGCAAAACTCACCTGTTTCCTGGACGCCACACCTGTTGACACACCTGGCCTTCCGTGTGTGTGTGTGTGTGTGTGTGTGTGTGTGTGTGTGTGTGTGTGTGTGTGTGTGTGTGTGTGTGTGTGTGCGCGCGGTGTGTGTTTGTATAAAATATTTTCTAACGTCCCAGAGTTCCATTTGTGTCTCCATCTTCCACCTGCGTCCCCTTGTTCCTGGTCTGATCATTTCCAACACTCTGTTTTACCATGACAGGACACAGGGGTAACCACAGCATTGCGAAGATGCAATAAATAATTAAAAATCAGCTATTGTGAGATAGAAAAAAAAAAGAATACCTCATCTCCTCCTAGTCTCGAAGTCATTCGCTTCATCTCAAAGGGACATCACGAACTAGCAAAGACGGAGACCAATTCTTCCTCAAGAAAGCAATCACACACTCCATCTCCCCCTCATCTCCAAAGGGCTTGTAACAGCTCTGCTGTCTACTGCTTAATGCATCCTGCTCTCTGCTAACTATCACGTCAGTAACCACCGCAATAATACAGACCTGCCGTCACGGCACCCAATTTACGACGACACGCCGCGGTTGAACGCCATTACCAGGAACAGTGTGATGGGCTGTCCACGGACGAAATGAGCTGTCCACGGACAATCTCATCTCTCCACGGATAAGCTCATCTTTCCACCGACAAGTTGAGCTTCCAACAAGATGTTTTCATCCACAAAGGATACTATCTTCCAACGTTTTACCCAGGCTCCTAATCTCTTTTTGGCCACATTACCTCTTGGACAAATTCTCCTTGGACATAATCATGCCGGACATAAGCCACAGCCTAGTTAACATCCCAATGGACATATTCTTTTCCCTAATATATTTCCACATAACATATTCTCTATATAAAATGATAAGTACGAGCCCTTCTTGATAACTCACCAGTCTTGTTTATCGTCCCAGAAATTCGATCGAAAGGTCGTTCTGCGAAGAAAAGGGGAGAAACTAGCGGAACAAGTTGTCGTTGGAAAAACGTTTAACTCTGTGGAGAGTTTAATCAGGTCTTAGTAAGCCTAGTGCAAAGTGGCCACACACACACATAACATGGGGCCATGTAGTGTATAGTGGCCACACACATAACTTGGGGCCATGTAGTGTATAGTGGCTACATAACGTGTGGCATGTAGTGTATAGTGGCCACACACATAACGTGTGGCCATGTAGTGTATAGTGGCCACACACATAACTTGGGGCCATGTAGTGTATAGTGGCCACACACATAACTTAGGGCCATGTAGTGTATAGTGGCCACACACATAACGTATGGCCATGTAGTGTATGGTGGCTACATACATAACGTGTGGCCATGCAGTGTATAGTGGCCACACATATGACTTGGGGCCATGTAGTGTATAGTGGCCACACACATAACTTGGGGCCATGTAGAGTATAGTGGCCACACACATAACTTGGGGCCATGTAGTGTATAGTGGCCACACACATAACGTGTGACCATGTAGTGTATAGTGGCCACACACATAACGTGTGGCCATGTAGTGTGTAGTGGCCACACACATAACGTGTGGCCATGTAGTGTATAGTGGCCACATACATACCTTGGGGCTATGTAGTGTATAGTGGCCACACACATAATGTGGGGCCACATAGTGTATAGTGGCCACACACATAACGTGGGGCCATGTAGTGTATAGTGACCACACACATAATGTGGGGCCATATAGTGTATAGTGGCCACACACATAACATGGGGCCATATAGTGTATAGTGGCCACACACATAACGTGGGAGCATATAGTGTATAGTGGCCACACACATAACGTGGGAGCATATAGTGTATAGTGGCCACACACATAACGTGGGGCCATGTAGTGTATAGTGACCACACACATAATGTGGGGCCATATAGTGTATAGTGGCCACACACATAACATGGGGCCATATAGTGTATAGTGGCCACACACATAACGTGGGAGCATATAGTGTATAGTGGCCACACAACAATTGGGGCCATGGGTGTATAGGGGGCCACTCACATAATGGGGGCCGAAATAGTGTATAGTGGCCACAAAACATAACATGGGGCCATATAGTGATAGTGCCACAAATAATTGGGGCCATGTAGGGGTTAGGGGCCCCAACACTTTTGTGGGGGCCCACCCGGGTTTTTTAAATCCACAGTACAATCGGGAAAGCCCCCCTGACGGTATTTGAGAGGATTTAATAAATTGAGAGAACTTTTAACTTGACGTGTTTTTTCCCCCCGTGTTTAGCCCGGGTTTTTCGTCTTACTTGCTGTAGCGGAATTGTGCAAATGATTAAATGTGTTTTGTGTGTGTGTGTGTGTGTTGTGTGTGTGTGTGTGTTTTGTGTGTGTGGTGTGGGTGTGTGTGTTTTGTGTTGTGTGTGGTGGGGCGTCTGTGTGTCTTTTGGGGAATTGGCAAACACACACACACAGGAAAAAATTTGGGACTCCGCCTCTGTCATAACCAATTTGTTCTCTAAATCCCAAAATTTTTAAAACAAATCATCACAAACTTCCTGTTTTAAAGTGAAAATTTTTTTTCCCTTGTTTACTTTTTACTTTTCACCCCCGGTTTTGTTATAAAATTTCTTCAAAGCTTTTAAATAAAAAACCCCCTTAACTACTTTTTTCCAAAGTCTGGGGAAACAAAACACAAAAAAATAGAAAGTCAAAATTTACGTGACGGGAAAAAATGGGAAAAAGTCACAGTAGTGACGGGAAGGGAATAAAAAGGCACAATACGGGGGAAGGGAAAAAAAAAGGACAATACGGTAAATGGGAAAAAAAAAGGGCACAATACAGGACGGGAAGAAAAAAAAGGGGGAAAAAAATACAGGGGACTGGAAGAATAAAAAGGCAAAATTTACGTGACTCCCAAACAATTTTTACAAATAACCCCCAAAATTAAGAGAAGTTTTATGAGGCCTTATCGGTCCGATTTTGATATTTAAAAGTCACACTAACACACAAAGGTGGGGGAGTCGGGTTTTTATGGGAAAAGAGAGAAACAGGGAGGGGGGCAGAGGGGGAGTGGAGAAGTAGTGGTAGGGGTTTAATGGGGTTTGTGTGGTAGTAGTGGTGGGTATTTAACAGAAATTGAAGTTAGGGGGGACAAAATAAAAATTGTAGAATTTTTTTGAATAGGAACAACTTTCGCCCTGCCCTCGATTTTCCGTCAAACCAAAATTTTGTTTAAAGCCCTAAATAGAGCGAAATCCTCTGTCTTTTTGTCTGTCTGTCTCTCTCTCTCTCTCTTTTTTTTTTCTTCTTTTTTTTTCTCTCTCCTTTTTTTTTTTTTTTTTTTTTTTTACACGGGGTTTTGGGAAAAGGGTTTAAAAGGACCCAAGTTTTTATTGACGCTATTTAAGGTTAAGGTTTCCTAACTTTATTGGAACCCTAAGAGCTTTTCCCTACTTCGGGCTCATTTAAAAGCATTTTTATTTTTATGAGACATAAAATTTGGGAACGGGGATGAAGTTGGGCCACTGGGGGCCCGGGCCTTTTTTATTTGATAAAATGACTTTATCTCGTTGACATATTATGCTGTCCCGAATGTGTTCCTTTACTCGAGTATCCTGGGTATGTATGATTTTCGGGATGGATTGATGTTCTGGGGGAAGGGTACAGCCAGAGTAAAAAGTTGCGGCTTTCTCCCCGTTTTGTGGCAAAAAAAGCTTGTTTCACGCTGCCCTCGAAGGGAAACCCAAAGGGTGTGGTTTTTTGACAAAAAATTTGGGCCTTGTACAAAACAGAAAGGGCCCACCCACTTTCCCCCCTATTTTTAAAGGCTCTGCTAAAAAGACGGGATCTTTTCCAGGATGGGTCCAGGCGAGAGATGAGATTTTCTTGCTCTGTTCTCTACTCTGTCAAGCGGGTCCCCATGAGAGGGGGGGGGGGCGGAAAACCAAAAAAAAAGGGAGCTACTCAAGGTGTGAGCGTACTTGTGCCTCGTCCCAGGATCTTAAACCCCTACGGGTCAAGCAGTTTTGGAGAAAGGGCCCGGAAGTGCTGTAAGCTTCCTGGATGCCTTTTTTGAAAGATTTACAACATGGTTCTTATGGTTTTTTTGGGAGTAAAAATTTCCCCCCCAAGGATATAAAAACCTTCTTCTCCAGGTCCCAACTCCCCCCCATTCATCCCTTAAAACTGCACCCGCATTCCCATCATGGTCCCTGGGGACGATCATCTTTTCCCGTTTTTCAGGTGCAAATGTTATTTTGCCATCTTTTCCCCCAAAGCGATATAGCTTTTCAGTGGTGATTGATGTAGCTTAGAAGTGGCTTTTCTTCTTTTGGGGAAGTGAATGCCCATGTCAGTCGTTGCTATGCTGTGATTCGGGGGGTGAGATTAAAAAAGGGTCGTTAAAATTAGACATTCCATAACAAGGGGCCCCAGAACGCTTCCTTTGTGGAAACTTCCCCCAATAGGGGCCCTTGCGGTTTCCCCCTTTCCATTGGGGATACACTTAGAACAAACCCATGAAGGTAATCACTGAGGAAAACATGCGTAGACCCTTTGGGCAATTCCCAATGTTTTTGAAGTTTTCCCTAAGGGGCCCCTTTGGTCCCACCCGGTCGAAAGCGCCAGAAAATGCCCAAGTGCTACCACAAGCGACTTTGGATTCATCCGGGTGACTGGGTTGGCCGTTAGTGGAAAAGGTTTAAACAACAGATCGCAGCAGAGAAACCCTTTCCCGGGAACCCATTTTTGGGACGATCAAAAAAGTAGTGAGTGATAGTCAAAAAACTTTGTATTTGTCTTGAATTATTGTCCCCAAGGTTTTACCAGTGTTTGGGACAGGAGGGACCTGTTTCTGAAAGTTGCTGATTTTGTTTCTGCTTTTCTTTTTGTGAACGGGGGACTAATTTGCCTTTTTCCCATAGAGAGGGTTTTTAAAACTGTACTAGGCAGTGCTAAAAGATGCGTGTTAAAAGGTGTTTAAAAAGCTGGTCTGCCATTTTCCCCAAAAAATCTTGGGTCAACTTTTCGGGCTCCGGGCCTTTTTTGGTCAAGCGATTTAAAAAAGGGAAAAATGCACCTCCTCCTCCCTTATTGTCACCACTGACATTTTTGGGGAAAAAGTTCTTGCAGCTATCTCCCCTCTCTCTTTCTCCTCTCTCTCTCTTCTTCCCCTCTCTATCTCTCTCTCTCTCTTTTTCTCTCTTCCCCTTTTCTCTCTTTTCTCTCTTTTCTCTTTTTCTGAACAATAAAGTTTCCCTTCTATTTTTTTGTTGAATTTTTTTCCCCCTCTTTTTTTTTGGGTCATAATGTTTTTGTCAGTCGGATTTAGTGGGGGGGAAAAAAACTGTCTGCCCATTTTTGGCCCTTTAAAAAATTTCTGGCTTTTTTATTTTATAAAAAAAATTCAAATTTTCGCCCATTGGACAGTTGCATGCAATTGCATTGTTTTTGTTATTATTTATATTTTTATTTTTTATTTTTATTATTTTTTTATTTTTAATTATTTTATTATTTTTATTATTAGGGTGTATTATTGTTTTTGTAGTTGTTTGTAGTAGTGGTAGTAGTGTAGAAATAGTAATATTTAAGTTGTATTACGATCGAGAAAAGTCTATCGGGGGGAAAGGTACGATGTAGAAAGTACCAACGTAAAAAAAGTTTTTGAGGTAGAAGGTGGGTGACGTAAAAATTACTGTCGGGGAAAAAAGTGTGACGTGGGAAAAAGTACTGACGTGGAAAGCAATCTTTTTGAAACTAATGAGGTTTAAAAAGGTACTGACGTAGAAATTTACTGACTTTAGAAAGAAATGGGGTAGAAGGTACTGAAGTAGAAGGTACTGCGTAAAAGGGTTTACGGACGTAAAAAGTGCTGACGTAGAAAAAAAGAGTAGAAAAGTACTGATGAAGAAGGTACTGATGGGGAAAAAGTAATGTGGTAAAAGGGTTTTACTGAATTAGAAAGTATGCGTGGATGTTCAGCTAAAGGGGGGGGAAGGGGGCCCCTTTAAAACTTATTATGAGTTTCTTGATCCATGGAACTGACGGCGTTTTCCTTTTAAACGGATCAACACCAAATTTTGGAGGGTTCAAAAAAACCGGCAAATAAATGTTTAAAAATTCTAAAAGTTACGGAGTCTGAATTATTGTTAATATTGATTAAATGTTGAAGCACGAAACCCCTTTGTATGGGGTCATGAAACGAGTGGTTGAAGACGTGGCCCTGGGCCCTTTGTCTAGACCATTGTTGGGAATCCCCTGGCATCCAGTTAACATCTCATGGGGGGAAATCTTGTTTCAAGGCCCCTGGAGACACCCTCTCCTTCCTCGAATAAAAACTGATTATCATTCCTTTAGACGTAATAATTTAATAATAAAATAAAAAATTAAAAATTTAAAAATTAATAAATAAAAATTTAAGACGCAAATTTTTCCCAACGTCACTGTTTGAAAGAAAAATGATTATTGGGCAGAATTATTAATTATTATAATAATTTTTTAATATAATATGACTGAGAACTCCGAAAAAATGTTTGAAAAACCCTTTGGGAAAAAAATTTTGGGGAAAATTTTTAAAAAATTCGGGAAAGGCTTTTGTAAAATGGTTTTTGTGATGCGTTTGTCTGGGTTTGGTCAAAGGTTTCACTCGAGGCCCCTGAGATGTTTTGTGAGGGATCTGGGTCCCAGGGATGGTCTCTAAATCACTCTGGGTACAAGGGTTTGTCTGTGAAAAACTCGGGGGAACCCGGGGATGTTTTAAAGGGCCCCAATTTGGGGTTCCCCAGCAATGGTCTTGATCACTCTGGGTCCCGGGGATGGTCTATGCCACTCGGTTTCTCGGGGAAGGGTCTTCGTTTTCTGTGGGGTTTGCAGGCCCCCACCCTGACGCCGTCGGGGCCCATATTATGGATGGCAAAGGAGGCGGTGGTCACGGCCCAAAGCCACTCTGGTAGTCCGGGGAAACTTTTTTTTCCGGCAAAACGGGCCGCCGACGGCCACCTCCTGCCGAGCCCCCGGGCCCTGGTACGGAAATTTTGGGGGGGGGCCCAGTGTGGGTAAAACCCCGGCCCATCCTCCTTCCCGAAGGAAAAAATTAACTTTTAGAGAACTCTCTCTTAGGAAAACCCTTTAGTAGACTGCAAAAACAAAACCTCCCCGGCCGGGTTTGAACCCCGCGGTATAGGGGTCTAAAAAACTTTTAGACTTATGACCGGGGTTTTTCAACCCCGGGCCCGGGGGTTTATGGTTTTTTTGCAATGTGTTTTTTACGATTTCTAAAAGTCATAGTGGGACTGGGGGGTTTGGAAATCCCCCCTGCCTTAATGAAACTATGATGAAAACGGAAAAACTTTTTTTTAAATTGTTTCCCTTCTTTTATAGTTTTATTTTTTTTCCATGGTTTACGAAAAGGGAAACAATTATAGCTGAAAAAACCCTCGGGAAAACCCTTAAAAATTTCACATTTCAATTTTGGAGGGAAAATTTTTTGGTTTTTACTTTTTACGAAACAAACAGTAAAATACAGGACCCTTTATGTTTAGGACTTTACTTAGTTTTCGGGTATGTCAACATTGTGACCGAAAACATTGTAAAAATAACTCGGGGCTTTGGGGGGGAAACCTTTTAAAGGTTCGTTTGTTCCTTTTTGACAGTTAGAAAGTAACCAAGGGGAAACAGGGGGGTTCAGAGTTCGCGAAAAAAAAATGCTGTTTAAATCTACGTATTCTAAGTGTAGGTTATTGGTGTTTTGTGACTACGTATTGTATGTTAGCACTGTGTGAGAGAAATGTGGCTTGGGAAGTTCAAATTGGCAAGTATTATGTGTTTGTGTGCATATTTACCCCCGGGGCCCTGGCAGGATCTACGCGCCTCAAAACTTGGGAAAGATATGGAACTCAAACAAAAAGTAAAGATGGAAAGAAGATGTCAGGATGCAGCCATCACTCTAAAGTAAGGATGGAGAGAAGATGTCAGGATGCAGCCACTACTCAAAAGTAAGGATGGAGAGATGTCAGGATGGCGGGAAAACCTCAAAAGTAAGGACGGAGAGATGTCAGGATGCAGAAAAAAACTCAAAAGGATGGAGAGGGAAAATTTTTGGGGTGCAAAATCGCTCCCAAAAAAAAAGATTTGGAAAAGAAGATGTAAAGGTTTCAGCCACCCCCTCAGAAAGCGGATGAGGCAGAATAAAAAGGTTCGGGCCCCCCCAAAAATTTTTTTACTGGGTTTGGCGGGTTTGGGGAAGAACTTTCCTAGTTGGGCTTTGTAGCCTGCTGCCCGTGTTTCCTTCCCCCTCTTATGTTCTTATGTTTATTTTTAAGTTACTGTCAAAAAAAGAATTGGGTTTTTAAACACCCGGTGCTAATGTATTCCCAAATTTTGGGTAAGGGCCCCTAGGGGCCCAGGAAAAAATCATCTACGAGGCCAAAAAGCCCCCTGCAAAGGGGCCCAGGTGAGGGGGTCCTCACTCACCTTGACCCACACTTATAACGTGAGACACAGAAAAACCCGAAAATAACTGCACACCTACCTAAACTACTCTTTAAGAATGTTTTTGAAGTTCAAGATACAACAAAACACCCCAAACACACACACACACACACACACACCCCCCACACACAACACACACACACCCAGACACACACACAACACACACACACACACCCCACACACACACACACACCACCACACACACACACACACACACAGACAAACACACACACACACACAGACACACACCACACCCCAAAACACACACCCACAACAAACACGACACACACAAAACACACAAAACAGACAACACACACCCACACACACACACACACTCACAGGGCACACACAGGGGAAAAACCAAAACACACACACAAAACGACACACACACACACACACCACACACACACACACACACACCCACACACACACACACACCCCAAAACCCCCCACCACAAACACACAAAAACACACACAGGGCACACACACACACCCACACACACAGGGCACCCCACACACACACACCACACACCCACACACACACACCACCCCACAGACCCCCCACAACACCACAACCCCACAACACACCACACACACAGACACCCCACAGACACACCCCACACACACACACACACCGTGGGTTTGCCTAGAAAGTGGTAGTGGAAAGGGGGGAAAACCCTACATTGTTTTAAGGGGAGGTTTTGATTTAAAACTCATGGGGGGGGAGGGGGGGAGAGAGGGGCCTAGTAGGGAATCAGCGAAGAGGCGGGGCAGGAGCTATGATCGGGCCCCTGCAACCACAAATAGGTGAGTACAAAACACACACAGACCCCACACAACAGGGCACACACACACAGACACACACACAGACACACACCCCACACAAACACCCCAGGGCACACACACACCCGACACCCCACAAAAGACACACAAAAACGACACACACAAGGGGCCACCCAAAACCACACACCACACACACACACACACAACACCCCACAAAACACAAAGACACAGGGCACAAAAAACAAAAGCACACACACAAAAAACACACACCCCCACACACACCCCAACACACACACACCCCAAACACAACCACCACAGACACAAACACACAGGGAAAAGACAACACACCCCACAAAACCGAAAACAGGGGGGGACACACACACCCCACACACACACACACACCCCAAACACACAGACACACACACCCCACCCGGGAAAATATTCTTGGACTGCAAAAAGGCGTTTTACACGTTCAAAAAAAAGAGAATTTGGGGCAAAAATGGAGGACCAAGCAGGGTTTCAGGGAAAGGATAAAAATGGATAAAGGGGAAAACTTGTCAGGGGACGCAGCGAGTCATGGTAGGTGGCGAGGTGTCAGGGGTGGGCACCTGTGGGCCAGCGGGGTCCCCCAAAGGGGTTTAGTCCCAGGACCCAGTGATTTTTTTGGATTTGTGAAAGAAAATGACGGAAGGAATAGGGCTCTGAGGTGTCCCTGTTTTTCAGATGACGGGGAAATTGATGAGAAAAATTCACTGATCGAAGGCCCGGGGAGAAATACCCAAAAGGGAAACTGGACCCCGGGTGCAGACCTTTTGGGCCAGGGAAATTTGGGTCCTGGAGGTTCAATCCCACCAAGTGCAAAAAAAAAATCATTTAAGATTGGGGGAAGGGGGAAAGAAAAACCGGCGACGGAGTACAGTCTGGGGGGCCAAGGACTACAAACCCCATCAAGGAAAAAAATCTTGGGGTTTAGTTTTAACACCAGGTACATTCCTGAAGCGCACATCAAACAAATAACTGCTGCAACATATGGGGCCTAAACAAACCCCAGAACAGCATTCCGACATCTTTTAATTTAAAGGGAAACGTTTAGGACCTGTACACCCTGTAGTTGGGGCCCCTTTTGGAGTATGCGGCACCCGTTTGGAACCCCCCCTAACCAAGCACGGGAAAGAAAACAGAGAAAGTGCAAAGGGGTTTTCAACAAAACTAGTCCCCGAGGAAGGGGGGTATTTTTCACGAGGAGGGGGTTAGGGAAAAACAACCCGACGGGCACTGGAGGACAGGAGGATAGGGGGGGGCATGATAAAGACTTTCAAAATTGAGAGGGGAATTTTCCCAAATTTGGGCAAAGGACAGGGGTGGTTTTCCCGAGGGTTGGCACAGGGAACAAAGGGGACCAGTTGGGAAATTGAAAATACCCGATTTAATCCAGGGATGTTTGGAAGGGATTTCTTCAGCCACTGAGTAGTAGTAAGTGGAAAATGTTTTTGGGGGGGGGATTTTTGTGGGGCGGATCCCTACATAGCCCTTTTAAACAGAGGTATGATAAATCAAGGGTTTTAGGGGAGTGACCCAGTAGCGATCAGTGAAAGGCGGGGCCAGGAGCTCGGGGCTCGACCCCCCGCCCAAACCCCAAATAGGTGAGTAAATAGGTGAGTACACAGGGCAACACACAGAAAACAACACCACAGGGCACCGACCCCAGACAAAACCGACACGGACCCCAACACACACACACACACACACACATTTCACAGGCGGTACACAAACAGTAGAAGGAGAAGGATCACCACTGTTGGGAGCCCTTGAAATTCCCCCCTTCTCCTCTTCTTTCCTTTTTTATTTTCTCTTCCTACTCCCATTAAAACCCAAAATTTGAAAATACCGTTGATTTATAAATTTCCCTTGTTCCAGTGGGGGTGTGTGTGTGTGGCTGTGTGTGTGGTGTGTGGTGTTTGTGTGTGTGTGTGTGTGTGGTGGGGTTTTGTTTTGTGTGTGTGTGTTGTGGGTGTGTGTGTTTTACTCACCTAATTATGGTTTTTTCAGGGGGTTTGGACTCAGCTCCTGGTCCCCCCTCTTTATGATCGCTACTATGTCCCCTCTCTCCCTTTTCCATGAGCTTTATCATACCTCGCTTTCAAACTATGTATGGTTCCCGCCTCCCCCTACATCACTTGCTAGACTATTCCACTTCCCGACAATCAGTGGGCTGGAAAAAAATACTTCCAACATCGGGCAGTGATTGTTAGGAAGTGGGAGTAGTTAAGGGAAATGATTTTAATGGAGGCAGGAAAACCCAAAACTTTGTGTTTTGTTTGGGGGTGGGGTGTGGGGCAGCTGGAAGGCATCGTCAGGCCGCCCACGCCTTTTTGGCCGCCCGGGGGCCCTTTTATCATGCCGCTCCCGAGAAGGGCGGAGGTGGGCCCCTCCTTTCGGTAAACAGGACCCGCAAACCGCCCCTCCTGGGGAAGCTTTTTTCCCCCTCCCCAAACACCGAAGGGCATGTGGTTATAGGGGCAGCCCTAACCTAACCTAGCCTTAAACCCAAAACCCAAACCAAACCTAACCCACCTAACCTAAACCCAGCATGCCTTAAAACCCAAACCTAACCAACCTACCCTAGCTAGCCCTAGCCTAGCCTAAAACCTTAAAACCCAACCTAAAATAGATAGCCTAACCCAGTCTAACCTAAAAAAACCCGGGATTAAACCCAAAACCCAGTCTAAACCCAACCTAAACCCCCCCTAAACCCAACCTAACCTAAACCCAGCATGCCTAACCTAGCTTAAGCATTATAAGTAGCATTAGGCCCTTTGCACAGTCTTCCCCCTACTAAAATTTCCCTTTTCCTCTTTTTCCCCTCTCTCTCTCTCTCTCTCTCTTTCTCTCTTCCTCCCTCTCTCTCTCCTTTTCCCCTCTCTCTTCTCTCTCTCTCTTTTCTCCTCTCTCTCTCTCTGTGTGTGTGTGTGTGTGTGTGGTTTAGTAATTTCGGGCAAAATTTTTTTAAAAGCTAATACAACAGGGACATCCCCATATGTATAAAAGTCCCTTGTAACGTCCTCCATATTACCTGGAGTTACCGGGGGGAGGTTTTCAGCGATCAACCCCCGGGGGTCCGGTCTTGACCCGGCCCCGTGGGGGGATCAGATCCTGGGTCAACCAGGTTGTTACTGTTGGCCGCAAGCAAAAAATATGTAAGAGCCACAGGCCCCGGGTGGTTTAGGTACTGACTTCAGGTTTCCTGTCCAGGCCTTTTTTGAAAACATCCCGGGGGGTTTTTGGCAATCCCCCTCAGGGATACGGGGAAAGTTAAGTGAGTAATCGTTATAAAAGCTTCATGTACATGGGAAACCCGTTATTCATAGCCCTTTTGGAACCTACCATTAGGGGCTAACCCCCCGGGTTGAGCCCTTAATGGTAGGTTTTGGGGGAAATGATTCTTTTTGAATGACCCCCTTTGAGGAGATATTGGAAACATTATTAGTCGCCTTGCTGTTGGACGGCCGACAGTGGGTTCGTTTTTCGGCATTTAACTTTCTTTTTGGGCCCATAAAAGAAACAAAAAGAAGATCGGGGGTGACTTTCAATTTGCCCCATAAAACCCCAACAAAGAAGACTACAACAGTTTTCCTTTTTGTATTGTCTTGGTTGGAAAAGGTTTTCCGTTGCTGGAAAAAGGGAAGTGGGTGGAGGGGTACAGTGGCTAGGGGGAGTGGAAACAGCAGGAAGGGTCTGGGAGGTGACCAAGTGCTCATCAGACAGCCGTTTTTACCTGCCCTCAGCCAAAAATTAACATAAGGGGTCAAAAACAAGGGAAAAAAAACCGAGACTCCCAAAATAAAAAAAAAGTTGATCAAAAGGCTGTTTTTTCATTTTTTTTTCCCTTTTTTTATTTTTTTCTTTTCTTCTTCTTCTTTTTTAAATTT
>NC_069424.1:21269394-21281894 GCF_026875155.1 Cherax quadricarinatus
GCAGGTCCGGGGAAGTGAGGGTGGGGAGAGAGCCTTCTGCTTTCCTATCCTTGACTCACACGCTGAGATAATACACGATAGTTCTTTCATCTTGATAGAAGTGGATAATCCTTATGGGAGAGTCTGTGTGGCCCGGTGGCCTGGTGGCTAAAGCTCCCGCTTCACACACGGAGGGCCCGGGTTCGATTCCCGGCGGGTGGAAACATTTCGACACGTTTCCTTACACCTGTTGTCCTGTTCACCTAGCAGCAAATAGGTACCTGGGTGTTAGTCGACTGGTGTGGGTGGCATCCTGGGGGACAAGATTAAGGACCCCAATGGAAATAAGTTAGACAGTCCTCGATGACGCACTGACTTTCTTGGGTTATCCTGGGTGGCTAACCCTCCGGGGTTAAAAATCCGAACGAAATCTTATCTCTCAGTTGACTCTCAGGTCCTCTATTATCTGCCCACCTTCTGTACACAGATATACTCCCATGTACACCTATTTCCATGTATACCTATGTACTCTCATGTACATCAATGTACTCTCATGTACACCAATATGCTCCCATGTAAATCTATATACTCCCATGTACACCTATGTACTCCTATGCACATCCATGCACACCCATGTATACCCATGTACTCCCGTGTACACCCAGATACACTCATGTACTCCCATGTACATCCATTTCCACGTACACCTATGCACTCTTATAAACATCCATATACTCCCATGTACACCCATGTACTGCTATATGCACCCATGTACACCAATGTACAGCCATGTACAACCATGTACTGCCATATACATCCATGTACACCCACGTACAACCATGCACTCCATTAGCCTCCCTTTTCTATTCTCCCTTTCTCCCTGCCTCCAGGCTTGACGGTCAAGGTTACACATGGAGGCAGTCAGTAAGGGTGATCTCGCCCAGTTTTACCTGGCAATTTGACGCTTGCTGCACCAGGGAAGAGTCACAGCATAAGATGGTCAATAAGGGCGATCTTCCGCTGTCTTACTAGGGGTTAATTTGAGGGAGAATGAAGGAGCAGTCCGTAAGGGTGATCTCACGCAGTCACACTGGGAGAATCTGACACTTGCTGCCTTCGGAAGGAGTCTAAAGGGGAAGGAATGGTTTTTTTTTTTAAGGAATACGTCAAGGTTTTTTTTGTGTGGCGTCCTGTGGTTTATTCTTGAGAGTGAGGGGGGATAGTAAGGGGGAGGGAGGATAGTAAGGGGGGGAGGTAGGGAGGGGATTAAGACTGAGGGACTGATAACCTCAGCACTGTTTCTTCGTGACTGAGGGACTGATAACCTAAGCACTGTTTCTTCAAGACTGAGGGACTGATAACCTCAGCACTGTTTCTTCATGACTGAGGGACTGATAACCTCAGCACTGTTTCTTCATGACTGAGGGACTGATAACCTCAGCACTGTTTCTTCATGACTGAGGGACTGATAACCTCAGCACTGTTTCTTCATGACTGAGGGACTGATAACCTCAGCACTGTTTCTTCAAGACTGAGGGACTGATAACCTCAGCACTGTTTCTTCAAGACTGAGGGACTGATAACCTCAGCACTGTTTCTTCATGACTGAGGGACTGATAACCTCAGCACTGTTTCTTCATGACTGAGGGACTGATAACCTCAGCACTGTTTCTTCAAGACTGAGGGACTGATAACCTCGGCACTGTTTCTTCATGACTGAGGACTGATAACCTCAGCACTGTTTCTTCAAGACTGAGGGACTGATAACCTCAGCACTTTTTTCTTCAAGACTGAGGGACTGATAACCTCAGCACTGTTTCTTCAAGACTGAGGGACTGATAACCTCAGCACTGTTTCTTCAAGACTGAGGGACTGATAACCTCAGCACTGTTTCTTCATGCCTGAGGGACTGATAACCTCAGCACTGTTTCTTCAAGACTGAGGGACTGATAACCTCAGCACTGTTTCTTCAAGACTGAGGGACTGATAACCTCAGCACTGTTTCTTCAAGACTGAGGGACTGATAACCTCAGCACTGTTTCTTCATGACTGAGGGACTGATAACCTCAGCACTGTTTCTTCAAGACTGAGGGACTGATAACCTCAGCACTGTTTCTTCATGACTGAGGGACTGATAACCTCAGCACTGTTTCTTCAAGACTGAGGGACTGATAACCTCAGCACTGTTTCTTCATGACTGAGGGACTGATAACCTCAGCACTGTTTTCTTCATGACTGAGGGACTGATAACCTCAGCACTGTTTCTTCAAGACTGAGGGACTGATAACCTCAGCACTGTTTTCTTCGTGACTGAGGGACTGATAACCTCAGCACTGTTTCATCAAGACTGAGGGACTGATAACCTCAGCACTGTTTCTTCATGACTGAGGGACTGATAACCTCAGCACTGTTTCTTCAAGACTGAGGGACTGATAACCTCAGCACTGTTTCTTCATGACTGAGGGACTGATAACCTCAGCACTGTTTCTTTCATGACTGAGGGACTGATAACCTCAGCACTGTTTCTTCATGACTGAGGGACTGATAACCTCAGCACTGTTTCTTCATGACTGACGGACTGATAACCTCAGCACTGTTTCTTCGTGACTGAGGGACTGATAACCTCAGCACTGTTTCTTCAAGACTAAGGGACTGATAACCTCAGCACTGTTTCTTCAAGACTGAGGGACTGATAACCTCAGCACTGTTTCTTCATGACTGAGGGACTGATAACCTCAGCACTGTTTCTTCAAGACTGAGGGACTGATAACCTCAGCACTGTTTCTTCATGACTGAGGGACTGATAACCTCAGCACTGTTTCTTCAAGACTGAGGGACTGATAACCTCAGCACTGTTTCTTCATGACTGAGGGACTGATAACCTCAGCACTGTTTCTTCATGACTGAGGGACTGATAACCTCAGCACTGTTTCTTCATGACTGAGGGACTGATAACCTCAGCACTGTTTCTTCAAGACTGAGGGACTGATAACCTCAGCACTGTTTCTTCATGACTGAGGGACTGATAACCTCAGCACTGTTTCTTCAAGACTGAGGGACTGATAACCTCAGCACTGTTTCTTCAAGACTGAGGGATTGATAACCTCAGCACTGTTTCTTCAAGACTGAGGGACTGATAACCTCAGCACTGTTTCTTCGTGACTGAGGGACTGATAACCTCAGCACTGTTTCTTCAAGACTGAGGGACTGATAACCTCAGCACTGTTTCTTCAAGACTGAGGGACTGATAACCTCAGCACTGTTTCTTCAAGACTGAGGGACTGATAACCTCAGCACTGTTTCTTCACGACTGAGGGACTGATAACCTCAGCACTGTTTCTTCAAGACTGAGGGACTGAAAACCTCAGCACTGTTTCTTCATGACTGACGGACTGATAACCTCAGCACTGTTTCTTCATGACTGAGGGACTGATAACCTCAGCACTGTTTCTTCATGACTGAGGGACTGATAACCTCAGCACTGTTTCTTCAAGACTGAGGGACTGATAACCTCAGCACTGTTTCTTCAAGACTGAGGGACTGATAACCTCAGCACTGTTTCTTCAAGACTGAGGGACTGATAACCTCAGCACTGTTTCTTCATGACTGAGGGACTGATAACCTCAGCACTGTTTCTTCATGACTGACGGACTGATAACCTCAGCACTGTTTCTTCATGACTGAGGGACTGATAACCTCAGCACTGTTTCTTCATGACTGACGGACTGATAACCTCAGCACTGTTTCTTCGTGACTGAGGGACTGATAACCTCAGCACTGTTTTCTTCATGACTGAGGGACTGATAACCTCAGCACTGTTTCTTCATGACTGACGGACTGATAACCTCAGCACTGTTTCTTCGTGACTGAGGGACTGATAACCTCAGCACTGTTTCTTCATGACTGAGGGACTGATAACCTCAGCACTGTTTCTTCAAGACTGAGGGACTCATAACCTCAGCACTGTTTCTTCATGACTGAGGGACTGATAACCTCAGCACTGTTTCTTCAAGACTGAGGGACTGATAACCTCAGCACTGTTTCTTCGTGACTGAGGGACTGATAACCTCAGCACTGTTTCTTCATGACTGAGGGACTGATAACCTCAGCACTGTTTCTTCATGACTGAGGGACTGATAACCTCAGCACTGTTTCTTCAAGACTGAGGGACTGATAACCTCAGCACTGTTTCTTCGTGACTGAGGGACTGATAACCTCAGCACTGTTTCTTCATGACTGAGGGACTGATAACCTCAGCACTTTTTTCTTCAAGACTGAGGGACTGATAACCTCAGCACTGTTTCTTCGTGACTGAGGGACTGATAACCTCAGCACTGTTTCTTCATGACTGAGGACTGATAACCTCAGCACTGTTTCTTCGTGACTGAGGGACTGATAACCTCAGCACTGTTTCTTCATGACTGAGGGACTGATAACCTCAGCACTGTTTCTTCATGACTGAGGGACTGATAACCTCAGCACTGTTTCTTCAAGACTGAGGGACTGATAACCTCAGCACTGTTTCTTCGTGACTGAGGGACTGATAACCTCAGCACTGTTTTCTTCAAGACTGAGGGACTGATAACCTCAGCACTGTTTCTTCGTGACTGAGGGACTGATAACCTCAGCACTGTTTCTTCAAGACTGAGGGACTGATAACCTCAGCACTGTTTCTTCATGACTGAGGGACTGATAACCTCAGCACTGTTTCTCATGACTGAGGGACTGATAACCTCAGCACTGTTTCTTCATGACTGAGGGACTGATAACCTCAGCACTGTTTCTTGAAGACTGAGGGACTGATAACCTCAGCACTGTTTCTTCATGACTGAGGGACTGATAACCTCAGCACTGTTTCTTTCATGACTGAGGGACTGATAACCTCAGCACTGTTTCTTCAAGACTGAGGGACTGATAACCTCAGCACTGTTTCTTCGTGACTGAGGGACTGATAACCTCAGCACTGTTTCTTCAAGACTGAGGGACTGATAACCTCAGCACTGTTTCTTCGTGACTGAGGGACTGATAACCTCAGCACTGTTTCTTCATGACTGAGGGACTGATAACCTCAGCACTGTTTCTTCAAGACTGAGGGACTGATAACCTCAGCACTGTTTCTTCGTGACTGAGGGACTGATAACCTCAGCACTGTTTCTTCATGACTGAGGGACTGATAACCTCAGCACTGTTTCTTCATGACTGAGGGACTGATAACCTCAGCACTGTTTCTTCAAGACTGAGGGACTGATAACCTCAGCACTGTTTCTTCGTGACTGAGGGACTGATAACCTCAGCACTGTTTCTTCATGACTGAGGGACTGATAACCTCAGCACTGTTTCTTCAAGACTGAGGGACTGATAACCTCAGCACTGTTTCATCAAGACTGAGGGACTGATAACCTCAGCACTGTTTCTTCATGACTGAGGGACTGATAACCTCCGCACTGTTTCTTCATGACTGAGGGACTGATAACCTCAGCACTGTTTCTTCAAGACTGAGGGACTGATAACCTCAGCACTGTTTCATCAAGACTGAGGGACTGATAACCTCAGCACTGTTTCTTCATGACTGACGGACTGATAACCTCAGCACTGTTTCTTCGTGACTGAGGGACTGATAACCTCAGCACTGTTTCTTCATGACTGAGGGACTGATAACCTCAGCACTGTTTCTTCAAGACTGAGGGACTGATAACCTCAGCACTGTTTCTTCATGACTGAGGGACTGATAACCTCAGCACTGTTTTCAAGACTGAGGGACTGATAACCTCAGCACTGTTTCTTCGTGACTGAGGGACTGATAACCTCAGCACTGTTTCTTCATGACTGAGGGACTGATAACCTCAGCACTGTTTCTTCATGACTGAGGGACTGATAACCTCAGCACTGTTTCTTCAAGACTGAGGGACTGATAACCTCAGCACTGTTTCTTCGTGACTGAGGGACTGATAACCTCAGCACTGTTTCTTCAAGACTGAGGGACTGATAACCTCAGCACTGTTTCTTCGTGACTGAGGGACTGATAACCTCAGCACTGTTTCTTCATGACTGAGGGACTGATAACCTCAGCACTGTTTCTTCAAGACTGAGGGACTGATAACCTCAGCACTGTTTCTTCGTGACTGAGGGACTGATAACCTCAGCACTGTTTCTTCATGACTGAGGGACTGATAACCTCAGCACTGTTTCTTCAAGACTGAGGGACTGATAACCTCAGCACTGTTTCTTCAAGACTGAGGGACTGATAACCTCAGCACTGTTTCTTCGTGACTGAGGGACTGATAACCTCAGCACTGTTTCTTCAAGACTGAGGGACTGATAACCTCAGCACTGTTTCTTCATGACTGAGGGACTGATAACCTCAGCACTGTTTCTTCATGACTGAGGGACTGATAACCTCAGCCTGTTTCTTCATGACTGAGGGACTGATAACCTCAGCACTGTTTCTTGAAGACTGAGGGACTGATAACCTCAGCACTGTTTCTTCATGACTGAGGGACTGATAACCTCAGCACTGTTTCTTCATGACTGAGGGACTGATAACCTCAGCACTGTTTCTTCAAGACTGAGGGACTGATAACCTCAGCACTGTTTTCTTCGTGACTGAGGACTGATAACCTCAGCACTGTTTCTTCAAGACTGAGGGACTGATAACCTCAGCACTGTTTCTTCGTGACTGAGGGACTGATAACCTCAGCACTGTTTCTTCATGACTGAGGGACTGATAACCTCAGCACTGTTTCTTCATGACTGAGGGACTGATAACCTCAGCACTGTTTCTTCATGACGGAGGGACTGATAACCTCAGCACTGTTTCTTCATGACTGACGGACTGATAACCTCAGCACTGTTTCTTCGTGACTGACGGACTGATAACCTCAGCACTGTTTCTTCATGACTGAGGGACTGATAACCTCAGCACTGTTTCTTCATGACTGACGGACTGATAACCTCAGCACTGTTTCTTCATGACTGACGGACTGATAACCTCAGCACTGCTGCTGCTCTCCAGTATTTAACTTATCTCTGCACTCCAAAAGCCTGCTGAGCAGGCGATTTTTTTACCATAGTACAGATACCAAAGCTTTGTACGTGTGTCTTATTCCTCCAGTGGTATAACTCTCATTGGTATCACCCTCAGTGGTATCACTCTCAGTGGTATTACTATCAGTATAATAATAATAATAATAATAATAATAATAATAATAATAATAATAATAATAATAATAATAATAATAATATTATTATTATTATTATTATTATTAATAATAATAATAATAATAATAATATTTATTTTTACAAGTACATGATGTAATTTATAAAGTGATATTACTGTCAGTGGTATCACTATTCATAATATCAAAGTGGTATCACTTTAAGTAATATCAAAGTGGTACCACCCTCAGTGGTATCACTCTAAGTAATATCAAAGTGGTGTCACCCTCAGTGGTATCACTCCCAGTAGTATCACCCTCAGTGGTATCACTAAGCAATATCAAAGTATCACCCTCAGTGGTATCACTAAGTAATATCAAAGTGGTATCACTCTCAGTGGTATCACCCTCAGTGGTATCACTAAGTAAT
Source organism: Cherax quadricarinatus (assembly GCF_026875155.1). NCBI lineage: Eukaryota > Metazoa > Arthropoda > Malacostraca > Decapoda > Parastacidae > Cherax > Cherax quadricarinatus. Next base: position 21,276,958 of record NC_069424.1, read on the forward strand.
ATCAAAGTGGTATCACCCTCAGTGGTATCACTAAGTAATATCAAAGTGGTATCAACCTCAGTGGTATCACTAACTGGTATCACTCTCAGTAGTATCACAGCCACACAACACTGACATAAGTCCGTATTTTTGCATCACACTGAACCACTGTGATTACCGTCACCAGAACTCATAAAACACACAAAAAAAAAACCCCAACCCCACCACATTACGATCGTCACGGATTCCGCCGCAAAGAAACAAAAATTCTTTGCTAAGAATTTCAAAGGAACGACCGCAGGAGAATGTTACTTTGACGCAACACTCTAATGTCTCTGTACGTGATTTTTTTTTTTTTTGGTCGAGACCGTGAATCTGTAACTAAAATAGGTAGGAGATGCGGTCGGTGACTTGGCTGAAATCTTATGCTAAGTTCCCGAGACAATAGCAAGTTCCGCTCTGTCTTATACGCCTGCGTAAGCGTTAGCAGATTGGTTGGCGCATGTGTTAGCGCAGATATTTTTTTGCGTATATGTAGATAAATAAGATGGGGACGCTATCTATATCTAATACATGTACGTAAATTCATTTCCCTATCAAAAGTATGCTTCAGTGTGTATATGTTTTTCAGAGCCACGGAACGTGACAGGAACGTGACGGGAACGTGACGGGAACGTGACAGGAACGTGACGGGAACGTGACGGGAACGTGATGGGAATATGACCGGAGTGTGACCGAAATATGACTAGAATGTGAACAATAACAGAAGTGAATAATTTAAGAAGTAAGTTTACATGAGCTATGATGATGATGATAATAATAATAATAATGATAATAATAATAATAATAATAATAATAATAATAATAATAATAATAATAATAATAATGACAGGGTAGGAAATACAAAAACGCTGGAATACTCTTTAAGAACAGAACATCAACACATCAACTGTATCGTAGAGAATCGGAGGTCAAACAGCATCAATAATAAGATTTTTTGATACAGATCTTGTATGAGGGAGATGATGCATAAGTGAACGGTACAAAAATTCTGTTTGGTTGAGGTTAACAGGTAACGGAAGCCTGCATCGTGGGCTCCGTTGTGTGTGTGTGTGTGTGTGTGTGTGTGTGTGGACTGTTGTAACCAACAGATGACGTTAGGCTGATGAACAGCTGAGGATGTACAGTTCTGCAAACAGTAACTGTTCCAACAGAAGCTCAGTCTTAAATTGAACTAAAACAGAAGTATAACTATCCAACAGAAGTTCAGTCTTAAGACTGATATTGCTTAAACATAACTGAAGGAAGATTGGATTAAAGTCTTACTAGGTCCTGGGTACACCCATGATGGTGGGTCCTGGGTACACCCATGATGGTGGGTCCTGGGTACACCCATGATGGTGGGTCCTGGGTACACCCATGATGGTGGGTCCTGGGTACACCCATGATGGTGGGTCCTGGGTACACCCATGATGGTGGGTCCTGAGTACACCCATGATGGTGGGTCCTGGGTACACCCATGATGGTGGGTCCTGGGTACACCCATGATGGTGGGTCCTGGGTACACCCATGATGGTGGGTCCTGGGTACACCCATGATGGTGGGTCCTGGTTATACCCATGATGGTGGGTCCTGGGTACACCCATGATGGTGGGTCCTGGGTACACCCATGATGGTGGGTCCTGGGTACACCCATGATGGTGGGTCCTGGGTACACCCATGATGGTGGGTCCTGGGTACACCCATGATGGTGGGTCCTGAGTACACCCATGATGGTGGGTCCTGGGTACACCCATGATGGTGGGTCCTGGGTGCACCCATGATGGTGGGTCCTGGGTACACCCATGATGGTGGGTCCTGGGTACACCCATGATGGTGGGTCCTGGGTACTCCCATAATGGTGGGTCCTGGGTACACCCATGATGGTGGGTCCTGGGTACTCACATAATAGTGGGTCCTGGGTACACCCATGATGGTGGGTCCTGGGTACACCCATGATGGGGGTCCTGGGTACACCCATGATGGTGGGTCCTGGGTACACCCATGATGGTGGGTCCTGGGTACACCAATGATGGTGGGTCCTGGGTACACCCATGATGGTTGGTCCTGGGTACTCCCATAATAGTGGGTCCTGGGTACACCCATGATGGTGGGTCTTGGGTACTTCCATAGCGGTGGCTCCTGTTGCTGTGACCTCTGATCATTCCCAGGATTACTGTTGTCAGATCAACCAGGCTGTCACGGATGTGCGGGCCAACGGACAGCCGGCAGCAACAGGTTATGGTGACCAGGCAAACACCACACGAGCCTGGACCAGAGCAGGGCACGGGAAGTAAGAAAAACACTCTTGAAATCTATCATAGGTATGTCAAAGACGACCTCTGAGCATCCCCAGGAGGCTTATTACCGTGGCCTCGTTTATCTCAACAAGCATCCTTTATCTCCAACTCATAAGTGATTATCTCAGCTTCATTTCCCCTCTTTGGGTAGTTAGCGTCGTTATCACAAGCTTAATTGTACTGATTTACTCTGTAAAATGACTGATATATCCTGCTCTCTCTCTCTCTTTAAATACATTATATATATATATATATATATATATATATATATATATATATATATATATATATATATATATATATATATATATATATATATAATATATATTATATATATATATATATATATATATATATATATATATATATATATATATATATATATATATATATATATATATATATTTATATATATATATAATATATATATATATATATATATATATATATATATATATATATATATATATATAAATATATAGGGAGGTACCATCTCTTACTTCAGGGAAAACTCGAGATTGTCCCCGGAGCATTTGGATATATTCTTCTCCTACCACCCCTGTCTTGTATGGGCCAGTAGGCCTTCTGCAGTGGTCCTCAATTTCTTATGTTCTAAACTTTATTAATAAACAAAATATATCAACAAAGATACAATAGAAGTGAGAACATCACAACTAACATCTCAGAGCCTTCATCTCAGGCACTTCATCCAGCTCACCGGAGGTGGACCGCGTGCCTAGAATGCTGCAGACATTTCCTCTCTAGATCGCAATACTGAGTTTCTGAGAAAGGAAGCTGGCCGCTCTGTGGTTCTTGGTTCCTGTGGTGAGCTTTTCACCCAGCTCTCTGAGGAACTTTAGAACACAGTTGCCGAATAGGTAAAACTTGCGATTTTGGCTTAAATAGCAAACGCACTTTTTGCCGAATAAGGGAAGCGAAAACTTTTGAATGCAACAATTTCGCCCAAATTATTCTGAAAATAACGAAAAAAATATATTTCTTAGTGTCTGCTTATTATTAAATTGTTGTAAACTTATCTAAAATATATTTAGTTGGATTAGGCTAAATTAAATTGCGCTTGTTATAATAAAGTCAGGTAAGTTTTCTAAAGTTCTTTTGGTACAAAATTATTAATCTTTTACATTAACAAAAATAAAAAAATATATATATGTATCTTCAAACGTATAAGAGAAAATTTTAGAAAGGACTTAATTTTAAACGAGTTTTTGGTAATTGACCAGTTTTACATATTAGGCACGACATATATATATATATATATATATATATAATATATATATATATATATATATATATATATATATATATATATATATATATATATGTATATGTATATATATAATGCATTTTTTTACTGGTGCGACAAATGTATATTATTGAGTTGAAATATTTTTTTTAATCGTCAACTTGGCGACATGAAAGTGTTGAGCTGATGACAGGTGCTGATGACAGGTGCTGATGACAGGTGCTGATGACAGGTGCTGATGACAGGTGCTGATGACAGGTGCTGATGACAGGTGCTGATGACAGGTGCTGATGGCAGGTGCTGATGACAGGTGCTGATGACAGGTGCTGATGACAGGTGCTGATGACAGGTGCTGATGACAGGTGCTGATGACAGGTGCTGATGGCAGGTGCTGATGACAGGTGCTGATGACAGGTGCTGATGACAGGTGCTGATGACAGGTGCTGATGACAGGTGCTGATGGCAGGTGCTGAGGACAGGTGCTGATGACAGGTGCTGATGACAGGTGCTGATGACAGGTGCTGATGACAGGTGCTGAGGACAGGTGCTGAGGACAGGTGCTGATGACAGGTGCTGATGACAGGTGCTGATGACAGGTGCTGATGACAGGTGCTGATGACAGGTGCTGATGACAGGTGCTGATGACAGGTGCTGATGGCAGGTGCTGATGACAGGTGCTGATGACAGGTGCTGATGAAGGTCTGTGCTGACAACACTTAACAGCACTTGACAACACTTGACAACACTCGACAACACTCGACAACACTTGACAACACTCGACAACACTTGACAACACTCGACAACACTCGACAACACTTGACAACACTCGACAACACTTGACAACACTCGACAACACTTGACAACACTTGACAACACTTGACAACACTCGACAACACTTGACAACACTTGACAACACTCGACAACACTTAACACTCGACAACACTTTACAACACTTGACAACACTTAACAACACTCGACAACACTTGACAACACTCGACAGAACTTAACAACACTCGACAACGTTTGGCAACACTCGACAACACTTAACAACACTCGACAACATTTGACAACACTTGACAACACTCGACAACACTTGACAACACTTGACAACACTTAACAACACTCGACAACGTTTGGCAACACTCGACAACACTTAACAACACTCGACAACATTTGACAACACTTGACAACACTCGACAACACTTGACAACACTCGACAACACTTGACAACACTTGACAACACTTAACAACACTCGACAACGTTTGGCAACACTCGACAACACTTTAACAACACTCGACAACATTTGACAACACTTGACAACACTCGACAACACTTGACAACACTCGACAACACT